>BSBM01000903.1:1342500-2542500 GCA_027924585.1 Larix kaempferi
GCACTCATGTCAAATTTGTAAAAAACATAGGTCGTTTATTTGGCCTATAACTTTTGATTGGCTTACCTATTTCGAAAACGGAAAAGAACCCACGTAAGAGCATGAAAATACCTACAACCTGTAAAAAACAAAAATGCATTTTGATTATTTTTAGACCATGATATGGTGGATTAAAACTTGACAATGTCGTTTTAGGGCTTCACTGACTTCCGTAATTTTAAAAAAAATATAAAATTGACTTTTAAAATTTTGGAAAAATAGCCCTGCACAAGATTTTTCTATTGCCTACGCCTCTACATATTGTTTTTCCCATAAATTGAAAATTTACATAGCAAACAGGTGGCTCAAAAAAAACATGTGCATTATGTTTTAGAAAAAAAAATAACATACCAATCTTCGAATAATGACATTTTGGGGTGGTTATACCACTTTTCCATAAATAAAAATTATATATTCCGGAAGGTCATCTGTTTTTCTACGTTTCATCTTTTTACACCTAATCAGAAAAAGTTTTGTAGGTACCTCTAATAATTTATTTTAATGACAATATTTCTGTTTTTCCAGAATGTCATTGCAACTAACGTGTCATAATTGGGTATCATTACCTTGCACCATCCCTTAAGTTAAGAAGGAAAAAACTACTGATATGCATATTATGTCAACATAAATTAACGAGTTACAAATAAATTTGCACCATTGATTTCCTAAGTTTGCACGACTGCTATCCTAAATTTGTGATTGCAAATCTTATTTTTCTAATGTATTGAGCAAGTTTCATGGTTGTTTTATCCCCCGAAACCCAATTCTTAAGGAAATAGTCCAAGAAATTTTTCTCATCTGCATATTTGCTGAAAAATCCTTCAATTGCATCATTGAAATCGTCATTGGAACAATATTTCATGATATGGATAAAGTCTTTATACATTTCACTCACTCTTTTTGGATCAACGGCCAATCGGTTCACGTTTTTTAACCAAGCCCTTCATACATGCCAATCACATAAGATAACTCTAGAATGTGTGATCCTCCTACCATATGTAATGTGTTAAAATGTGACATTCATGAAATAAACACAAGTTACATTGAAAAATAGCAAGATTGAAATTACCTCAAGGCTGTTATTTCATTCAATGCATCATCAACCATGAATGCATTGAATTTCCAATCTGGACGAGCTTGGTAACACCTCTGCATGAGCCGATCCAACCATGATACATTTTCTGTTGTATTCCTAGATGCTACAACACATGCGACGGACACCCCACTTAGTTGCTGATCAAAGGCGACAAGTGCGTATAGTTGATACTGTCATATCCACAAAACATATTGCAATCAAATTTAGGTTATCAATATTGAATTGAATGGATACAATTGAAATGATCATGCTAAATCAATGATTGACATCATGCTTACCCCATACTTATTCGTACTAAAGGTTGAATCCATTGCTATTAAGTTATTATGAGATAGATTCACCATTGTCTCTAGCATCCACTTTGTTTGAATTCCAATTATAAATGGGATGTCTCCACCATTGGGCTTTTGGTAGAAAAAAATATCATCTTTATGTTTTTGGCACCAAAGATTCACGCTCATCTCATCTTTTTGGTGCAGTTGATACTTTCCCTTAGCCAAACAACTGTAGATGTTCGTGAAATCTTTCCTTTGCAGGAAGAAATCTCTATCCCGATCTACTGCATCCATGTTAAGATGTTTCTCAATGTGCATTTTACACACCGAATCAACTGGCACATCCCAAGAAAAACAACTTTCTACATAAGAAGCTATGTCCCTTGAAAGTCTTGGCTTGTGCATGCATCTAGTCTCACCCAAAGTGTCATTCCTTCCATGGCAAGTCCATCATCTCGTGTCTTCATGGTCATACATGTTATAAGTTATCATTGCCACCTCAGGATGTTTAAGCATGACATTAACAATAAAATGGCATTGACTACCCCTTTTTTTCACAAATCAATTGACCCTTCGTTTAAGCGGTTTCTCTCCCCTTTTATCTTCTGGGCCATATGAACAATAATACCTGCATAAAATATTATGAAATGTTAATACATATGACAGGTGATAAATATACTATGATTGCTAACATCCAAACAATGAAATTTGAAATACTTACACTTCATATCTCAAGGCTGCAGTATCCCTCTTTCCTGGGGATTTGTTTTGGCTACGGTAGAAACTACAAGGAGCAACAGGATCCATTTCCTCTCCTTTAATAAAATTGGGAACTCTATGCAATGGGATTTTGGCAACCCAATCAATAGTGCCATTCCTTCGATGTATTTCAGACCATACGATATCATTACAGTAAAAAATTGCCATGTCTTTGAGATCTTGCAAGTCTAGGTCCATGAAACTTTGACATATGTTGTGCCTGCCCATTTTGTATTGAATCCTACAAAAAAGTGCAAACACTTAAGTTAAGAAGGAAAAAACTACTAATATGCATGTTATGTCAACATAAATTAACGAGTTACAAAATAAATTTGCACCATTGATATCCTAAGTTTGCACGACTGCTATCCTAAATTTGTGATTGCAAATCTTATTTTTCTAATGAATTGAGCAAGTTTCATGGTTGTTTTATCCTGAACTCATCACCGTGACTACAAATTGGGCAACTTAGTAAGAGACCACAACAATGCCAAGAGTTTAGAACCACAACAAAGATCAGGGAAGACCAATAGATTATATATAAAGAGCTAGAAGCCTATGGATTGTTTTCTCACTTTGTTCAAGCGAAATGTCACCCCACCTTAAGAGACAATGAACATTATTTCCTATTGGATTATCATAATACAAGTGTATATCACGCAACTTTATATTTCAATTGTATTTGTTTCTTGTATGTTACATTATAAAATCTTTGTGTACCTAATTGTTCTCTAAGTTTAAAGATTAAACAACACCACAACCATTAGTCATCTTCTTTATGAATATAATTTTCAATATAATTGAGTGAAGATAATAAATAGGGAGTTTTAACCTCTTCCACACATCGATTTCAGGTTTCTTTAGTTGTCTTTTCTCAAGTCTTCATTATGGGAGGTTATCTCTTTGAGAGTATAGGAGAGTGAATAACCACAATCTATAGTTTTCTCAAGTCTTCATTATGGGAGGTTATCTCTTTGAGAGTATAGGAGAGTGAATGACCACAATCTATAGGATGCATGTGATAGAGGTTTTCTCTACGAATTTCATTTTGAATATGACAAAAATATAAGATATACTTTGACTGACCAGTGTCCTCTTTTATTCTTGAAAATTAAAAAACATATTTCATTTTACTAATTTCGGTTTGAATATGACAAAAATATAAGATATTCTTTCACTAACAAGTGTCCTCAATTATTCTCCATTCAAACATGAAAAATAAAAACATATTTCACTTTGATAATAAATTTGAAAATGAGTAAATTTGATCATGATGGTTTGCCCAAAAGACCACGTTCTTTCATAATTAAACAACACAGGGAAATAAATGAAAACGATAAGTGACTCATTGTCCATCCAGGAATTGAGCATGCATGAATTTTCTCTCCAGCTAGGAATTTCTAGGTTCTTTCATAATCCAAACAAGGAAAAAAGAAAGGAATGGAAATGAGAAGTGACTCATTGTCCATCGAGCGAGCATGCAACAATAGACAATTTAATCACCGTCCAAAAAGAATTTTTCGTTAAATTCTCAGCTCTTTCCATACCATCTAATATTACTGGGTCAAATTCCTCGAAGTACCATCAAAGTCTATGGAGTCTTATTTAATCACCGTCCAAAAAGAATTTTTTGTTAAATTCTCAGCTCTTTCCATACCATCTAATATTACAGGGTCAAATTCCTCGAAGTACCATCAAAGTCTATGGAGTCTTTGTCCATATGAGGAAGAATTATTATATGATTTGTGAAAATTGATATCTTCTGTTTTGTTCCACTAAAACTGAAACCCCCGGGCCAAGAAGAAATTTCCCTGTAAATTCTTGGCTCCTTCCTATTTCCACTGGAAACCCCATTAAATAGCCAGGCCGAGTTCATTTCAGTAAGAAGCTAGAGTTATTTCTGGTTTACTATTTATTTCGGGGGTTCCTGGTTTCATCAAAATGGAGCTCTGGTCGAATTTGGGGTCGGTCATGGCTTCTGTGATATTCATAGGAACCATTGCCAGGGAATACCTTCCCCGTGAATTCTATGATTTGTTTTCAAAATGGATGCGCAGACTCATAGGGATAGTGTCCTCTTACATTTCAGTTGTGATAGAGGAGAACGACGGCTACAAGGTAAGCGAAGTTTACGAGGCAGTGCAGAATTACCTGAGCGTAAGGTCGTCGTCGTCTGCCAAGAGATTAAAACTGAAGAGGCCAAAGAATAACAAGGAATTTTCCTTCACCATGGATAAAAACGAGCAGATCTCAGACGAACATGAGGGGATCAAAGTGTGGTGGGTCTTCCACAGCAATCAGCGCAATCAGCAAATCTTGTTCTGGAGGTCTGACTCTGACGAGAAACGCTATTACGAGTTGACATTTCACAAGAAATACAAGCAAAAGATTTTCGATCAGTATCTTCCCCACGTCATGGCCGAAGCGAAAACGCTGGAAATTAAGAGCCGCTACCGGAAGATTTACACCAATAAATCCAATTCGAAGGACTATGAATTCCGGAACAGGGTGTGGACGCCCGTTGTGTTCGATCATCCTGCGACTTTCGAAACTTTGGCTCTGGAACCAGAGGCGAAGCAGGACATCATCGAAGATCTCAAGAGATTCTCCAGCAGAGAGAAGTATTACAGAAAAGTTGGGCGGGCGTGGAAGCGGGGTTATTGACTCTACGGCCTCCCTGGAACGGGCAAGTCCAGTATGATAGCCGCCATGGCTAACTTTCTCGAGTACGACATCTACGACCTGGAGCTTACACAAGTGAAGAACAACACGGCACTCAGAAAGCTTCTCATCGCCACAACTAACAAATCCATAATTGTCATAGAAGATATCGACTGTTCTCTGGATCTCTCGGACCGCAAGAAGAAGAAGAAGCAGCCGCCACAGAAAGAGAAGCAGTCCGACCCCACGAAGCCTGAGGAAACCGAATCGGACGATGACAGCAAAGTGACCCTTTCGGGGATTCTCAACTTCACAGACGGGTTGTGGTCGTGTTGCGGAAGCGAGAGATTGTTCGTCTTCACCACTAACCACATCGACAGGCTCGATCCGGCGCTTCTCCGGTCTGGTCGGATGGACAAACACATTCTCCTCTCCTTCTGCACTTTCGGGGCGTTCAAGATTCTTGCCCACAATTACCTCTCCATTGAAGACCACGAGCTGTTTCCCGAGATCCAAGATTTGATGGAGGCCGCTCAGATGATGCCTGCGGATGTAACAGAACATCTCATGAAAATGGCTGACGATCCCACCGGTGCCCTCCAAAACCTAATTGAAGCTCTTCGCGTGGCCAAGGAAAAAATAGCTAGTGGCGCTTCAAAGGGCACATCTGAGGAAAATGGTTCTACGACAGAGGACCAAGTGTAATGTAAGCAAAGTAGATGCAGACACAAATAGGTTATTAGTGGCAGCAGATACTTGAAATTTCCGTTTTCTATTATACTTGAAACTAAATTTAGTTTGTACTCTGTTTGATTACCTTGTCATAATTTAATATACTAGTCTCCCGTTCTATTTTAGCTAAAAGTCAACATGCCAATGTGGAAATAAATTTCAAACCGACCATGAATGAATTTTAAGTACTGGAAATTGAATCTAATTCATTACTTGTTTTCAAGGAAAACAGTCTGCAATTCAAAACTCTCAAGATAAAGATAGTACGACTCCAAAGAAGAGTTAATGGACTCGCTTGTTTACTTAGAAAATGGAAGAGCAGCAATAGCACACTAACTACATACAAATAATATATATTTCTTATTCAATTACACTCACATACAATACAAATAATATATATTTTTTATTCAATTACACTCACATACAATACATTTATATAATTGGTATGAGATTCAACCTATACTAAATATGGGGATAGAGGTTGAGAAAATCTCTCAACAACTTCCAACAAATCCAAACCAATAGCTAACAAAATCTTATTATAAGCAATGTCTCTAACATATTTAAATGCCAAATTGATATATAAGATTTTCTTGTTTGTAAATCCACATTTCAAAACATAAAACAAATACAAAGCAAAGTAGAAGATACTGTTTATATAAAAAAAATTGCTCCAACTATCTTATTACACCAAACACATTTACATATATAAGAAGAAGAGACAATCTTATAGATATGTGCATAGTGGATCTTATAAGTCTAAAACAAAGAACTTTATTTCAATAATTATTTATTGTAGTTCCGACAGCCTAGATCCAAATCCTAGGCTCTATCAAGCGTCGAGAGGGATCAAATCTCTCGAGATGCAAACCTCTCCTTGAATGCAATACCTGAGAAGAGGTTTGCACCTCAGAAGATTTGATCAATTGATAAATTTTTTACTTTTCATTAAATTGATAAATTGAATACATACATGTAAAAAACATATTATATTATAAATTGATCTCCCTCATATTATTACTTTCTATTTTTTATTATTACATTTTATTAATGACCGACAATAATATGGACAAACATGGACAAAAGTTACAAGATCTCCCTCATATTATTACTTTTTACTTGTTATTATTACATTTTATTAATAGTTGACAATTATATGGACAAACATGGACAAACATTAAAGGATCTCCCTCATATTATTACTTTTTACTTTTTATTTTTACATTTTATTAATGACCAACAATAATATGGACAAACGTTACAAGATCTCCCTCATACTGGGCTGTAGAACACCTCTGGGCGCAATAACCAGCCTAGATCCAAATCCTAGGCTCTATCAAGCGTCGAGAAGGATCAAATCTCCCGAAGTGCAAAGCTCTTCTCAGGTATTGCACTCAAGGAGATTTTCGAGGGCTCCTTGAGTGCAATACCTCTTCTCATGTATTTATTACTTTTTACATTTTATTACATTTTATTAATGGCTGACAATAATATGGACAAACATGGACAAACGTTACAAGATCTTCCTCATATTATTACTTTTTACTTTTTATTATTACATTTTATTAATGGCCATCAATAATATGGATAAACATGGACAAACGTTACAAGATCTCCCTCATATTATTACTTTTTACTTTTTATTATTAGGTTTTATTAATGGTCGACAATAAAATGGACAAACATGGACAAACTTTAAAAGATCTCCCTCATATTATTACTTATTACTTTTTATTATTACATTTTATTAATGGCCGACAATAATATGGACAAACATGGACAAATGTTACAAGAACTCCCTCATATTGGGCTGCGCCTCTCCGTGCAATGAGTTCATGACCAACTCATTTTTTAGTTATTTCCAACAAAAAGTCTATAGAAAAATATAATGAAAATATTTTACTTTCTATTTTATCAAATTAATCCTCCAAGTTGTTATTATCATACAAAAAATGAAAATAAATAACCACACCAACCCTCAACCCGTTGGATTTTGGGTGTCTCCTCCCAACTAGCTCATCCCCAAAGAGAATTGAACCTAGGTCGACATTTATCTTTATTAGTTAAAAAAATCTCATAAATTATTATTGTTTGTTACTTTACATACACATATATTAATATGCTTTCAATTTTATTTTAATTATAATTTTTTTAAATAAAAGATTAATAACTAATTTTTAAAATTTAAAATAATATATCAAACTACCATAAACACTTTTTTAATTCTTAAAAATATAAAGATTATTATTTTTAATAAGTAATTAATGATTATATTTTAAAATCCAAAATAATAAAACCAAACCATTTAAAATATATTATTATTATTATTATTATAAAATAATAAGTCAAACTAATCTATAAACCATATTTAATATTATTAAGCATTTTCCTTTTAAGTTAAACTCTAAATAAAGATAAATTCTCGAAATGGTAAGTATGGCATTATTGCAATAAAAGTAATCTTTTGGGGGGACAAACTACATCAATTATAAATAAATTGTCTCTTTCTCTAATAATAAATTTAATCTAATAATAAATTTAATATTGATAAATTAATAAAAAATTAAAAAGAATCAAATGCAAATTGCTATAATATGTTTCATATTTTTCGGTGTCTTTCTTTAATAATAAATTTAATATTTGATAAATTAATAAAAAACTTTAAAAAATCACATCCAAATCGCTCTAATATGTTTCATATTTTTCTAATAAAAAATTTAAAATATTCATATCCACATTGCTATAATATAGACTCTTTGAAATATTAAAAAATAATATAAATTTAAAATAAACCTTTTCAAACATTAGAAGATAAACTTTGCCTTCTTAATAAGTAAGAATATTGATTTACCAATTTACCATTATATATATAAGTTGAATTAATCCATAAAATATATCTAATATTACTAAGTCCCTGTGTCACGAAACTACCTTAGGCCCAATTAATTTTTCATTTTTGGTAGCCCGTGTGGTACTACCTGGAAACCAACCGAGGGTGACACCACCTTGGCGGTCCACTAGTAGACTACGCCTATCACCTGCGGAAACCTTTATACTTATGTCTTATGTTCACTTATGTTCTCTTACTTAGCCAAATTTCTTATGCAAACATCCAATAGTTAACATGTCCTACACTTAGCCAATTTTACAAGAAACACAATAGACACAAGAATATGTGTGGCTTCCCAAAACGAGGTGTGTCGAGAGTTCAATATATATAAGTGAAATGGTTATAATGGTTACAATAGTACAATAGTGAGAGGGTTCCCGCCACGGGGGTTTCACTCAATGAATTCGTTACATAGCATGATCGTTCGCATGATATTAAAGAATATCCCTAATTTAACTAAATATTGGAAAATGCCTCCTAAAATTGTATTGTTGAACCCCCTTTTGAATATGCCTTTCCAATTAAGAAAACCCCTAGTTTCACCAGATATTGTAGGTATCCATTTTTAATACCCCATTTATATCATATTATCAAGTTGTAACAAACAAGAACCCTAACACATCTTAGTGTAAGCAAACAAAATGCTAAATAAAATAATAGTATAATGCTAATAATGATCCCACAAGGATTGTAGGGACGACTGATCAATCTGTAGCATTGGATAGTGGAAGACCCAATTAAATAGTACTAGGGAAGGAAAAAAAGTGTAAAAGGAAGTTCCCAATCAAGAGATCAACATAACAAAGAATGTAAAACACTCATATTCCACTAGTTAGTGCAATGCTTAGAAAAGATGAGAATTGCAAATGTTTCACACCACAGCCTGCCAATCTACCAAATTTCTATCATGTAAATACAAGTATAGCCATATAGAGATCATGTTTTCTATAAGCTTAATAAATTAAAATCCATAAAAATGCAAAATTGAAACCCTTTCATGGATGGACTCCCCTACCTTCCTATCAAAACAAACATCTCGGTTCCGGTGAGCCAAGAAAGATTGATCTCACTTTTCTTGCTTGTCATGGAGCAAGGTTTGATTGAATATCAATGCCCACCTAAACCCCAACCTAAAAAATGAAGAGTTAGATCTTTTTACTTGAATGCCTACAAAAGATGCAATACAGTTGCTTTTAAATCTGGAACTCTCGATTAGCTACATATATTAACTTAAAGATGAAAAACGATATAATATCAATTCAAACCAAGCCTAAATAAACTATTAAATGAGGATTGCTCAAGGATAGTAATCTAAAGAGACTTCCATCGATATTATCATTGGTACATTATTATCATATTTATGCAAAACTTAGGATCATAAGCAATATCAAATAAAAATGGAGGGTTCATAGGTTTTAGGTAGGTATGAATTAAGCCCATGATTTGGAGGTTATTCCTCATCCCACACAAATAAAATAACCCACAATATTTATATTACTATGTCAGCTTAAAAAAAATCCTTGACCCATTAATACAGAGCAATATATTTTTGAGGTTTTTAAGAGTATTCAAACCCCCAATATGAATGGACGTAATATGATATTTCCTCGTTAGTGAATCCCCCGTGGTGCCTGCAGGCCATCCCAACTGACTAACTCCACAAGAAGAAACCCCAACAATTATGCCACTTTATAAAATAGCCATGTCTCTCTTGTTGCTACCATAAAACCATGCCTGTCACTGCTATCACAATCCACCGGCTACGGATCCGCACCATGAAACTGCTTGGCAGAGATTTTGTTTTGTACTGAACTCTTACAAAGACATGCTCCCACCAAGAACTCCCAAGGTGTGCTCCTTGGCAAGCTTCCAAGGTGAGCTCCTAAAACGAGCTTCCACTTGAGCTTCCAACGCGAGCCTCAGCCAACTCCCAAAACGAGTTGCAACAGAGCTTCTAAGATAAGCTCACCAATCGAACTTCCAAACTGAGTTACTCTGCAAAGCTTCCAACACAAGCTCCCATCATGCACTGCCCAAAGAGACCCTCCAACCAAGTTTCCTCTCTACCACAAGTCCTGCCAAGACTCTCCACCAAGAACATCCACACTACGACTCTGTGTGTTGGGCACACATTGCTTGTGGCCCGCACTGTGGCTACCCTTGAATGCCAAACCTTAGAGATGCCTTAGGCCCCCTCTCCTGGATCTTCTTGGATGCCTCTTGCCATGCCGCCCATTTCATATATATAGACGAGTTTCCTAGGTGGGTGCACCCTAATATGTGGGCACATGCCCCATCAGTGCACATGCAACCTCCCAAAATGCTAACGGCCAATCCAGAATGGAACATCGTCTAACTGCTTTGGGCCACATTCGGTTTCGACATATGTGGAAGTTTCTCTTCACCACCAAAGCCCCTTTCATTGTATGTGTTGATGGGGTCACGTTAAGGAGGACGTCAACATCTTTAAGTGGGGGATATTGTAATGAACCTACGTTAAGTGCTATTAGCAGTGGCGTGACGGAGGGCGCATTAGGATGCATTACTTAAGGATGGATGGCAAGTCCATGACGGAGGGTGCGCTAGGATGCATTACTTATGGATGCATAGCGATTCCATGATTTTGGTAGCCTTGGTGGTCGGTGCATGGTTGTCGGCCATGAGATGGACAGGACAGTGTACTAGCGAGTAGGATTGCTAGGAGGACCAAGGGTGATGTCGAGTCGAGTAGGATGAGACAAAACAATGAGACATTGCATACTAGGATCATCGGAGGATGGTGCGATTAGCAATGCAATTTGTCTACCATGCTAGGATAATATCTTGATGGATGCAGACTGTGAAGTATGTTGACGGGCGGAGCCGGGACAGGACCTTCGGGCATCATTGAGGATTGAGACTAGATGGGTGAGTGCATTGTCATGCGTTGGGAAGTCATTCATTCAAGTTGATCCAGATGGATATCAGTGGCCACCCACCTATTCCACTGGCAATTTTCTAATAATTTTTCGACGGTTTTTCGGGTGCTAAAATTCTGGGGCTGTTTTGAGGCCCTAAACAACATTTTTTGTGATTTGGGGGGCCAAATGGTTTCGAACGGCATGCATTTGATCTTAGTCGAAAGTTGTAAATCTTGGATAGACCTTTCAAACGGGCTTACCGAGCGCCCCAAACGGAGATCGTATGCAAAAGTTATAACCCCGGGAAGTTGACTGTTCAACTAACCACCTTGGGGCCGCAAACTTTATGATGATTCATCTTCTAGGATTAGTTTTTTGGATGTTTGGGATTCTTTCCCTCATGCTTATGATAAATAGGCCCTTTCGACCTCTTTTTGTATTCAGCTTGGCACGAATGAGCAGAGCGGCCACATCTCTTCTCAGAGATAGCTACCACCATTCTAGCTGTTGTATTTTACAGTCTATTCTATTTCCGCTATTTAATAGAATATGTGTTTACTGTATCATTGTATTGTTTGCAATATATATATGTATATGATTCTGTATCTTCTCTCTCATTTTATTCCCACATAAATCCGGATCACAAGTGTTGGTTCGAGGGAGGCAATTCGATGGACAACATTCTCTAAGCTTGGGTGGTGATGCGATGGGTTGCATCGCCTACGGTGAAAGAAGCACTTGGCATTCGACATACTCTAAGGTGCCTGGCTTAGGTTCAGTCATGTTGGTTTCGGCGAGGCGTAGTCCGGGTGATACTTGCGGTTGATGGTCATGCCCAACTAGCAAGATCATGTCGGTGCCATGCAACGACTAGGATTTAGGATGGTATGACATGTTCAAAAGGGAAAACAAATCTAGTTCCCATGGCACCCTCTCTCTTAAGTTAGATTTTATTACTTGAAATAAAGATAATTCAATTAGTAGAAATTGTGCAAATATAATATTATTGTTAATATAGAAGTAAAAGTTTTTGATAGCTACATCAACTATAAATTGTGTTTTCTTTTAATAATAAATTTAATATTGATAAATTAATAAAAAGTTAAAAAATCACATCAAGATTGCTATAATATGTTTAGTATTTTCTAATAATAAATTTAATAATATTAATAAATTAATTAAAAAAATAAAAATTGACATCCACATTGGTATGATATGGACTCTTGCAAATATTAAAAACTAATATAAAATTAATATAAACTTTTTCAAACATTAAAAGATAATGTAAACTTCGCCTTCTTAGTAACTAAGACATTGGCATTGGATAAAAAAGAAAAATTCAACTTATTGTATTGAACGACATGAAGAGGTCAATTTGAATCGGCAATGCTGTGGGATACATTAGTTTTTTTTAATGAATCAATTTACTAAAAATTAACATTTTTGCTCATTCTAAAAATAGGGTTATATTTTAGCCGTGAACATTGTCGCGCGAGTGTGTTACAATGAGTCTCTATGCCATCTTGACTTCTTGCTTTACAATCATTTTTACAAGAAATTTCTTATACAGGGAAGTTAATACAACAGCTGATCACTTGTCAAGGATTGGACTGAATTTGTACAACAAATGGTATGACAAATGACATTGTTATTATTTTTTATTTTTTTAGTGATTTTTTTTAATTTCACAAATGAATTTTAATCCAATCCATATGAAAATAATTTTTTTATAAACTTTTACCAATTATAAAATGATAATTTATATTTCAAATACATCATAAATTAATTTCCATTTTTCAAAATATTTATTTAATATGTAAATTTAAAAAAACTTTATTAAAAAATTAACAAATTACAAATTAATAATTTGAAACTTCTAAACCCGGCCAATTATTATTAAAAACAATTAATAATTTGAAACCGGCCAATTATTAATAAAAAACAATATAATCAATGTACTACATATAAATAAATGGGATCCACTAATGGAGCTTAGTAAGCCCAATGCTATGAATTGAAGCAACATCTCTTAATCGTGGCAGCTAAGTGGAGGGTGAATGAATGCTACTGGCTAAGTGGTTGTCCGTCATTTTCCGCCAGGCTTCGCATGACAATTAACTTGAAACATTATGATTGGATACATTATTAAAGGACAAAATTTAAATATTTATGCCGTAGGAGTTCACCAACGAGAAGCGTGACCTTCCACCTCGGATAGATTCCCCGTCTATGGATCCAAAGGAATCCTGACACGTGTCAACCAATTTCAGGCGGTTTTAAATTTTGTGTCCATCAATTTTAGGTGGGTTCCCTCTCCCGGTTTTCACGGCTTGGTTCAACAAGGGTTTTTAATTTGGTTGTTTCTTGATTTTCTCTGTACACGAACTCGATATCAGTCGCGGCAGCTTGTATATTGTATAAAGAAGTGGGTTGTGTCCATTGGGACTTTCTCAGCTTCCTCGGAGGTGGGTTTATTGCAAGGCAGACAGTTCTATAAAAAGGGATTTGCCAGTTCGTTTCCTGGGAAAAAAAAAAAAAAACGAGTTTGGATTTTCAGACAGAAGTTGGATTTTTTTTGTTAGTTTTTGTTACTATCAAAGATGTAAGATTGAAAGATTCGTGAAAAAAAAAAAAAAGAGTTTGGATTTTCAGACAGAAGTTGGATTTTTTTTGTTAGTTTTTGTTACTATCAGAGATGTAAGATTGAAAGATTCGTGAATTGAGCTCATAAGAAGGGAATTAGAAGGGCAACTGTGAACACATTTGGATACATTGCAAAGGCAATTGGACCACAGGATGTGCTTGCTACTTTACTAAACAACTTGAAGGTTCAAGAACGCCAGAACTGTGTCTGTACAACTGTAGCTATTGCTATTGTTGCAGAGACTTGTTCTCCCTTCACTGTGTTGCCGGCTCTTATGAATGAATATCAGGTGTCAGAGCTGAATGTACAAAATGGTGTTCTCAAGTCCCTCTTATTTCTTTTTGAATATATAGGTGAGATGGGAAAGGACTACATATATGCAGTGACACCATTACTTGAAGATGCACTCATGGATTGAGATCTCGTGCATAGGCAAACAATAGCTTCAGCAGTGAAACACATGGATTTAGGTGTCGCAGGACTTGGATGTGAGGATGCTTTGGTCCATTTGATGAATTATGTATGGCCTAATATATTTGAGACATCACCTCATGTCATAAATGTTTTCATGGAAGCCATTGAAGGGATTACTCAAGCCATCTCAATGAAGGAGTTGACTATCGACCTATCTGGTTTGAATTGCAATTTTGTTTGTGAGAAGTTCGACCAATAAGTCATGTGGTTAAGCACTCCTCATGTGCCCAGACAAACTATGTCTCCAATGACAGACTGAACATTGTTACTTTTGTTACAAATAGACAAATAGTCGGCTGAATCTCAAAATGGTAAACAAAGAGCGAGGAATTTTCAAAGTATGAATTATATTCTAATGCTTGACGGTCGAGAGGACTTATTGGTCGACGATCGACAATACTTCACTGGTCCACGGTCGGCAGTCGACGACACTATTTGGTCGACATTGTTTTTGGTCGAGGTAAAAGTGGTCGGCATCTTTTGTCATGGGCTTTGGTGTTTTAGTCGCACGAAGAAAATGCAGTGAAAGCATTCATTTCCCCCTCTCTTTTGTTTGTTGGCTATATGATATTCGTCATTCGTGGATATGTAGTTGGCTATATCCTACGACAGGTTTATGGGCTCGAAAGAAAAGCCCAGGTCATTGAGGTTTTAAGTTTTTAACAATTAAATCGAAGAAAGGGAAAATAAAAGGGAATTTATTTGCATGAAGAAGATGTTTTGCTCGAGATGAATGAACCTGCAAGAAATGGTAAAGAAAGAGCGAGGAATTTTTACACATAGCCTGTCAAGTGTGGAGGTTTTCCATTGAATGAACCTGCAAGAAATGGTAAACAAAATTCATTTAAAAAATATAGATATATATATTGTTTCTCTTGCGAAAGCGATGGAAGTATATAATCCATTCCTGCAAATGATCAAAGGTCTATGTTGATCGGATAGTAGATATATCTTACCCAACACCCGAAAAATGCATGGTTGAGTCTCGCCATCTTCTGCCAGTTATCGTCTCAGATCTGTTTTCAAACTTCGTCTAATTTTAGTTAAACTATAGGCAGTGAAACGACAGTGCCCACATTAAACAATTTTGGGAAATGTTATTTCTGCTCGATCTGCAATGAAGTAAAGGTATAATGTAAAAAAAACATTTTGTTTCCCATGGCGAGAATGTGGGCACCTCATAAATGCAGAATTAGCATTGATATTTGAATCTCCCTAGGCTTAAATAATAAATTATTTTCTTATATCATTAACCCATTCAGTTGAGTTAAATGCATTTTATGTCCAAAAGCATTTTTTTTTTGTAGTGAAAATTTCAATTTCATAATTTATGTATTGCTGAACCAATAATTGCAATCTCCAGAATTAATAAATTAGGGAGTGACCCGTTGGAGGCTTCGAGCTTTTTATAGTCATCTGGTTTTATTTTTTTATCTATTTATATTTCAACTGTATTCTGGGATTATTTTATCCATTTTAATCCTCCTAAAGCAAACAAAGATTTCTCATTGGCAAGGATTTCGACTGGTATATTGGCGAGGATTTTATCCATTTTAATCCTCCCGAAGCAAACCAAGATTTCGACTGTTGACCAGAACCGACCAACTAATTGGAAGTAGTCGATGTCGAAGGTGGTGTTTTAGTCGAGGAAGACATGCTCTTGGATATTACTAATTGACAGCTCGAAGAACTCGACCTGACAGAAGAAAATGCATTCGTGGTGTTTTAGTCGAGTCGACCATAGTGGTGTGCTTAATTTCTGAAAGTAGTTAAAATATATAAGTTACATATTTACATCGCATAATCCAGTTTACTATTTAGTAGATCGACCATTGAGTCATGGATATTGAAGGTTGGAGGCAGAAATAAAACAAAGATAATGCGGAATGAGCTACGGCTCTTCAATCTTTATTCATAAACCGAGATCAACTGATCTATTACAATCAAGAACGTAATGCGTATTTAAACACTTATGGAAAACCCTAAAAGCTTTAACCTAGCTTTTGCATGCATGCAAAGCATGCTGTTGCATTTATTAACTGAACTTCTAAATAGTAACTCAAGTAAAAGCTAAAGCTAACTGAAGTAATTACTATTTCTAACACTCCCTCTTAATTACTACTGCTGACTACTGCAGCTTTTACAATGCCTAAATTATTTCTATGGATTTCAAAAATATCTTTTGCCAATGGCTTTGTGAATATGTCAGCCAATTGGTCAATTGATTTACAATGCTCAACACGAACTTCACCATTGTTCACAAGCTCTCTTATGAAGTGATATCTAGTATCAATGTGCTTGCTTTTCTGGTGAAAAACATGGTTCTTGGATAGAGCAATTGCTGAGTTGTTGTCACAATAAACTGTGGTTGGTCCTTCTTGTTTCTGTTGAAGACCTTCTAAAACTCTGCGTAACCAGACTGCTTGACATGCTGCTGATGTCGCTACTACATACTCTGCTTCTGCCGATGAAAGTGTTACAATGGGCTGCTTCTTGGATGCCCATGAAATCACTCCTGATCCAAGATGAAAACATGACCGGAAGTGCTCTTCCTGTCATCCAAACTTCCTGCAAAATCACTGTCAGTGAAACCTGTCAAAACATCATACTCTGTGCTTGAGTATAAAATTCCATAGCTTGAAGTCCCTGCAACATATCGTAAGATCCTTTTGCCAACTTGCCAATGCGAGTCTTTGGGAGACTCCATGAACCTTGAAATCAAGCTGACAACAAACATAATATCAGGTCTCGTAGCTGTGAGGTACATGAGACTTCCTACAAGTCTTTTATACAATGTTGGATCTACATTGGGACTGCAATCTTCTTTGCTCAACTTAGTACCTGTTGCCACTGGTGTAGGTGTTGTTTTGCAATTAAGCATTCTGAATCGCTTAAGAACTTCATTAGCATATTTATTTTGAGAGATAAATATACCCTTTTCTGACTGTTCTACTTCTAGGCCAAGAAAGAACCTCATCAATCCAAGGTCTGTCATCTCAAACTCTTTCTTCATAGCTGCCTTAAACTCATCTACTGAGAGGTCGCCTTTAAAAATCATATCATCAACATACAAACAAACTATTAAAATCTGTCCTTGTTGATTTACCTTTGTGTAAAGTGTTGGTTCACTGCTGCTTCTGCTAAAACCATTTTTGATGAGATAAGAATCAATTCTGCTATACCAAGCTCTTGGAGCTTGCTTAAGCCCATATAGAGCTTTCTTCAACTTGTAAACTTTGTCTTCATGTTCTTTTATTTCATACCCATGTGGCTGCTCCACATAAATTTCTTCTTCAAGAATTCCATTCAAGAATGCCGACTTGACATCCATCTGATACACTTTCCATTTTTTTTGTGCTGCAATTGCTAGGACTGCTCTTACTCTGTCCAATCTTGCCACTGGTGCAAAAGTTTCTCCAAAATCAATTCCTGGTTGTTGCGAGAAACCCTTTGCTACTAACCTTGCCTTGTACCTATCAATCTCACCTTTTTCATTGAGTTTGGTTTTATAAACCCACTTCACACCAATGGGTTTCTTATTCTTTGGGAGGTCAACTAGATCCCATGTATCATTTCTCTCAATGGAATCTATCTCTTCGTCCATAGCATTTACCCAATGCTCTTGTTTTACAGCCTCTTCATAAAACACAGGTTCACTAGCAATAAAAACATAATTGGTATTTGCATCCAATTCATCATAAATATCTGTCAATCTTCTAGTCTTTTTATTACTGTAATCAGATTCATTACCTGACTGCGGACTTGATGCTTCACCTCGAACTGAGTTTCTAGGTGTTCTTTCTGGAGTATTTGCTATTGGTGAAGATGCTACTGGATCTTGTTGTCCAATCAACTCCTCATCTTCTCCATCTTCTGGTTGGGGTATTGCAGCTCCCATACCCTTGTCTATGGTTCCATTCCATGACTCTTCCTCCTTGAACAAAACATCTCTGTTGAGAATAACCTTTTTGGTAATAGGGTTATATAGCTTGTAGGCTTTAGTTTGTTCACCATATCCAAGAAATATACATTTCTCACTCCTGTCGTCTAGCTTTTTTCTTAGCTGTTTAGGAACATGAGCATAAGCAACACAACCAAATACTCTGAAATGAGAAACATTACAAGTCATACCTGACCATGCTTTCTCTGGTACTCTGTTCTTCACAATTTTGGTGGGAGATCTGTTCATCACATGAACAGCACAAGCCACTGCGTCTCCCCAAAATTCATGGGACACATTTCTTCCTTTCAGCATGCTCCTTGCCATATTCATGATGGTTCTGTTCTTGCGTTCTGCAATACCATTCTGCTGAGGAGTATATCTTGTAGTGAATTGCCTCTTGATTCCATGATGCTTGCAGTAATCATGAAATTCCTTTAATTCATACTCTCCCCCTCCATCAGATCTCAATACTTTGAGTTGATAACCACTCTGTTTTTCAACCAAAGCCCTAAATTCCTTGAACTTGCCAAAAGTTTCAGACTTCTGACGAAGGAAATACACCCATGTTTTTCTACTGAAATCATCAATAAATGTAAGGAAATAATAGCTTCCACCAATCGATTGAGTTTGCATTGGTCCAACTAGATCAGTATGAATAAGTTCTAAAGGTGCATGTGCCCTTCGAGACATACCTTTAGGAAAGCTATCCCTGTGCTGCTTTGCAATGATGCAACACTCACAACTACTTTCTGGCTCCTTCATAGGGGGAAATCCCTTTACCATCTCTTTCTGCTGCAAAAACTTGAGACCACCAAAGTGAAGATGTCCATATCTAAAATGCCATAGCCAATAATCATCTATGCAAGTGGCTTTTTGAGCAAAAGAGGTTACCTTGCTGCTGCAATTCATGACTAGTGGATACATCCTGTTCCTAGTCACTTGTATTTTGATGATCAAATGTCGATTTGGGTCATAAATTTCACAGTCTGATCCATCAAAGACAAGTTTGTACTTCTTTTCAGTGAGTTGCCCAATGCTAAGCAGATTATGCTTCAATCCTGGAGCATAATAGACATCTGAGATTGTCTTTTGTTGGCCTTGTTTGGTCAGAATGTTGACCACTCCTTTTCCAAGAACTGGAACCACCTCATCCGTGCCAACTTTGACCTCTGTCCTCACTGATTCATCTAGGTCTGCAATTAGACCTCTGTCACCTGTCATATGGTTACTGCAGCCACTATCTAAAAGCCAAAGTCCCTTTGGGCTTTCATGTGCAGCATGACATGTAAGAAATAACATATCATCTTTATCCTCAGAGGTATTAGTCACATTAGCATTATGATTTGCTTGATCAGCCTTTTTCTTTTTGCATTCATGAGCATAATGCCCAAATTTATTGCAATAATAACACTGAATATTAGATTTATCTGACCTTTTTTTGTCGCAGTTTCCGCCTTCATGGTTATGATGGTGATCTTGATCTCCATTGCCATTACTTCGGCCACTTCTGCCTCGTCCTCTTGATCCTCCTCTGCCTCTGCCTCTTCCTCTGCCTCTTGAGAATGAGACATGTGCTTTGAAAGCATTCTCATGAGAGGATTCTTCATTCCTGTTGAGTCTGGATTCAAATGAAAGTAAAGATCCGGTCAACTCGTCTATAGAGAGAGTACTTGGATCTTTTGCTTCTTCAATCGCTGAAACTTTCGACTCAAATTTGTGGGGTAGGGATCTCAGAACCCTTTCAACCACCCTTTGATCTCCAATCTTTTCACCATAGATATTCAGCTGATTAACAATCCCCATGACTTTGGTCATGAAAGAGTCTACAGAGTCTGATTCTTTCATCTTCAGATCTTCAAAGTCTCTTCTTAGGTTTTGGAGTGTTGCTGTTTGAACCTTACCAGCACCTTGATAACTGGTCGCCAAGGTATCCCATGCTGCTTTGGCATGTAAAGATGCTGATATCTTTGGAAATACGCTGTTATCCAAAGCGTTCATTATGAGATGCAGTGCCTTTGCATCCTTCTTCCTATGCGCTCGCAGGACATCCTTCTCTGCATTTGAAAGGGCTTGAAAAGCTGTCTCATCTGCAGGTTCGGAATAGCCATACACGACATATTCCCATGCATCTTCTGCCTGAGATAAACCGCCATCCTCGTGGCCCATACATCATAGTCCTTTTTCCCTGTAAGAGGAGAAATCTGAGATTGATTGCTGCTAGAAGCCATAGACGCTGCGATGTCTTTCACTGGCTCTTATTCAAAATAATCTCCCTTCCTCTTTTAAAAAAAAACAAATAATAATTCTCCCTCTTAAACAAGATTTGAAAAATATCTTCAAATATCTTCTTCTCTTGTAAAAATAAAAAATTCTTGCTCAATAACTGCGTGAAAGTCAAAAAACAATCACATAAAGTAAAAACCTTTTTGCATTTGTCCAAAAATGCCGCCTTGTTCCAATTACCGCTCTTTGTCTTAGGGAGAGGCCGCGGTGAAATCTTGATTTTTTACCTCGTATCTCCCCAAACTACCGCGCTTTAGCCTATAGTATAGGCGCGATAGTTCCTAAAGTACCGCTCTGTGGACTATAGGGAGGGCGCGGTACTCCAAAAAAATATTTTCTTTAAATAATTTCTCCAAAAAAAATAATTTCTTAAAAAAAAACTTACAAATTCTTCAAAGCTACGGCTTTGGCTTCTCCGGAAATTGATGCTACCAATTTGATCTTCTCCTATGCTCTGATACCAAACTGAAGGTTGGAGGCAGAAATAAAACAAAGATAATGCGGAATGAGCTACGGCTCTTCAATCTTTATTCATAAACCGAGATCAACTGATCTATTACAATCAAGAACGTAATGCGTATTTAAACACTTATGGAAAACCCTAAAAGCTTTAACCTATCTTTTGCATGCATGCAAAGCATGCTGTTGCATTTATTAACTGAACTTCTAAATAGTAACTCAAGTAAAAGCTAAAGCTAACTGAAGTAATTACTATTTCTAACAGATATAGCCAACTACATATCCACGAATGACGAATATCATATAGCCAACAGACAGAAGAGAGGGGGAAATGAATGCTTTCACTGCATTTTCTTCGTGCGAATAAAACACCAAAGCCCAGGACAAAAGAGGCCGACCACTTTTACCTCGACCAAAAACAATGTCGACCAAATAGTGTCGTCGACTGCTGACCGTCGACCAGTAAAGTCTCGTCGACCATCGACCAGTAAAGTCCCCTCAACTGTCGTCCAGTTTTCCGATGGTTCTTCTATATGGAGAACTACCAGCTAATAATACTTACGACATCTGGAGTTTGTCCAATTCTCCAATGTATTCAGGAATTTTCCCATAGATCATATTGTTTCTTAAGAATCTGTAAAGAATAATCAAAGATGGATTATAGGATAAGTTAACAAGAACTGAAACATGGAAACATTTGAAATAGAATCACATCAAGCATATAAACTTCAAAACAACATTTCCAGGAAACCACACAGGTAAACAATCAACTTTACATTAATCACAATGTTGTTAGATTTTTCAGGTTATGTAAGAATGAAAGAAATATGACACCTTGAGGTAAGTCACATATAATGTTGTTTAAACAATAGCAAGTCAAATCAGGTAAAGCATAATGAATATAATACAAACCAAAGCACAAACAAAGGAAATAAAAAATAAATGATTATCTCGACCGCATTATTTCTAGATGTGCAATGATTTGCTAAATGAGAGAGGACATCACTCTTGAAGTTTTGATTCAAATGCATACAGAAGTAACTGGTTGCATTGGGAAATGAACAAAAAATGCCAAGGATATCATACGCATAGGTTTCTTAATTTAGTCAAATTTGAAATGCTTGAAGGAATTGGCCCTTCAAAAGAAGTTCCTTCAAGTTTCCTGCAATAAAAGAGTCATCATCTCTCATACACAATACACATGGAAAGAAACGGAAAACTCTCATGCAGTATTAATTTTCCTATATATGTTTATATGTATTTGACTTCAGGTCGTCATTGGAGGGCAATTATATGTAAGCAATGTGAGCAAACCCAAAAATGATCAGTGATTCACACAAAAGTAATCTCATAAGTCCTCAAGTTGGTTCCAGTAGTTTCCAATAAAATCTGGTATCTTTCCAGTAAAGTTGTTGCTAGATGCCCAACTGTAGAACAAAAAATAAAGTAAATAATTCACAGAGATGATTGAGATTATGTGTCTATTTCATTATAGCTATCTTTACATTGTAAATTACATGCAACAGATATGTAGAGATGAAAATAACAAAGCTACTTACAATACTTTCTTTCTCGTTAAATTGGCAAATGTTGTAGGTATCTCTCCATTGAATCGATTGCTTCCAATGTAGTTGTCAGTGAAAGAAAACAGTGGTCTTCATGTTTAGCACTAAATTGATTATAGAGTCTAATAGAAGACTCCATAAACTATAGCAAGGATTTTATAAAGAGAATATGACTAGCCACACTATGTACAGGGGTCAACATTTCAGATGCAATTGCTGTGAATATGGCTAAAAAGAGAGATCCACATTGCAAACACAACTGAATGAGTTAAAATGAGTGTAAACACAACTGAATGAGTTAAAATGAGTGTAAGGGGAATTTCCACCTTGAGAAATTCTCGGTCTGATTTACCCTAGAAAAGAATTTAAAGTTGATTATAGATTAATACAATGAGGGCCTCCAAAAGACTACCCACACTGATATTGAACAATAGACACTGTTAGGGAAAGTTTTTCCTCGTTGCCACGAAGAGGAATTCTACAGAATTGGGGTAAAAGTTTCAAGAAATGTGGAATCAATGGGGGCTAAAAAAGTTTGAGAAATACATTCCAAAACTTCATATCTGAAAGGGCATAGCTGCCAAGGAGACAGCTATCCCACATCTCTGCCATTGCTCTCCTTGATCCCTACGTGGAATTCATGTTCAGAATGTTTTATGTTTGCTTGGAGTGACAACAATGCTGAGTGAGGGTTCTTTTCATATTCTAAAACTCATGTGAACTTGCCTCCCAGTTTTTGCTTTCATCATCTCTGTATACATTTGCAATGCAACAAACAGAAGAGAAGAATCACAAGAGACTAAGCTTTATTTCAATTTATGTACATTTTTTCGCTTGAGTGTCACTCCAAGCAAACAGAAAACATTCTGAACAATTAAAATGGTCGACTTCAATAATTGGTCGATACAAAAATGGTAACGTTAGTTCAGGATAAATGGTCGACACAAAAATGGTCGACTTTTAATAAATGGTCGGCTTCACGTAGGGGACAAATTGTTGAGTGGTCCACTAGCTATTTGGAACAAAAGAATAGGAAATAGATTGTCTCCCATTATGGGAAATCGCAAAGCTTCTTCATTTCACACAATCTGCCAGATCAATAGGTCAAGGAGGTTAGAGAAGGTCGGAGGAGGTCGAGGAGGATAGAGGAGGTCAGAGGAGGTCGAGGAGGTCGGAGAGGTTCTAGATAGGGGAGGTCGGAGGAGGTCGAAGATGGACAATAAAAGTTTTCTGATTACAGTACTTGTCGAAACCCGAAGTGATTCTATAAATTCTCGGCATGCCAGATCAATTATACTAAACAGAACCTGCGACCATTTTGGCAGCTCGTGCTAACCATCTTCGCCAGGCTTGCTTGGCTGCTACTTCAAAGTTTAGGGTTGGTGCTGAAGCCACCGGTAATAAAATGATAAGATTATAAGACTCATACAAATCCTTCTAAAAGTTAAGAAGAAGAATTCGGATCTCATAGGGGAGAAGAGGCTGATGCTTTTTACCCATTTGACAACTTATATTGGAGGAATTTTTGAATGGTGCAACGATTAAATATATTAATCTGTTGATTACTTTGTGGAAGAATGGTAAAGGTCATCATTTTTCTATATCATTTACTTTGCAAGACTTTTTAATTGAAAAAATGCGCAACCTCATCGTCTTTTTGAAATGTGCGTCACTCTCATCCCATGTCACTTGAGCATCCCATGTCGAGAGATTTTTTAATTCTACGTTTGAATAAATAATTTGTTTTTCTCATTGAAAAAATTCACATTGTGAATAATTTTTATATAGTGAACATTAAATTAATATAATATAATGTATAGGTTGATAAAAACAAGTGGAATTAGCAGTGAAGCTGCTTATACCTGCCTCTGAGAAATATTTTAATGTAATAGTAGTGTATAATTAAAAATTAAAAGTTAAAATAATTATGTAAAACTAGTAGCGTTAAATTTGTTTGTTTGCTTATTTGTATTAATTCTCCAATGCCAATGCCGAAGCATGATTTTATAAGTAGAACAAGCCAGACAGATTATAATTGTGTAGTTTTAATTGCAAAGAAAGGAATTATTTGGTTTGTTTTAAATTTTTATTTCTATGTTTAAAAAGTTTGAAGATAAGCTTTCCTAAATCATTATAGTTTTGGCAAGTTAGGAGGTTAGAAAGATTTATATTATAGCAATATAAATCATATTATCAATTTTTTCTTTTAAAAAAGTACTCTTAATGCATACATATATTATGTCTCTTTATTGAAGAGTTTAAATTCTTGTAATTTATAATTTTTATATAAAATAAATATATGAAACTTCATAATAAAAATGATTTGTTAAATTAACAACAATATATTTACAAAAATTATTCATAAAATGCTATTATATTATTGTGTTATTCTTTAAAAATTTATAATTACCAAACTCCAATCACATGTAATAAGATACCAACCATAAAAGATACATGTAAATCTCTCTAAACAAAAATTACTCACTTTGAAACTACTCACTTTGAAACTGATAAAACATAAACATAAAACATAAAACGTTAGTAAACACTATGCCTGTGTCCCCCTATGTCGAAGAGATTGTCTTGGACGAACAAAAACAACACGGTGATAGGTAGATATTATGAGTAATAAAGTTCCAGGGTAATCTAAATAAATAGTGAAGAAATCTTACCATGGATTGATTCATTGAACAAATATTAATCATGGCATTTTATTTTGGAAATTAATTTATTTTTTCAAAACAAAGCAACCCAAAATATAAGATGTTTATATATTTTTCATAATTTTAAATCATTCAAGTAGAATTTTATTTAGGAAATTAATCATTTTAAAAAAAGAAGCAACCTAAAATATAAAAAACTTTTATATATTTCCCACTATTTTAAATCATCTAAATGGAAACAATTATACATGTCTTAATTATTTTAAAATTTGTTTGTCTTCATCATGTTTTAATTATTTTAAAATTTATTTTTATTTGTCAATATTTTATTTTTGTTGAAATTGATTGTTAAATTAATTGAAATTTTAAATATCATCAACAACAAAGCTTATTATTGTACCCAAGTTGTTTAAAGCAACACAAATAGAAAAAACTTTTATATATTTCCCAAGATTTTATTCATCATGTTTTAATTATTTTAAGATTTATTTTGATTTCTCAATGTTTTTTTTTTTGAAATTGATTGTTAAATTAATTGAAATTTTAAATATCAACAACAACAAAGCTTATTATTGTACCAAGTTGTGCAAAGTAACACAAATAGAAAAGACTTTTATATATTTCCCAGGATTTTAAATCAACCAAATGGAACAATTATCAATGTTTTAATTATTTTATGATTTGGTTTTATTGGAATTTTGCAATTTTGTTTTTTGGAAATTGGCCATTAAATTAATTGAAATTTCAAATATGAACAACACCAAAAGCCCTTACTGTACCCAAGCTGTGCAATATATGTATTTTGTATTTACAATTTCATAAAAATAAATAAAAAAATAATAATCTGAGAATGTTACCTCTATGGAAAAAAAACAGATAGTTGAACATTTACTGGCCATTTTAAAAATATCCTTACTTGCCAGACAATAAATACACACAAATAAAAGCAATATGCAAAAAAACAAAGGCTTTCCGAACTCTAATGAAACCGCCTATGCAAGACTCCAACACACTGAAACAATTAAAACTACCAATCTTGTGAGGATTTCTTATTAATACGAAATAAAAAATAAACCATTGAGATCCCTCATGCACTTTATCATAACAATAAGTTCAGTAATTTTCACGAGTGAAGTGAAAGTGAAGTTGAAGTTTGAATGAGTGAGCCGAAAAAGATAAAGGAGAAGCTCAGTTGGTTAGCTTGCTGCAAGATTGAACTGGATAAGGTTATCTCGTATCTGATGAGTGCCAATGACAATGGAGGTAATGGGATCCACACCTCCGTCTATGAATCCAAGACTCAGTGCCCCATTGCTCACCCGAACAATGGAAATTCGTTCCAAAAATGCTCCATGTTGTATTACTGTTCTGCAAAACTAGACTGATTGTGGGCACCGAGAGTCCAACTCTCGTGGACAACACAGTTTTGGCATCGAAGCAAAAACACCAAAGGCTTTACTGCTACGCATGTGATGTTCCTCGCCTTGGCTGCTTTTATGAAAGAATCACGGATCGCAGTGTGAATAGGCGTGACAACCATCGTGTAGGGCACCACAGAGCTAAGTTCAGTGTGTCCAATGCATTCGCTGTCAAACTTCAACCTGGTAGAGCCTATGGCGATACTCTTTCAGTCCATCTGGATGGCAGTTACACTGAAGAAATATTGGATATTGGGTGTTGTTCAACAGAGAAGTGTAGGAGAGGCGCTGAAAATCAATCCTATCTTTAGTTGGGCGGGTATACAATTTCAAATTTGAAATTTGAAAGGAGCATGCAATTGATGCTGAGTAGTTTCGATTGGGTACATTCTAATGGGGTCCGTGGAATTGCGGTCATGGGCATTCAGCATGGTCATGGCCATGGGCGATTTCCCCAACATATAAACGCTGGTAATTTTTTGCTGTGAAATATCATACGCACGAAATGAATGACAGAGTACCAAGGCTATGTCAGAGCCCCCCCTACAGCAAATGTAGGGTTCGTCAAGTTAAGTAGGTTTGTTTGTTTTGTTTTTTTGGTACTGTTATCTCTCGGCAGATGTAAGTTATAAACCTAACTTGAGTAACAATTATTAAAGCTATAACGTCGACGCTTTAACCGACATTTCTCTACCACCTTGCTAGCTCTTAGTATCCAGGAATAAATAGAATGCAGTTAGAATTCCAAAATTTGAATAAATTTGGGTCTCTACCTAGAAGAAGGTTTGTCATAAATATAATCATTAATTTCCAGTACTTCCATTCCATGAAATATATATTTACTTAAATTCCAACGTTACATTTCCAATCTATCATTCAATTTATTTACATAAATGTAAATCAATCTACCATTTTATGTCAATTCTATTGAATGTAAAGTTTGACCGAAATGCTATCTTATTTCACTTTCAATGACATCAATAACTATCCCATTTCATTAAAACATAAAATTATCACAAATAAAATAAATCTTTCAAATTCTAAAGCATGTAATTCACCATAAAATAGACCTTTTACATCAAAACCCATTGGATACCCAATTTACATAAACCATTATCTTCTTTCCATTTCTTTAAAATAAATACTTAACATAGATAAGATCATTCTATAGATTTCTAATCGACATAATTAAATTATTCTATATCAATCCTATTAAACACAAAATTGATACAAACAATTATCTCCTTTCACTTTAACAAGGAAATATCAATAAAATAAAATTATTTCTTTTAAATTCAAAGAATATAAATTTCATAAATAACTAAATATCAAATTGACATATTAAACGATATTTCTTTCAATTCTAAAGAAGTCCAAATTATTATGAATGAGTTGTTTATATCAATTTCTATTAAATATAAAACTGACGTAGACAAAAATATAAGATAGCCCCATGATAACTGGATGAAAATTCCAGTTCGTAGTCAGGTTGATCTCAGGGGAATTCAGTATGAAAAGTTTGATAAATCGTCCAGCCACAGCAGTAATAAGATCACTTCAAAAAAAAATGCGAATTAGACTCCGAGATAAAAATACAGAAGCTAGTAATAACATAACTATAAATTTATTCCATATTACACGGCACCCAGGACATAATAATAATAATCTAAACAGATGGCAAATGCTCAGTTTTTTGCTTTTTAATTATTTTTTTATTATTTTTTATTTATTATAAATAATGTTCATAGCAGGGGAAAATTGTCATTTCAAGGCTTTTTTCTAATAAAAATTTATGAATTTCAAGACTTTTCTCTAATAAAAAATTATGAATTTGTATTTTTAAAATTCAAAAACTATTTTTTATTTTTTAAATATTTAATATAATATTTATTTTCTAGAAAACATTTAAAAACTATATAGAAATTTAGAAAAAAAAATTGCAAACTAATAGACTAATAAATACAAACCAATTGCAATATAACCTGCCTTGACTGATATAATAAAAAGAATGATTTAAATCAATATAATATAATATAATATATAGGTTGATAAAAATAAAGAAGAATGAAGTTGTTTACCTATTTGACAACTTATATTGGAGGAATTTTTGAATGGCACAACGATTAAATATATTAATCTGCTAATTACTTTGTGGAAGAATGGTAAAGGTCGTCATTTTTTGATAGCATTTACTTTGCAAGACATTTTAATTGAAAAAATAGGCAACCTCATCGTTTTTTGAAATGTGCCTCACGCACTTGAGCATTCCATGTCGAGAGATTTTTTAATTCTACGTTTGAATAAATAATTTGTTTTTCTCATTGAAAAAATTCACATTGTGAATAATTTTTATATAGTGAACATTAAATTAATATAATATAATATATAGGTTGATAAAAATAAAGAAGAATAATTTAAATTAATAGAATATAATATATAGGTTTATCAAAATAAAGAAGAATGATTGTAATTTTAAGGTCTTAATTTTTTATTTTAACAGTTGATTTGATTCGTATAAACCATATTAAATATAGCTAAGATAATTATTAAAAAAAATTATTTTAAGAGTTGATTTGATTCGTATAAATCATATTAAATATAGTTAAGATAATTATTAAAATTTTATTTTAAGAAAAGACAAATTCATTATTTATATAAACATATGAGATATAAATATATTAGTTTAGATATGTATTAATTATGGATTTATTGAATATAAAGAAAGATTTGAAAACAACAAAATAAAAATTTTAAAGTATTTAAAACATAGATGAATTTAGATATGTCTTAATTATGGATTTATTAAATATAGATATGCAAAGAATAGAAAAAGGTGAAATCCTAGCGCAACTTTATATCCTTCCTAATAATGCTGCACTTGAATGAACATAAGACTGGAAATACTTGGAAGAAGAAGCTATTGATCCGGTAGATTGTCGTGGAATGAAGGAGCTTTGCGATTTCCCACAGTGGGAGACAATTTTTGGAGTAAAGCTCAAATGTATTTTAGTAACATCGACCATACTAAATCGACTTGTAAGTCGCAATGGACATCGACCTCATTTTAGTAACATCGACGATACTAATAATCTCACAATCGACAGATTTCAAAATATCCTGTTGGTCGACTCTTCATGATGGAACAAGTTGGATGTTGTCTTCAACCATCCAAGCATGTGTCGACGGTCGACTCAATGAAAGGTTTGCAGTTGACGTATTATAGATTTTATTTTCACCTGCAGTCGAACTCGGTCAAAAGCTCCACACATGGTCGATGGATTCCTAGTCGACGAACAATCAACATCCTCGGAAAAGAACAACACAAAGGCAGTCGACCGATTTCTAGTGTTATGTTCAGTGTTATGTCCATTCAAGTGAAGAATTCATGCACATAAATTCCCTTTTATTTTCCACTTTGTAGACAAACCTGTCGAGATTGTCGACATGTCGAGATGACCCTGTCGTCCTAAACTTGTTGAGGATGAAGCTGTCAGGGATGCGACCTGTCGACACGACATAAGGGGTAGTCGAACCACGACGAGCAATTTCGATTGATTCATCTTCGACTAAAGTCACAATCTCGACAGATTCAATTACTGTCTATACACTTAATTGGCGACTTCTTTTGCTAAAGACAAATAATGGGTTGAATCTGTCGAATGTGAAGCCGACCATTTATTAAAAGTCAACCATTTTTGTGTCGACCAATTATTGAAGTCCACCATTTTAATTGTTCAGAACATTTTATGTTTGCTTGGAGTGACACTCAAGCGTAAAAATGTACATAAATTGAAATAAAGCTTGAGTCTCTTATGATTCTTCTCTTCTATTTGTTGCATTGCAAATGTAGACAGAGATGATGAAAGCAAAAACCGGGAGGGAAGTTCACATGAGTTTTAGAATATGAAAAGAACCCTTAGTCAGCATTGTTGTCACTCCAAGCAAACATAAAACATTCTGAACATGAACTCCATGCAGGGATCAAGGAAAGCAATGGCAGAGATGTGAGATAGCAATCTCCTTGGCGGCTATTCTCTTTCAGATATGAAGTTTTGGAATGTATTTCTCATACTTTTTTAGCCCCCATTGATTCTACATTTCTTGAAACTTTTACCCCAATTCTATAGAATTCCTATTCGTGGCAACGAGGAAAAACTTTCTCTAACAGTGTCTATTGTTCAATCAAAGACCTATTTCGTGCAAATATAGATTTTTTTTTTTTTAACAGAAACGGTTATCTTTTATTTATTTATTTATGCAAATATAGATTTGAGGAGCCTTGTCTCAAGCGGATTCAAGAGCTAGAGGTCTATAAATTTTAATTGAATCGAGCAGTGTCTCAAAGATCCAATGGTGGATTGCCCTTTTTGGGTCGACTAGATTTCTTATCATCGACCAGACTTGTCTGTCAAACTTGTTCATCTTTCTGTCGACTTTAGAGTTATCAATGACTATGTCGACCACTACCAGTAGTTGGGGAAGTGTATTAATGGTGAGTGACGCAAACAAATAAATTGTTTCGTGAAGAAATGTAACATTTTTGCTATGGCCTTTCCTTTTGCGCCACCAGTAGTAGGTTGCGACCTCAAAGTTTAGGGGTTTGTGCCAAAGCCACCAGCAATAGAAAGGACGACTCATAGAAATCCTTCTAAAGGTTAAGAAAAAGAATTCGATTCTCAGAGGTGAGAAAGATTCCGGAGCTATAACAAAAAAACTTGTGCAGAGGATAGAAAAAGGTGAAATCGCAGTCGGTAGACTCCCAACGACAAGCTTGACATGCCAACTCTTGTAGTCGATATATAGCCATATGGTAATAGTCGTGGGTCAACAATTGACTACCTTTCCATGTGGTCAATACATCAAACAATTTTAATTGACCATTTCGAAGTGCGTCGTGGTTTCCAACTGTGGGTGAGCAGAAAGCTTGTATATGCCAATTGGAGTGCACTAATTGTCCTCCAGTTGATCTAGTCTCACCCGAAGTGTCATTCCTTCCATGGCAAGTCCATCATCTCATGTCTTCATGGTCATACATGTTATAAGTTATCATTGCCACCTCAGGATGTTTAACCATGACATTAACAATAAAATGGTATTGACTGCCCCATTTTTTGACAAATCAATTGATCCTTCGTTTAGGCGGTTTCTCTCCCCTTTTATCTTCTGGGCCATATGAACAATAATACCTGCATAAAATATTATGAAATGTTAATACATATGACAGGTGATAAATATACTATGATTGCTAACATCCAAACAATGAAATTTGAAATACTTACACTTCATATCTCAAGGCTACAGTATCCCTCTTTCCTGGGGCTTTATTTTGGCTACGATAGAAACTACAAGGAGCAACATGATTCATTTCCTCTCCTTTAATAAAATTGGGAACTCTATGCAATGGGATTTTGGCAACCTGATCAATAGTTTCATTCCTTCGATGTATTTCAGACCATACGATATCATTACGGTAAAAAATTGCCATGTCTTTGAGATCTTGCAAGTCTAGGTCCATGATACTTTGACATATGTTGTGCCTGCCCATTTTGTATTGAATCCTACAAAAAAGTGCAAACACTTAAGTTAAGAAGGAAAAAAATACTAATATGCATATTATGTGAACATAAATTAACGAGTTACAAAATAAATTTGCACCATTGATGTCCTAAGTTTGCACGACTGCTATCCTAAATTTGTGATTGCAAATCTTATTTTTCTAATGTATTGAGCAAGTTTCATGGTTGTTTTATCCTGAACTCAACACCGTGACTACAAATTGGGAAACTTAGTAAGAGACCACAACAATGCCAAGAGTTTAGAACCACAACAAAGATCAAGGAAGAACAATAGATTATATATAAAGAGCTAGAAGCCTATGGATTGTTTTCTCACTTTGTTCAAGCGAAATGTCACCCCACCTTAAGAGACAATGAACATTATTTCCTATTGGATTATCATAATACAAGTGTATATCATGCAACTTTATATTTCAATTGTATTTGTTTCTTGTATGTTACATTATAAAATCTTTGTGTACCTAATTGTTCTCTAAGTTTAAAGATTAAACAACACCACAACCATTAGTCATCTTCTTTATGAATATAATTTTCAATATAATTGAGTGAAGATAATAAATAGGGAGTTTTAACCTCTTCCACACATCGATTTCAGGTTTCTTTAGTTGTCTTTTCTCAAGTCTTCATTATGGAAGGTTATCTCTTTGAGAGTATAGGAGAGTGAATGACCACAATCTATAGGATGCATGTGATAGAGGTTTTCTCTACGAATTTCATTTTGAATATGACAAAAATATAAGATGTAATTTGACTGACCAGTGTCCTCTTTTATTCTTGAAAATTAAAAAACATATTTCACTTTACTAATTTCATTTTGAATATGACAAAAATATAAGATATTCTTTCACTAACAAGTTTCCTCAATTATTCTCCATTCAAACATGAAAATTAAGTTTGCACCATTGATGTCCTAAGTTTGCACGACTGCTACCCTAAATTTGTGATTGCAAATCTTATTTTTCTAATGTATTGAGCAAGTTTCATGGTTGTTTTATCCTGAACTCATCACCGTGACTACAAATTGGGAAACTTAGTAAGAGACCACAACAATGCCAAGAGTTTAGAACCACAACAAAGATCAAGGAAAACCAATAGATTATATATAAAGAGCTAGAAGCCTATGGATTGTTTTCTCACTTTGTTCAAGTGAAATGTCATCCCACCTTAAGAGACAATGAACATTGTTTCCTATTGGATTATCATGATACAAGTGTATATCACGCAACTTTATATTTCAATTGTATTTGTTTCTGGTATGTTACATTATAAAATCTTTGTGTACCTAATTGTTCTCTAAGTTTAAAGATTAAGCAACACCACAACCATTAAGTCATCTTCTTTATGAATATAATTTTCAATATAATTGAGTGAAGATAATAAATAGGGAGTTTTAACATCTTCCCACACATCGATTTCATGTTTCTTTAGTTGTCTTTTCTCAAGTCTTCATTATGGGAGGTTATCTCTTTGAGAGTATAAGAGAGTGAATGACCACAATCTATAGGATGCATGTGATAGAGGTTTTCTCTACGAATTTCATTTTGAATATGACAAAAACATAAGATGTACTTTGACTGACCAGTGTCCTCTTTTATTCTTGAAAATTTAAAAAACATATTTAACTTTACTAATTCCATTTTGAATATGACAAACAAGTGTCCTCACTTATTCTCCATTCAAACATATTCGTTTTCTTTAAGATATTCTTGACTAACAAGTGTCCTCACTTATTCTACATTCAAACATATTCGTTTTCTTTAAGATATTCTTTGACTAACCATTGTCCTCACTTATTCTCCATTCAAACATGAAAATTAAAAAACATATTTCACTTTGATAATAAATTTGAAAATGAGTAAATTTGATCATGATGGTTTTCCCAAAAGACCACGTTCTTTCATAATTAAACAACACAAGGAAATAAATGAAAATGAGAAGTGACTCATTGTCCATCCAGGAATTGAGCATGCATGAATTTTCTCTCGAGCAAGGACTTTCTAGGTTCTTTCATAATCCAAACAAGGAAAAAAGAAAGGAATGGAAATGAGAAGTGACTCATTGTCCATCGAGAGAGCATGCAACAATAGACAATTTAATCACCGTCCAAAAATAATTTTTCGTTAAATTCTCAGCTCTTTCCATACCATCTAATATTACAGGGTCAAATTCCTCGAAGTACCATCAAAGTCTATGGAGTCTTTGTCCATATGAGGAAGAATTATTATATGATTTGTGAAAATTGATATCTTCTGTTTTGTTCCACTAAAACTGAAACCCCCGGGCCAAGAAGAAATTTCCCTGTAAATTCTTGGCTCCTTCCTATTTCCACTGGAAACCCCATTAAATAGCCAGGCCGAGTTCATTTCAGTAAGAAGCTAGAGTTATTTCTGGTTTACTATTTATTTCGGGGGTTCCTGGTTTCATCAAAATGGAGCTCTGGTCGAATTTGGGGTCGGTCATGGCTTCTGTGATATTCATAGGAACCATTGCCAGGGAATACCTTCCCCGTGAATTCTATGATTTGTTTTCAAAATGGATGCGCAGACTCATAGGGATAGTGTCCTCTTACATTTCAGTTGTGATAGAGGAGAACGACGGCTACAAGGTAAGCGAAGTTTACGAGGCAGTGCAGACTTACCTGAGCGTAAGGTCGTCGTCGTCTGCCAAGAGATTAAAACTGAAGAGGCCAAAGAATAACAAGGAATTTTCCTTCACCATGGATAAAAACGAGCAGATCTCAGACGAACATGAGGGGATCAAAGTGTGGTGGGTCTTCCACAGCAATCAGCGCAATCAGCAAATCTTGTTCTGGAGGTCCGACTCTGACGAGAAACGCTATTACGAGTTGACATTTCACAAGAAATACAAGCAAAAGATTTTCGATCAGTATCTTCCCCACGTCATGGCCGAAGCGAAAACGCTGGAAATTAAGAGCCGCTACCGGAAGATTTACACCAATAAATCCGATTCGAAGGACTATGAATTCCGGAACAGGGTGTGGACGCCCGTTGTGTTCGATCATCCTGCGACTTTCGAAACTTTGGCTCTGGAACCAGAGGCGAAGCAGGACATCATCGAAGATCTCAAGAGATTCTCCAGCAGAGAGAAGTATTACAGAAAAGTTGGGCGGGCGTGGAAGCGGGGTTATTTACTCTACGGCCCCCCTGGAACGGGCAAGTCCAGTATGATAGCCGCCATGGCTAACTTTCTCGAGTACGACATCTACGACCTGGAGCTTACACAAGTGAAGAACAACACGGAACTCAGAAAGCTTCTCATCGCCACAACTAACAAATCCATAATTGTCATAGAAGATATCGACTGTTCTCTCGATCTCTCGGACCGCAAGAAGAAGAAGAAGCAGCCGCCACAGAAAGAGAAGCAGTCCGACCCCGCGAAGCCTGAGGAAACCGAATCGGACGATGACAGCAAAGTGACCCTTTCGGGGGTTCTCAACTTCACAGACGGGTTGTGGTCGTGTTGCGGAAGCGAGAGATTGTTCGTCTTCACCACTAACCACATCGACAGGCTCGATCCGGCGCTTCTCCGGTCTGGTCGGATGGACAAACACATTCTCCTCTCCTTCTGCACTTTCGGGGCGTTCAAGATTCTTGCCCACAATTACCTCTCCATTGAAGACCACGAGCTGTTTCCCGAGATCCAAGATTTGATGGAGGCCGCTCAGATGACGCCTGCGGATGTAACAGAACATCTCATGAAAATGGCTGACGATCCCACCGGTGCCCTCCAAAACCTAATTGAAGCTCTTCGCGTGGCCAAAGAAAAAATAGCTAGTGGCGCTTCAAAGGGCACATCTGAGGAAAATGGTTCTACGACAGAGGACCAACTGTAATGTAATGTAAGCAAAGTAGATGCAGACACAAATAGGTTATTAGTGGCAGCAGATACTTGAAATTTCCGTTTTCTATTATACTTGAAACTAAATTTAGTTTGTACTCTAGTGTTTGATTACCTTGTCATAATTTAATATACTAGTCTGCCGTTCTATTTTATAGCTTCAAACCGACCATGAATGAATTTTAGGTACTGGAAATTGAATTTAATTCATTACTTGTTTTCAAGGAAAACAATCTGCAAATCAAAACGCTCAAGATAAAGAACAAGCCTTCCAAATATTCCCCGTTGAATCTTGACAGCCTTCCAAATAGAACAAGCGGAGACGTCAAATCTAGAATATTGATAATCTGACTGACTTAGTAATGAGATAATTTGAATTTTTTGGAGTTTATTTTTATATTAAGTGAAGATTAAATAAAAGAAAAAGTTCTTCTACAAATAAATAATTCTTGTACAAAAGTTGAATCATTTTCAGCCTTCCAATTACATATGGTTGAATCTGTAAGACGTTGAATCTAGAAGATTGATAAGCTGCGTGACTCAGTAATTGGATCAAATTGACATATTCTATTAGTATGTAAATTATTTAATTATTAATTAAATATTCAATTATTAAATTAATAACTTATTCTTTTATGATAATTAATTTTTTTAAGGAGTTATATGTATATAAGCAAGCTTGTTTAAATGCCAAATTGATATATAAGATTTTCATGTTTGTAAATCCACATCTCAAAACATAAAACAAATACAAAATAAGGTAGAAGATATTGTTTATATAAAAACAAATTGTTCCGATAATCTTATTACACCAAACACATTTACATATATAAGAAGAAGAGACAATCTTACATATATGTGCATAGTGAATTTTATAAGTCTAAAACAAAGAACTTTATTTCAATAATGATCTATTGTGGTTCTAATGATGAGTTCATGACCAACTCATTTCTTCGTTATTTTAACAAAACTTGTATAGAAAAATATAATGAATATATTTTTATTTTCCATTTTATCAAATTAAATATAAAGAATTGTTCTATAAAGTCATGATGATGATATTTAAGAAAGAAAAATAAGAAAGTGCTTGGTTTGATTTAGAGTTTTTTTTAATGTGTTTAAAAAGCTTGAAGAGGAGTGTTCTTAAATTACTATAATAAAATTTTTGAAAGTGAGATCTTATGTGGGTGTATGCAGGGAAATCTAAGAGAACTCGAGGGACAAGATATCTAAGAGAAGACCAAAGATGCAAGCCCTCGTTGGGAGCCACAAAAGCACCACTTGCGATGGAAATGTGGTCTCGTTTGCCAGTGCCTACCCAAGATGAGCATTGCCATCAATACTGCTCATGCGCTACCAAGCGGAGACGGCAACACACTGTAAGCCGACCGTGTCACAGCCACGAAACGCACCATATCTTTTTTTTGGTCTACCTGGGACAAACTACATCTTATATAAATAAATTTTCTTTCTTTAACAATAAATTTAATATGGATAAATTAATAAAAAACTTTTAAATAAATCACATCCAAATTGCTATAATATGTTTCATATTTTTCAAATAATAAATTTAGTATTGATAAATTAATAAAAAATTTAAAATATTCACATCCACATTGCTATAGACTCTTTGAAATATTAAAAAATAATCTAAATTTAATATAGACTCTCAAACATTAGAAGATAAACTTTGCCTTCTTAGTAAGTAAGAATATTGATTTACCAATTTACATGTATGTGTATGTGTGTGTGTATATATATATATATATATAAATAATTTGAATTAATCCATAAACCATATCTAATATTACTAAGTCCCCGTGTCAAGAAACTACCTTAGGCCAACTTAATTTTTCATTTTTGGTAGCTTGTGTAGTACTACCTCGCAACCAACCCAGGGTGAGACCACCTCGATGGTCCACTAACAGACTACGCCTACCACCTCTGGAAACCTTTATACTTATGTCTTATGTTCTCTTACTTAGCCAAATTTCTTATGCAAACATCCAATAGTTAACATGTCCAACACTTAGCCAATTTTGCAAGAAACACAATAGACACAAGAATATGGGTGGCACCCCAAAACCAGGTGTGTCGAGAGTTCAATATATATAAGTGAAATGGTTACAATAGTACAACAGTCAGAGGGTGCCCGCAGGCCATCCCAACCGAAGGAGTGCCCAACTATCTAACTCCACAAGAAGAAAGCCGAACAATTATGCCACTTTATAAAATAGCCACGTCTCTCTTGCTGCTACCATGAACCCTTCTTGTCATTGCTACCGCAATCCACCTGCTACGGATCCGCACCATGAAACTTCTTGTCACAACTTCTGTGTTGTACTGAACTCTTACAAAGGCATGCTCCCACCAAGAACTACCAAGGCGTGCTCCTTGGAAAGCTCCTAAAACGAGCTGCCACTTGAGCTTCCAACGCGAGCCTCAGCCAACTCCCAAAATGAGCTGCAATCTAGAGCTTCTAAGATAAGCTCACCAACTGAACTTCCAAACTGAGTTACTCTGCGAAGCTTCCAACACAAGCTCCCATCATACACTACCAAGAGAGACCCTCCAGCCAAGTTTCCTCTCTACCGCAAGTCCTGCCAAGACTCTCCACCAAGAGCACCCACACTACGACTCTGTGTGTTGGGCACACATTGCCTGTGGCCCACACTATGGCTACCCTTGAATGCCAAACCTTAGAGCTGCCTCAGACCCCCTCTCCTAGATCTTCTTGGATGCCTCTTGCCATGCCGTCATCGCATATATATAAACGAGATGCCCAGGTGGGTGCACCAGAAGATGTGGGTGCATGCCCCACCATTCCACGTGCAACTTCCCAAAATGCTAACAGCCAATCTAGAATGGTACATCGTCTAATTGCTTTGGGCCACATTCGGTTTCGACATATGTGGAAGTGTCTCTTCCCCACCAACGCCCCTTTCATCGTATCTACCAATGGGGCTGCGTTAACGAGGACGTCAACATATTTAAGTGGGGGAGATTGTAATGACCCTATGTTAAGCGCTATTAGCAGTGGCGTGATGGAGGGCGCACTAGGATGCGTTACTTAAGGATGGATGGTGAGTCTATGACGGAGGGTGTGCCAAGATGCATTACTTACGGCTGCACGGTGAGTCCATGATTTTGGTATCCTTGGTGGTCGGCGCATGGTTGTCGGCCATGAGATGGACAGGACGGTGTACTAGCGAGTAGGCCCGCTAGGAGGACCAAGGGTGATGCCGAGTCGGGTAGTACGAGACAAAACGATGAGACGTTGTGTACTAGGATCGACGGAGGATGGTGCAATTATCAATGCAATGTGCGGTGTGTCTACCATGCTAGGATAATAGCTTGATGGATGCAGCGAAGGTATGTTGTCGGGCGAAGCTTGGACAGGACCTTCGAGCACCATTGACGATTGAGACTAGATGGGTGAGTGCATTGTCATGCGTTGGGAAGTTGGTCATTCAAGTGTTGGCTCGGGGGAGGCAATTCGATGGACACCATTCTCTAAGGTTGGGTGGCGATGTGATGGGTTGCATCGCCTATGGTGAAACAAGCACTTGGCATTCGACATACTCTAAGGTGCCTGGATTAGGTTCAGTCATATTGGTTTCGACAAGGTGTAGTCCGGGTGATACTTGCGGTTGATGGTCATGCCCAACTAACAAGATCACGTCGATGCCACTCAACAACTAGGATTTCAGACAGTATGGGATGCTCGAGAGGGAAAACAAGTCTAGTTCCCATGACACCTCGTCTATGAGATTAAATTTTATTACTTGAAATAAAGATAAATTCAATTAGTAGAAATTGTGCAAATATAATATTATTGTTATAGAAGAAAAAGTTTTTTATAGCTACATCAACTATAAATTGTGTTTTCTTTTAATAATAAATTTAATATTGAGAAATTAATAAAAAGTTAAAAAATCACATCAAGATTGCTATAATATGTTTAGTATTTTTCTAATAATAAATTTAATATTAATATATTTATTAAAAAAATTAAAAATTGACATCCACATTGCTATGATATGGACTTTTGCAAATATTAAAAGATAATATAAAATTAATATAGACTTTTTCAAATATGAGAAGATAATGTAAACTTCGCCTTCTTAGTAACTAAGAGCATTGGCATGGGATAAAAAAGAAAAATTCAACTTTTTGTATTGAACGACATGAAGAGGTAAATTTGAATTGGCAATGCTGTGGGATACATTATTTTTTTTATGAATCAATTTACTAGAAATTAACATTTTTGCTTTCGTTTCTGATTGTTGTGCGTAGAGACAAGCACCGAGCTCTAACTATCAGTGCGCAGACATAAAATTTTCAATTAAACACAAAAAAAATTCAACATATTCACAGAGTAATCACTCATAATAATCTGCACTATTCAATTGTGTTTACTACACAGAAAATTTTCAATTATACACAATTTTTTTCAATTACACATGTTCACAGAGCATTCATAACACAGCTGGCACTGTTGATTTGTCATAAAATGTGATATATATGATGTAATGACAGTTGATTTGTCATAAAATGTGATATATATAATGTAATGACAATTGAAGAAGTTGAACATCAGAGATCATAAAAGAATAAAAATTAATTGTAATCAATTACAGGATAACAAATGGTATGACAAATGACATTGTCACTATTTTTTATTTTTTTTATTAATTAATTTTTTAATTTGACAAATGAATTTTAATCCAATTCATATGAAAATAATTTTTTATAAATTTTTACTAATTATAAAATTATAATTTATATTTCGAAAACATCATAAATTAATTTCCATTTTTCAAAATATTGATTTAATATGTAAATTTTAAAAAAATTTAATAAAAAAATTAACAAATTAATAATTAATAATTTGAAACCGGCCCATTATTAATAAAAAAAACAATTAATAATTTGAAACCAGCCAATTATTAATAAAAAACAATATAATTACGCCTATAGGCGTATTCTTTCAACTTTTGGGGGTGGGTCTGGGGTGGGTGATTTATTGCATTTTTAATATTCAATGGTTAGGATTTAATGATAGAAGAATATGCTTCGTCTGGTGCATTGATGAAGCACTCAGATTTGCTGTGTTAACTTACGAGCAGCTTTAAATTCAAACGACGCATATTGTTTAAAATAATTTATTTACAAATGCCAAGTGCCCTCTCCGCCACACTCACTGCTGTACGTGCTGTATGCCTGCCACTTCCCACTCACCTCCACTCCGCGCTGTACCCCGCTCGACACCATAATGGTAACGCTCAATGGCCGAGATTTTATGTGGGCAGAAGTATACCGAAACGACAATGGGTAATCCTCCATTTTTTTTTGTTTAATCCTAGCCTCTTGCCAGGTGGGAGCTTCAACCTATTAAATTAATCGGAGCCTCTTGCCAGGTGAGAGCTTCAATGGGTTAATCTGTAGTGGAGGAGGACCGCGGTTAAATGAATGGTCCTCGTTTCAGTTTCAGTTTCAAGGGAATACCTAATATATTAGGTTACTCCGTGTTTTTCAATTTCTTTTGAGGTTGTTTGTTTTCTTTTGCAGGTCCAGGAAAAGGAGGTTCCGGCTCCACACCAGATTCAGACGGAACCGAATTCAAGGCTAATGGTGGAGATAACGTGCATCATCGTTTAAAGCATTAAGGCATTCTACAATGACAGAGGCCAGTGAAAGTTCATTCCGACGATGCTGTGATTGCATGGGAGGTACCATACCGTGGTGGCAACCGATGCTATCTTGTGGCGTGTGGCAGCAGTTTAAAGTTCCTCCTTGAACCTTAGCTCCCATGGCGGACGCTAACATCCTAGACGGCCAAGAAATCGAAAACCCCAAATCCGCCGAACAGATCCCCCAGTCCAGTGTGCAGGAGCAGGACAGGTTTCTTCCTATCGCCAACATTAGCCGCATCATGAAGATAAAGTTTCTGCATCTTCTTCATTTTCTTGACTATAGTTTCGTTATATCTTGGACCCTGCATGGCCATCTTCACTGGCTTGAATTTCTTTGGCAGCCTAAACCATTCATGAAGCTAATCTCTATTTCTTGGTCCGGTTCACTCGATTTCTTGATTTTTTTAAATAAACTTTCAATAATAATGATGCGCAAGATTTTATGTGGGGGCACAGTTGTTTTCAAAATATTTGTTAATAAAAAATATTTCAGATTTATTTTACTATTCGATTTGTGATTTATTAGATAACGATTTTGAATTTTTTGAAATTAACTACAGATATTCAAATGTTGAAATATTTTATGTTGAAAAATGCATCTCAGAACACTCAAAACACTAAACCAATACATGAAACATCTCACGTTATGAAAGATGCATCGATTGAAGTTCTACTGCAGTATTATGGGCGCACTACAATTATGGTTTTATTTCATTCAATGTTGCAGGTATGCTGCCTGTAATGTTCTCTTTTTGCTTTCAAACAATTTATAACTAATAGAACTGTTTTAAGCAATGTGCTCTTAAATCTTATAGATCTGTTTATACTCAGGAGCATAAACGCAATTGCATGCTCAAGAACACAAATGAATTGGGTGCCCAAGAAGAGATCGGTGGTGCCCAGGGGGCCAACAATCAAATTGAGTGCCCAACAATCGGATTGAGTGCCGAGGTACCAAATTTGGTTATAGATTAGGTTTAAAATATGATGCAATTGCATGCTCAGGAACAAAAACGAATTGCGTGCCGAAGAAGAGATCGGTGGTGCCCAGGGGCCAACAATCAAATTTAGTGCCCAACAATCGGATTGAGTGCCCAGGTGCCAAATTTTGTTATCGATTAGGTTTAAAATATGATGCAATAAGTAAGGGTTAAAGATATGATGCAATAAGTAAGGGTTTGATGTTCAAGAACCAAAACAATCTAAAGAAGAATACAGCTTCTTCAAATTCCAGCGGAGATGATACTGGCTCCTCTACTACAGACTTACGGGATTTATTATGGATTTCTTAGATATGGATTTATAACATCGGATGGCAGCAAAGACGTCTTCATCCGCTGGTTCAATTTGTTTTACTAAGGAACTAGGGACTACATAGGAGATATGGCCTATGGATTCTCCAGTTGTCGTAGGGTATGGCAGCTGTGGCATCTCCTCGTGGTTAGGTTTCCCCAAATCTGATTAGGTTTTCCCGTGATACCTGGAAGACAGCTTAAAAAACATGTTTGGTTTATTTGAATGTTGGGTGATGCCCTTTGGGCTAACCAATGCTCATGATACTTTCCAGCGCCTCCTTAATGATATATTTCATTGTCATTTGGGCTAATTTGTCTTTATTTACCTAGATTACATTTTATTTTCAGCCTGATTTTGGAGGACCACCAGCAGCATGTCCACACCGTGTTGGCTGTTTCACGGGCTGACAAATTGTAGGTTAAGCGCAATAAATCATTCTTTCTAACTGAGAGTAGCCAAATATATGCTTCTATGATTTTAAATATCAGTTTTTAATGCTTAATGGTTTTAAATGTCTCAGGGTGCAACATCCTCGAGCCCCAGTACTGTAGCTTCCTATAAGAAATAAAACGCATAGAAAAAGGATGGCCATGGAGATCACCCGGTTGAACCCTATTGTTTCAATTTCTAGGGTTAAAACCTTATTATTAGTGATTACACATGTTATTGAATCGTGTGTATAGTTATTGATCACAGATGTTAATACCCAGGATTTATTGGTTCTGAGTTGATTCCCCTTCTCCAGTTGTTTCTGAGTTGGATCAGAATGTTTGGTTCCGACCCAGCTAATTATAATTCAGTTTAATTTGATCCAGCTAATGAATAACGAAGCAGTTGGAGAAATCCCTTTATTTAATTTAATTCAATAAAGTAATAGTTTTTTATTGGTTTAGATCCGCCGTCTGGCCGCTGTTGCATCCATTTGGGGGCCAAATTCGATTCTAAGGGGATTCCCCCATTATTCTATTGTCGCAGGCTTTCCCAGTTCTAATTCCCCCACGCTTGCAGGCATAAATAAATTTATCTTCTCAACCGGAATTTGAAATAATAGAACTTGAACAATTATTAATAAGTCGACGGGATTTTGAATGCCCACTTTTGATTGCAAATGTTTTTGATACCCAGTTTTTTTATGGCAGATGTTATGGTTTAAAACTCCCAGGGTTTCAATATACATTTCAAAATACCCGTTTGTTTTTAATTTTGATAGCAAATGTTGATACCAGTTTTAATTTGATGTTGATACCCAGATTTTTTATTTTTTTATTGCACATTTAAAAAGAAATAAGAGAACTACCACGAAAGAGAAGTAAAATGAAATTACAAAAAAAAAACAACTTCCGTGGAACAAGCAACCGTTTAAATGACGAGTTGATTCATTAAAATCATTACGATCTGGTATAATTATTCACCACCGTGTTCCGGTATAATTATTCGCCACCGTGTTCCAGTATTAGCCGAGGAAATCTGGCCATTCGTTTCTTGTTTAATTGTGCAGCAACACCTGGTAATTCTCAATCGTTTTATTTACAATCTACCTTCATGAAAATAATTGCATCAAACCTTTCCTTTCTACCATCTCAAAGATAGTGGCATTATGTTAACATCGATCCAATATTTTTGTATTGATTTCTTTCATTATCTGCCTCCAATGAAACCTGCACATTCACATTAAATAATGAGAGGAATAAAATGTAGTGTAAATTAGAGAGAAGTACATTATTAAGAAAACTATCATAAAGGTAAGAGAATTCTCCCTCCAAATTAAATCGAAGTGATGAAAGGTTAATTTAACACAGTGTGTAGATAGCGAGATATCTCTGCGATTCTAGCGGCATATAATATTCGCTTGGAGAGATATTCTGTGGAGTAACATTAATAGTTTATTCTACACCCCCAATGCTGGCGATCAATTGGAGATAACCGCTCCTCATTGTAGGTATCGAGTGACAATGTCTTTTACATAGCTGAGATCTTTTATTACGTTTGAAAAATCATGAGTATTGACAGCAGCTGGCAACCAATCATCTCGAGCCTCACATTCTGAGCTAATGCGTCATCAATAAAACCTGAAGTCAAGTAGAATCCCCGTTTTTTTTATCATGCAGGTGGAAGACGTGGCGGTCTCCCTTGTTAATCCTCGCAAGTAACGGTCTGCTTCATAGGCATGATCATGGAAATCTAATTTTGGCGAGCTGGCAATAACTTCATCCAACGATCAACTAGATTAATTTTCTGCAACGGAACTATCAATTGTTAAGAGGTAGCGATCTGGATTCAGTTAATGAGTTTCTAATAAATTCTCCTCTTGATGTGGAACATTATGGTAGATGGAGTAGCTCAATTCCATTAATCTACTTGCAGCTAATTTGGTGGTCAAGATTTAATATAATCCGGTCGATTGATTTTGTAAGTTAGTGGAATAGTTGGGTGATTTAAGAGACGGAATTTCAAAAGGTGTGGAAGTCAAGTTAAATGCAAATTCGATGGCATCCCTTTATTATCAGAATGTACCATTTTATTATATTTATCACTTTGGATGATTCCCATCTATACCTAATTTTAATTTGATCGCATGGTTTTCACTTAACATAATTTAAAGCTAGCATAGTTCGCATGGTTCGGCAACGGTAGAAGCAATCCCAAATGAATTAAGAGAAAAAGGTAATAACTTGGGCGTTCTTTGTAGATTCTTGAAACTGAAGGCCCGCTGATCTGTGAAGATTCTGAAACCCTCGATAGCTGCCACAGCTGCCATACAAGAAACCCTCTTTGAAATCGAACTCATCTTTCTTTCTTTAGCTTTAGATTTGGATGGAAAATAAAAAGAAATAACAATTGTGAAATTGCAGACTGAGATTGGACTTGATTTGGGTGGATTTATATGTGTGTAGGTTATCCACAAGCCAAACCAGCAACCCAAAAAGCAAACACGGTATTAAACCAAAACCACTTGAATCCAATAAAAAAATTACAATTCATTCTATCGGTGGGTGTCCATAGAAATACAATCCAATAATATCGTGGCATGCAGTTTGCTGGTATTTCATGTGGTTGTGGGCGATTTCTGGTGGGTTGAAAGTGTGGTTTTGCACATGTAAACAATACCACAGAAAGCACGATTTTGGTAAAAGGCAGGTTTTATGCTACCGCCAGTCGGTTTTATTACATTTTAACTTACAAGCTATACAGTACAATCCGTTTGGAAAATACACAAAATCCTACAGATTATTAGATAAGAAAGAACTTAAGATCGATAAACGAACAACATAACACTTATTATTCTATTGATTATGCATTTCATTAATTGGAAAAGCAATCTGAACTGCTTCTTTCGAGGATCATAGTTTTTTATTCAAACATATTGACATTTATATACAAACTCATTGTAAAGCTTTGCCAAGAAATTCTTTTAAAGTCTTGTAACTAAAAGACTCCAATCTTTATATTAACAAATTTCCATAATTATCATTAACAAATCAAATAATTGGTTTAATTGCAATTATTATTTGATTCAACAAAAAAAAGTAAAGAACAAAGGCCGACAAAATCCTGGGCCAAAACGATTATCTAAATCCTGGGCGAAAGACCAACTTCAATGTATATCAAGGAAGTAAAGAACAACTTTTTAAGAGTGAAATATAGTATATTAAAAATTAAGAATATTAAACACAGATCAGTCAAATCATTGCACAAATGATTATCCAACACAGATTATTCAAATTCCAGAAATTTCAAGTTCTAAGATTATCAAGACATAGATAACTACAGTTGATATGAATGCCAATGATTCACAACATAATCAAATTGAAAATCAATTTATGCTTTCCGCTATTTTTTAAATACACATATTTTCCTTCTTCATTCAAATTCCAGAAATTTCAAGTTCTAAGATTATCAAGACATAGATAACTACAGTTGATATGAATGCCAATGCTTCACAACATAATCAAATTGAAAATCAATTTATGCTTTCCGCTATTTTTTAAATACACATATTTTCCTTCTTCAAATTGCAGATTTTACTAACTATCCGCGATAAAGTTTGTCCTATTATGAAATAAAATCTGCAAAATTTATTGTTTTTATTGTTTATGTTAGCTCTGCGATGTGATTTAGGGTTAATTTAAGTTAAAATATTTTCAAAAAATGTATGGACTCGAACGCCCTCAGTAGTATGTCAAATATGAAGGACATTCTCCTTTTACATAGCTATGTAATTTTATTCTTTACTATATTTCTTTTTATGTAGTTAAAAACATTAAAAGTTTAACTCAAGTTTAGTGAATTTTTATTTTTATTTTGTTAATTCAATTTTCTTGTGGCAAAGAGGATAATTTTTATTATTTAAAAGATAAAAAAATATAAATTGAATTATGCTATAAAGTTTGTAGGAAGACAACCTCAAGAAAGATAAATTATTATTACAATGAAACTTAAATTATTTAAATAATTTATATATATTGTTGTTATGAGAGTTCTTGTTTTAAAAAAAAACTTATTAAAATATATTACTTTTATTTCATTTTTTGTATGGAATATTTGTATGATAATTTTCATGAAATAATGCATTTAATCATATAATTGTTACTAAAATCAATATTCAAATGTTTAAATTTAAAATCATGCCTTCAATCATTATTAACAAAATAAATATTCAAATGTTTTAATTTAAAATCATTATATAAATAAATCATTCAAAAAGTAAATATTAAATGTTTAAGTTCAAAATTATTATATATGCTATAAAATTTAAGTAATTATTACTTAAATTTATTTTGTTATTCAATTTTAACATATACACCATTTTTATAATTATGAACAAAATAATTATTTAATTATTTCAATTTAAAATCATTACATAAATTATTAAGTTTGAATAGTTTTCTTTTAAAATGTTTTCTTAATATATATATATATATATAATCCCAAAAAAATATTATAATTTGAAGTAATACAATAAAATTATTAACAAAAAAAATATTTAATTGTTTCCATTCAAATCATTACACAAATAATAAAATTTAAACACTTTTTTCTTAAAATTATTTTTTATTTAATTTTAATATATAAAATAGTTTTCTTAAAAATATTACTTTAATTCATTTTTCACATATTTTAAATATGTATATAACATTTATATGATACTTGTCATCGAAAAAGTTATTGGAACTTGAGACAATATAATGAGCCTTTACATGTTAATACAAAATCACATGACTATTGACAAAATAAATATTAAATGTTTAAGTTCAAAATTATTATATATATTATAAAATTTAAGTAAAAGTTATTAGTTTGTTATTTAATTTTTACATATATAACATTTTTATAATTAATATTAATATTAATAATAATAATAATAATATTAATAATATTGATATTAAAAAACAATAATATTGTAATATTAATATTATTCTTAATAACATTATTAGTATTAATACAATTAGTAATAATATTAATAGCAACATTTATATAAAAACTAAAAATCAACTATGGGTTCGTGTCACAATATAATTTTTTCAACTGTCTTATTTAACATTTAAAAAATGAAGCAAATTATTAGTATTTTAAAAAATTAATTACAATTTTAATTTTAGCTACAATATCGCTCATTTATAATGTTAATATTAAAATGATATTATTAATAATATTAATCATTATTGTTGAAAGATCAAGCATGCATAAACAAAGGTCAACCATGGTTGAAAGGTCAAGCATGTTCAGGTTAAGAATCGAGTAAATGTATACATATATTTCAGACTGATTGTCTGAGTGATTTTCTGTTATATTTGCAGGCTCTTGAAGCGAAACAAGCTTAGGCACTTTAGGACCTACTCTTGAAGTGAATTCCGTGCAACCTGTTGTTTCAGTGGAAAAAATGTAGTCCGCTGTGAAGGGATGTTGGAACAACCATAATCAACCATGGAAAACCATGGTCAACAATGAACAACCATGGTCGATCATAGTTGACATTTCTCAACCATCAATGGCTATGGTCACCCATAGTCAATAATGAACACCCATGGTCAACAATGGTTAACCGTGAATAACCATGGTTAAGCATAGTGAACCATCGTCAACCATGAACAACAATGGTCAACCAAAGTCAACTAAACTCAACAAAGGTCAACCAAAAGTCAACCATGGGATACCATGGTCAACCATAGCCAAGCAAAAGTCAAGCAAGGTCAACAAAATTCAACCATGGTTACTCAAATTAAAAGTCAACCAAAGCCAACTATAGTCAATAAAAATTCAACCATGGATAGTCAAATTTAACCATGGTCAACCATAGTTAACCAAGTTAACCATGGTCAACCAAAAGCCAACCATAGTTAATCAAGTTAACCATGATCAACCAAAACTCAACCAAAGTCAACATTGGTGAACCAAAAGTCAACTATGGTCAACCAAAGTCAAGTATGGTCATCCAAAGTCATGTTCAACCAAAATTCAAGCATGGTTTACCAAAGTTAGCCAAACTCAACTCCAGTCAACCATGGTAAACCAAAGTCAACCATGGCTGACCAAAGTCAACTATAATTTTAAAATCGAAGTCAACCATAGTCAACCAATAACAACTAATGTCAACCATGGTCAACCATAGTCAACCATGTTCAACAACACTTGACCATGATAAACCAAAGTTAACCATGTTGAACCATAGTCAACCATATTCAACGATTATAAACCAAAGTTAACCACGATCAACCAAATTCAACCATGGTTAGCCAAAGTGAGGCATGGTCAACAAAATTCAACCATCACCAACCAAAGTAAACCATACTCGACCAAAGTTAACTATAATCAACCATGGTAAATGAAAGTCAACCACGGTAAACCAAAGTCAACCATAGCTAACCAAAGTCAACCACAGTAAACCAAAGTCAACCATGGTTAACAAAATTCAACCAAAGTAAACAATGGTCAACCAATGCTAACTATGGTCACCTAAAGTCAACCATGGAGAACCAAATGTCAACCATGGTCAACCAAAGTCAACGATGAGAAACCAAGAGTCAACCAAAGTGAACCATGGTCAACCAAAGCCAACAATGGTCAACCATCATCAACCTAAGTTAATTAAAAGTCAACCAAGGATATTCAAAGTCAAGCACGATCACAATTGCCAGTTCTAATCAACCATAGTTAACCAGCTTAACGACGATTGACCAAGTTAGCTACAATCAACCATGGTAAACAAAAATCAACCACGGTAAACCAAAGTCAACCATGGTCAACCAAAGTCAACCATGGTTAACAAAATTCAATCGAAGTAAACAATGGTCAACCAATGCTAACCATGGTCACCTCAAGTCAACCATGGAGAACCAAAGTCAACCATGGTCAACCAAAGTCAACCATGACAAACCAAGAGTCAACCATAGTGAACCATTGTCAACCAAAGCTAACAATGGTCAACCATTGTAAACCATGGTCAACCATAGTCAACCTAAGTCAATTAAAAGTCAACCATGGATATTCTAAGTCAAGCACGGTCAACAATTGCCAGTTCTCATCAACCATAGTTAACCAACTTAATGATGGTTAACCAAAAGTCAACCATCATTAACAAAAGTCATGGTCAACCAAAATTCAACCATGGTCAACCAAAGTCAACAATAGTCGACTAAAGTTAATCATGGTAAACCAAAGTTAACGATGGTAAACCAGGAGACAACCAATGTCGACCATGGTCAACCAAATTCAACCATGGGTAACCAAAGTCAACCATGGTCAACGATAGTTTACCATGGTAAATAAAAGTCAATGATAGTTTACCATGGTAAATAAAAGTCAACGATGATCAACCAAGAGTCAACCAATGCCAACCATGGTCAACCAAAATTCAACGATGGTCACCCAAAGTCAACCATGGTCTACCAAAGTAAACGATAGTTTTTCATCGTCAACCATGGCCAACCAAAGTCAATAAAATGTCCAGTAAAGTCAACTAACATCAACCATGGTAAACTAAAATATAAACAAAGGCAACTAACGTCAACCATGGTAAGCCAAACTCAACCAAAGCTATCCATGGTCAGACAAATTTAACCATGATCAACTAATGTCAACCATGGTAAAACAAAGTAAACCATAGTTAACCAAAGTCAACCAGTATCAACCATTGTCAACTATGGTCCCATGGTCAACTCAAGTCAACCAATATCAACCATTATCAATGATGGTAAACCAGGAGACAACCAATGTCGACTATGGTCAGCCAAATTCAACCATGGATAACCAAAGTCAACCATGGTCAATGATAGTTTACCATGGTAAATGAAAGTCAACGATGATCAACCAAGAGTCAAGCAATGTCAACCATGGTCAACCAAAATTCAACCATGGTCTACCAAAGTCAACCATGGTCTATCAAAGTCAACCAAAGTCAACCATGGTCTACCAAAGTAAACCATAGTTTTCCATGGTCAACCATGGCTAACCAAAGTCAATAAAAAGAAATAACAATTGTGAAATTGCAGACTGAGATTGGACTTGATTTGGGTGGATTTATATGTGTGTAGGTTATCCACAAGCCAAACCAGCAACCCAAAAAGCAAACACGGTATTAAACCAAAACCACTTGAATCCAATAAAAAAATTACAATTCATTCTATCGGTGGGTGTCCATAGAAATACAATCCAATAATATCGTGGCATGCAGTTTGCTGGTATTTCATGTGGTTGTGGGCGATTTCTGGTGGGTTGAAAGTGTGGTTTTGCACATGTAAACAATACCACAGAAAGCACGATTTTGGTAAAAGGCAGGTTTTATGCTACCGCCAGTCGGTTTTATTACATTTTAACTTACAAGCTATACAGTACAATCCGTTTGGAAAATACACAAAATCCTACAGATTATTAGATAAGAAAGAACTTAAGATCGATAAACGAACAACATAACACTTATTATTCTATTGATTATGCATTTCATTAATTGGAAAAGCAATCTGAACTGCTTCTTTCGAGGATCATAGTTTTTTATTCAAACATATTGACATTTATATACAAACTCATTGTAAAGCTTTGCCAAGAAATTCTTTTAAAGTCTTGTAACTAAAAGACTCCAATCTTTATATTAACAAATTTCCATAATTATCATTAACAAATCAAATAATTGGTTTAATTGCAATTATTATTTGATTCAACAAAAAAAAGTAAAGAACAAAGGCCGACAAAATCCTGGGCCAAAACGATTATCTAAATCCTGGGCGAAAGACCAACTTCAATGTATATCAAGGAAGTAAAGAACAACTTTTTAAGAGTGAAATATAGTATATTAAAAATTAAGAATATTAAACACAGATCAGTCAAATCATTGCACAAATGATTATCCAACACAGATTATTCAAATTCCAGAAATTTCAAGTTCTAAGATTATCAAGACATAGATAACTACAGTTGATATGAATGCCAATGATTCACAACATAATCAAATTGAAAATCAATTTATGCTTTCCGCTATTTTTTAAATACACATATTTTCCTTCTTCATTCAAATTCCAGAAATTTCAAGTTCTAAGATTATCAAGACATAGATAACTACAGTTGATATGAATGCCAATGCTTCACAACATAATCAAATTGAAAATCAATTTATGCTTTCCGCTATTTTTTAAATACACATATTTTCCTTCTTCAAATTGCAGATTTTACTAACTATCCGCGATAAAGTTTGTCCTATTATGAAATAAAATCTGCAAAATTTATTGTTTTTATTGTTTATGTTAGCTCTGCGATGTGATTTAGGGTTAATTTAAGTTAAAATATTTTCAAAAAATGTATGGACTCGAACGCCCTCAGTAGTATGTCAAATATGAAGGACATTCTCCTTTTACATAGCTATGTAATTTTATTCTTTACTATATTTCTTTTTATGTAGTTAAAAACATTAAAAGTTTAACTCAAGTTTAGTGAATTTTTATTTTTATTTTGTTAATTCAATTTTCTTGTGGCAAAGAGGATAATTTTTATTATTTAAAAGATAAAAAAATATAAATTGAATTATGCTATAAAGTTTGTAGGAAGACAACCTCAAGAAAGATAAATTATTATTACAATGAAACTTAAATTATTTAAATAATTTATATATATTGTTGTTATGAGAGTTCTTGTTTTAAAAAAAAACTTATTAAAATATATTACTTTTATTTCATTTTTTGTATGGAATATTTGTATGATAATTTTCATGAAATAATGCATTTAATCATATAATTGTTACTAAAATCAATATTCAAATGTTTAAATTTAAAATCATGCCTTCAATCATTATTAACAAAATAAATATTCAAATGTTTTAATTTAAAATCATTATATAAATAAATCATTCAAAAAGTAAATATTAAATGTTTAAGTTCAAAATTATTATATATGCTATAAAATTTAAGTAATTATTACTTAAATTTATTTTGTTATTCAATTTTAACATATACACCATTTTTATAATTATGAACAAAATAATTATTTAATTATTTCAATTTAAAATCATTACATAAATTATTAAGTTTGAATAGTTTTCTTTTAAAATGTTTTCTTAATATATATATATATATATAATCCCAAAAAAATATTATAATTTGAAGTAATACAATAAAATTATTAACAAAAAAAATATTTAATTGTTTCCATTCAAATCATTACACAAATAATAAAATTTAAACACTTTTTTCTTAAAATTATTTTTTATTTAATTTTAATATATAAAATAGTTTTCTTAAAAATATTACTTTAATTCATTTTTCACATATTTTAAATATGTATATAACATTTATATGATACTTGTCATCGAAAAAGTTATTGGAACTTGAGACAATATAATGAGCCTTTACATGTTAATACAAAATCACATGACTATTGACAAAATAAATATTAAATGTTTAAGTTCAAAATTATTATATATATTATAAAATTTAAGTAAAAGTTATTAGTTTGTTATTTAATTTTTACATATATAACATTTTTATAATTAATATTAATATTAATAATAATAATAATAATATTAATAATATTGATATTAAAAAACAATAATATTGTAATATTAATATTATTCTTAATAACATTATTAGTATTAATACAATTAGTAATAATATTAATAGCAACATTTATATAAAAACTAAAAATCAACTATGGGTTCGTGTCACAATATAATTTTTTCAACTGTCTTATTTAACATTTAAAAAATGAAGCAAATTATTAGTATTTTAAAAAATTAATTACAATTTTAATTTTAGCTACAATATCGCTCATTTATAATGTTAATATTAAAATGATATTATTAATAATATTAATCATTATTGTTGAAAGATCAAGCATGCATAAACAAAGGTCAACCATGGTTGAAAGGTCAAGCATGTTCAGGTTAAGAATCGAGTAAATGTATACATATATTTCAGACTGATTGTCTGAGTGATTTTCTGTTATATTTGCAGGCTCTTGAAGCGAAACAAGCTTAGGCACTTTAGGACCTACTCTTGAAGTGAATTCCGTGCAACCTGTTGTTTCAGTGGAAAAAATGTAGTCCGCTGTGAAGGGATGTTGGAACAACCATAATCAACCATGGAAAACCATGGTCAACAATGAACAACCATGGTCGATCATAGTTGACATTTCTCAACCATCAATGGCTATGGTCACCCATAGTCAATAATGAACACCCATGGTCAACAATGGTTAACCGTGAATAACCATGGTTAAGCATAGTGAACCATCGTCAACCATGAACAACAATGGTCAACCAAAGTCAACTAAACTCAACAAAGGTCAACCAAAAGTCAACCATGGGATACCATGGTCAACCATAGCCAAGCAAAAGTCAAGCAAGGTCAACAAAATTCAACCATGGTTACTCAAATTAAAAGTCAACCAAAGCCAACTATAGTCAATAAAAATTCAACCATGGATAGTCAAATTTAACCATGGTCAACCATAGTTAACCAAGTTAACCATGGTCAACCAAAAGCCAACCATAGTTAATCAAGTTAACCATGATCAACCAAAACTCAACCAAAGTCAACATTGGTGAACCAAAAGTCAACTATGGTCAACCAAAGTCAAGTATGGTCATCCAAAGTCATGTTCAACCAAAATTCAAGCATGGTTTACCAAAGTTAGCCAAACTCAACTCCAGTCAACCATGGTAAACCAAAGTCAACCATGGCTGACCAAAGTCAACTATAATTTTAAAATCGAAGTCAACCATAGTCAACCAATAACAACTAATGTCAACCATGGTCAACCATAGTCAACCATGTTCAACAACACTTGACCATGATAAACCAAAGTTAACCATGTTGAACCATAGTCAACCATATTCAACGATTATAAACCAAAGTTAACCACGATCAACCAAATTCAACCATGGTTAGCCAAAGTGAGGCATGGTCAACAAAATTCAACCATCACCAACCAAAGTAAACCATACTCGACCAAAGTTAACTATAATCAACCATGGTAAATGAAAGTCAACCACGGTAAACCAAAGTCAACCATAGCTAACCAAAGTCAACCACAGTAAACCAAAGTCAACCATGGTTAACAAAATTCAACCAAAGTAAACAATGGTCAACCAATGCTAACTATGGTCACCTAAAGTCAACCATGGAGAACCAAATGTCAACCATGGTCAACCAAAGTCAACGATGAGAAACCAAGAGTCAACCAAAGTGAACCATGGTCAACCAAAGCCAACAATGGTCAACCATCATCAACCTAAGTTAATTAAAAGTCAACCAAGGATATTCAAAGTCAAGCACGATCACAATTGCCAGTTCTAATCAACCATAGTTAACCAGCTTAACGACGATTGACCAAGTTAGCTACAATCAACCATGGTAAACAAAAATCAACCACGGTAAACCAAAGTCAACCATGGTCAACCAAAGTCAACCATGGTTAACAAAATTCAATCGAAGTAAACAATGGTCAACCAATGCTAACCATGGTCACCTCAAGTCAACCATGGAGAACCAAAGTCAACCATGGTCAACCAAAGTCAACCATGACAAACCAAGAGTCAACCATAGTGAACCATTGTCAACCAAAGCTAACAATGGTCAACCATTGTAAACCATGGTCAACCATAGTCAACCTAAGTCAATTAAAAGTCAACCATGGATATTCTAAGTCAAGCACGGTCAACAATTGCCAGTTCTCATCAACCATAGTTAACCAACTTAATGATGGTTAACCAAAAGTCAACCATCATTAACAAAAGTCATGGTCAACCAAAATTCAACCATGGTCAACCAAAGTCAACAATAGTCGACTAAAGTTAATCATGGTAAACCAAAGTTAACGATGGTAAACCAGGAGACAACCAATGTCGACCATGGTCAACCAAATTCAACCATGGGTAACCAAAGTCAACCATGGTCAACGATAGTTTACCATGGTAAATAAAAGTCAATGATAGTTTACCATGGTAAATAAAAGTCAACGATGATCAACCAAGAGTCAACCAATGCCAACCATGGTCAACCAAAATTCAACGATGGTCACCCAAAGTCAACCATGGTCTACCAAAGTAAACGATAGTTTTTCATCGTCAACCATGGCCAACCAAAGTCAATAAAATGTCCAGTAAAGTCAACTAACATCAACCATGGTAAACTAAAATATAAACAAAGGCAACTAACGTCAACCATGGTAAGCCAAACTCAACCAAAGCTATCCATGGTCAGACAAATTTAACCATGATCAACTAATGTCAACCATGGTAAAACAAAGTAAACCATAGTTAACCAAAGTCAACCAGTATCAACCATTGTCAACTATGGTCCCATGGTCAACTCAAGTCAACCAATATCAACCATTATCAATGATGGTAAACCAGGAGACAACCAATGTCGACTATGGTCAGCCAAATTCAACCATGGATAACCAAAGTCAACCATGGTCAATGATAGTTTACCATGGTAAATGAAAGTCAACGATGATCAACCAAGAGTCAAGCAATGTCAACCATGGTCAACCAAAATTCAACCATGGTCTACCAAAGTCAACCATGGTCTATCAAAGTCAACCAAAGTCAACCATGGTCTACCAAAGTAAACCATAGTTTTCCATGGTCAACCATGGCTAACCAAAGTCAATAAAAAGAAATAACAATTGTGAAATTGCAGACTGAGATTGGACTTGATTTGGGTGGATTTATATGTGTGTAGGTTATCCACAAGCCAAACCAGCAACCCAAAAAGCAAACACGGTATTAAACCAAAACCACTTGAATCCAATAAAAAAATTACAATTCATTCTATCGGTGGGTGTCCATAGAAATACAATCCAATAATATCGTGGCATGCAGTTTGCTGGTATTTCATGTGGTTGTGGGCGATTTCTGGTGGGTTGAAAGTGTGGTTTTGCACATGTAAACAATACCACAGAAAGCACGATTTTGGTAAAAGGCAGGTTTTATGCTACCGCCAGTCGGTTTTATTACATTTTAACTTACAAGCTATACAGTACAATCCGTTTGGAAAATACACAAAATCCTACAGATTATTAGATAAGAAAGAACTTAAGATCGATAAACGAACAACATAACACTTATTATTCTATTGATTATGCATTTCATTAATTGGAAAAGCAATCTGAACTGCTTCTTTCGAGGATCATAGTTTTTTATTCAAACATATTGACATTTATATACAAACTCATTGTAAAGCTTTGCCAAGAAATTCTTTTAAAGTCTTGTAACTAAAAGACTCCAATCTTTATATTAACAAATTTCCATAATTATCATTAACAAATCAAATAATTGGTTTAATTGCAATTATTATTTGATTCAACAAAAAAAAGTAAAGAACAAAGGCCGACAAAATCCTGGGCCAAAACGATTATCTAAATCCTGGGCGAAAGACCAACTTCAATGTATATCAAGGAAGTAAAGAACAACTTTTTAAGAGTGAAATATAGTATATTAAAAATTAAGAATATTAAACACAGATCAGTCAAATCATTGCACAAATGATTATCCAACACAGATTATTCAAATTCCAGAAATTTCAAGTTCTAAGATTATCAAGACATAGATAACTACAGTTGATATGAATGCCAATGATTCACAACATAATCAAATTGAAAATCAATTTATGCTTTCCGCTATTTTTTAAATACACATATTTTCCTTCTTCATTCAAATTCCAGAAATTTCAAGTTCTAAGATTATCAAGACATAGATAACTACAGTTGATATGAATGCCAATGCTTCACAACATAATCAAATTGAAAATCAATTTATGCTTTCCGCTATTTTTTAAATACACATATTTTCCTTCTTCAAATTGCAGATTTTACTAACTATCCGCGATAAAGTTTGTCCTATTATGAAATAAAATCTGCAAAATTTATTGTTTTTATTGTTTATGTTAGCTCTGCGATGTGATTTAGGGTTAATTTAAGTTAAAATATTTTCAAAAAATGTATGGACTCGAACGCCCTCAGTAGTATGTCAAATATGAAGGACATTCTCCTTTTACATAGCTATGTAATTTTATTCTTTACTATATTTCTTTTTATGTAGTTAAAAACATTAAAAGTTTAACTCAAGTTTAGTGAATTTTTATTTTTATTTTGTTAATTCAATTTTCTTGTGGCAAAGAGGATAATTTTTATTATTTAAAAGATAAAAAAATATAAATTGAATTATGCTATAAAGTTTGTAGGAAGACAACCTCAAGAAAGATAAATTATTATTACAATGAAACTTAAATTATTTAAATAATTTATATATATTGTTGTTATGAGAGTTCTTGTTTTAAAAAAAAACTTATTAAAATATATTACTTTTATTTCATTTTTTGTATGGAATATTTGTATGATAATTTTCATGAAATAATGCATTTAATCATATAATTGTTACTAAAATCAATATTCAAATGTTTAAATTTAAAATCATGCCTTCAATCATTATTAACAAAATAAATATTCAAATGTTTTAATTTAAAATCATTATATAAATAAATCATTCAAAAAGTAAATATTAAATGTTTAAGTTCAAAATTATTATATATGCTATAAAATTTAAGTAATTATTACTTAAATTTATTTTGTTATTCAATTTTAACATATACACCATTTTTATAATTATGAACAAAATAATTATTTAATTATTTCAATTTAAAATCATTACATAAATTATTAAGTTTGAATAGTTTTCTTTTAAAATGTTTTCTTAATATATATATATATATATAATCCCAAAAAAATATTATAATTTGAAGTAATACAATAAAATTATTAACAAAAAAAATATTTAATTGTTTCCATTCAAATCATTACACAAATAATAAAATTTAAACACTTTTTTCTTAAAATTATTTTTTATTTAATTTTAATATATAAAATAGTTTTCTTAAAAATATTACTTTAATTCATTTTTCACATATTTTAAATATGTATATAACATTTATATGATACTTGTCATCGAAAAAGTTATTGGAACTTGAGACAATATAATGAGCCTTTACATGTTAATACAAAATCACATGACTATTGACAAAATAAATATTAAATGTTTAAGTTCAAAATTATTATATATATTATAAAATTTAAGTAAAAGTTATTAGTTTGTTATTTAATTTTTACATATATAACATTTTTATAATTAATATTAATATTAATAATAATAATAATAATATTAATAATATTGATATTAAAAAACAATAATATTGTAATATTAATATTATTCTTAATAACATTATTAGTATTAATACAATTAGTAATAATATTAATAGCAACATTTATATAAAAACTAAAAATCAACTATGGGTTCGTGTCACAATATAATTTTTTCAACTGTCTTATTTAACATTTAAAAAATGAAGCAAATTATTAGTATTTTAAAAAATTAATTACAATTTTAATTTTAGCTACAATATCGCTCATTTATAATGTTAATATTAAAATGATATTATTAATAATATTAATCATTATTGTTGAAAGATCAAGCATGCATAAACAAAGGTCAACCATGGTTGAAAGGTCAAGCATGTTCAGGTTAAGAATCGAGTAAATGTATACATATATTTCAGACTGATTGTCTGAGTGATTTTCTGTTATATTTGCAGGCTCTTGAAGCGAAACAAGCTTAGGCACTTTAGGACCTACTCTTGAAGTGAATTCCGTGCAACCTGTTGTTTCAGTGGAAAAAATGTAGTCCGCTGTGAAGGGATGTTGGAACAACCATAATCAACCATGGAAAACCATGGTCAACAATGAACAACCATGGTCGATCATAGTTGACATTTCTCAACCATCAATGGCTATGGTCACCCATAGTCAATAATGAACACCCATGGTCAACAATGGTTAACCGTGAATAACCATGGTTAAGCATAGTGAACCATCGTCAACCATGAACAACAATGGTCAACCAAAGTCAACTAAACTCAACAAAGGTCAACCAAAAGTCAACCATGGGATACCATGGTCAACCATAGCCAAGCAAAAGTCAAGCAAGGTCAACAAAATTCAACCATGGTTACTCAAATTAAAAGTCAACCAAAGCCAACTATAGTCAATAAAAATTCAACCATGGATAGTCAAATTTAACCATGGTCAACCATAGTTAACCAAGTTAACCATGGTCAACCAAAAGCCAACCATAGTTAATCAAGTTAACCATGATCAACCAAAACTCAACCAAAGTCAACATTGGTGAACCAAAAGTCAACTATGGTCAACCAAAGTCAAGTATGGTCATCCAAAGTCATGTTCAACCAAAATTCAAGCATGGTTTACCAAAGTTAGCCAAACTCAACTCCAGTCAACCATGGTAAACCAAAGTCAACCATGGCTGACCAAAGTCAACTATAATTTTAAAATCGAAGTCAACCATAGTCAACCAATAACAACTAATGTCAACCATGGTCAACCATAGTCAACCATGTTCAACAACACTTGACCATGATAAACCAAAGTTAACCATGTTGAACCATAGTCAACCATATTCAACGATTATAAACCAAAGTTAACCACGATCAACCAAATTCAACCATGGTTAGCCAAAGTGAGGCATGGTCAACAAAATTCAACCATCACCAACCAAAGTAAACCATACTCGACCAAAGTTAACTATAATCAACCATGGTAAATGAAAGTCAACCACGGTAAACCAAAGTCAACCATAGCTAACCAAAGTCAACCACAATAAACCAAAGTCAACCATGGTTAACAAAATTCAACCAAAGTAAACAATGGTCAACCAATGCTAACTATGGTCACCTAAAGTCAACCATGGAGAACCAAATGTCAACCATGGTCAACCAAAGTCAACGATGAGAAACCAAGAGTCAACCAAAGTGAACCATGGTCAACCAAAGCCAACAATGGTCAACCATCATCAACCTAAGTTAATTAAAAGTCAACCAAGGATATTCAAAGTCAAGCACGATCACAATTGCCAGTTCTAATCAACCATAGTTAACCAGCTTAACGACGATTGACCAAGTTAGCTACAATCAACCATGGTAAACAAAAATCAACCACGATAAACCAAAGTCAACCATGGTCAACCAAAGTCAACCATGGTTAACAAAATTCAATCGAAGTAAACAATGGTCAACCAATGCTAACCATGGTCACCTCAAGTCAACCATGGAGAACCAAAGTCAACCATGGTCAACCAAAGTCAACCATGACAAACCAAGAGTCAACCATAGTGAACCATTGTCAACCAAAGCTAACAATGGTCAACCATTGTAAACCATGGTCAACCATAGTCAACCTAAGTCAATTAAAAGTCAACCATGGATATTCTAAGTCAAGCACGGTCAACAATTGCCAGTTCTCATCAACCATAGTTAACCAACTTAATGATGGTTAACCAAAATTCAACCATCATTAACAAAAGTCATGGTCAACCAAAATTCAACCATGGTCAACCAAAGTCAACAATAGTCGACTAAAGTTAATCATGGTAAACCAAAGTTAACGATGGTAAACCAGGAGACAACCAATGTCGACCATGGTCAACCAAATTCAACCATGGGTAACCAAAGTCAACCATGGTCAACGATAGTTTACCATGGTAAATAAAAGTCAATGATAGTTTACCATGGTAAATAAAAGTCAACGATGATCAACCAAGAGTCAACCAATGCCAACCATGGTCAACCAAAATTCAACGATGGTCACCCAAAGTCAACCATGGTCTACCAAAGTAAACGATAGTTTTTCATCGTCAACCATGGCCAACCAAAGTCAATAAAATGTCCAGTAAAGTCAACTAACATCAACCATGGTAAACTAAAATATAAACAAAGGCAACTAACGTCAACCATGGTAAGCCAAACTCAACCAAAGCTATCCATGGTCAGACAAATTTAACCATGATCAACTAATGTCAACCATGGTAAAACAAAGTAAACCATAGTTAACCAAAGTCAACCAGTATCAACCATTGTCAACTATGGTCCCATGGTCAACTCAAGTCAACCAATATCAACCATTATCAATGATGGTAAACCAGGAGACAACCAATGTCGACTATGGTCAGCCAAATTCAACCATGGATAACCAAAGTCAACCATGGTCAATGATAGTTTACCATGGTAAATGAAAGTCAACGATGATCAACCAAGAGTCAAGCAATGTCAACCATGGTCAACCAAAATTCAACCATGGTCTACCAAAGTCAACCATGGTCTATCAAAGTCAACCAAAGTCAACCATGGTCTACCAAAGTAAACCATAGTTTTCCATGGTCAACCATGGCTAACCAAAGTCAATAAAATGTCAAGTAAAGTCAACTAACATCAACCATGGTAAACTAAAAGATAAACAAAGTCAACTAACGTCAACCATGGTAAGCCAATCTCAACCAAAGCTATCCATGGTCAGACAAATTTAAACATGATCAACTAATGTCAACCATGGTAAAACAAAATAAAACATGGATTTTAACTTTGAACTATAATTTTATAAATTTTAAAATTTAAACCCTAAAAAACTTAAACCTCAAAAAAAATTAAAAAATAAAAACAAATTTAAACTCCAAAATTCAAATCTAATTAACCATAAAACCCTGTAAAAACTCAAACTACATTAATGTATTTAACTTAATGAAATTAAATCAAACAACTTAATAACTTTTTAAAAATAAAAACAAAATCCTTTGGAATTAAAAACGTAACCCTAATTAAATCAAAATTTTGTAATTATTTAGTTAATTAATTATCAATTAATTATAACCCTAACCCTATCCTAAATAGACTAATTAAAACCCTAACCCTAATTAAATTAAAATTTATAATTATTTAATTATCAATTAATAACTTTTAAAATAAAAACAAAATCCCTACAAATTAAATTAAACAACCCAATAACATTTTAAAATTAAAACCCAAAACCCTAATTAAATTAAAAATTTTAATTAATTAATTAATTATCGATTAATTATAACCCTAACCCCAACTCTTAATAGAACAAATTTAAATTTGAGACCCTAACCCTAGATAAATTAATTTTTTGTAAAAATTTCTTAATTAAATAATTATCAAATAATTAAATTAATTCATTGAATTTGTCAACATTCACTTTTAATTTAGTTTATTAACAATATCAATTAATTAAATTAATTTATCAATTTATGAATTGATCAATTTTCACTATTAAAATTAGTTTATTAACAATTTGATTGGAATTTAAATTAAATTATTAATTATAAAACTATTAATTATTAATTATAAAATTAAGCATCCAAAACTATTAAATTACTTTTATTAAGAATAAACTAAATATAATTATTATTGAAACTATTAGATTGAATATAGAATTAAAACTTAACTTTAATAAACCATGTTAAAATTCTTTTTGTAATTTAAACAAACTAATGAATTAAATTAAATTCATATATATATTTTTAAGTATTTTATAATAATAATAATATTCTTATTTTTCTTATTTTTTTTTATTTTTTTATATTTTTATAAACTATAATAATTATAAATGAAAATAATATATAATAATAATAATAATAAAATAATAATAAGTAATAAGTAATAGTAAAAATAATAATAATTATTTATTAAAAATAATAAAAATAAAAATAATTCATTATTCATTATTCATTAAAATAATTGTAAATAAAAATAAGAAAATATAATTATAATAACAAAAAATGAAAATAATTTATAATAAAAATTGGTAACTGTAATAATAGTACTTTTTTAATAACAATAATAATAAAATAATAATAATAATAATATAAATATATTATTATTATTATTATTATTACAAAAACTTATACCACTTTACGATATATTGTTTTGCATTAACCGTATGTGTGTACACAATAATAATTATTTTATTATTATTATTATAATATATTTCAGTATTTATTATTTTATAATAATAATTATTATTATAATAATAGATGTTATTATTATTATAATTAAATATTTATTATTATAAAATATTCAATTATTATTCTAAATTATTTATAATTTATTAAACTTAATTATAAATTAATTATTTGTACAAAATAATTAAAATTATATTTCTTAGTGAATAATTAATTACTTTTATAAATTATTTATTATTTATTAATTACAATTATAAAAACTATTTTTATAAAAAAAAAAAAATTTAATTTTAAAATAGTAATACTTATTATTATTAATATTTTCACAATCATAATATTAATATTAAAAGTCACGAAATATACTCAGCGGGTTGGCCGTAAACTAGCAAGCCATATTAATAATTAATATGGCTTATATACGCCGATCGGCGTATATCAACCATGGCCACACATTTAAATACTGTTGATATACGCCGATCGGCGTATATAAGCCATATTAATTATTAATATGGCTTGCTAGTCAATGTACTACATATAAATAGATGGTATCCACTAATAGAGCTTAGTAAGCCCAATGCTATGAATTGAAGCAACATCTCGTAATCGTAGCAGTTAAGTGGAAGGCGGATGCATACTGCTGCCTAAGTGGTTGTCCGTCATTTTTCGTGAGGCTTCGCATGACAAGTAACTCGAAGCATTATGATTAGATACATTATTAAAGGACAAAATTTAAATATTAAATATATCTCGGGGGTCGATGTACAAACATCACTTTCTGTAAAGTCTTCATAATCAACAAGTTTATTTGATTTTTTATTTATTTAAAGAATTGGACGATAGGATATTTTGATTGACAAAGAGAGCCTATAAACATTAAAGTATACCCCTTTTAAAAAGTTGTTTGGGTGTCACTTGGTGACAAAATTGATATAATTAGGTGTTATTTACTTAACTTTTGTTTGTCAAAATTATTATGTGGAAATGTATTTTTATAATATAAATATATTGTACTTTATATAAGAAAATTTTAGATTTAAATTAAAATATATATAATAGAATTAATAAAATATTAGTGTAGAAAAGAGAATTAGAAGTTTCAAGGGATTATATTGAAGAGTTTTATCAAAGGTACTTGAATTGATGGGAAAACTAGAATGATGTTGCATCTGGGCAAGTTCTTGGAATCACTGATCTGTAGAAGTGGACTGTTGTACCTCTATAAACATTCATACACAGTAAGTTAAAAAAGCATAAATAAAGAACCAAGAGAAACATCAATAGGGATTATATCGAAGAGTTCTATCAAGGGTACTACCTGAATTGATGGGAAAACCAGAATGATGCTGCATCCGGGCAAGTCCTTGGAACGACTGATCTATAGAAGTGGACTGTTGTACCTCTGTAAACATTCATACACCATAAGTTTAAAAAACACAAATAAAGAACCTGGAGAAACATCAAGGGGGATTGTATCGAAGAGTACTATGAAGGGTACATGAATTGATGGGGAAACCAAAATGATGTTGCATCTGGGCAAGTCCTTGGAGTGACTGAACCATAGAGGTGGACTGTTATACCTCTGTAAACATTCATACACCGTAAGTTAAAAAAACACAAATAAAGAACCAAGAGAAACATCAATAGAGATTGTATCGAAAAGTACTATCAAGGGTACCTGAATTGATATGCAAACCAAAATTATGTTGCATCCCTCCAAGTCCTTGGGCTGAATGATCCGTAGAAGTGGATTGTTGTACCTATGTAAACATGCCTACACTGTAAGTTAAAAGAAAAGAGGCCATCTAAATACACTATTTCAAGCACATGCACTGTCTTATTCTATGAAACTCACCTAGGGCAATAGAGGATGCATTGTTGGATTGAGGATGCCCCCGCTTATTGAGGTACTGAAACCGATATGGTTCATACTCTGATGGATGAACATTCAGATCGATATCCAAGCCACTATTTTGTTTTCTTCTTTTGTTTTTCTTTTTAGGGCTAAGAAAACTCTTCTTCCTCTTCAAAGAGGACTCATATGCACCCAATCCAAGGGTGAAGTCATAATCCAAAATGGAAAGATTGTTGGCTTCATCCAACATTTTTTTAACAAGGCCAATCATTTGTTCAGTTTTTCTCAAAGTGACAGGAGGATTGTTTTTAATCAACTCAAAATAACCAAACAACTCCTCTCTAGCTAATTGGAGTGCATCAACATCATTATCAGCATTGTCAGTATCCACAATAGTATTCTCGGCATCCACATCATGGCTTGGTTCATCTATACTTATCTCAGGAGGATCATTGCATGAAGAAGGTGTTGCATCATTATCCAACAACATACTTGAATCCCTTGAGGAGAAATACAACCAGTCAAACTTTATAGCGTGCTTGCAAATGTTTCCACGGATAGACCATGGGAAATTGCACGCCATAAAATTTGGGCGATATCAAGTGACAAGGTACCGCTTGTCAGGAGTGGTTTGACTCCTCACCCAATAAGCACGAGATATGTTGTCATGGGGGAAACAATCACTATCTGGAATCATTTTAGATATTTTAATTGATGATTGAAGTTGATTCTCTTTCCTATAGTTGTTGAAATAGCCTTCTTTTTTCAAAATTTCTTTGAATCGATAAAATGGTTCAACATTTATTAGTAGTACATACAAAAACCAATCCATTCTACGAGAACACTTCTTCCTTCTATCGGAAAGAAACTTTGTCTTCAAGAAGCAGTGGTATGACTCCACTGCATTGTTTGTCTCTTGATTTGCATGTAGAAAATCTCGGCAACCTTTTACCCACATCCCTGCAAGTAAATAAATAACTTAGTGCTTATATCCCATTTTTATGATATACGAAAACAAAAGATACCAGCGAGAGTATGTACACTTACAAATTTTATCACCTGAAACCCAATTCTTAAGGAAATAGTCCAAGAACTTTTTCTCAACTGCATATTTGCTGAAAAATACTTCGATTGCATCATTGACATCGTCATTGGAACAATATTTCATGATATGGCTCAAGTATTTATACATTTCACTTGCTCTTTTTGGATCAGTGGTCGATCGGTTCACATTTTTTTACCAAGCCCTTCATACATACCAAACACATAAGATAAATCTGGAACGTGTGATCCTCCTGCCATATGTAACGTGTTAAAATGTGACATTCATGAAATAAACACAAGTTACATTACAAAATAGAAAGATTGAAATTACCTCAAGGATGTTATTTCGGCTAATGCATCATCAACCATGAATGCATTGAATTTTCAATTTGGACAAGCTTGGTAACACCTCTAGATGAGCCGATCCAACCATGCTGCAATATCTTCTGTTGTATTCCTAGATGCTACAACCCATGTGACGGGCACCCCACTTTGTTGTTGATCAAAGGCGACAAGTGTGTATAGTTGATACTGTCATATCCACAGAACATATTGCAATCAAATTTAGGTTATCAATATCATTGAATGGATACAATTGAAATGATCATGCTAAATCAATGATTGACTTCATGCTTACCCCATACTTATTCATACTGAAGGTTGAATCCATTGCTATTAAGATATTATGAGATAGATTCACCATTGTCTCTAGCATCCACTTTCTTTGAATTCCAATTATAAACGGGATGTCTCCACCATTGGGATTTTGGTAGAAAAAATATCATCTTTATGTTTTTGGTACCAAAGATTCATGCTCATCTCGTCTTTTTGGTGCAACTGATACTTTCCCTTAGCCAAATGAATGTAGATGTTTATGACATCTTTCCTTTGCAGGAAGAAATCTCTATCTCGATCTACTGCATCCATGTTAACATGTTTCTCAATGTGCATTTTACACACCAAATCAACTGGCACATCCCAAGAAAAACAACTTTCTACATAAGAAACTATGTCCTTTGAAAGTCTTGGCTTGTGCATGGATCTAGTCTCACCCAAAGTGTCATTCCTTCCATGACAAGTCCATTCTCTCGTGTCTTCATGGTCATACATGTTATAAGTTATTATTTCCACCTCCGGATCTTTAACCATGACTTTAACAATAAAATGGCATTGGCATCCCCTTTTTTCACAAATGAATTGACCCTTCATTTAGGCGGTTTCTCTCCCCTTTTATCTTCTGGGCCATATAAACAATAATACCTGCATAAAATATTATGAAATGTTAATACATATGACAGGTGATAAATATACTATGATTGCTAACATCCAAACAATGAAATTTGAAATACTTACACTTCATATCTCAAGGCTGCAGTATCCCTCTTTCCTGGGGATTTGTTTTGGCTACGGTAGAAACTACAAGGAGCAACGGGATTCATTTCCTCTCCTTTAATAAAATCAGGAACTCTATGCAATGGTATTTTGGAAACCCGATCAATGGTGCTATTCCTTCTATGTATTTCAGACCAGACGAAATCATTACGGGAAAAAATTGCCATGTCTTTGAGATCTTGCAAGTCTAGGTCCATGATACTTTGCCATATGTTGTGCCTGCCCATTTTGTATTGAATCCTACAAAAAAGTGCAAACACTTAAGATAAGAAGGAAAAAACTACTAATATGCATATTATGTCAACATAAATTAACGAGTTACAAAATAAATTTGCACAATTGATGTTCTAATTTTGCACGGCTGCTATCCTAAATTTGTGATTGCAAATCTTATTTTTCTAATGTATTGAGCAAGTTTCATGGTTGTTTTATCATTGTCATCACCGTGACTGCATATTGGGAAACTTAGTAAGAGACCACAACAATGCCAAGAGTTTAGAACCACAAAAAATATCGAGGAAGACCAATAACTAGTATCTAGCACCAGAGAACACTGGAAAATAAACAACTAAATTTGGTCACAGCTTGCCTATACCATTTACTCTCATATTTCATTTTTGAATAATCTTCTAATGGTGGAACCACAAGAGCAGAGACATACATATTCTCTTTATTGTGGCTTTCCAAGGATCTATCACCTTCCAAAATAACATAGCAGAATCTGATACATTATTTGGGCCTACTACAAAAGTGACAGATTATTGTTTGTTGTTAAAAAATAGACCAAAATATTCTTCCTGAAGCTGCTATTCACTGTACGTTGATTCTTGTTCTTAGATTTATGATTCTTCTTCTACCTGTAAGAACTTGAAACAAAATTTAAAGTAATGAATAACTGATGGACAATTCATTTTATTGCTACCCTGATGCAAATAAATCACTGATGTGGGTGCTACCCTCAACAAGGGCTTACACAGATGACTGGGAACACTGTTCGCAGGTCTCCTGGCTCTAGTTGTGGATTTAGTAGCTAAGAACGCAGGAAGCAAAGGGTAGGCTGCCCTCATTGCCGTTTCCATCTTTATATTCGATAAATCAGAGTCATTGTTATTTTCTTCATTCTTATTTAGTAGGATATGTTTCACTTGCAGCCTATCGATTACCTTGAACTTAGTTATGTTATTATGGCTACCAGTTCAACATAGTTTAGTCTCATGCCAAGGAGTTAACTAATTTTCATATACATAGAAATTCAGATAACAAAATAATAGGTCATTTTCACAAAACAATATTTAAAGGAATTATTAACATGATATGAAATGAACCTTACTTAACCATACGTTAAGGTTAGCTAAGTAGAAGCAAGGACTTTTACATTTCATGAAAATGAAAGGTAAAGTTTGTCATGATAGCCAATTATATCAATAAATTTTGATGTTGTTCCATTGGATGTGTGGTGTGATATTTGGTAATCTATACACGTGGCGTCAGAATGTTATCTAGCAATGCTAAGTAAATGAGTATAAACTTGTTGAAGATGACCAAACGTATTCATTGATAATATATAAAGATTAAGACTTTGGGCACTTGTTTCAATTGTTGAAGTACATAGATTGATCGAAGCTTCAAGTTAGTTTACTATGTTAGTTTTATGCACTGAGAAAGATGAGAGAGTGATACTCTTCAATTAGGTAGGAAAGAACCCGAAGACCTCGTTGTGTGACAATTTCAGTGCATTAGGAAAAGTTTGAAGAGTAGAAGTAGTGGGACATAATGTTATTAATTCATTATTTTGGGTTGTTCAAGGAACATCATAGGTTGCCTCCAAGCCATCTAATCCATGAAATAGAGCACTCCATTGAATTGTAACAAAGATTCATTAAATCAAATGAGACACTATAAAGGGATTCATTGTTGGAAAATGGGGAGATCATGCAACAAACTAGGAGTTCTTGTACAAGGGAAGCATTCATCTCAACTCATCACCATATGGATCAATAATTGTTCTTCTTCTGAAGAAGGATGAGTTAAAGTATAAGGCTTAGCTTTAAATAAAGTTATGGTGTTTTCCAATCCAGTTAATAAAGTGTAACAATGTATGGTAGAAGAATTACCACATCAATGACATAAAAGATTAAACCCCATTATATCATTTAACTTTATCATACTAAATGATATCTTTTACATGAGTCCGTTTAGTTTGTTACTTATCATGTTTTCAAGTTGTCTTGATTGTCTAGAAAACTAATAGGACGCCACATAAATTTGAACATGTTTAGGTTAGAAACTCATTAAAAAAATTCACAATTAAGATTGATAATTGTTGCCACCTATTGATGACCTTATAGATCAACTTACGAAACCAAGCTTTTAAAAGGACTGATTTGAAGTGTGGTTACCACCAAATCTATATCAAGTAGGGAGGTGCATGGATATGTTGAGGTATGTTGGGAGAAAACAACATTTAATATATGTTGAATATTTGAAGGGACATTGATTCCGACATTTGGTCTTACTAATACCCCAGTGACATTCATGAGAGCAATGAATGAAGTTTGTATACCATATATTGACTTCTTTTTTTCATGTTCCTAGATGACATATTGGCTTTCAATACAACTTGGGAGGTCCATATGTAGCACTTGGACCAAGCATTTGCAAATGTGTGCAAAGCACAATTACTTGTAAATTATAGAAGTGTACATTTATATAGATACAACTTATTTATATTTGGTTCTATGTGAACTTGGATGGAATCAACATTGATCCAATTAATTTTGCAATTTGTTGGTCATTATCAAAGAACACTAATGACTTATCAAGCTCCATGAGAATCCTTGATTATCTTGGAAATTTTATTGCACAATTTTCCAATGTTGTGCATTTTTTTAACTTATTGAAGTGTGACAAGTCAATTTTTGTTGGGGTGGGTGTTGTGAAAAATGAAGAGTTTAAAGAGATCAAACACAAAGTTGCAATTACTCTAATTGTTTCCTTGATATTTACCAAGCCTTCAAGATCGAAGCATATGCCTCTAGATATGCCACGAGTACAATTTTGATGCAACATTGAAGAGCCATCATATATCACTCTAAAATATTTTCAAGTAAATTTATGAACTATTCAATGTATGGCCAAGAGAAGTACATGTTGATTTAGGCAATGAAACAATATTGATTGCTTTCTTAGAAAAAAGATTATCATACACAATAATCAAAGGCCTCCTTAGCTTCTCCAAACGCAAAGAAACATCAAGAATGCATGCCACATGAAGTAGATTACTTGTCTGGACAAATTCAACATTGTGATTAAATGTGGGAAAGGAAACATAAATAAAGTTGTAGACTTCCTCTCAAGATCTCTAATAGTCGTATTTATGGTGTTTGTGCAATTCTAGTGATTTGATTTCGGTAAGTTCAAAGAATCTTATGCGCATTGTCCAAACCATGTAAGAATATATGCAGTCCTACAAAATTTTGTGCAAATACCACTAGATAAGACATTTTAATATTAATTATTGACTAACATACAATTTTATTAAGTAAACATCATTTTTGTTCCTTAAGGAGATCACAAATCACAACTATTGTGGTAGGTGCACCATTCCGGGAGACTTTGAAGTGGAGAAGACAACTAAAGATTTCTATAGGTATTTCTAGTTTTCGAAGATGATACATATGGTGGAAAATTTCATAAGAATTTTCTCTCAGCGATGGAAATGAATTGATACTTTAATGTGTGGAGACCTAAGCAAGTTCAATGAAAAATTTGTAAATTTATATAGAATTGATCTTTAATATCTGTCGACAATTTAATATGTTCAATTGAAATTTGAAGTTAATACTTTCGTTGGGAATTTATATCTATTGTGTCAGGTAATTTAGTTTAAAAAAGGGTGGCATGCAACACCAAAAAATGCACCAAACTCTGTGCACCAAAAAACCAAAAAAACGTTCATAAATAGTGTGAAACCGGCAAAATTGACGGGTGACATTTTTTTGAAATTCCTACCATATCGCCTAGCCCAAACAATTTGGAGGAAATTCAGGTGGAGACGCTACTCTCGAGTCTCAGGTTGCCCTCTTCAAGTACTCTCTCAAGTTGGCCTATTGAAGTACTCTCTTTCCTCCTGTAAATCAATTGTTGTATGCTCGTATTTGCTTCAATTTGCAGGTTAATCCAAATTTGGTTTCTCATAGAAACTTTTGGTAATTCTCCTCATGGTTTTTCTCTGTCATGGCCACTTCAAAAGATTTTTTAAAACAATACATCCACTCTGTCAACGCATTCCAAATACCAGAATCATCCCTGCCAATTAAATAGGGTCTATCATGTCAGTGATTATGGCGAAAGGGAGCTAACAGGGTAAAGGTCGGGAAGGATTTGTACCATGTTTTATCCAATTTTTGAACCACCAACTGTTGCAGATAGTCAGATAGATTGCGTTTCTTTCTGAGTTGTAGCTCACCAGTCCTTCCCTTCATATAAGCCTTCTCCTTTTGTAGCACAAGTACCTTGAATATGACACATCCTATTTTGTAGATCATAAATCCCAAGATCTTCACATACTTTCATTGGAGTCATTACACCTTTCTATTTAAGACCACCATAAATTACAATCAAATGTTTGAATGATAATAGAAATCAAAGTTTAGTTAGAACGTTGTATTTTTGTCGTGAATGAGCAAGTTGTACCCTGAATGATTGGTTCATGTTTCAATTATAAGCAGCGGTATGAATCAAGCGGTATGATTCTTGATAGTCTTTGGAATTTCTAACAGATAGAGTTATAGTTTGACTGGGTTTATTTTCTCATTACACTTGTTTTTCAAAGTAGATACAAATTCAAATTCAAAATAAGGTGTTTACGTTTAATAAATTAAAACAAAATAGATTTATTTAATGAAAAGACAAAGATATTCAATGATCAACAATCTTTTAAGAAAAATGCTCATAGTTGAATATAATGAAAGGACAAAGATATTTAATGATGAACCATCCTTTGAGAAAAACTTATCTCAGCACCTCATGCTGGTAATCATGGCAGTCCCATAGAGAGCTTTGTCATGATCTTTTCTCCCCCTCAATTTTAATTTAGTTGTTTTAATCTTGTTTTTCCTATCAGTTATTCATCTGTAATGATATGAGGATTTATTGTTATCAAAGGAAGTTAAAGTTTTATTAAATATTCATTTGATTTATGGTGTGCATCTCCATGATCTAAGTGTCTTGTTGTTAATTCAAATTATGTTTTCATTCGCATATTGATTTACGGTGGATTCACTAATTATTAATATGGTTTTGTGGGGTAATGAGTAATGCTATATAGCCAAGTGTGGGGTAAAAGAAATATTTCTAAGTGTGGGCTAAGGATTGACATTAACAAGGTCAACCATTAACATTGGTAACAATGATTTATATTTATTCCATGGGTTCCTATTTATTGCTTATTAGTATTTGCACTATAATTTCCATAAATTCATTATACTTGCTTTCAAGACATAAACTGACATTATCTACATATACACAACTTTCTCTCATTTTAAACATACCAAAAAGAATTTTCGGCTTTTCATTTCCAATACTAATTAATATTTGCACTATAATTTCCATAAATTCACTATACTTGCTTTCAAGACATAAACTTACATTATCTACATATACACAACTTTTCTCTCATTTTAAACATACCAAAAAGAATTTATCTACATATACCGTCAACTCCGTTGGATTCAAGACATCGAGATAGTTCTAGGGGTGCCCTTCTCCTCCAGTCCCATGGCCTAGGTGTTACCTTCTAGGTCCATTTTGGAAACTAGGGTTTTGCTTAGTAAGGGAGTGTGCAATTTTTGCACATGGGGGTCAACTTTGCAAAATCATCCACCGGGAACTTATGGCTAGCGTTCCCAGCCGGAACCTTCCTAGACACACTTGTAGGACTCCCCGGAACCCGGTTTTGTTGCACGGTTGGAGTTATATGCCCTCGGTAGGCATCCAACAGGTGTCCCTGAAGACCTTTTTGGATGTGAGACGAAACGAGCCATAGAATGACGATCGTGGCTCGGATCAACAAACCATCAACTCCGTTGGATTTAGCACATCGGGATAGTGCTAGGGGTGCCCCTCTCCTCCAGTCCCATGGCCCAGGTGTCATCTTATAGGTCCATTTTGGAAACTAGGGTTTTGCTCAGTAAGGGAGTGTGCAATTTTTTCACATTGGGGTCAAATTTGCAAAATCCTCGACCAGGCACTTATGGCTAGATGTTGATGAGGAACCTAGAGATGACAATGATGATGAAGATGTTGATGATGATTATGATGATGGTGATGATGATGAAGACGTTGATGATGATGGTGATGGTGATGAAGATGATGATGATGATGATGGAGATGTTGATGAGGAACCTAGAGATGATAATGATGATGAAGATGTTGATGATGATGATGATGGAGATGTTGATGAGGAACCTAGAGATGACAATGATGATGAAGATGTTGATGATGATGATGATGATGGTGATGATGATGAGGACGTTGATGATGATGGTGATGGTGATGGTGATGAAGATGATGATGATGAAGATGGAGATGACTACATTTTTTTTACGTTTTGAATTTTTACTTTGCCCTTGACACAAAGTTTTAGTGACAAAATAACCCTTCAGCAATGAAGTTAGACTTAAAAAAATATCATTTAATAATTTTTTTTTATTAAAGAATAATTCGTGGAAGTTAATGTTTGGCCACATGTAATGCAACAAAACAAAACTTTCAATTTTAACACGTTGCATTAATGGTGTAATTGAAATTGTGACGTTTTATTCCAAATGAATTGGCTTTAAAGACCAGATAAATATAGTATGCCCTTTATAGAGGCTATTCATTAAAAAAACACATTGCTATTGAGACTGTACTATGATGTTCTCTCCTTCCTTTGTCAAAATAATATTAATAAGGTTGTTTTTCCAAGGTATAGGATGTTTTAGATTTCTCAACTATTATTGCATGTGAACTTGCACATACCAAGCTACAACAAATCTTTCACGGGAGTGGATTTGTCTATGTGAATAGATAAGTGAAAAGCTTTTAGTAACAAGACCTATAAATTTTAACTTGGAAGTATTGGAAATGTACAAAGTGGGATTGAGAGGCTTGATGGTGATTGTAGTAGTGGGCATGGTATTGATGAGAATGATGTCATGATAGTGGAATTAAACATTAAGATGGTAACCCTAGAGCTTGGATCCTAGCCTAGAAACACGAGAGCCTAGCCTAAAAACCCTAGTTGGTAGCGTAAACCCTAGTTTGTATTCTAATCACAATGAAACCCTATTATGTAACCTAAGATCTAGCCTTAAATTATAATACATATAAAAATTAAATCATTTTCATTGTACATATATATTCCATGTGCATAAATTTGAATCCAAATCACTATACACATAGATGCATAGTTTCTCATCTATATAGCAAGGGTGCATACAACTAGAAACTGTTGTACCTAGCACCGCATACCTAATTTAGAAACCTAATGGTTTGAAATTGGTTTGTACCATGAATATTTTATATGCACACCTATGGCAACCTTCTCAATGGATGGAAAACCTAATATTGTGATAAAATTAGTAAAGCTTAGTCCAACATGTAGTAATGCTTACATGTTCTAGTATTGATGACACACTAATGCATGCATGCAACTTGATGAGGGTGTATTTGTGACTCCATTGATGTAATGCAAGTCCTAAATGTCTTTAACAAGTGTCTGAGTGTCCAATAGATGAATTAGGATGTCCTAATACCCCTCAATCCCTTCCAAACAGAATTCTAAAGCATTTGGGGTATTGGGGGTAACAAGTTGGTGTGTTGAGGTCGATATAGCCTCAAAAATAAACCTCATAGTAGTCATTTATTGTAATGTCAACTATATGTGTTTAAGTCAATGTGTCTACATAATATTAGATCGCTATCACATAATGATAAATTAAGGAAGTCCTAATTGTAAATGGCAGTGGATGTGATGGTCATCAAATCAAAGGTGGCTATATCCGTGAGTGAGAATTAATGAGCTAGCTATATATTGTGCTCAAGGTTGTCCTATTTGTATGGTGACAATGATTAAGAAATGATTCCATAACTTGGTTATTAATTTGTTGCATGATCTTAAGTAGATAAAATGGTCAATATAAATACTAGTGACGACATTTCATTATGTATAGTATGGACATTTTGGATCTCATTATGTAGAGCTATTAAAAATCATGTTGGATCTCATTTTAACCTTTTGATAACAATGGACATTTTGTATTTTTAAGTATTATTTTCCTAGTAATCAAGTTCCCAATATATATCTTGTGTGCCATGAGGTGCGATTTGTCCATCCATTTATTCCGTTTGTTTTTAGATTAATTCTCACACATGATTTTGTTTGAGTTAGCCTATGTTTATAATGTTTTCTTAACATAGATACCATTACAAGCTTTTACATGTGGAAAGATAAACCAAGATGAACTATGAGATCCAAATTCTCTTCTAAGATCTAGGTAAGCTTCAGGTTGATTCACATTATCAACTAATGCATGGACATCATTGGTGCCAAAACTTAAGACCGCATGCCATGAACGGATAGAAGTAAAAAGCAAATTTAGACAACATCACATCATGATACACACAACATGAGACAATAGCATTAGAAAACAAGATACTAATATAGACAACATCGATATAAATCACATAACTAAAAATCCATGTGCATCAAGGCTACAAAACTCATCCAAACATATACAATTTCTGGAAAATAGTGGAACATGGTTCCCAATGTACATACAATGGCAACTTGTGCCCTATGGAAAATGCGACAACTCATGCCGTAGATCCAAAATATATGGCAACTTGTGTCGTAGATACAAAGTACATGGAAATTGGTGCACAAAAGTGCCACATCATGGCTAATGTACATAACATGGTGTGTCAAGCATTGTGAGCACCCCCGTCACTCCCAGGCACATCTCCAAAGTCGATCTTCCTACTCTTCGAGCCACTAGTACCTCGGGTCTTATTCTGTCTAGGAGTATACTGTCTCTCCGGGCTCTGGAACAAATGATATAAGATACCGTCATTTTCAAGCATTTGCAACATTTACCACATTTATAAAACAAATGTAGAATTCGAATCTTAAATAAATCACCTCTGATGCGAGTGGGAAACGTGGGGCAGGTGTCCTAGAATGTGGAGCCTCTCAGCAATTCCAGCCTACAACATTTACAACAATCATTTCATTGAAAAGTAATAATTGCTTAAATTAATTTTTGTTAATCCATCAAAATATTTTCATAAATTAGCTTGATTCTCATCGTGAACACCTCCGACGATGGACATGGCTGAGCTTCTGGGCTAGTAGGTGGAGCAGATGGATGGACAACCAGCTCCGATGCAATCATGGGGGGGGGTGGGGGCACAGATGTAGTTGCAACCACTACAGGTGCAACCACTGGAGATATAGATGAGGATACTAGAAGATTAGATGCCACAATAGTGGCGGGAAGTGGGGAAGATATGGTGGGAGAAGACATGGTGGTATGGGGTGGAGGAAGACGTCGTGGACGATGAACCCCTGTCGGTTGTACGATAGAGGGTATCAAACAAAAATGGATAGGGGGGATGTTGAGGGATGGTGAATGGGAGGGCAGTCCCGGATAGAGGGAGGAGGATGGATGGAAGGGAGGTTGTGGATGAAGAGGGGAAGCTGGAAGGAAGGGGGGGAGTGTACAAATGGGGGGAGGATGGATAGACATGGAGGCGTGGATAAATTGGGGAGCATGTATAGACGGGGGGGCGTGGACGAGTGGGGGGAGGATGGATGGAGGGGGGAGTATGGTCGAAGAGGGGAGGCTAGATGGAATGGAGGGGGTGGACGAAGGGAGGGGTCTATATGGAAGCGAGGGGGGGGGAATCATGGGAGAGGGTGGAAACATAGGACTAAAATGTGGACCTGTAGCTGTTGGTGGCACCTACATATACATTTGTAATATCACAATTTAGTAAACAAACAATAAATTAAATCATAGTAAGTCATAATAATTCAAATTAAAAGCGTGCTTTTAACTACACATTGTACCAATGTATATGGTGATCTGCCAATCCCTAGCGGGGATGGTTGATCACTATTGTCAGGGAACACTTGTGGACACCAAATGCATGCATGTTATGAACATATTAAACAAGTCATTATTTAGGCAATCAAGATATTCAAAAACATTGTATGAACTATCAACGTGTATGCCATAAATATAAATACTTAAGTAATATAAATGCCATAAGTAATAACAATATTGTGTGAGGTACTGAAAATACCTCCGTGTGAGGTGCCATAATTTCAGTTGCAGCTGCCATTGCTGCATCCAGGTCGGGATATCCTACGTTCTCCCATGTTGGTGTCTCAACTCTAAATAATTGTAGATTGAAATAATAGTTTAAGTCAAACAAAAATACTTTACAAATTATCAAGTGATGATTGAAAACACATTAAAAAAATTGCTGACCTTCTCCATATAACAGCCCTTGATCGGGCCAAGGAAAGTGTGCCCGCAATGGGGACAAATATGTGGCATTGTCCCCGTCGAACTAGAATGCCCAGCATGGCTACCACCGGTCACAGGTCTATCCTAAACCTGTCATGAAGGCCCTACACCTAAATCTCTATCAAGGTCAACCGACCTCTCCAGTGTAGTTGTTGCACAAAGGCGGCGTGTCTGAGGAGTCCACGTGCAACATTCCTCATTGCCTCCTTGATCTAATCAAGTCTGTGGGGTAACTGAGGTGGCTGGGGAGAGGGGTTGGGGTCGTGCCTAGGAGCTGGTGGCCCTCTCACTGGGTTCCTTCTGGAATTAGGTTGATCTTGGGCAAAGCCACGCCCAACACCTTGGAACTCGACTATGTCAAAATAGTTGACATGTAAACCGAGCATAAACTCAGCCCACAGTTGCTGAAGGAAGTACTGTGGAACCTCCCTATTATTGCAGGGAGGTTTATCGTACACCATGAACCACCTCTGCATCCAATTATCCCTCCATGGTTGGTAATGAAACCAATCCATGCAAACACGTGGCTTTCTAGTGTTCGGTGGTTGTTGTGTTCTTGGATTGGTGAACATACTGTATAATTGGGCCTTTGTAATATTCAAATATTTTATTGCTTCCTTAGAAATTCTCCTGGAGTAATACTCCCGCATCCTAGCTCTATATTTAGTCATGTCAGTCAATTGGCGATGTGCATGGATGAGGGAGTCGATTGAGCTCTCAATTGACGTGGAAAGAGACACTCGAGATGGTTCCCCCGTGTTTCTTAGTTCTCGAGTGTGCACTCTCATTTCATTTACATAATGGTTAAGGTCATCTTATTCAAAATTTGGTTGGGGGCTTTGATTTTCTTTGGCATTTGGATTTTGTTGACGGTTTTTTTCAACATTGGGTCCAATGTTTGGGTTTTCTTGTGTTCCACCGGACTCCGGGTTAACATTTTGTTCACTCATTGTGTGGGTTTACAATCTGCAATTGAAAATTTCTCCATTGTTTTAATAATTTGGGAATTATTACCAATTTAATAAACAAAAAACAATGAATAAAATGACAAAAAAATTGGAATTTACCTATCCAATTGACTTGTTGATGAGTTGGTGGATCGATTTGGTGGGTTTTGGAGTGGAAATGGTCTCTTTTGGTGGTTGTAGTCACACACAAATGGAGAGGAAGTTGTGCTCGGCTCCGATGAGTAGAATGGGAAGATTCTGCTCTCTTTTTTTAACAAGAGCGCGTGTGCGCCTCTAAGCGCGCGGGCGCCTCGGTTCAGTACCAAACCTAACAGCGTGTGCGCGCTGCCTTAGGTGCGTGTGCGTGGTTGTTTTAGTCCCTCTAGAGCGTCCCCATTGCAACAGTTTTGAGGAGAAAATTTGTGCGCCCACCCATTAAGATAAAACTCCCAATTCAAAGTTGTAATATTCCCATCTAAATGAATTATCATGGAGGAAAATTACTAGTTCCCTAGGTTGGGGGTGGAAGCATTAAAAGTTGGAGTGAAGGAGATACAAGACCCAAAGTGACCTTAGACTTCCAAATGCACATTAAATGGGTCAAATAAATAATAATAAAAATAAAATAAGGTGGCATTTGATCATGAGGGCACATAAGAGGTTGTGGGACCGTCCACTTGTGGCAAGATTCCCCACTACACTTGGCATTATTCTCTCACCAATTCGATTTCAAGAGGAAGGGTAACATACTTGGGGGATTTGAATAGGTATTATTGATGGCATGAATCATGTAAGGTCGAATTGGAGTGGAAGAGAAACTCCCATGGAAGAGGAAGAGGCATCTTAGAAGAATTGTGACACTTGGAGCTAGATTCCTCAACTCCTATGACAACAATGATGAAGATTCTATGACAACTATGACAAAGTTCAGACCTGATTGCTGACATATGTCATATATGACATGTTAGGGCTAAAAATAGCCTCCAAGAGGGTTCACAAGGGGGTTAGGGTATCTAAAGAGTCATCCATTCAAATTGAGTGAAGGAGGAGGCTAGGAATGGAGGGACACGTGGCATACATTGGAATCTCTTCCTAATTTTAGTTGGCATGAATCTCATGGATGGAATTGAAGATAAGGAGGTCTTTGGAATTTTTTAAAGTCAAGAACAAAGAAGGAGAGTGGATTTTGATCATTTGATATTTTTCATTTGGAGAGGAGAGCTAGTAGAATGTTATTCTACTTGCCTTAGCACCAATTTCGAGGGTGAAAGATTCCCATCCTAATTGGAAATTGGAGAGGCCATTCAGAAATTTAGTTTGGAGCTACAATGGAGTATTTTGTTACAGGTTTAAGCTACAGGGAATCTTGTGCTCACATTTCTTTCAGCTTGCTTCTACAACCATTCTTCCATTTCTTGGCATCTTCTTGCTCCTTGAGGAGAGGCGCACTTGTTGAGGTGATGAAATCTTTGGGATAGATATTGATGCCCCATATATTTGTAATATAATATATATACTCTGAATTTACTGCTCAGAAGACTTTCAGGTCTAAAATCCAAGAGATTTGATGTAAAAATGCTAAACTATGAATAAATGGTGTCATTTCCCCAATACCTTGTTATTTGCACTTGAAGTGGTATCAAATTCGAATGGTTCAGTCAATATATGATATATTAATTTTGTATGGAGTGCCATTAATATGATGAATAAGTTTAATATTCATTATAAAATCATTTGGAGCAATATTCTCAAGTTTCATAACCATTTGTGAAGATTTACTATCATTTCCCCCTATGTTGAAGATCGTATACAATCATCTGATTTATGGAAGCTGCATAAGCCTTTAGGAACTGATTAATGCTGCATTTGGGTGACTATTGAAGTCATATATCTGATCCATGTATTTTTTCTGAAATTTGGGAGGCTCAAAATTTATTTGGGAAGCCATTAGTGACCTCTACCCTGGGGGTTTAAACCTCAAAATTACTAGTATATTCCTCAACTTATCCTAGATACCTATTCGACCTTAAAACCACATATAATTATGCACAAATACTCTCCTTAATGTCCTTTAACAGAGCCAAGTTTCAGACCAATAATTTGTGAAGGTCGTACAGTGTTTGGAAGAGCTTTTGTTACAAGACCTAGGGGGAATTTCCACTTCCCAAATTGACTAGTCTTGTCCCGAAACTTCTTCCCTTGCATATTTAATATCATGGATGGGTATATCAGTTTATTATATGTTTGATATATGTGTTCATGTGTCCTATAACCCCTCATGACCTTCCTCATCAAATTCCAAAGAAATTGGAGGTGTTTGGAATCAGTTGTAAACCATATACCTAGAGTTGAAATTTGGCGAATTTAAGCAGTTTGGGAAATTTCATTAGAAGGGACATTACAGTGGTATCATAGCATGGTCCTTGAACCTATGAATTAATATCATACATTGAAGAATAATTTGCAGCCATGTCTTACTATTATGATGAATCCTATGAGTACAATGCTTATGAGCAATATGCAGATGATTGTGAGCAATATGAAAGAGAATGTGAATGGTATGAGGAAGAGGTGCCACCATGCAAAAACTATTACAACTTCATGAGGAATGAAGATTATTATCATGACCCTATGTATGATAAATATGAGTGTGTCAGACTACCAAAGGATAATTCTATGAATGAGTTACAAAGATGGAGAGCAACATATAAAACCTTGCCCCAACAATATTAGGCATATCTTGACTTGTATAAGGGAAATACAAAAAAGGCCCCTCCTTTCGAAGACTTTGTTGATTGGTTGTTTTCAAATAGGCCCAAAAATGAAGATGTGGAGTTAGTGAAGAAAGGTTTATGCCATTCTTGTAAAAGACCTTGGAGAGAAAATCATATGTGTGTGAGTGAAAAGAGCAATGAAATATCTGAAGCTTCAAGGAATGCATGTATTTCCTACTTGAAGAGAGTTTTTGGGTTTTCCTTAAAAAGAGATTCCAAATATGAAGAGACATGACATGAACATGAAGAAGACTCTATTGAAAATATTGAAGATCATTTCGAAACACATTCTACCTTGGACATGACTCAAAGATCATCTACTGATGGATGATTGAACTATGAAGGAGTACCTACTGATGGATGATTGAACTATGAAGGAGTACCTACTGATGGGTGCTCACACCTCTATGTTGGTGACATAGAGATCACATTTGAAAGTGTTTATGCAAGCCAAACTTCCATTAAGCATGAAAATGAAGACCTTGTAGAAGTTGAAGAAGAAACAAGATCAAATCCCCCATCACCACTTGAGCTTCATGAAGTTGGTCCAAGTAAGAAGGAAGAAGATGAGGAGGTTCACTTGCAAGAGCCTCTTTTTCTTGAAGGGTCATTAAAGATGAATGAAAAGAAGATCCAAGAGACCCTAATAATGCTCCATGACACTCAAGCATTAGTGTCAAATTCTTGTTGGAAGGTTTCTTCATTGAAGGATCCATTCTTCCTTGAAGACATGGAAAAGATTCAAAGAGCAATGTGTAACATCAAAGGTAATTTCATGTCTTTTCTTTTTGATAGAAACAATTTGGTTGAGTTTAAGGAATTGTTACATGATGCATACTTGAAGAATGATTAGGATATTCATAAACTCAAAATTCAAAATGAACAACTTCTTGAAAGGTTGCAATATACTTGTTCTTCCTCCTATGTTTCAAATTTTCAGATGGTAGATTGCATGGAGGATTCTCATGACATGGTAGATCATGAGAAACATGGAAATTTGCAGGGGCTTTATGTGTTTCAATATGATCTTGATGATATACAAGCACTTGAATTGGTGGAAGAGGAACTTGATTTTCCTCTTGGAAATGGTTACACATTTTTTTAAGAAGTTGATTCCACTACCTTGGAACCAACCTATGAGGAACGTTTTTCACTTTCGAGGGAGGTGCCTAATCCTACCCTTATGGATAATTCACATGAGGACACTTATGTAATTTCTAATCATTTGGGTGAGTTGGTTCATTCTCCTATATCCTACACTTCCATATTTTGCAGCATTCATCTGAATGAAGTATGGGTGAAAGGTTTATTTTTTATGGTGCCACGTGAGAAGTATGAAACTCCTATCTCTCCTTTATATGATGAGCTTATTAGAGCCATTTCTTATTTACATTTTCAGCAACATACCTTGTTAACTTATGATGAAACACATTTACATGGATGCACTTATGATGTTCACTTGACTCACTTCAAGACTTATGATTTTCCTTGCTCCTTGCGTAGTTCAATTGATATTGGAGGAACTTCATCCACTACTTGGGTCAAGAGATATATGATTGGAGAAAATTATTATTGGAAAAAACATCATTTGTTATTTCTTGATGATACACATGTTCATGGATGCACAAATGGTACTTCTATGATCCCCTTGAAGGCTCGTTGTTTTCTTTTTTCCCTACTTGGTTCAGATTGTAGTGGAGGTTCTTCATTCACTTCTTGGATGAAAGAACACATGGCTGATTATTTTGATGCATCTTACATACTTTTCGAGCAGCATTATAGGACATGGGATCCTCACCAATGTCATTGGAGAAGATTTGATTGGTCACTTGAATCTTGTATGCACTTGGAAAATGGTGGTCTACTGACTTGGAGGTATAAGCACTTTCATGATTCTTTGATGAGGCACCTCCTTGATGTACATTTTTATTATGTTGTTATATACTTTGATGATATATATTTTCTACTAATGATGTTTGGAAGAATGCATACAAGAAAATGGGATCTAGGAATTCTCTTTCCTAATGGTATGGGTTGGAGAGCACTCCTAATTATTGGAGTGCAATACAAGCAATGGGACCCTGGGATAATTTTTAGTCTCATTGGTTTCAATTTTTCGGGGAAACAAGCAGTATGGGGGATGGATTACCCACTTAATAAAGTGATTTTAATCAGAGTAGTGCAGCAGCAATCATGGTGGTTCCTCCCTAAAATATTCAGGGAATCTCGAAGACTCAAAGTTGGGCATCTAATTGGAAACTTCAAAGAATTATGCAGTGGTATCAGAAAGGGTTTCTAAAATATGAAAGAGGTAAAGAGTAATTGTGCAAACTTCGATTTTATGGATTTAATTAACATTTTGGTGTTTAGTGGTGATGTTACAGGGGATATCAAAATGAGAAAGAAAACCCAAATCTCCTTGCTTTTGGAAACACACAATTGTAGTGCATGAGTGCCACTACTCAGAGTTTGAGAAGCAAAGTTTTGGAAACAAAGCAGGTTTTTCAACACCAATGTTTGAAATTGCTTGAGGACAAGCAATATTGGGAAGGGAGGATTTTTCATGTCCCAAAGTTTGCATTGGGTTACAATGGCCTAAGCCCCTTGGCCATATTCATGATAGTTTGTCAAATTGATGCTAAGGGTAAAATAATTGCCAAGGATGATGTCCAAGTTAGTAATAATGTGAAATTAGATCCAAATGGACAAGGTGGTTCACATTAAGAGAAAACTCCCAATTCAAAGTTGTAATATTCCCATCCAAAAGAATTATCATGGAGGAAAATTACTAGTTCCCTAGGTTGGGGGTGGAAGCATTAACAGTTGGAGTGAAGGAGCTACAAGACCCAAAGTGACCTTAGAATTACAAATGCACATTAAATGGGTCAAATAAATAATAATAATAATAAAATAAGGTGGTATTGGATCATGAGGGCACATAAGAGGTTTTGGGACCCACTTGTGGCAAGATTCCCCACTACACTTGGCATTATTCTCTCACCAATTCGATTTCAAGAGGAAGGGTAACATACTTTGGGGATTTGAATACGTATTATTGATGGCATAAATCATGTAAGGTCGAATTGGAGTGGAAGATAAACTCCCATGGAATAGGAAGAGGCATCTTAGAAGAATTGTGACACTTGGAGTTAGATTCCCCCAACTCCTATGACAACAATGATGAAGATTCTATGACACTTATGACAAAGTTCAGACCTGATTGATGACATATGTGATATATGACATATTAGGTCTAAAAATAGCCTCCAAGAAGGAGCACAAGGGATTTAGGGAAGCCAAAGAGTCAGCCATTCGAATTGAGTGAAGGAGGAGGCTAGGAATGGAGGGACAAGTGGCATACATTGGAATCTCTTCCTAATTTGAGTTGGCATGAATCTCATGGATGGAATTCGAGATAAGGAGGTCTTTGGAAGTTGATAAAATTCAATAAAAAATAAGGAGAGTGGATTTTGATCATTTGATATTTTGCATTTGGAGAGGAGAGCTAGTAGAGTGCTATTCTACTTGCCTTAGTACCAATTTTGAGGGTGAAAGATTCCCATCCTAATTAGAAATTGGAGAGGCCATTCAGAACTTTTATTTGGAGATATAATGGAGTATTTTGTTACAGGTTGAAGCTACAGGGAAACTCGTGGTCACATTTATTTCAGCTTGCTTCTACAACCATTCTTCCATTTATTGGCATATTCTTGCTCCTTGAGGAGAGGCGCACTTGTTGAGGTGATGAACTCTTTGGGATAGATATTGAGGCCCCATATATTTGTAATATGATATATATACTCTTTATTTATGGCTCAGAAGACTTTCAGGTCGAAACTCCAAGATATTTGATGTAAAAATGCTAAACTATGAATAAATGGTGTCATTTCCCCAATACCTTGTTATTTGCACTTAAAGTGGTATCGAATTCGAATGGTTCAGTCAATATCTGATATATTAATTTTGTATGGCATGCCATTAATATGATGAAGAAGTTTCATATTCATTATACAAGCATTTGGAGTAATATTCTCAAGTTTCATAACCATTTGTGAAGATTTACTATCATTTCCCCCTATGTTGAAGCTAGTATACAAACATCTGATTTATGGAAGTTGCAGAAGCTTTTAGGAACTGATTAATGCTGCATTTGGGTTCCCATTGAAGTCATATATCTGATCCATGTCTCTATTCTGGAATTTGGGGGGCTCATACTGCATTTGGGAATCCATTAGTGACCTCTACCCTGGGGGGTTTGAACCTCAAAATTACTAGTAAATTCCTCAATTTCTCCTAGATACCTATTCGACCTTAAAACCACATATAATTATGCACAAATACTCTCCTTAATGTCCTTTAATAGAGCCAATTCTCATACCAAGAATTTGTGAACTTCGTATAGTGTTTGGAAGAGCTTTTGTTACAAGACCTAGGGGGAATTTCCACTTCCCAAATTGACTAGTCTTGTCTCTAAACTTATTCCCCTGAAAATTTAAGATCATGTATGGGTATATCAATTTCTTATATGTTTTATATATGTGTTCATGTGTCCTATAACCCCTCATGAAATTCCTCAGCAAATTTCAAAGCAATTGGAGGTGTTTGGAATCAGTTGTAAACCATATACCTAGAGTTGAAATTTGGTGAATTTGAGCAGTTTGGGAAATTTCATTAGAAGGGACATTACATTGAAATAGCCTTCTTTTTTTAAAATTTCTTTGAATCGATAAAATGGTTCAACATTTATTAGTAGTACATACAACAACCAATCCATTCTACAGGAACACTTTTTCCTTCTAATTGAAAGAAACATTGTCTTCAAGAAGCAGTGGTATGACTCCAGCGCATTGTTTGTCTCTTGATTTGCGTGTGGAAAATCTCAGCAACCTTTTACCCAAATCCATGCAAGTAAATAACTAACTTAGTGCTTATATCCCATTTTTATGATATACAAAAACAAAAGATACTAGCTAGAGTATGTACACTTACAAATTTTATCACCCGAAACCCAATTCTTAAGGAAATAGTCCAAGAACTTTTTCTCATCTGCATATTTGCTAAAAAATACTTCGATTGCATCATTAACATCGTACTTGGAACAATATTTCATGATATTGCTCAAGTCCTTATACATTTCACTCACTCTTTTTGGATCAGTGGCCAATCGGTTCACATTTTTTTACCAACCCCTTCGTACATGCCAAACACAAAAGATAACTATGGAATGTGTGATCCTCCTACCATGTGTAACATGTTAAAATGTGACCTTCATGAATTAAACACAAGTTACATTACAAAATAACAAGATTGAAATTACCTCAAGGCTTCTATTTCGGCCAATGCATCATCAACCATGAAGGCATTGAATTTCCAATCTGGACAAGCTTGGTAACACCTCTGCATGAACTGATCCAACCATGCTGCAATATCTTCTGTTGTATTCTTAGATGCTACATCCCATGCGACGAGCACCCCACTTTGTTGCTGATCAAATGCGACAAATGTTTATAGTTGATATTGTCATATCCATATAACATATTTCAATCAAATTTAGGTTATCAATATCATTGAATGGATACAATTGAAATGATCATGCTAAATCAGTTATTGACATCATGCTTACCCCATACTTATTCCTACTGAAGGTTGAATCCATTGTTATTGATATATTATGAGATAGATCCACCATTGTCTCTAGCATCCACTTGTTTGAATTCCAATTATAAACGGGATGTCTCCACCATTGGGATTTTGGTAGAAAAAAACATCGTCTTTATGCTTTTGGTACCAAAGATTCATGCTCGTCTCAGCTTTTTGGTGCAATTAATACTTTCCTTTAGCCAAACGACTGTATATGTTCATGACATATTTCCTTTGCAGGCATAAATCTCTATCCTGATCTGTTGCATCCATGTTAACATGCTTCTCAATGTGCATTTTACACACCAAATCAAATGGCACATCCCAAGAAAAACAACTTTCTACATAAGAAACTATGCCCCTTGAAAGTATTGTCTTGTGCATGGATCTAGTCTCACCCGAAGTGTCATTCCTTCCATGACAAATCCATCCTCTCATGTTTTCATGGGAATACATGTTATAAGTTATTATGTCCACCTCAGGATCTTTAACCATGACCTTAAAAATAAGATGGCACTGACAGCCATATGTTGAATATTTGAGATATGTTGAATATTTGAAGGGCCATTGATGCCGACATTTGGTCTTACTAATAACCGAGTGACATTCATGAGAGCAATGAATGAAGTTTGTATACCATATATTGACTCTCTTTTTTTCATGTTCCTAGACGACATATTGGCTTTCAATACAACTTGGGAGGCCCATATGTAGCACTTGGACCAAGCATTTTCAAATGTGTGCAAAGCACAATTACTTGTAAATTATAGAAGTGTACATTTATATAGATACAACTTATTTATATTTGGTTCTATGTGAACTTGGATGGAATCAACATTGATCCAATTAATTTTGCAATTTGTTGGTCATTATCAAAGAACACTAATGACTTATCAAGCTGCATGGGAATCCTTCATTATCTTGGAAAGTTTATTGCACAATTTTCTGATGTTGTGCATTTTTTAACTTATTGAAGTGTGACAAGTCAATTTTTGTTGGGGTGGGTGTTGTGAAAAATGAAGAGTTTAAAGAGATCAAACACAAAGTTGCAATTACTCTAGTTGTTTCCTTGATATTTACCAAGCCTTCAATATCGAAGCATATGCCTCTAGATATGCCATGAGTACAATTTTGATGCAACATTGAAGAGCCATCATATATCACTGTAAAATATTTCCAAGTAAATTTATGAACTATTCAATGTATGGCCAAGAGAAGGACATGTTGATTTAGGCAATGAAACAATATTGATTGCTTTCTTAAAAAAAAGATTATCATACACAATAATCAAAAGCCTCCTTAGCTTCTCCAAATGCAAAGAAACATCAAGAATGCATGCCACATGAAGTAGATTACTTGTCTGGACCAATTCAACATTGTGATTAAATGTGGGAAAGGAAACACAAATAAAGTTGTAGATTTCCTCTCAAGATCTCTAATAGTCGTATTTATGGTGTTTGTGCAATTCTAGTGATTTGATTTCGGTAAGTTCAAAGAATCTTATGCGCATTGTCCAAACCATGTAAGAATATATGCAGTCCTACAAAATTTTGTGCAAATACCACTAGATAAGGAATTTTAATATTAATTATTGACGAACATACAATTTTATTAAGTAAACATCGTTTTTGTTCCTTAAGGAGATCACAAATTACAACTATTGTCGTAGGTGCACCATTTAAGGAGACTTTGAAGTGGAGAAGACAACTAAAGATTTCTATAGGTATTTCTAGTTTTCGAAGATGATACATATGGTGGAAAAATTCATAAGAATTTTCTCTCAGCGATGGAAATGAATTGATACTTTAATGTGTGGAGACCTAAGCAAGTTCAATGAAAAATTTGTAAATTTATATAGAATTGATCTTTAATATCTGTCGACAATTTAATATGTTCAATTGAAATTTGAAGTTAATACTTTCGTTGAGAATTTATATCTATTGTGTCAAGTAATTTAATTTAAACAAGGGTGGCGTGCAACACCAGAAAATGCACCAAACTCTGTGCACCAGAAAACCAAAAAAAGTTCATAAATAGTGTGAAACCGGAAAAATTGACGGGTGACATTTTTTTGAAATTCCTACCCTATCGCCTAGCCCAAACTATTTGGAGGAAATTCAAGTGGAGACGCTACTCTTGAGTCTCAGGTTGCCCTCTTCAAGTACTCTCTCAAGTTGGCCTCTTGAAGTACTCTCTTTCCTCCTGTAAATCAATTGTTGTATGCTCGTATTTGCTTCAGTTTGTAGGTTAATCCAAATTTGGTTTCTCATAGAAACTTTTGGTAATTCTCCTCATGGTTTTCTCTGTCATGGCCACTTCAAAAGATTTTTTAAAACAATACATCCACTCTGTCAACGCATTCCAAATACCAGAATCATCCCTGCCAATTAAATAGGGTCTATCATGTCGATGATTATGGAAAAAGGGAGCTAACAGGGTAAAGGTCGGGAAGGATTTGTACCATGTTTTATCCAATTGTTGAACCACCAACTGCTGCAGATAGTCAGATAGATTGCGTTTCTTTCTGAGTTGTAGCTAACCAGTCCTTCCCTTCATATAATCCTTCTCCTTTTGTAGCACAAGTACCTTGAATATGACACATCCTATTTTGTAGATCATAAATCCTTCACATACTTTCATTGGAGTCATTACACCTTTCTATTTAAGACCACCATAAATTACAATCAAATGTTTGAATGATAATAGAAATCAAAGTTTAGTTAGAATGTTGTATTTTTGTCATGAATGAGGAAGTTGTACCCTGAATGATTGTTTCATGTTTCAATTATAAGCAGCGGTATGATTCTTGATAGTCTTTGGAATTTCTAACAAATAGAGTTATAGTTTGACGGGGTTTATTTTCTCATTACACTTGTTTTTCGAAGTAGATACAAATTCAAATTTAAAATAAGGTGTTTACGTTTAATAAATTAAAACAAAATAGATTTATTTAATGAAAAGACAAAGATATTCAATGATCAACAATCTTTTAAGAAAAATGCTCTAGTTGAATATAATGAAAGGACAAAGATATTTAACGATGAACCATCCTTTGAGAAAAACTTATCTCAGCACCTCATGCTGGTAATCGTGGTAGTCCCATAGAGAACTTTGTCATGATCTTTTCTCCCCCTCAATTTTAATTTAGTTGTTTTAATCTTGTTTTTTCTATCAGTTATTCATCTGTAATGATATGAGGATTTATTGTTATCAAAGGAAGTTAAAGTTTTATTAAATATTCATTTGATTTATGGTGTGCATCTCCATGATCTAAGTGTCTTGTTGTTAATTCAAATTATGTTTTCATTAGCATATTGATTTACGGTGGATTCACTAATTATTAATATGGTTTTGTGGGGTAATGAGTAATGCTATATTCCGAAGTGTGGGGTAAAAGAAATATTTCTAAGTGTGGGCTAAGGATTGACATTAACAAGGTCAACCGCTAACATTGGTAACAATGATTTATATTTATTCCATGGGTTCCTATTTATTGCTTATTAGTATTTGCACTATAATTTCCATAAATTCATTATACTTGCTTTCAAGACATAAACTTACATTATCTACATATACACAACTTTCTCTCATTTTAAACATACCAAAAAGAATTTTTGGCTTTTCATTTCCAATACTAATTAATATTTGCTTATTAGTATTTGCACTATAATTTCCATAAATTCACTATACTTGCTTTCAAGACATAAACTTACATTATCTACATATACACAACTTTCTCTCATTTTAAACATACCAAAAAGAATTTATCTACATATACCGTCGACTCCGTTGGATTCAACACATCGGGATAGTTCTAGGGGTGCCCCTCTCCTTCGGTCCCATGGCCCAGGTGTTACCTTGTAGGTCCATTTTGGAAACTAGGGTTTTGCTCAATAAGGGAGTGTGCAATTTTTGCACATGGGGGTCAACTTTGCAAAATCATCCACCGGGAACTTATGGCTAGCGTTCCCAGCCGGAACCTTCCTAGACACACTTGTAGGACTCCCTAGAACCCGATTTTGTTGCACGGTTGGAGTTATATGCCCCCGGTAGGTATCCAACAGGTGTCCCTGGAGGCCTTTTGGATGCGAGACGAAATGAGCCATAGAATGAAGACCGTGGCTCAGGTCAACAAACCATCGACTTCGTTGGATTCAGCACGTCGGGATAGTGCTAGGGGTGTATGATGAACCTGCAATAATTAATTAATGCAAATACACGAGATATCAGAAATAATAGAACTCATAATCACTTTTATATTGATCACGGACCACTTCGAGGGGGCAACCTCCTTTGAGCAAGCTCAATACAATTAACTTCACGGTGCCTTCATAGGCCTCAACACACACTTATATACTAAGTCTAGGCACCAATACCATGGGTCAATACCATGTGTCAATACAAACCATGGGCCAATACAAAATATGGATCAACAATTACTACGGGTCAAAACCATGGGCCAATACAAACTATGGATCAACAAAACTATGGGTGACTTACAAAGCATATGCACCAAGAACAATAACACAAACTATGGATCAACAAATACTACGGGACGACTTACAAAGCATATGCGTCCAACAACAATATACTAACAAAGTAAAGACATGGGTTCCTAACATCCCCTCTCCCTTAGAAAAATCTTTGTCCTCAAAGCTTTAGATGTGGAAATTGATGCAAAATCTGAAGGAGTGGGTCCCCTGTAGCATCCTCCGGTTGCATTCTGGGCCACTGGCGCCTTTTGAGTTTCAGGGAGGATTGCATGGAAGGCTGTAGACGAAGAAGAACCATATCAGCGACGTGAAAAGTGCGCGCAGAACGATGCTGATCGGCTTGGTGTTTCAGTCAAATTCTTGCCATGTGAAGATTGTCCTGCAGAATGAGAAGAAGCTGATTGCGGTTTTGAAGAATTGAGTCAATTTCCTGAACTAGGGAGCTGCTGAAGGTGTATGGAAGAAAAACTGGCGGTGCCTGTCCAGAGACTGCTTCATATGGTGTCCTTTTAGATGTGGTACTATACAACTGGAGCACTTCCAGGAAATCCATAGAAATAGTTGTCCAAATCTGTGTAGGGATGGGCAAGAGTTCGAGCAGTCCCGAAAGGAGGGTCGTTTCACCCTTGTTGACCTGGAAAGTATCACAGTCAACCACCATCTGTTGAATTGTTATTTTCAATCCTTGCCAAAAGAAGTTACATTGTTCCTGATCATACGTTTTGAGGAACCCAGAGTGCCCTGTTGATGAAGAAGCATGGAGTTCATAGAAGAGATAGCCTCGTTGAACAAATTGCAACCAATTTGGAACAAGCAGAGAAATAGCTGTAAGAGAAACTTGGTCATCAAATGTGCGAGAAGGAGCATCTGCCACCATATTGTCCTTACCCTTCTGGTAAGTGGTCGCATAGTCATAACCCATGAGTTGGAGAACCCATTTCAGGCGTGCTGGGGAGGAGACCCATTGTTCCAGGAAAGTTTCTGTACTTTGGAGATCAGTCTTAATGCAGAAATAATTCCCCAATAGGGATGGTGGCCACTTCTGTACTGCATGAAAAATAGCCATCATGTCCTGCTGAGATGTAGATGTGGCAAAATGCTTACCGGAAAGGTCTCGTGAAGGCGGCAAGCCCACTGGTGCAACAAAGACACCTGCATATCTATCCAAGGAAGTAGTGGAGACCGTTGGTGGGTGCATCCGAAGGGAATGGAGCTGAGCAATGACACCATGTGAATTCTTCTTAAGGATCTTGTCCAAGCGATGTGAACTGATGATGCAGAGAGACCCTGTTTGTAAGCCCATAAATTTGTGTTGTGTCCCATTGACTGAAAACTGCATCCAAAGTTCAGCAAAATCCCATAAGATGGGGCCAAGTGTGCGTAACCATTGAATGCCCAAAACCACATCACATCCACCTAAGGATAAGGAAAACATGTCAGAGCGCAAGTTATAATCTTCCATAGAGATACGCACATTACGACACTTCCCCTTGGAAGGTAAGGTGCCCCCATTGGCAACCATGACTTCAAAGTTGGAACAAGGATGGACAAAACAATAAGCTTGTTTGGAAATCTGAGGGTCAATGAAGTTATGAGTGCTACCAGAATCAATGAGTATGGTAAGAGGGAGCTTCTTGAAGTATCCCCTGACCCGCATTGTTTGTGGGGTGGTGACGCCAGTTACAACATGGAGAGAGATCTCGGGTGGTTCGTCTTGATATGGGGTATCAATAGGCGGGTGCTGAATGTCAACCTAAACATCTACTGTATCTGGAGATTCTTCACCAAGTTCTGAGGCAGGTGGAGAATCCACATCCAAGAGATAGAGCTTTTGTTGAACACATCTATGTCCCTGAGTGAATTTCTCATCACAATTATAACAAATCCCTTTTTCTCGGCGTGCCTGCATCTCTGTTTTAGACAAATGCTTGATAGGATTTGGTCGAGGAGCAGGCGTGATGGGAGGTCGTTGGGAACCCATATTTCTGAAGGGAACAAAGGTGGGTTTGGAGCATTGTTGAGCTGCGATCTTTTCCTCTGCCAACTTAGCCAACCCCAGGACTTCCATCATTGTGTTGGGACAGAACATTTTGACTTCTGAGTGGATTTCATCCTTGAGACCACTGATAAAACAACTCCTATAGAATTCATCAAACAATCCTTCTGTGTGATTGGTCAGTTTCTCAAATTCTGTATGATACTCTCTCACTGTGCCAATTTGGTGAAGTTTAGTGAGTGCTCCTGTGAAGTCATCAAAAGCACTAGGACCAAATCGTGGCAAAAGGTGTTGGCAAAAATCTGTCCAGTTTGGCTCAGGATGATCTTTGATGTACCAACGGTACCATTGAAGGGATTCATGTTCCAAATGAAAGGATGCAAGTGGAACTTTCTGGACATCAAAAGTATTATGCAGACTGAAATATTGTTCTGCTTGGTATATCCATTCAGTCGGATCAGTACCATTGAAGCGAGGAAAATCAAGCTTTGGCCCACGAAAATTGCTAGAAGGAGAGAACCCGGTAGCTACAAAAGATTTTGGCTGTCGGTTATTGTTCATGGCTAAATGCTGAAGATGGAGGCTGAGAAATTTTTCATCTAGATCTTGGAGTTTGGTTTGGATGGTTGCAAGTGCTTCCTCCATGGTGTGTGCTCCTGCACGGGTGACAACCATAACTAGGGTTTTTTTTGTTTTTTTTTTTGGGGGGGGATGGGTAGAAAAACACAAACAGAAGCTGATTTAGTAAAGGGAAAATTGGATTGGGGAAAAAATTTAATGGGTAATTGGGGTTTGATGAGATTTTGGACACTTTTTGATGGACATGGAAGCTAAAAATCGGGATTTCAGAAGCGGGGTGAAAGAATGAGAAAATTTGGTAGAGAGGGACAAAGAAGCAGAATGAGGAAATGAACACGGTGGCAAAAGTTAAAGGCGTTTGGGTGAAAATTGAAGAAGTTATGGCAAACCCTAAAAATAGACAAATGTGGGATTTCTGGTCTTGGGAAGTGGAATTTGGGATAGGGTCTTTAGGAATGAAATATGCAGAATGGAATTACAAGGATGTCAGTGAAGTTTCAGGAAAAAAAGAGTTGAAACAAGGGAGATATAGCCGAAAAACAGAATTTTATACTCTTCTTTTTCTTTAGCAATGGATCAGCAACAACAGTGTGGAATGGATCCGCAACAACTGGATCTGCAACGGCGCGGAAGAGATTGAAAATGGCTGGATCTGAAATGACGACTGGATCTAGAACAACTTTCAGAATAGATCTGAAATGGCTAGATCTGGAGCAGAAGTGATCGGCAACAGTTCAGCTGAAAATAGATATGGACCCCAGGTATGTGCAGCTTCCTATCGGTTCAGGGGATTCACTCGGCCACCAATGCTATCTAGCGGCTTGCGTATTGGGGCAGCACCCCTCACTCCACGACTCAGGTAAAACTGATAACCGCTTTGCCACAAACGAGAGCTCTTGGTTTACCTCACGGGTGGGAACTAGTCAATCAGGTAGGGGTCATTGCCCTTTTCGCTGGGAGGTCCTCTCAATGGGCCAGCTACTTTGGGGTTCCTGTGGTACTCCTCACAATTATTTTTAGGGATTATTCCCAAGTACTTCCCATAGTTAAGCGGATAGGGGCTATCCCCAGATCCGAACTTGCAACAGCGCGAAAAAAAAAATTGGCAGAAATTTCACCCAGCGAGCCCAAGAAAGTGCTCTGATACTAGATGTGATGAACCTGCAATAATTAATTAATGCAAATACACGAGATATCAGAAATAATAGAACTCAGAATCATTTTTATATTGATCACGGGCCACTTCGAGGGGGAAACCTCCTTTGAGCAAGCTCAATACAATTAACTTCACAGTGCCTTCATAGGCCTCAACACACACTTATATACTAAGTCTAGGTGCCAAGACCATGGGTCAATACCATGTGTCAGTACAAACCATGGGTCAATATAAAATATGGATCAACAATTACTACGGGTCAAAGCCATGGGCCAATACAAACTATGGATCAGCAAAACTATGGGTGACTTACAAAGCATATGCGCCAACAACAATAACACAAACTATGGAACAACAAATACTACAGGACGACTTACAAAGCATATGCGTCCAACAACAATATACTAACAAAGTAAAGACATGGGTTCCTAACAGGGTGCCCCTCTCCTCCAGTCCCATGGCCCAGGTGTCATCTTGTAGGTCCATTTTGGAAACTAGGGTTTTGCTCAGTAAAGGAGTGTGCAATTTTTTCATATTAGGGTCAAATTTGCAAAATCGTCGACTAGGCACTTATGGCTAGATGTTGATGAGGAACCTAGAGATGACAATGATGATGAAGATGTTGATGATGATTATGATGATGGTGATGATGATGAAGATGTTGATGATGATGGTGATGGTGATGAAGATGATGATGATGATGATGGAGATGTTGATGAGGAACCTAGAGATGACAATGATGATGAAGATGGAGATGTTGATGAGGAACCTAGAGATGACAATGATGATGAAGATGTTGTTGATGATGATGATGATGGTGATGATGATGAAGACGTTGATGATGATGGTGATGGTGATGAAGATGATGATGATGAAGATGGAGATGACTACATTTTTTTTACGTTTTGAATTTTTACTTTGCCCTTGACACGAAGTTTTAGTGACAAAATAACCCTTCAGCAATGAAGTTAGACTTAAAAAAATATCATTTAATAAATTTTTTTTATTAAAGAATAATTCGTGGAAGTTAATGTTTGGCCACATGTAATGCAACAAAACAAAACTTTCAATTTTAACACGTTGCATTAATGGTGTAATTGAAATTGTGACATTTTATTCCAAATGAATTGGCTTTAAAGACCAGATAAATATAGTATGCCCTTTATAGAGGCTATTCATTAAAAAACACATTGCTATTGAGACTGTACTATGATGTTCTCTCCTTCCTTTGTCAAAATAATATTAATAAGGTTGTTTTTCCAAGGTATAGGATGTTTTGGATTTCTCAACTATTATTGCATGTGAACTTTCACATACCAAGCTACAACAAATCTTTCATGGAAGTGGATTTGTCTATGTGAATAGATAAGTGAGAAGCTTTTAGCAACAAGACCTATAAATTTTAACTTGGAAGTATTGGAAATGTACAAAGTGGGATTTAGAGGCTTGATGGTGATTGTAGTAGTGGGCATGGTATTGGTGAGAATGATGTCATGATAGTGGAATTAAACATTAAGATGGTGACCCTAGAGCTTGGATCCTAGCCTAGAAACACGAGAGCCTAGCCTAAAAACCCTAGTTGGTAGCGTAAACCCTAGTTTGTATTCTAATCACAATGAAACCCTATTATGTAGCCTAAGATCTAGCCCTAAATTATAATACATATAAAAATTAAATCATTTTCATTGTACATATATATTCATGTGCATAAATTTGAATCCAAATCACTATACACATAGATGCATAGTTTCTGATCTATATAGCAAGGGTGCATACAACTAGAAAACCGTTGTACCTAGCACCGGATACCTAATTTAGAAACCTAATGGTTTGAAATTGGTTGTACCATGAATATTTTTATATGGTGGATATGCACACCTATGGAAACCTTCTCAATGGATGGCAAACCTAATATTATCATAAAATTAGTAAAGCTTAGTCCAACATGTAGTAATGCTTACATGTTCTAGTGTTGATGACACACTAATGGATGCATGCAACTTGATGAGGGTGTATTTGTGACTCCATTGATGTAATGCAAGTTCTAAATGTATTTAACAAGTGTCTGAGTGTCCAATATATGAATTAGGATGTCCTAATACCCCTCAATCCCTTCCAGACAGAATTCAAAAGCATTTGGGGTATTGGGGTAACAAGTTGGTGTGTTGAGGTGGATATAGCCTCAAAAATACACCTCATAGTAGTAATTTATTGTAATGTCAACTATATGTGTTTAAGTCAATGTGTCTACATAATATTAGATCGCTATCACATAATGATAAATTAAGGAAGTCCTAATTGTAAATGGTAGTGGATGTGATGGTCATCAAATCAAAGGTGGCTATATCCGTGAGTGAGAATTAATGAGCTAGCTATACATTGTGCTCAAGGTTGTCCTATTTGTATGGTGACAATGATTAAGAAATGATTCCATAACTTGGTTATTAATTTGTTGCATGATCTTAAGTAGACAAAATGGTCAATATAAATACTAGTGACGACATTTCATTATGTATAGTATGGGCATTTTGGATCTCATTATGTAGAGATATTAAAAATCATGTTGGATCTCATTTTAACGTTTTGATAACAATGGACATTTTGTATTTTTAAGTATTATTTTCCTAGTACTCAAGTTCCCAATATATATCTTGTGTGCCATGAGGTGTGATTTGTCCATCCATTTATTCCGTTTGTTTTTAGATTAATTCTCACACATGATTTTGTTTGAGTTAGCCTATGTTTATAATGTTTTCTTAACATAGATACCATTACAAGCTTTTACATGTGGAAAGATAAACCAAAATGAACTATGAGATCCAAATTCTCTTCTAAGATCTAGGTAAGCTTCAGGTTGATTGGTATCAAAACTTAAGACCACATGGACATCATTGGTACCAAAACTTAAGACCACATGCCATGGACGGATAGAAGTAAAAACCAAATTTAGACAACATCACATCATGATACACACAACATGAGACAATAACATTAGACAACAAGATACTAATATAGACAACATCGATATAAATCACATAACTGAAAATCCATGTGCATCAACGCTACAAAACTCATCCAAACATATACAATTTCTGGCAAATAGTGGAACATGGTTCTCAATGTACATACAATGGCAACTCGTGCCCTATAGAAAATGCGACAACTCATGCCGTAGATCCAAAATATATGGCAACTCGTGCCGTAGATACAAAGTACATGGAAATTGGTGCACAAAAGTGCCACATCATGGCTAATGTACATAACATGGTGTGTCAAGCATTGTGACTACCCCCGTCACTCCCAGGCACATCTCCAAAGTCGATCTCCCTACTCTTTGAGCTACTAGTACCTCGGGTCTTATTCTATCTAGGAGTATACTGTCTCTCTGGGCTCTGGAACAAATGATATAAGATACCGTCATTTTCAAGCATTTGCAACATTTACCACATTTATAAAACAAATGTAGAATTCGAATCTTAAATAAATCACCTCTGATGCGAGTGGGAAACGTGAGGCAGGTGTCCTAGATATGCGGAGCCTCTCAGCAATTCCAGCCTACAACATTTACAACAATCATTTCATTGAAAAGTAATAATTGCTTAAATTATTTTTTGTTAGTCCATCAAAATATTTTCATAAATTAGCTTGATTCTCACCGTGAACACCTCCGACAATGGACATGGATGGGCTTCTGGGCTAGTAGGTGGAGCAGATGGATGGACAACCAGCTTTGATGCAGTCATGGGGGGGGGGCACAGATGTAGTTGCAACCACTACAAGTGCAACCACTGGAGATATAGATGAGGATACTAGAAGATTAGATGCCACAATAGTGGCAGGAAGTGGGGAAGATATGGTGGGAGAAGACATGGTGGTATGGGGTGGAGGAAGACGTCATGGACGATGAACCCATGTCGGTTGTATGATAGAGGTATTGAACAAAAATGGATAGGGGGGATGTTGAGGGATGGTGAATGGGAGGGCAGTCTCGGATAGAGGGAGGGGGATGGAGGGAAGGGAGGTTGTGGACGAAGAGGGGAAGCTGGAAGTAAGGGGGGTGTGGACAAATGGGGGAGGATGGATAGATAGGGGGGCGTGGATAAATTGGGGAGGACGTATAGACGGGGGGCGTGGACGAGTGGGGGAGGATGGATGGAGGGGGGAGTATGGTTGGAGAGGGGAGGCTGGATGGAAGGGAGGGGTGGACGAAGGGAGGGGTCTATATGGAAGCGAGGGGGGGGAATCATGGGAGAGGGTGGAAACATAGGACTAAAATGGGTACCTGCAGCTATTGGTGGCACCTACATATACATTTGTAATATCAAAATTTAGTAAACAAACAATAAATTAAATCATAGTAAGTCATAATAATTCAAATTAAAAGCGTGCTTTTAACTACACATTGTACCTATGTATATGGTGATCTGCCAATCCCTGGCGGGGATGGTTGATCACTATAGTCAGGGAACACTTGTGGACACCAAAATGCATGCATGTTATGAACATATTAAACAAGTCATTATTTAGGCAATCAAGATGTTCAAAAACATTGTATGAACTATCAACGTGTATGCCATAAATATAAATACTTAAGTAATATAAATGCCATAAGTAATAACAATATTGTGTGAGGTACTGAAAATACCTCCATGTGAGGTGTCGTAATTTCAGTTGCAGCTGCCATTGCTGCATCCAGGTTGGGATGTCCTACATTCTCCCATGTTGGTGTCTCATCTCTAAATAATTGTACAATGAAATAATAGTTTAAGTCAAAAAAAAATACTTTACAAATTATCAAGTGATGATTGAAAACACATTACAAAAATTGCTGACCTTCTCCATATAACAGCCCTTGATCGGGCCAAGGAAAGTGTGCCCGCAATGGGGACAAAAAGATGTGGCATTATCCCCATCGAACTGGAATTCCCAGCATGGCTACCACCGGTCATAGGTCTATCCTAAACCTGTCATGAAGGCCCTACACCTAAATCTCTATCAAGGTCAACCGACCTCTCCAGTGTAGTTGTTGCACAAAGGCGGTGTGTCTGAGGAGTCCACGTGCAACATTCCTCATTGCCTCCTCGATCTGATCAAGTCTGTGGGGTAACTGAGGTGGCTGGGGAGAGGGGTTGGGGTCGCACCTAGGAGCTGGTGGCCCTCTCACTGGGTTCCTTCTGGCAGCAGGTAGATCTTGGGAAAAGCCACACCCAACACCTTGGAACTCGATTATGTCAAAATAGTTGACATGTAAACCGAGCATAAACTCAGCCCACAGTTGCTGAAGGAAGTATTGTGGAACCTCCCTATTATTGTAGGGAGGTTTATCGTACACCATGAACCACCTCTGCATCCAATTGTCCTTCCATGGTTGGTAATGACACCAATCCATGCAGACACGTGGCTTTCTAGTGTTCGGTGGTTGTTGTGTTCTTGGATTGGTGAACATACTGTATAATTGGGCCTTTGTAATATTCAAATATTTTATTGCTTCCTTAGAAATTCCCGTGGAGTAATACTCCCACATCCTAGCTCTATATTAAGTCATGTCAGTCAATTGGCGATGTGCATGGATGAGGGAGTCGATTGAGCTCTCAATTGACGTGGCAAGAGACACTCGAGATGGTTCCCCCGTGTTTCTTAGTTCTTGAGTGTGCACTCTCATTTCATTTACATAATGGTTAAGGTCATCTTATTCAAAATTTGGTTGGGGGCTTTGATTTTCTTTGGCATTTGGATTTTGTTGACGATTTTCTTTAGCATTGGGTCCAAGGTTTGGGTTTTCTTGTGTTCCACCGGACTCCGGGTTAACATTTTGTTCAGTCATTGTGTGGGTTTACAATCTGCAACTGAAAATTTCTCCATTGTTTTAATAATTTGGGAATTATTACCAATTTAATAAACAAAAAACAATCAATAAAATGACCCAAACAATGAATAAAATGACAAAAAAATTGGAATTTACCTATCCAATTGACTTGTTGATGAGTTGGTGGATCGATTTGGTGGGTTTTGGAGTGGAAATGGTCTCTTTTGGTGGCTCTAGTCACACGCACGCGGAGAGGAAGTTGTGCTTGGCTCCAATGAGTAGAATGGGAACATTCTGCTCTCTTTTTTTCACAGGAGCGCGTGCACGCCTCTAAGTGCGCGAGTGCCTCGGTTCAGTACCGAACCTAGCAGCGCGTGCGCACTGCCTTAGGTGCGTGCACGTGGTCGTTTTAGTCCCTCTAAAGCGTCCTCATTGCAACAGTTTTGGGGAGAAATTTTGTGTGCCCACCCATTAAGATAAAACTCCCAATTCAAAGTTGTAATATTTCCATCTAAATGAATTATCATGGAGGAAAATTACTAGTTCCCTAGGTTGGGGGTGGAAGCATTAAAAGTTGGAGTGAAGGAGATACAAGACCCAAAGTGACCTTAGACTTACAAATGCACATTAAATGGGTCAAATAAATAATAATAAAAAGAAAATAAGGTAGCATTTGATCATGAGGGCACATAAGAAATTGTGGGACCGGCCACTTGTGGTAAGATTCCCCACTACACTTGGCATTATTCTCTCACCAATTCAATTTCAAGAGGAAGGGTAACATACTTGGGGGATTTGAATAGGTATTATTGATGTCATGAATCATGTAAGGTCGAATTGGAGTGGAAGAGAAACTCCCATGGAAGAGGAAGAGGCATCTTAGAAGAATTGTGACACTCGGAGCTCGATTCCTCAACTCCTATGACAACAATGATGAAGATTCTATGACACCTATGACAAAGTTCAGACCTGATTGCTGAAATATGTCATATATGACATGTTAGGGTTAAAAATAGCCTCCAAGAGGGTTCACAAGGGAGTTAGGGAATCTAAAGAGTCATCCATTCAAATTGAGTGAAGGAGGAGGCTAGGAATGGAGGGACACGTGGCATACATTGGAATCTCTTCCTAATTTTAGTTGGAATGAATCTCATGGATGGAATTCAAGATAAGGAGGTATTTGGAAGTTTTTAAAGTCAATAACAAAGAAGGAGAGTGGATTTTGATCATTTGATATTTTTCATTTGGAGAGGAGAGCTAGTAGAATGTTATTCTACTTGCCTTAGCACCAATTTCAAGGGTGAAAGATTCCCATCCTAATTGGAAATTGGAGAGGCCATTCAGAACTTTAATTTGGAGCTACAATGGAGTATTTTGTTACAGGTTTAAGCTACAGGGAATCTCGTGCTCACATTTCTTTCAGCTTGCTTCTACAACCATTCTTCCATTTCTTGGCATATTCTTGCTCCTCGATGAGAGGCGCACTTGTTGAGGTGATGAAATATTTGGGATAGATCTTGAGGCCACATATATTTGTAATATAATATATATACTCTGAATTTATTGCTCAGAATACTTTCAGGTCTAAAATCCAAGAGATTTGATGTAAAAATGCTAAACTATGAATAAATGGTGTCATTTCCCCAATACCTTGTTATTTGCACTTGAAGTGGTATCAAATTCGAATGGTTCAATCAATATATGATATATTAATTTTGTATGGAGTGCCATTAATATGCTGAATAATTTTAATATTCATTATAAAATCATTTGGAGCAATATTCTCAAGTTTCATAACCATTTGTGAAGATTTACTATCATTTCCCCCTATGTTGGAGATAGTATACAAACATCTGATTTATGGAAGCTGCAGAAGCCTTTAGGAACTAATTAATGCTGCATTTGGGTGACCATTGAAGTCATATATATGATCCATGTCTTTTTTCTGAAATTTGGGAGGCTCGTAATTCATTTGGGAAGCCATTAGTGACCTCTACCCTAGGGGGTTTAAACCTCAAAATTACTAGTATATTCCTCAACTTATCCTAGATACCTATTCGACCTTAAAACCACATATAATTATGCAAAAATACTCTCCTTAATGTCCTTTAACAAATCCAAGTCTCAGACCAAGAATTTATGAAGGTCGTACAGTGTTTGGAAGAGCTTTTGTTACAAGACCCGGGGGGGATTTCCACTTCCCAAATTGACTAGTCTTGTCTCAAAACTTCTTACCTTGCATATTTAATATCATGGATGGGTATATCAGTTGATTATATGTTTGATATATGTGTTCATGTGTCCTATAACCCCTCATGAACTTCCTCATCAAATTCCAAAGAAATTGGAGGTGTTTGGAATCAGTTGTAAACCATATACCTAGAGTTGAAATTTGGTGAATTTGAGTAGTTTGGGAAATTTCATTAGAAGGGACATTACAGTGGTATCAAAGCATGGTCCTTGCACCTGTGAATTAATATCATATGTTGAAGAATAATTTGCAGCCATGTCTTACTATTATGATGAATCCTATGAGTACAATGCTTCTGAGCAGTATGCAGATGATTGTGAGCAATATGAAAGAGAATGTGAATGGTATGAGGAAGAGGTGCCACCATGCAAAAATTATTACAACTTCATGAGGAATGAAGATTATTATCATGACCCTATGTATGATAAAGATGAGTGTGTCAGACTACCAAAGGATAATTCTATGAATGAGTTACAAAGATGGAGAGCAACATATAAAACCTTGCCCCAACAATATCTGGCATATCTTGACTTGTATAAGGGAAATACAAAAAAGTCCCCTCCTTTCGAAGACTTTGTTGATTGGTTGTTTTCAAATAGGCCCAAAAATGAAGATGTGGAGTTAGTGAAGAAAGTTTTATGCCATTCTTGTAAAAGACCTTGGAGAGAAAATCATATGTGTGTGAGTGAAAAAAGCAATGAAATATCTGAAGCTTCAAGGAATGCATGTATTTCCTACTTGAAGAGAGTTTTTGGGTTTTCCTTAAAAAGAGATTCCAAATATGAAGAGACATGACATGAACATGAAGAAGACTCTATTGAAAATATTGAAGATCATTTCGAAACACATTCTACCTTGGACATGACTCAAAGATCATCTACTGATGGATGCTTGAACTATGAAGGAGTACCTATTGATGGGTGCTCACACCTCTATGTTGGTGACATAGAGATCACATTTGAAAGTGTTTCTACAAGCCAAACTTTTATTAAGCATGAAAATGAAGACCTTGTAGCAGTTGAAGAAGAAACAAGATCAACTTCCCCATCACCACTTAAGCTTCATGAAGTTGGTCCAAGTAAGAAGGAAGAAGATGAGGAGGTTCACTTGCAAGAGCCTCTTTTTCTTGAAGGGTCATTAAAGATGAATGAAAATAAGATCCAAGAGACTCTTATAATGCTCCATGACACTCAAGCATTAGTGTCAAATTCTTGTTGGAAGGTTTCTTCATTGAAAGATCCATTCTTCCTTGAAGACATGGAAAAGATTCAAAGAGCAATGTGTAACATCAAAGGTAATTTCATGTCTTTGATTTTTGATAGAAACAATTTGGTTGAGTTTAAGGAATTGTTACATGATGCATACTTGAAGAATGATTAGGATATTCATAAACTCAAAATTCAAAATGAACAACTTCTTGAAAGGTTGCAATATACTTGTTCTTCCTCCTATGTTTCAAATTTTCAGATGGTAGATTGCATGGAGGATTCTCATGACATGGTAGATCATGAGAAACATGGAAATTTGCAGGGGCTTTATGTGTTTCAATATGATCTTGATGATATACAAGCACTTGATTTGGTGGAAGAGGAACTTGAGTTTCCTCTTGGAAATGGTTACACTTTTTTTGAAGAAGTTGATTCCACTACCTTGGAACCAACCTATGAGGAACGTTTTTCACTTTCGAGGGAGGTGCCTAATCCTACCCTTATGGATAATTCACATGAGGACACTTATGTACTTTCTAATCATTTGGGTGAGTTGGTTCATTCTCCTACATCCTACACTTCCATATTTTGCAGCATTCATCTAAATGAAGTATGGGTGAAAGGTTTATTTTTTATGGTGCCACATGAGGAGTATGAAACTCCTATCTCTCCTTTATATGATGACATTATTAGAGCCATTTCTTATTTACATTTTCAGAAACATACCTTGTTAACTTATGATGAAACACATCTACATGGATGCACTTATGATGTTCACTTGACTCACTTGAAGACTTATGATTTTCCTTGCTCTTTGCGTAGTTCAATTGATATTGGAGGAACTTCATCCACTACTTGGGTCAGGAGATATATGATTGGAGAAAATTATTATTGGAAAAAACATCCTTTTTTATTTCTTGATGATACACATGTTCATGGATGCACAAATGGTACTTTTGTGGGCCCCTTGAAGGCTCGTTTTTTTCTGTGTTCCCTACTTGGTTTAGATTGTAGTGGAGGTTCTTCATTCACTTCTTGGATGAAAGAACACATGGCTGATTATTTTGATGCATCTTGCATCCTTTTGGAGCAGCATTATAGGACATGGGATCCTCACCAATGTCATTGGACAAGATTTGATTGGTCACTTGAATCTTGTATGCACTGGGAAAATGGTGGTCTACTAACTTGGAGGTATAAGCACTTTCATGATTCTTTGATGAGGCACCTCCTTGATGTACATTTTTATTATGTTGTTATGTACTTTGATGATATATATTTTGTACTAATGATGTTTGGAAGAATGCATACAAGAAAATGGGATCTAGGAATTCTCTTTCCTAATGGTATGGGTTGGAGAGCACTCCTAATTATTGGAGTGCAATACAAGCAATGGGACCCTGGGATAATTTTTAGTCTCATTGGTTTCAACTTTTGGGGGAAACAAGCAGTATGGGGGATGGATTACCCACTTAATAAAGTGATTTTAATCAGAGTAGTGCAGTAGCGAGCATGGTGGTTCCTCCCTAAAATATTCATGGAATCTCGAAGACTCAAAGTTGGGCATCTAATTGGCAACTTCAAAGAATTATGCAGTGGTATCAGAAAGGGTTTCCAAAATATGAAAGAGGTAAAGAGTAATTGTGCAAACTTGAATTTTATGGATTTAATTAACATTTTGGTGTTTAGTGGTGATGTTACAGGGGATATCAAAATGAAAAAGAAAACCCAAATCTCCTTGCTTTTGGAAACACACAATTGTAGTGCATGAGTGCCACTACTCAGAGTTTGAGAAGCAAAGTTTTGGAAACAAAGCAGGTTTTTCAACACTAATGTTTGAAATTGCTTGAGGACAAGAAATATTGGGAAGGGAGGATTTTTCATGTCCCAAAGTTTGCATTGGGTCATAATGGCCTAAGCCCCTTGGCCATATTCATGATAGTTTGTCAAATTGATGCTAAGGGTAAAATAATTGCCAAGGATGATGTCCAAGTTAGTAATAGTGTAAAATTAGATCCAAATGGACAAGGTGGTTCACATTAAGAGAAAAATCCCAATTCAAAGTTGAAATATTCCCATCCAAAAGAATTATCATGGAGGAAAATTACTAGTTCCCTAGGTTGGGGGTGAAAGCATTAACAGTTGGAGTGAAGGAGCTACAAGACCCAAAGTGACCTTAGACTTACAAATGCACATTAAATGGGTCAAATAAATAATAATAATAATAAAATAAGGTGGTATTGGATCATGAGGGCACATAAGAGGTTGTGGGACCCACTTGTGGCAAGATTCCCCACTACACTTGGCATTATTCTCTCACCAATTCGATTTCAAGAGGAAGGGTAACATACTTTGGGGATTTGAATAGGTATTATTGATGGCATAAATCATGTAAGGTCGAATTGGAGTGGAAGATAAACTCCCATGGAATAGGAAGAGGCATCTTAGAAGAATTGTGACACTTGGAGCTAGATTCCCCCAACTCCTATGACAACAATGATGAAGATTCTATGACACTTATGACAAAGTTCAGACCTGATTGATGACATATGTGATATATGACATGTTAGGTCTAAAAATAGCCTCCAAGAGGGAGCACAAGGGATTTAGGGGAGCCAAAGAGTCAGCCATTCGAATTGAGTGAAGGAGGAGGCTAGGAATGGAGGGACAAGTGGCATACATTGGAATCTCTTCCTAATTTGTGTTGGCATGAATGTCATGGATGGAATTCGAGATAAGGAGGTCTTTGGAAGTTTATAAAATTCAAGAAAAAATAAAGAGAGTGGCTTTTGATCATTTGATATTTTGCATTTGGAGAGAAGAGCTAGTAGAGTGCTATTCTACTTGCCTTAGCACCAATTTCGAGGGTGAAAGATTCCCATGCTAATTAGAAATTGGAGAGGCCATTCAGAAATTTTATTTGGAGATATAATGGATTATTTTGTTACAGGTTGAAGCTACAGGGAAAGTCGTGGTCACATTTATTTCAGCTTGCTTCTACAACCATTCTTCCATTTATTGGCATATTCTTGCTCCTTGAGGAGAGGCTCACTTATTGAGGTGATGAAATCTTTGGGATAGATCTTGAGGCCCCATATAGTTGTAATACTGCTCAAAAGACTTTCAGGTCGAAACTCCAAGATATTTGATGTAAAAATGCTAACTATGAATAAATGGTGTCATTTCCCCAATACCTTGTTATTTGCACTTGAAGTGGTATCAAATTCGAATGGTTCAGTCAATATCTGATATATTAATTTTGTATGGCATGCCATTAATATGATGAAGAAGTTTCATATTCATTATACAAGCATTTGTAGTAATATTCTCAAGTTTCATAACCATTTGTGAAGATTTACTATCATTTCCCCCTATGTTGAAGCTAGTATACAAACATCTGATTTATGGAAGTTGCAGAAGCTTTTAGGAACTGATTAATGATGCATTTGGGTTCCCATTGAAGTCATATATCTGATCCATGTCTCTGTTCTGGAATTTGGGAGGCTCATACTGAATTTGGGAATCCATTAATGACCTCTACCCTGGGGGGTTTAAACCTCAAAATTACTAGTAAATTCCTCAATTTATCCTAGATACCTATTCGACCTTAAAACCTAATTATGCAAAAATAATCTCCTTAATGTCCTTTAATAGAGCCAAGTCTCATACCAATAATTTGTGAACTTCGTACAGTGTTTGGAAGAGCTTTTGTTACAAGACCTAGGGGGAATTTCCACTTCCCAAATTGACTAGTGTTGTCTCTAAACTTCTTCCCTTGAAAATTTAAGATCATGGATGGGTATATAATTTTCTTATATGTTTGATATATGTGTTCATGTGTCCTATAACCCCTCATGAAATTCCTTAGCAAATTCCAAAGCAATTGGAGGTGTTTGGAATTAGTTCTAAACCATATACCTAGAGTCGAAATTTGGTGAATTTGAGCATTTTGGGAAATTTCATTAGAAGGGACATTACATTGAAATAGCCTTCTTTTTTTTAAAATTTCTTTGAATCGATAAAATGGTTCAACATTTATTAGTAGTACATACAACAACCAATCCATTCTACGGGAACACTTTTTCCTTCTATTTGAAAGAAACTTTGCCTTCAAGAAGCAGTGGTATGACTCCAGTGCATTGTTTATCTCTTGATTTGCGTGTGGAAAATCTCGGAAACCTTTTACCCAAATCCATGCAAGTAAATAACTAACTTAGTGCTTATATCCCATTTTTATGATATACAAAAACAAAAGATACCAGCAAGAGTATGTACACTTACAAATTTTATCACCTGAAACCCAATTCTTAAGGAAATAATCCAAGAAATTTTTCTCATCTGCATATTTGCTAAAAAATACTTCGATTGCATCATTAACATCATACTTGGAACAATATTTCATGATATTGCTCAAGTCCTTATACATTTCACTCGCTCTTTTTGGATTAGTGGCCAATCGGTTCACGTTTTTTTACCAACCCCTTCGTACATGCCAAGCACATAAGATAACTATGGAATGTATGATCCTCCTGCCATATGTAACGTGTTAAAATGTGACATTCATGAATTAAACACAAGTTACATTGCAAAATAGCAAGATTGAAATTACCTCAAGGCTTCTATTTCGGCCAATGCATCATCAACCATGAAGGCATTGAATTTCCAATCTAGACGAGCTTGGTAACACCTCTGCATGAGCTGATCCAACCATGCTGCAATATCTTCTGTTGTATTCCTTGATGCTACAACCCATGCGACGAGCACCCCACTTTGTTGCTGATCAAATACGACAAGTGTTTATAGTTGATATTGTCATATCCACATAACATATTCCAATCAAATTTAGGTTATCAATATCATTGAATGGATACAATTGAAATGATCATGCTAAATCAATGATTGACATCATGCTTACCCCATACTTATTCGTACTGAAGGTTGAATCCATTGCTATTGATCTATTATGAGATAGATCCACCATTGTCTCTAGCATCCACTTTGTTTGAATTCCAATTATAAACGGGATGTCTCCACCATTGGGATTTTGGTAGAAAAAAACATCGTCTTTATGTTTTTGGTACCAAAGATTCACTCTCATCTCGTCTTTTTGGTGCAGTTAATACTTTCCTTTAGCCAAACAACTGTATATGTTCATGACATATTTCCTTTGCAAGCATAAATCTCTATCCCGATCTGTTGCATCCATGTTAACATGCTTCTCAATGTGCATTTACACACCGAATCAAATGGCACATCCCAAGAAAAACAACTTTCTACATAAGAAACTATGTCCCTTGAAAGTATTGGCTTGTGCATGGATCTAGTCTCACCCGAAGTGTCATTCCTTCCATGACAAGTCCATCCTATCATGTCTTCATGGGAATACATGTTATAAGTTATTATTTCCACCTCAGGATCTTTAACCATGACCTTAAAAATAACATGGCACTGACAGCCATATGTTGAATATCTGAAGGGCCATTGATGCTGACATTTGGTCTTACTAATACCCCAGTGACATTCATGAGAGCAATGAATGAAGTTTGTATACCATATATTGACTCTCTTTTTTTCATGTTCCTAGACGACATATTGGCTTTCAATACAACTTGGGAGGCCCATATGTAGCACTTGGACCAAGCATTTTCAAATGTGTGCAAAGCACAATTACTTGTAAATTATAGAAGTGTACATTTATATAGATACAACTTATTTATATTTGGTTCTATGTGAACTTGGATGGAATCAACATTGATCCAATTAATTTTGCAATTTGTTGGTCATTATCAAAGAACACTAATGACTTATCAAGCTCCATGGGAATCCTTCATTATCTTGGAAAGTTTATTGCACAATTTCTTGATGTTGTGCATTTTTTAACTTATTGAAGTGTGACAAGTCAATTTTTGTTGGGGTGGGTGTTGTGAAAAATGAAGAGTTTAAAGAGATCAAACACAAAGTTGCAATTACTCTAGTTGTTTCCTTGATATTTACCAAGCCTTCAAGATTGAAGCATATGCCTCTAGATATGCCATGAGTACAATTTTGATGCAACATTGAAGAGCCATCATATGTTACTCTAAAATATTTCCAAGTAAATTTATGAACTATTCAATGTATGGACAAGAGAAGTACATGTTGATTTAGGCAATGAAACAATATTGATTACTTTCTTAGAAAAAAGATTATCATACACAATGATCACAAGCCTCTTTAGCTTCTCCAAATACAAAGAAACATCAAGAATGCATGCCACATGAAGTAGATTACTTGTCTGGACCAATTCAACATTGTGATTAAATGTTGGAAAGCAAACATAAATAAATTTGTAGATTTCCTCTCAAGATCTCTAATAGTCGGATTTATGGTGTTTGTGCAATTCTAGTGATTTGGTTTCGGTAAGTTCAAAGAATCTTATGCGCATTGTCTAAACGATGTAAGAATATATGCAAATCCTACAAAATTTTGTGCAAATCCCACCAGATAAGGCATTTTAATATTAATTATTGACGAACATACAATTTTATTAAGTAACCATCATTTGTGTTCCTTAAGGAGACCACAAATTACAACTATTGTGGTAGGTGCACCATTCCAGGAGACTTTGAAGTGGAGAAGACAACTACATATTTCTATAGGTATTTCTAGTTTTTGAAGATGATACATATGGTGGAAAATTTCATAAGAATTTTCTCTCAACGATGGAAATGAATTGATACTTAATGTGTGGAGACCTAAGCAAGTGCAATGAAAAATTTGTAAATTTATATAGAATTGATCTTTAATATCTGTTGCCGACAATTTAATATGTTCAGTTGAAATTTGAAGTGGATACTTTCGTTGAGAATTTATATCTATTGTGTCAGGTAATTTAGTTTAAACAAGGGTGGCGTGAAGCACCAGAAAATGCAACAAACTCTCTGCACCAGAAAATGCAAAAACTTTCTATGCCACGTTCAAAACATCATGCATTAAGTGGATGGAGTGGGAGTTACCATGCTGGCTCTCGATCCACATGCTGGCTCTCGATCCACATTCAAATAGGGGAATGCCGGCAGACGATGAGCAGTCGGAGTAAGCAGTCTATTTACAAACGGCGTGAGGGTCTCCTCGACGGCCTCGGGTGGGTCCCGGGTGCAAATCGTCGAGGAAATAGCTTACTCCATTAAGATTAAACTCTCCTCCTTTAAAAGAAATGAAATAATACAAGACATCAGTGCTGCATATAATTCTGACACAAAGTGGGACATGAAACTATGTATCATGTGATAAGAAATCTATCCAATTAACATTTCCCTGCAAACCGATCCTTTTCTGATACGTGATATTTATAGTTTGGATTTCCCGTCCTCAATTCATTTATATATATCGAAATCAAAACTTGTATGAACATAATCACATCTTCAAATCTTTTGTAAAAAAGAACTTTGAAATAATTATGCGGCATAAGTAGACATGGTAGGGAAACAATTTCATTTGTACTTAATTTCTTCTTATTGTCGACATTCATAGATTCAACTATGAGTGCTAAAAAATGAAAATAACAGATGGCTTACATTATCTGTTTTTTTTATAAGTTTTATTGTGTTCTACATCTTCTAAATGGTAAATCTCGCTCAAGTTTTTGCTTTGAATAAAAAACCTCGTACTCATGACTGTCATTTGTGTTCTATGTCTAAAACCAGCCAGTTGCAATCATACCCGGTGTAGTTTTATATGCATAGTGTTCTTAATAGATGATGAATCATGCTTTAGTTTTTAGTTTTTTAGAATGCTAGCTTGATTCAAATTTTAGAATGATAGATTTGGTTTGCCTAGAACTACAAAACATAAACCACCAACTGCTGCAGACAGTCCACTAGATTGCATTTGTTCAGAGTTGTAGCTCACCAGTCAAGTACTTCATATAAGCCTTCTCCTTTTGTAGCGACAAGTACCTTGAATATTCCACCTCCTATTTCGTAGATCATAAAGCCCAAGATCTTCACATACTTTCATGGGAATCATTGCACCTTTCTATTTAAGACCACCAGAAATTACAATCAAATGTTTGAATGATAATAGAAATCAAAGTTTAGTCAGAACGTTGTATTTTTGTCGTGAATGAGCAAGTTGTACCCTGAATGATTGGTTCATGTTTCAATTATAAGCAGCGGTATGAATCATGCGGTAGGATTCTTGATAGTCTTTGAAATTTCTAATAGATAGAGTTATAGTTTGACTGGGTTTATTTTCTCATTACACTTGTTTTTCAGAGTTTGGGAGTAGATACAAATTCAAATTTGAAATAGGCTGTTTATGTTTAATAAGTTAAAACAAAATATATTCAATGGAAAGACAAAGATATTCAATGATCAACAATCTTATAAGAAAAATACTCATAGTTGAATATAATGAAAGGACAAAGATATTTAATGATGAACAATCCTCTGAGAAAAACTTATCTCAGCACCTCATACTGGTAATCATCGCAGTCCCATAGAGAGCTTTGTCATGATCTTTTCTACCCCTCAATTTTAATTCAGTTGTTTTAAATCATGTTTCAAGCACGAAGACTTTACTCTGTTTCAGTTATTCATATGTAATGATATGAGGATTTATTGTTATCAAAGGCAGTTAAATTTTTATTAAATATTCATTTGATTTATGGTGTGTATCTCCATGATCCAAGTGTCTTGCTATTAATTCAAATTATGTTTTCATTCGCATCTTGCTTTACGGTGGATTCACTAATTATTAATATGGTTTGGTGGGGTAATGAGTAATGCTATATTGTTAAGTGTGGGGCAAAATAAATATTGTTAAAGTGTGAGAAAATGAAAAAGAAATATTGTTAAGTGTGGGCCAAATATTGACATTAACAAGGTCAACCATTGACATTGGTAACAATGATTTATATTTATTGCATGGGTTCTTATTTATTGCTTATTAGTATTTGCACTATAATTTCCATAAATTCAATATACTTTCTTTCAACACATAAATTTACATTATCTACATATACACAACTTTCTCTCATTTTAGATATACCAAAATTATTTTTGATATTTTATTTGCCCCACTTCAAGATATGCTAATTAATATTTAAATTAATGAAATTTTGTAAATTTTAACTTTATAAATTCCATTAATTTGTTCTTCTCCTCACTTAATATCATATTGACCGATATGGGCCACCTAGAGTATTAGTTTCTATCTTGTTTTTGTAATGTGGCAAGGTTTTCTATGTTATAAAAATTGAATCTATTAAATAAAGGGTCTGCCATTTAATGGAAAGTTGTTTTGACATTAGTGTTCTGACACTGCCGCCAGACATACTCCCTACTGCCATCATGGTTTTATTACCTATCATCACCTGCTTTGCTTCCTCCACGATATTTGCAAGCCCCATGCCTCAGTCCTAAACTACTTAATATTTGGCTCCAACAGTTAGCTCAATTGGTTGGGCTCAGTTGACAAGCTGCTGCAAGCTAGAGGTCAAGGGTGCAATTTCAGGGTGTTGGGGCCAGGTTCCTCCGCTTGAAGCTCCAATAGTATAGGATGAGGCCCCTTCGGGTGGACCCCAGCTAGAAAAGCCACTTAAAAATTTGATGGAAAAGTTCCCAACTAGACACAAAGAAAATTTGATGGAGAAGTTCCCAACTAGACACGGAATCTAGGTAAGCTCATTGAGTGTTTTTGCTTGTGTTAAAATATCTAATAGAAGCCAATGGATTTGAATTGAATTAGAATTTCAAAACTGCAATGCTAAATTATTTATATATTCACAGAATCCAGTGCTTTCAACGAGTGATTTTTTTCATAAGTATTGAAATACTCCAGTTTTCATAGTAATATTCATGATATACAAGTCAAGTCTAGGGCATTTTCTACAGCAGCATTCTATTGGAACCCTTTTCATAGATATGTAAAATTGAATTCAAGACATAGTCTACTATTCCCTCGCCATATTGGTCTTTTGGTTAAGGAAACATTTCCCAGTTCAAGTTAAGGCTTTAAGAAATTAATGCTTGAAAAATCAGGGTAGAAAATACATCTTACTTTTCTCCTTACAGCCCAATAAATGTAGGAGGATTGAAAGGACGAAAATAAATTATTTAGAAGAAAAAAGGACACCTTGATTGTTGGCCACTATTGCAATATGGGTAAACTTCAAACTTTTTTATAAGTGATGAATATATTGTACTCTAATAATTAAACTCATCTGGATTGTCTAACCTGCAAATCTGGATTTTCTAACCTACAACATTGAAAGTAAAAGGCTTGAGCATGAACATATCAAAATTATTTCAACAATGGTCCTTTCCAAAATAAATTTGAAAAAGGAAAGTTTTCATATTGAAATAAAGTCTACTAAAAATTTGATATGCAGTGACCAAGTTACGCTAGAAGGGAGCACGTTTGCATTACTTGTAGCTAAAGTGAACCCTAAAAGAAAAACCGGAGCTAGTGAACCTACTGTCATATGCTCATCGCCACAAAACTTAACAATGGAGGTCGGTCACCCTGAATCTTGACAGCTTCACTTAACAAAGACGTCTTTCACTGCTATAACACCAAGCAAGCAAACCCTGAAGCCACTAGCCACTGAACCTTTTGTTGTCTAATCGTTCCCACAAAGATTAACAATTAGAGGTTGGTCTCTTTGAATCTTGACTACTTCATTTAACACTTTACATATATGTAGGTCTCTTTCGCAGCCGTGATAGCAAGCAATCATATTAGAAATGTATATCCGCATATATTTTCCTTTATGATGTACCATTTTGGTTGCAAACCTTAATATATTTATGTCTTTGGTCTATCCACACAACAATGTATTGGATTATGCTCTGTCTTTGCTTTATCTGCACAACAATGGCAATTTCGAATGGTAGATTTCTGGAGATTAGAAATGTATATTTGCATATATTTTCCTTATGCTTTACCATTTTGGTTGCAAACCTTATTCTATTTCTTTGTCTTCACTCTGTCCACACAACAATGTATTGGATTATGCTATATCTTCATTTTACCTGTACAACAATGGAAATTTTGAATGGTAGATTTATGGAGAGATTTCCATGTGCATTTTTTGTGCATATCTATGTGTAGCTTATCATCTTTAGGTGAATCTTATGGCTGGGAGAGGAAGAGGAAGAGCAGGTCTTGCTGAGATACGTAGAGATATGAAAAACCTCCAAAGGAAAGTAGCAGATCTTACAAACTTGCTGGATAATAAGAGAATAATATGAAGAGAAGTGTCTGATGAGGATACATACCAAGGAGATGCAGATTAGCATATAGAACATGAAGAAGAACACTTAAGGTGCATTCCTTAAACCAGAGGAGTTAATAGATTGGTTGAATGCCATGGAATTTTTTTTTTGAATGGAAGCCTATGACAGAGGAAAAGAAGGTGAAATTTGCATGGACCAAGTTGAAGGGTAACACCATGATCTCTTGGGATCACTTGCAAAAAGACAAAATTAGGACCTGGAATAAGATGGAGAAAAATTTGCAAGAATTTTTTTTTCCTTTGGACTATGCATAAACCCTTTTTCGTATATTTCAAAACTTGAAGCAAAACCTGTCCATCGTGGAGGAACTCACACACAAGTTTTATCAGTTGTCAATTCATGTGGATCACTAGGATATTGATGAGAAACTGGCTACAAGGTATGCGAATTGTTTGAAATTTTCTATTCAAGACCAATTGAGCATGCATTAAGTTTGTAGTGTGGAAGAGGCATACCAATTAGCCTTAAAGGCCGAGGAAAAACCAAACTGACAATTTTCTCAAAGGAATAGAGGAGAAAGGAGGGGTACATTGTCTTCCTCATGGGGGAGTTTTAACTATGGAAGAGAATCATCCCAAGGGGCCGAGAAAGAAAAAGATACTCGACAAGATAACCTGAATCAACTATGATAAAGAGGATTTCAAAGGGTTGTAGGTTACAGTGGTGGCAGATGAAGACCTTATGTGCGTTTTAGGTGTGGTGTAGAGGGTCATCAAGAATTTGAATGCTCGAATTATAGCATGCAAGAGCCGAAGGACAAAACCCTATTTTAAACTTGGTCCAAACTGAGAATGCAAAAGAAGGAGTTGAATCTGAAGTCCCGCCTAGAATATCATGATACAGAGGTCAATGGTGATTCCTAAAGAAATGAAAGACATAGTAGCATCAATGAATATTCGTGGCTTTGGACAAATATTTTTTTGAACCAGGTGCAGTTTCAAGGGAAAGGTATGTCAAGTTATTGTTGATAGTGGTAGTTGTGAGAGTATGGTTTCCAAAGAGATGGTAGATAAGTTGAAAATATGTTGTGAAACACATCCCCATCCTTACCAAATTGCATGGTTCAAAAAAGGGAATGAAGTCACCATTAATAATAGATGTTTGATCAAGTTTTCCATTGTTAAGACTTATAAAGATGAAGTATGGTGTGATGTCATTTCGATGGATGCATGTCGTCTGTTATTGGGGAGGCCTTGGCAATATGACAAAAAAGTCATGCACGATGGAGAAAATAATACCTACACCTTGGAAGGATGGATTGGAAGTCGTTTTATTGCCCCTCGAGGATGAAGGGAAATTTGATAATATGTTGTCGGAAAGAGATCTTGTTAAGGAAATGAAGGCAACAGGATTATGCTATGCATTAATAATTCAAAAAGGAGTTGGGGAATATACACTAATACCTACTAAAGTGGCCAAGGTACTAGAATATTATGTTATGTTATCCCTAATGAACTACCTAATGGTATTTTACCAAAGATGGATATTCAACATCACATTGATCTAATACCATGATCATCTTTACCTAATTAGGCAGCCTATAGGATGATTCATACCCAACATGCAGAGCTCAACCAACAAGTAACAATGCTTATGAGGAAAGGTGTGGTAAGAGAAAGCATGACTCCCTGTGTTGTACCGGCATTATTGACTCCAAAAAACAGATAATACGTGGATGATGTGCACAAATAGTAGAGTAATCAATAAAATTACCATCAAATATCAGTCTCCTATACCACACTTGGGTGACATGATGGTTGTGCTAATCAAAGCTAAATACTTTAGTAAAATTTATTTGTGAAGTGGATACCACTAGATCCGGATTCGCATTGGGGATGAGTGGAAAATTGCCTTCAATGCCAAGTGTGGACTATATGAATGGATAGCGATGCCATTCGGGCTATCTAATGCACCTAGTACCTTCATGCAGTTGATGAATATTGTGCTTCGACTTTATATTGGTAAGTTTGTTGTCATTTATTTTGATGGCATATTTGTTTTCAGTAACAACAAAGAAGATCACTTGCGAAATTTAAAGATTATATTGGATGCATTGAGAAAACATCAACTTTATGCAAACCTAAAGAAATGTAGGTTCCTGTAAGAAAGTTTGGTATTTCAAGGTTTTGTCATCTCAACATAAGGAGTCAAGATGGATTCAGAGAAGGTCAGATCAATTTGGGTAAAGTGTTTGAGGTATACTATGATTCTTCACATGTAGGCATTGGAGCTGTACTTAGCCAAGCAGGTTGACCAATTTCATTTTTTAGTGAAAAGTTGAATGAGGTAAGAAAGAACTACTCAACATATGATGTAGAATTTTATGAAATTGTGCAAGCATTGCGACATTGAACGAATTATTTAGTGTCGAAGGAGTTTGTGTTATTTACTAATCACATTGCATTAAGATATGTAAACACCCAAAATAAATTGAAGAGTAGGATTGCAAAATGGGTCTCTTTCTTACAAGGCTACACCTTTGTTCTGAAGCACAAATCAGGAAGGAAAAATTAGGTTGCAAATGCTTTGAGTCAACACATTGTCTTTTGACAACCATGGAAAATCAAGTTATTGGGTTTGCTGGATCGAAGGACCTCTATGCGTCTAATAAAGATTTTTGGGAGATTGTGGAACAGTTGAAGAATCCAGTCACTAAGAACATGGATCTTATTTAGGGTGAATATTTTATGCAAGATGTCTACCTCTTCAAAGGAAAACAACTATGAATTCCAATTGGTTCTATGAGAGAAAATATTATCACGGAATTTCATAGTAGTGGCTTGAAAGGACATTTTGGAAGGTATAAGACCCTAGCCTTAATCAAATATAAGCATTACTGGTTGAAGATAAAAAAAGGATAGAACTAGGTATGTGACACAGTGTAGGATTTGTCAAATTGATAAAGGACACTCACATAATATAGGGTTTTATATTCCATTACCAGTATCCACAGACCCATAGACAAAAATGAGCATGGACTTTGTGTTGGAGCTCCCAAACAACAGCGAGGTAATGATTATATTTTTGTGGTTGTTGATAGGTGTTAGGAAATAACTCCCAGATGTTCAATTCATTCACCAAATATTGCATTTATACAAATATTTTCTGACCTTTGGGATTCATATTCCAATGGTCCGTTGGAGTCTTCACAAATCTTTATATTCTTCAGTTACAAACTACCCTAGGATTCTAACATTCCCCCCTTAATCCGAAGGGGTGTTTGTAAGTCCGAGCATGGTTCTAAATATTTCAAACTTTTCTCGCCCAAGTTCTTTGGTGAATATATTTGCAGTTTGATCATTAGTGGAGTAATGACGTAAATGAACTGTCTTGACCTCTACATGATGTCGAATCAGATGATACTTTGTGTTGATATGTTTGGTTCAATCATAGAATCTAGGATTCTTAGCCAACTTGATTGCATAAGTGTTGTCAATCAAAAGTGGAGTGGAGTCTTCTTGTTTCTCCTGCAAATCTTCAAGTATCTTCCTGAGCCACACAATCTCTTTGGTTTCTTTTGTAGCTCCTACATGTTTTGCCTCTATTTTCGAATCTGTTGGAACTGATTGTTTGCGTGATCTCCAGGAGATAGCTACTAATGCAAGACTCATCATGTATACAGAAGTGGACACTCCTATTTCTTTGTCACCATCGAATTATGAATCGGAGTACCCAATAAGTCTAAATTCATCCACCTTAGAATACTTGATTCCAAAGTCTTGAGTCCCTTTCAAGTATCTTAGAACTCTCTTTGTTGCAAACCAATGTCCTTCACAAGGTTTGTGCATAAACCGTGAAAGAATGCTAACAACATAAGAAATATCTGGTCTGGTGGTAGTAAGGTGGATAAGGCTTCCTACAAGTTGTAGGTACTTGGTTGCATCCTCGAATTATTTTCCTTCACTTGATGTGAGCTTTAGCTTTTGTTCCAATGGAGTTGAGAACGGGTTGCAATCTGTCATACCAAATTTATTCAACAATTCTCCAATGTACTTTTTTTGAGAAATGAAAATGTACTTAGGATGTTGAGTCACTTCAATTCCTAAGTAATAGTGAAGATGTCCCAGATCAGTCATTTTGAAGCCTTTCTTTAAGTCTTTCTTTATGGATGCTATATAAATTTCATTGTTCCCTGTCATCAAAAGATCATCCACATATACTACAAGAAACACAACAAATCTTCCAACTTTCTTTACAAATAGCATTGTGTCATCAAGAATGTAATGTTTGAAATTTAGCTTTAGAAGATGCTCGGTTAGCTTTTCATACCATGCTCGAGGTGCTTGTTTCAGGCCATACAAGGACTTGACAAGTTTGCATACCTTGTGTTCTTGTCCCTTCACAACAAAACCTTCGGGTTGAGACATTAAGACATTTTCTTTCAAGTCTCCATTCAAGAATGCAGTATTTACATCCATCTAATCAACTTTCCAACCATTTTGTGCAGCTAAGGAAAGTATAGTGCGGATGGTGCCCCATTTTGTTGTGGGAGAGAACGTTTCTTCATAGTCAATTCCTTCTTTTTGTGCATAGCCTTTTGCCACGAGCCTTGCTTTTTGTTTTTCAAGTGAGCCATCTGATTTGTATTTGTTCTTGTACACCCACTTGTTTCCAATTGGTTTGGTTCCGACTGGAGGATCGACCAGCTTCCAAGTTCCATTCTTTATGAGTGCATCATACTCATTATGCATGGCTTCTTTCCACTCATCACAAGTAGTAGCCTCTTCAAAGGAAGTTGGTTCAATGTTAGCAGAAAAATTCAATTCACAATCAAATGAGACATCCATGTCATCACCTGAGTTCTCTGCATTTCCTCCATCTTCTTGTCTAGTTGATCTTCTTGTTCTCGTCTTTCCTAATTCATTTGCACAGACACTTTCAAGTGTCTTTGTGTCCCATTTTGGAATCTTCCTTGATGGTCCAGGTTGATCAGCTGGTGGTGCATTCTTCTCTTCTAGATTCAATATTCCAATCCTCTCGATTACATCATCTAGTTGAGTTTCTTGTTCAGTTGAAGTGGCAGGAACTTCTTCTTCATCATTCTCTTCATGAGGGGTTGTTGGTGCTACTTCAAATGGAAATTACATAGATTTATCCAAGATAGGGATCCCCCCTTCAATATGTGGAATTTCATTATCACATTCATAATATGTCTTTAGATGAGCAAACCTCTCCAGACGATCAAGTTGTCTTTCAATATACTTGTCATTTTTATTAGTTTCAAGAAGAATGACATCTTTGGAGATAACAAACTTTTTGTTTACCTCATCATAAAGATGATATGCCTTGGATGTTTCTGAGTACCCCAAGAAAATACATCTTTTGCTTCTAGCACCAAGCTTGTTTCTTTGCTCCTTTGGTATTAAGGCATAACAGGAGGAACCAAAAATTCTGAGATGCCTAACCGAAGGAAGATGGCCAAACCACATTTCATGTGGAGTCTTATCTTCTAGAACATGAGAAGGACTTCTATTTCTCAAATATGTTGTGCATAGGACTGTATCACCCCAAAACATTAGCTTCACATTCTTGAAAAACATCATTGATCGTGTTGTATTCATTAAGGTTCTATTCATCCTTTCTACTACACTGTTTTGTTGGGGATTGTAGGGAACTGTAGTTTGATGTGTAATTCCATGTTTGCAAAGATATTATTCAAATGCCTTAGATGTATATTCTTTACCATTATCAGATCTTAATGTACCAATACGTACTTGTGCTTGATTTTCTATCAATGCATGAAACGTCTTGAAAGTTTGAAATGCTTCAGATTTTGTCTTCAACAAATACACCCAACACATTCTACTATAATCATCAACAAATATCATAATGTACCTATTACCATTTGCATAAGGAATAGGCATGGGGGCACATAAGTCAGAATGAACCAGTTCTAACTTTCTACATGCTCTGAATTTAGACTCTGGAAATGGCTGCTTACTATGTTTTCCTAGTATGCATGCATCACACTTGTTCTTTTGCTTAGGAATGGTGGGAAAACCAAATACACCATTCTTTCTTAACAATCTAAGACGGTTATAATTAAGATGACCAAATCTAGCATGCCATAATAAATTGGATGACATATTACCTTCTTCATGCTAAGAGATATAGGAAAAGTTTTGAACTCTTGCAGAAGAGCCTCTCAACTTTAATAGATGTCCATCTTCATAAGCAGTCATGGTGACCTTGTTGTCAGAGGATTTTCTTATCTCCACAATCCCATCAAACATGTGGATGGAATGGCCTTGTTGTCGAATATGCACCAAGGAAAACAAGCTTCTCTGCAACTTAGGAAGATAGAGAACATTCTTTAATATGGAATCAGGGAATCAAGGCAACTTTAGCCTGATTGAGTCGATTCCCCGTGGTTTGAGGCTAGATTTATCTGCAAAGTATACTATGCCATTCGCAATGTCATTCAATTCTCCAAAGAAATATTTTCTAAAATTCATATGAGATGTTGCACCAGTATCAAGCAGCCAACAATATTTGTAAGGTGAAAGAGAAGTCATTTCATTAATTCCAAGAATACAATGTGCAACAATACAATGACCAGAATCAAGGGTTTTACCACCCTCTTGGTTTTTATTCTTATCTTCTTTATTATGTCTACCTTTGATGGAGTTCCAAGATTCCCATCACTGATCTACTTCATGTTCATTCTTTCCACAGCGTGTGCACTTCACATATGATCTTTTGCTAGAGTTGTTTCTTCCTCCTCTTCCTCTGAAATTTATTCTACCTTTGCCTCTTTTGCTGCTATCTCCCTTGAAAGGGTCTTTAGGCTTGTTCTTTTCTTTCTGAGAAAAGCAAAGAGATTCTGTAGTAATTTCACTTGTCTTCTTCCCAAAATATTTCTCTCTATCTGCAATCTTTTCCACCAGAACTTCAAAAGTGAGGTCTTTGAACTTGTCACTTGCTTGTAAGGATTCAAGGTAGTTTGAGTGAGTGGGATAAAGATATTTTATAAATGATGCAAGTGGCAGGTCTGGTTTCATACCAGAGGCTTGAATCTTGTGCATGGTGGCTTTTATTTCAGATGCGACTAGCATGGGGTCATTATATTTTACTTCAAGACTGAATATATTTAACATTAACTGAATGACTTTCATTTCAGAGTGCGAATCATACAGATCTTTTAGAGTTTTTAAGGCTTCATAACATCTCTTCGCAAGAAGAATATACTGGCTCACCTCTTCACTGATAGTGACAGAAATCATGGCCAATGCTTTCTTGTCTCTGGACTTCCAAATAGCAAGTTCTCTCTCTGATGATGGAGGATTTGGCACTGAACTGATGACGGTGCCTTCGTCGTTGAGAGTGGTCTTTCCTTCGCAGATGTCATCCCATAAGTCATTGTGGACATATGCATCTTTGGTCTTTCTCCACCATTCCGGAAATGTATCTTTTTCGGTGAGTGTAGCAACACCAACAGATGTTATAGAATGCATCTTGAACCTGCAGTTGTTAGAGATACTATATGGAAGAAAAGAAATGGGTTGTAGATTGAATATATGCTTTCTTCTTTACAAAAATGTATATTATTTAATTCAGCAACTCAATTCTGCAGTATTCCCTAGAGCTCTATTACATATGCTTTTGTAGCAATATACAAGCTTTTCTTTCACAACTCTTTATAGAGGAAGAAATTACAATGTTTCTCCAATCTCACTTAGATAAAACAAAATAGTTCTCACCCTCACACAATTCAATGATATGGTATAAAAAGGCGCACTCTTGAATCTTCGGACAGCCTTTGGCTAACAATACAATATAGATCAAAAGTCTTCAACATATAGAATTCTTCACCATAGCCATATTATAATGATAGATGCACCAAACATTAATATATCAGTCTTTCTCCACCTAAAAACAATTAGGGTTTGCATATAAAAAATTATACCTCCACGCTCACCGCACGAGATGGAAGATACCTCCACGTAGTGGACTCCACATAGCATGTAGCTATCAGCGCATATGTTGAGGTCGAGCTCTCAAAATCGCAGATATTGACGCAACAATAAAAAAGTATTCACGCTCAAAAATTTAGAGCAGTATCAAACTGAAATCCACACGGCTAGATCCACAATATGGAAGTTTTCTTCAAAAAGGGGACATAGTCTTCAACGTCATGATTTTCTAATGAGCAAGGAGCATCTCTTGCAAGTGTGCATATCTTCACCACAAACCCTATGATATTCAACTTGGTCACTTATGTAGTACGCAACGTTCAATATGGCAGCTAATGAGTAATGCAAAGAGCACCCAGCTCCACGATTGGGCAGTTCGCAGTCTTCACGAACTCGCAATAGTTCTTTCCAATTGCTCAAGTCGCAGCTCTTCTTTCCACAAGCTGGAAGCTTCGAAGAATATCACAACTACTCACTTGTTGTTTTCAAGTCTCATCGCAAGTCTCAACGAGGTCGCAGTCTCCAGGTCGCAGCTTGTATCTCTCTCTTTACGCAAAGGTGGTCTTCAACCACGAACTGAAAGATTCAAACAGGATAACGGGTGATCTCTTTCACCAAAGCTCGACTACACATAGCTTTCCCAAACCAAATTCCATGAGGTGACATGGAGGAAGATCACAACATTCACAAAGGAAACCTTGCAGAGATAATCTATAAGAGGAATCACAGATCTCAAAAGGTGTTAGCAGCTCCAAAAGAAAATTGGCAGCAACTTCATAGGATTCATGTGGTAGATAAAACCGTAGATGGGGAGTTTACTCTCACATGAATCTAACGCTCAGCAGAAGAGAAACGGTCGACTGGAGGAGGCATTCACGCAGCACTGAGACTGGCATGGCAAAGGAGTGCATAAGGCAGTCTTGCATGCAACAGGATGCAGGTCTGAGCTCTAAGGAAGGACGTAGTGCCAAATATGGGCAATCTGACTAGCACAGGAGTTATGGCAGAGCAGGTCTGAGCTCTAATACCACATGACAGGAAATAACTCCTCGATGTTCAATTCATTCACTAAACATTGCATTTATACAAATATTTTCTGAGCTTTGGGATTCATATTCCAATGGTCCATTGGAGTATTCACGACTCTTTGTATTCTCCAGTTACAAACTACCCTAGCATTCTAACAATAGGTTCTCTAAAATGGCTCATTTCATTGCTTGCAAGAAAATTAGTGATGCATCGAGGCTGGCATAATTCTTTTTGTTCAGAAATTGTTAGATTGCATGGTGTTCCATAAAATATTACCTCTGATAGAGATACTCGGTTCTTGGGTCATTTTTGGAGGGATTTATGGAAGAAAATGGGGACTAAATTACAGTTCAATAGTGCCTATCACCATCAAACATATGGGAAAACCGAGGTAGTAAATTAGAGTTTGGGAAACCTGTTATGGAGCATTGTTATAGAGAAATCCAAGCAATGGGATTTGGCTTTGCCTCAAGCATAATTTTCCTACAATAGTTTAGTGAATAGATCTACATTTAAATCTCCATTTCAATTTGTTTATGATAGAAATCCTATGGGTGTCCTAGAATTGGTGCAACTACCACTTGGGGATAGAATCAATGATGATGGGGAAGCATTTGCAAAACACATTCAATAGTTGCGACAACAAGTGAGACAAAAGATGCAGGCCAGTAATGAGCATGATAAAATTATAAAAGATGCTCACCGACAACGTCAGGTATTCAATGAAGGTGATTTTTTAATGGTTTATTTACGGAAATAATGGTTTCCTAGAGGAACCTACCGCAAATTGAAGTATAAGAAAATTAGTCCTTGCAAGATTCTCAAGAAAATTAATGACAATGCTTATAAGGTCGATTTACCAGTTGATCTTGATATTTCCCCGTGTTTAATGTTTCTAATTTATATATCTTCCATGGGGACGATCTGGGTGATGACTATGAGGTAGAGGTGGATTGGCAACAAGCCATTCTGAGCAAGAAAAAGGAAAAGATTGCGCATATTTTAGATAAGGAGACCCTTCATACTCAACAAGGCCAACACAACTGATATCTTGTCCAGAGGGAAGGATTAGAAACAATAGAGAGTACATGGATTATAGAGGGGGACTTGCTGAACCCTAATCCCATTAAGTGGCAATAGTTTGAAGACAGTAACTTCCATGAGCTGCGTTCTTTTCAATGAGAGTAGAATGATGCAAGGATTTTTGAGGGTCATAAATTTTGACTCCGTTATCCATTTGGTCTGAAATTTAATAGGAAGTCGCATCTTGGAGAGTTCACTACCGTGTCAATCTGATTCTTTAGATAGGACCTCATTTTGACAATTTTACGGGGCCAAATTAATTCATATAATGCCTCAAATTGGGGTTTTAGTGTTTTTTCAAGATTTTTTAAATTTGTAGTTATTAGTTATTTCTTAGTTTATGCACCTAATCAGAAAAGTGAGTTGACAAATAGTGTCACTCTAGTTATATTTTAGTTATTGGTTGGTTTTAGAGTCATGCAAGAATTTTCTAAAATTTCATATAGTAGTTATAAGGGGTTGAACTTTCATTGTAATAGTTAGTAATGGAGAAGGAATAAAAGATAATTATTTTTCCATTCTCGCGGTGTGCTTGCATGGTTTTTAGATCTTGTGAATGAATCAACTTCCACATACGAACTCCATTTGGGATGCACGATGGTCCATTGGAAAGATCTCAAAGAGATAACAACTTTCGGCAGGGCCAATGAATTGTTTAACCATTCGAGGATCGTTTAGGGACTCAAAACGACCCTGGAAGTTTGAGACCCGAAAAACCGTAGAAAATTGTCAAGGAGATGGATCACTGTTGTGAGTTAGTGGAAGAGTTGGGTGGCCATCGATATCTACTCGGATCACACAATTCTTCACATCTTAATTCGACACCCAACCTCTCTACTTTGTTGAAAGTCAATCTATTTGTATCATCATTCAAACATTCACAAAATCCATAAAAGCTTGCATTTAAGTTAATATCCTCTAGAAACAACCAGGAGTTTTAAGATTCCTCCAGGCAAGCTTCTCTAATTCTCATGGTGTTGCTCCACTACAAGCAAGCATCCATAGCCATATTGGAGATATCTGCATGTCCCCAAATTAAATTGAACTTCCTTGCGGGGGGGTTATATATGCTCAAGGTTGTTCCTTCCTTTTCGAATTTTGTTTTACCAATTGATGGATGAGGGAAGTGGTAGCTCTTTCAAGTAGGTAGGGATGATACATGTTTCCGAGAATTGATTGGTCATGTTTGGGTTATAAAAATATCCCTTGAATATTTATTTGTTCGGGTGCATAAGAAATTATCTCTTTTCCTTTCTTAAAAGAAATAACAGTTGTGGTTCCTGAAAACAATTTCCTTGACCAACATATGAATAGGGTGATCATCGCAATGGTGAAAATGCATGCTCAAGGTGGGGGGGGTGGTTATATATGCTCAAGGTTGTTCCTTCCTTTTCAAATTTTGTTTTAGCAATTGATGGATGAGGGAAGTGGTAGCTCTTTCAAGTAGGTAGGGATGATACATGTTTCCGAGAATTGATTGGTCATGTTTGGGTTATAAAATTATCCCTTGAATATTTTATTCTTCAGGTGCATAAGAAATGATCTCTTTTCCTTTCTCAAAAGAAATAGTAGTTGTGATTCCTGAAAACAATTTCCTTGACCAACATATGAATAGGGTGATCATCGCAATGGTGAAAATGCATCCAAGTGTCTATGATCGATAAAAAAAATATAATCTTAAAATGTAAAGGTTGCTCATACCATATAAATCCTTGGATAGAGATCAAAAATTGTTATCCCTTATTAATGTGTGCTTTTCTTTACTCAAGGGTACTCTGGACTTACCTGGAGGGAAACCTTTTCTATCATGCCTACCGGTAAATAAACCATCAAAGCCAAAATCAAAACATTTTAAAAAAGGCAAGTCACAAGGAGAAAAGCGTATTATTGAAGCTTATGAAGAAATAAAAAGGAGGGTCTCCAAGTCCAAGGACATGGGGTTAGTGGACCAATAGGTCCTTATACCATTATCAAATTATTTGGTGAAAACACTTTCCAATTTGATCTACAAGATTACTTGACAATGTACCAAATACCTAGTGTTCAACGTTGTTCCACCAAAGCCCTACTACTCACCATTGTTTGATGAAGGCCCCCAAGTTTAAGTGCCTACTAATTTAGATGTGGAGCACTTGAAACAAGTTCAAATTAATCAAATCATCGATCAATGACTCAAATATACCCACGAGCAAGACATTCCTTTGTTTCAAATTGTTAAAAAAAAACAATCTTCACATCAAGCTTAATAGTACATCCTCAAAGATTCAATTGAAAATCCAATTTCCTCCATTATTGGTTAAAGCAATGGCGTCCATTGCTTCCCAAAATGAGGTAATCCCTAAATAAAGTAAATTACTAACATCGTGATTCACATCCCCTCCCCAAGAAATACCGTATAGTCTAAAAGTTCTATGGCCATAATAGATGATTTTTCCGGGCACAAATTTGAAAAAACCTGACCATAATTTTTCAAAATCTAGTTTACAGCTGTCAAATTCTAAAATTTTAGGTGCCCCAAGGGTTTTTGAGGGTGCTAAATCCATTTCTACCATAAAAAAACCTTATAAAACACAACAAAATTTCAATTTTGCAAAATAATAAAAAGAAAACATCAGATTTTGGCTAAAAATGGCCATCTTATCCAAATCATCTAATTTTTAGACAATTCCCAAGAAATACAATCTACGCCTCATCCAACAAATCACAACCTACACCTCCCAAAATCCCTACATGAGGTAAATGATTAGCATCGTGCCTCACATCCTCCACCAAAACAAAACACGAAGGTGCACCTCATCCAACAAATCACAAACTACACCTTCACAAAGCAGCCTACCCCAGCGTGTGATAACTGACACTCAAATCGCCACCTGTCGGCAACGGAAAATTTTCTGGCGAGGCACAGTTCCACCCCTTCTCGTTATTGTTTTGGAATTTCGACGATATGGGTCGTCTTAAAATGGACCAAAACTCCTAGGAGCATAGTTCTGCAGTAAATGGGGTGGAACTACAATTCCAGTTTTTATAACCAAATCTAGACAACAAATTGCCAGAAAAACAAAGCGATTTGAGTTTGAGTTATCCCGCCACCTACACCTCCCAAGGTAGTACACACAATACTCTTTCCACCGCCAAACAATACTCTTTCCACCGCCAAACGAGGTTTACTATTACATCTTTTGTTCCACTTAAACCAAAAGCGCGTTCACTGTAAATTGGAAATGAGTTTTCTTTCCACACAGCGTTTATCGACAATAGCATGCTTGTTGTGACAAGAATGATGGAGTGTTCGAATTTTAGTTGCCCTTTCACATTAAACAAACATGTCCACATCTAAGACTCGTACAACTTTTAAAGTCAGGTTCAAATTTAATCTATTAAATGTTGGTACACTCAAATTTCATTACCGAGATGGTTCTTATAATTGTTGATGACTCATAACTTTGGCCTTGGCGTTATTGTTGTATTTGTGTCATAAAATGGTCGACAAGCTTTGGGGGGCCAAGCATCACATCACTATGCTCTTCTTTCAACCGCAGGGGATCCCACAATGATCTTAATCAACGAATGAAAATGAAGCCACCGCTTAAGATTAAATTTTCTTGCTTTTATAAAATCTCCATAAAAAACGCTTTCAAATTTAGGTTGATTCCGACTCGTGGTTTATATTCTGATCAGGCTTAGTTGACAGAGCTTAAAGAAGATGACTCCTATTGATAAATGAGTTGCAAATTTAAGCTAACCCAAGTCCACTATTTGTATTCTGATCAGCATCAATTGACGGAGCTCAGGCCGAGTAGCCGACTTCATCTGAGTAGGAGGAACAAGTTTATTTCTGGTTGAATATTTCTTTCGGGGTTTACTGCTTTGTTTATTTCCTGTTGAATATTTCTTTCTGGGTTTCCTGGTTTCGGGAAAATGGAGATCTGGTCGAATTTGGGGTCGATCATGGCTTCCATGTTATTCATACGGACCATAGCCAAGGAATACCTGCCCCCAGAATTCTACAGTTTGTTTTCTAAATGGATAAACAGGGTAATAGGGATAGTTTCTTCTTACATCTCCGTTGTGATAGAAGAGAACGATGGCATGAAGGTGAGCGAAGTTTTTGAGGCAGTACAGACTTACCTGAGCGTAAGGTCGTCTTCGGCTGCAAAGAGATTAAAACTGAAGAAGCCTCAGAATAACAAGGAATTTACCTTCAGCATGGATAAGAACGAGCAGATCTCAGACGAATATAAGGGAATCAAAGTGTGGTGGGTCTTCCACAGCCGAGAGCTCAAACAGCAGGTCATGTTCTCCCGGACCCCGTCCGATGAGAAACGCTATTACGAGTTGACATTTCACAAGAAACACAAGCAAAAGATATTCGAGCAGTATCTTCCCCATGTCATGGCTGAAGCGAAAACGCTGGAGATTAGAAGCCGCTACAGGAAGATTTACACCAATAAATCCGATTCCAGGGACTATGAATACCGGAACAGAGTGTGGACGCCCGTTGTGTTCGATCATCCTGCGACTTTTGAAACCGTGGCTCTGGAACCAGAGGTGAAACACGAGATCATCGAAGACCTGAAAAGATTCTCGAGGGGAGAGAAGTATTACAGAAAAGTTGGGCGGGCCTGGAAGAGGGGTTATTTGCTCTACGGCCCCCCTGGAACTGGTAAGTCCAGCATGATTGCCGCCATGGCTAACTTTCTCGAGTACGACATCTACGACCTAGAGCTGACCCAAGTGAAGAACAACACGGAATTGAGAAAGCTTCTCATTGCCACTACCAACAAATCGATAATCGTGATAGAAGATATCGACTGTTCTCTCGATCTCTCGGACCGCAAGAAGAAGAAGAAGCAGCCACAGAAAGATGGAGAGGAGGCGGATAAGCCGTCCGTGCCCGGTAAGCCGGATGAGATCGAAGCGAACGAGGACAGCAAAGTGACCCTTTCCGGGGTTTTGAACTTCACAGACGGGTTGTGGTCGTGTTGCGGAAGCGAGAGATTGTTCGTCTTCACCACTAACCACATCGACAGGCTCGACCCGGCGCTTCTCCGGTCTGGTCGGATGGACAAACACATTTTCCTCTCGTTCTGCACTTTTGGGGTGTTCAAGATTCTTGCCCGCAATTACCTCGACATTGAAGACCATGAGCTGTTTCCCGAGATCCAAGATTTGATGCAGGCCGCTCAGATGACGCCTGCCGATGTAACGGAACATCTAATGAAGATGGCTGACAATCCCACCACTGCCCTCGGAAACCTAATTGATGCTCTTCGGGAGGCCATAGAAAAGATTGCTAGTGCCGCTTTGAAGGGCATTCCAGAAGAAAATGCTCCTGCGACAGAGGGCCAAGTCTAATGTCAGCAAAGCAGGTGCAGACACCATTCTTTGCTTTCGATTTGGTCATCCAGTAGAAGTTATTATCAGTAGCAGAAAATTATTCAGAACATACTTGAAATTTTCATTTCCATTAAATTTTTTAAGTTAAATTTAGTTTGTATTCTGTTTTCTCCCTTCTTTAAATTTAATTTACTATTCTCTGGTTCTATTTTCCGGGCTGTACAAAGAGTGTTGATGCAGATAAACTCTGGATAAATAACTGGAGTTTTTAAGCCGTAAAAACCATTAATTCCCCACCAACTATAACTTGTAACTACGGCTAATAGAATCTAAAATATTTTTATTATTTCTGTTTGTACAGCAACTAGAATTTTAAGTCAAAGCTGAATAAAACAACACACTGAAGATAATACTCAAAGCTGGTTATCCTTTTAGCATTCTTTTATAGCCTTCCAAATGAGTGAACTTAAGTTATCTAAACAATAATATTCAAAGCTGCTTATCCTTTTAGCATTTTTTATAGCCTTCCAAATGACTGAATTTAAGTTATCTAAACAAAACAACACTGAAGATAGTACTCACAGTTGCTTATCTTTTTAGCATTTTTTATATCCTTTGAAATGAGTTAATTTAAGTTATCTATTTCTTAGAATATAAGATTTGTGTTGAAGATAATACTCACAGTTGCTTTGCTTATCTTTTTAGCATTTTTTATATCCTTTGAAATGAGTTAATTTAAGTTATCTATTTCTTAGAATATAAGATTTTAAGTAATATTGTTTTTATTAGGGGAATTGGCAAACTCACGTGGCTTGGCTTGTTACGGGCATCAGCTAATTAGGATTTAAATATGTGATTTTTTTATAATATATCATATCATTTTATTTTTTGCTGAGTAATATAATTTTTATTAGGGGAATTGGCAAACTCATGTGTCTTGGCTTGTTACGGGCATCAGCTAATTAGGATTTAAATTTGTGATTTTTTTATAATATATCATATCATTTTATTTTTTTGCTAATTAATTTACTTTTTATTTGATCAGATTTAAATAATATTATTAATTAAATGATAATTAAATAATAAAATGATAATGATGTCACCATACAAGACCTATATAACACAAAAGAAATTAATTCATTATATCAAATAAGCTTTGTTAACCTATAAATAAAATCAATTCATTATATCAAATAACTTTAACTTTATTATAATAAAATGATATATCTTTTACATAATTATTTTAAAAACTAATTCCACTTTAATTTTTCATTCACCTAACTATCTATTCCTAATTCCACCTAACTGTCTCATGCACCTAACCTACGCATATTCAAAAACTTGCGCGAGCTATCCGAATCAATAGATACAAGAAACTATAGTTCCGATTGATATTCCATAGATTTGGTCAATTTTTGGATGATCTGGGTCAATGGAAAATTGGAAAAAAAAAACAATTAGGGATTGTTCCACCATGCACAGAAATGGGAATGGTAAAGCTCTAATCATGCTTCGAATTTTTATGGAATTCATTTAAAATTTATTGCACTAAATAAAGTCATTTTGATACAATATTTTAAAAATTAATTCCACTTTAATTTTTCATTTACCTAACTATCTATTCCTAATTCCACCTAACTATCTCATGCACCTAACTATATACTCCCTTAAGTGATTATAAAATTTATAAAAAAATTAATATATAACAATTTTTTAATGATAAATAAAATTGATTATAATTCAAGTTTTATCACACACTTTGTTTTCAAAAGCTTTGTTTCATTTTAAATTATTGTATATATTTAACATCTATCATAATTCCAAATTTATATAATTTTAAATTTTAATATTTTGGATTATGTTACAATTTTCCAAATTTATATAAATTTTAAATTTTAATATTTTGGATTATGTTACAACTTTAAAAAATAAATATTATTAATTAGTTAAACTATTTCAATTTAAATGTCAGGTGATTGAACTATATGTGACTTTCTCTATTTTATATATATAGTAAATAAACATGAAACCATTTTCTTTTTATATATAATATTTTGAGTTTTCTTCCTCCTTTCACATATTTGCGCACTTAAACTTCTTTTTAGGCAGTTCTCTCTAATCGGCCAGAACTAAAATTGAACTCAATTCCTTCATGACTTACAAAGCTGAACACATATACCGGGAATACAATTTTCAGGCGGATCAACTGTCTAAAGCAGCTTTGGATGGTGAGGCTGGCTACTTATACTGGGAAGAGCTTGTGGAAGATCAACTTGTTGACTTTGGGATTTTGTATTTTCTGGATTAGTATTTCTTTTGAACACTTGTAGTATTTCTGGAAGAACATTGTAATTTTGTTTTATGTTATCTCGGGGATTTACTGCAGATCCTAGGTTGTATAAGTGGGATATCTTGGAAAAGACACATATGTCTGATTTTATCATGTACTATTTGATTCAGCACTGAATATCAATCGTATTTTTTTTTTGCTGAAAAAAAAAGTTCTCTCCAATCAACATGAAAAATGAAAATGATTAAAAATGAATCAAACTGGAATTAATTAGATGTATGACTAAATATATGGTAGAGTAATAAATATGTTTTTTTTAATATATTTAAAATATAGAGTAAAGAGTAGGTTGAATAATTTAATGAAATAAGCAAAATAATAGTTTTAAATTGTTGTTTATTTAATAGAAATTGTTTTTAAATGTATAAAAAATCAGAATTTTGTGAAAAGTTAAAGTTTTATTGTTGTATTATTAAAATTTTTGATTATATAATTATATTGTCAAAAATTTTAACTTACATAAAATTTTAACTAACCAAAAAATAACTAATATTCAAAATAATTAAATTACTTTTTATATAACACTTTAGTAAAATACATAACATTTAATACTAGCAATTGCTCCATAAGGTGTAAAGGAACGTCAATAGGATCAAAACAATGGAAAGTAAAGTAGATGTGATGAAGTGAAAGAGAGCGATAACATAGATGTCATGAAGAGCTTCTTCTTCATCACAAAAAATCCTTTTTCATTTGCTAAGGCATCATGGAAAAAACTAAAGAATGAGGTAAAATTGTTAACTAAAAGAGATTAGCTCATTGTATGTCAGTGCATGTTGATTTTAAAGTACTTAAAAATATCATTGGGAAGGTACATTGGTTTAAATTGATGGAAATAATTAGGAATCAATTAAGTTAATAGATATATTAAGGAATGCATATGTATGTATTCAATATTGACATTTAAAGTGACATATTGTGAAACCAACTTTGAACCTAATAAATGTTTGTATTTATTTTTTGTTTGAATCCATATATATATATATATATATATATATATATCTATATAAGGTATTTGTAATACTAATGACTTGATTAAGATATAAATTATCTTAGGTAGGTAGACACACTAATAGAGGAGACCATCAATAAGCATCAACCTAATAAAAAAATAAAACATTAAAGCTGGAACAAGGTCATAGGGCAAGTGGAGAATAGAAAAGTTATTACAATAAAGTAAAGCTTATGTACAAAACATTTCTAGATATTAAAAATGCAAAATATAACTGATGTGTGCATCTATCTACTCCATGCTTGATTACTCAATAAAGTGGAAGAAAATATGTGATGGCTCACTTGGTTGTGTAGTAGGGATAATATCTTTAGTCTATAATGAGGAACATTTGAATTTGTAATTGCATCCTATATATACAAGTATATTTTTAAATAGTTCCAAATCATTCTTAACAAAAAAATATAGATATTGCAAGGTTACAATTTTGTTTAAGTGTAAGCCAAACATTTATCATATTTACAGTGGAATTTCAGATATGGAAATCAAACCATAATATAAAAGTGTTGGGCACAAGCCACAAGGAATCACATCATTTTATGATGATCCATAAATGAAAGAAACAAGCTCAGTGTAACATGATATTATCTAGCATAGATACCTCTTGCATGCACAAACTCTTGTGACCATGAAGGGACGAACACTTATAACAAGAGAGAGGTTGCATAAGCCATGTGTCTCTCATTCCATATTTGTTAACAACTACCTCAAACCACATGTTTCCATGCTAATTAAAGTTATGGTTGGTAGCTCTTGGGTTTTGACATGGCTTGATAACTTATAAGAAACATAGCATAGTGTCATTATGCGGCTCTTATGTTTGGATTAAAGCATATATGTCACACGATTATATGTGAGTAATGTATATAAATATTTTATGGAAGTGCATTTGTGACTTGTAGTTATTGTTGTTATGACAAACCTAGCAAAGGAAACAATTGACTTTGTTGGTGCTTGTTGGATGGTCCGAACACAGATTCCAATAATTGAAGGGATGGCACACCAAAATACTTAGTTGGAAGGGATGTTCTAGTGAAGTGTAACAATAAACTGTACAACCATGAGAGACAATTTCTTTTACAACTTATCATTGTTTATCTCACCCACAATATCCTTTCAAAATAGCTGCAAAAACACTTGAAAGGATTTGGCTTCAAGGGTTGTGGCCACTCCTATAAACATAGTATCATAAAAAAGTGGAGATGAGAAATTGGATATATATGGCCATAAATACTTCAAGGACTAATTTATACAATATTTATATGTTAGAGGTTATAAGGTGGCATTGAAATCCTACCAAAATGAAAAATTGGTAAGGGTCCAATGAGAGCTTCTAAAATAGTTAAAGGTTATTTTGGTCTTTATAAATAAAAGAATCATAATAAATTTTTCCCATTTAAAAATGTATGGACATGTTTTGTTATGTTGGGAGGGATCTGTAAATGCATTGAGGGAAAGGAAAAAAATACATGGTTACAAAATGGGAGGATTTCATGAAGTTGTTGAAATGACTTTCTATCCATGGAAGAAGCATCTTCGGCTAGAACAAGGACAAAATGTACAAGAATACATGTCCAAATTATGGAAGAAAGCCATCAAATTGTGTATCTCATTGGAATAGCTTGGGATAGTGGTGAAGTACCTTGGAGGACAATACACCCATATCTAAAGGCAATTGTAGTGTCTTAGCATGAAATGCATAGGTGAGGCAAGAAATAAAGCTCCATATTTTAAGTTGGACTTCAATAAGGAGTGACAACAAAAGGACCAAGAAAAGACTAGCAAGATGAAATGGAAAAACAATTGCAACCACAACCCAAAAGGGGAATGATACCAATAGGCATTGCAAACATTTGCAATGTGGATGGGCACACAAATTAGAAGTGGAAGAAACCTCAACTGGTGTTTAATCTAGAATGGCATAAATCTGGGAGTGGAGCAATGAAAACTACTAGGATGGGAGGAATTGAGGTAGAAAGCGCCTTCGAAGCATATAGCCACACTACACACTACATTAATGTAAGCTATATCCTTGCATGTGATAACTTTAGACACACATAGACAATTATTGTAATGCTTTGTTTTTTGAAATTGTCCCTAAGCTTCACTCATCAAGCCATACATGGCCAAAATATGGGTGAATACATGGGAGAAATTTAGGTAGTTGCAAGATTTCATCTATGGCTCTTTTTTCCCCTCTTATGAAGTGAGGGTGTAGGGACCAATTTAATACTATCATTAAAATTGTTCTAACATCATGTTGAGGATAATGAATATGACCCACTTTGAGTTGGGTTCACTTTCATTTATAAAAAAAAGTGAAAGTTGATGAAATGCACAATGGAAGAGGTTGCAAAGTCAATGCACAAATTTGCACTTCCTTTGTATATTTGATAGACATAAGAAAGATGAGACTTCCATGTTAAACAATTGTTAGCTTGGTGCCCAATTTCTAGAATCGAGGATGCCTCTGTCACTAGTTGTCCCTCATTAACTTAGTGGTTAGGAGTGGTTAAAATCATTGCTTCCCCCAAAACAAGGGGTAGACAAATCAAGGAGAAGTTGTTGTCTGTTAATCCTACCATCCATCAAATGTTCAAGAATATTTTCGAATCTGCAATTACATCACCAGATAGAGGTAATCAATTCAAAAACTTGTAAGTAGTCATGAAAGAAGGCATTGATCTGGTGGAAATCTTAGAGATAATGCACAACTTTGATATATTAAAAAAGTACTGATACAGAAAGAAATCCATGAGTTTATTTCCAACGATTTGAAAGTGAAATTAAGAATTCCATTGTTGGAATGACTAATAATCCCATTTCCAATACTATAATGCTTCAAAAAATCAATTGCTATACCTCTAGTGATGTGATGCATGAAGCTACAAAGGCTCAACAGACCATTAGCACCCGCACCTACCAAGTCTTGGATATGCCAAAATTTGCAGTGGGTTTGGGTAATTGTATCAATGATGTCAAACAAATTCTATTGTAGAATGATTCTGATGTCGTTGGAATAGAATGAATTGGTGGGAGTGGAAAAACACTCTAGCATCAACCCTTTCCATTGATACCGACGTCAAAGGTAAGATTTCCATTTTTTTTCAATGTGTTCTCCAAACTTCCATTGTAATGCTTGTTCTCTTTGTGATTTTCATATTTATTACAAAACATAATAATTTTCATTATTGTTTCACACCTTGATAATGTAAATTGCCTTCCATAGATTTTAGAGGTAATGTGGGATAATCTAATTGGTGGACCAAATGCCTCACTTGTGGAGCTTAAAGGATGCGCACAACCAATTGCAGCAAAAACTAAACTTAAGAATATATCAACCAACTTTGGTAGTTTTAGATTATGCTTAGTCGACATCAAATCTAGAACCCTTTGATTTTTTAATAAAAATGATACAAGACAATTATCACAACCAGGTAGGATTCCACCATCTGAATTATAGGCAGTACTTGCGTCGTTGGCATAAAATAAATATGTTGGAGGAAACAAATTCCCTCTCATTTTTATTCTTCTAGGACTTTCGTAATACTTCAATTCCAACAACGATAAAGGAGAATCTGGGTTAAAAGGTATGAATTATAAATAGTATTCATAATCTCATTTATCCTAACCAGTTGTCTATCCAGTGACTATTCATGTTTCCCAAAAAACTAATTTTGCAATCAATATTCAACTTTGCAACTTCAAAATATTTTTTGTTCAATAGAACTCTCATAAAAGTTGTAAGCCACGGATTTATAGTTGAAAGATATTTGTAGGTTACAACAAAGTGCAAGGGTTTACCACTTTCCCTCAAGGTGATTGGAAGTTGTTTGTGTGGAGAACCTTATCCCATCTTCCAAAGTGCTAAGGAGAATCTTTCAAGAGAAGAACGAGTATGTGAACCTCACAGAGATTAGCTTCTCAATCACCTAGAAATGAGTATAGATATTCTTGATGATGTACAAAAGAAGCACTTTTTGGACTTGGGGGAATTTTCCCAAGGTAAAATCTCGACATAGTTTCATTATTGGACATATGGGTACATGTCTACGCGGTAGAATGGAATGATGCTTTTGTTTCCTTGTTCAAACTTGGTGAAAAAATTCTCCTAAATCTCATAGGAAATCTTGGGTATGAGACTTGTTTACATATGCTCCCTTTTATAAGTCTTCATATGTGCATTTTAAACTCTAACTCCTGGCTTGTGGATCCTTTCATTCTCTAAAACAATTAGAAATCCCATGGTCAAATTAATCGATATGTTGTCTCAAGCTAAAGAGCAAAGCAAGCTTTTGAGTTCACCATAATTGATTTGGTTTTGATTGAATTTGAAATGAGGAATGGGATTGTTTAATATAATTGAGCCATTGAGCTCTTTTTTGCTCAACGTGATGTCATGCAGGATTTAACCTTGCAAGTTGCAAGCAAGGATAGAGGTTTCTTATTTGTCCATCATAAGAGGCTTTTTTATTCCTTGTCAGGATGATAATATTCTGGCGGAATGGAGAAGGTATTCTCACAAAGCAATCGCCTGGCGCTTAGATTCTTTCAATTCATATAGGTCACATTGCTCCTCATAAAACATGCTTTCTTTCCCTTTACTTTCCTAAACATTGAATATTTATTAGTTCTATTCACTAATTTTCCGAGTTTGATTTTATTAAGGTGTTTTATAAGCATTTTTATTGGGATATTGTATAGACTTTTAGATTTATTGGACTTGTAGGTGCAATGCAAGAGCAAGCTTGGTGTCAAATTCATCTTCCCAAGGTGGAAGATTTAGTTGAGCAAGCTTGGTGTCAAATTCATCTTCCTCAGGTGGAAGATTCAACTTTACTTTTTGCCGCAAAACAATATTGTCTTCCAACATTTTTGCATACCATGCCAAAAATGAAGGTTCTTATATTATACAATTATAGTTCTCACCATGCAATACTTACTGGGATGCCAAGCTAATTTCCTTCACATGTTCATATTAGGTCTATGCCTGTTAATAAGTTGCATGTGCATCCTCCTCTTTGTCAAAACTATAGACCCTAGGAAAGGTTGGGAAAAATTTATGTATGCTGATGTGAGGCCAATGGAAACCCATATTTATTTCAAGTGGACATTTTCAAGGAATCTTCGATCAAGATGCTGGAGCCTTTTTATCCTAATATGGCAGGGAGACTCAAAAGAAGCCCAAATGGAGGGATTGAAATTTGTTGTGTTCAAGAAGGGATTCTTCTTGTTGAGATTGTGGCAGATTCTAGAATTGATGATGTAGGGTATTTTGTGCCCAATATGAAGCTCACATAGCTTATTCCCAAAACTTTACTATTCTTAATATTATTTGTTTTATACCATTCATCTGATCTATATTTGTTCATGCTATCATTTTTTTAATATACATTTTTTAAAATTTTATCCTCCTTTATAAACTTTAATTTTTTTAATAATACAAAATTAAACGTTGCATTTATTTTAAAAAAAACATTTTAAAGTTATTTAAAATGTAAGAGAACATTGTTTGGTCACCATGGTGATGTGTGAATAATTCCTTGAAAACATATAATATATAATGTCGTGAGAACATATTGAAAAAATGTTATCTAGTATTGACTCTTCATTTTGATATCTTGAGATAACCTTTCGACTTTGATTTATGTTGTGGAAACATTGGATCAATAAGGGGTAGTAAATGAATGCTAATATGTTCTTTGTTGATTGTAGAAACATGGTACTAATAAGGGGTAGTAAATGAATGTTAATATGTTCTTTGTTGACTATGGGTTTTGGTTTGATTTTAGGTCTCGATTCATTCTTCAAGGATGAATCTACATGAATATTAACATCATTAATATGTTTTAGGAGAGTGCATGAATGTTAATATGTTCTTTGTTAATTATTGTTTTTGGCTTAATTTTAGGTTTTGATTCATCTTTCAAGGATGAATTTACTTGAATATTAACATGTTTTTCATTTATTATCGTTTTTAGTGGTTTTTGGCTTGATCTTCAGTCTTGACTTATCAAAGAAACTTTTAAGTTTTTGGACATTGAAGTCTAATCAAACATTAGATTGTTATCAATAATTGTATTACTAAAGTGTAAACATTGGATTATCAATAACAATATTATATTCTTGGTAATAATAATACTTACGGAGTGACTTTTCAAATTTAGTAATCTCACGACTCTTTTTCAATTTCAAGGACAACATTACCTTGATAAAAATCTATTGCATTCATAAAATCCATTGCATCACTATTTTATAAATTTTATCAATAATCTTAAACTTTCAAGTTTGTTTAGTTTCTTATCGTAAATAATAATAATAATAATAATATATTTTTAAGACATTAATTTAGTGTACCAGACAAGAACATACACTAAGACCTTCTTCTTTGTGGGATAAGAGACACTAGAAAAACACATATTATTAATACTTTCTCTTTAAAATTTCAATTATAAAATATAATATATTTTACTTTATAAAAACACATATATTTTTGAAGTTATAAATTTCATAATCATTAGTTACATTTATACATATTTGAAATCGTCCTTTTAAAGAGACCATAATATTATTAAAGCCATTACTCGACCACTAAATATAAATCTTTTAGGGGTCATCACAAGGAGTTCATCTCGGAAGGAGCAGTGCTATCTACACTATTTTTTTTATTATTTTTAAAAATAAAAATGTTTTAATAATTTCACTTTAACTTGAATGATAAAAAATAGAAGTAAAAGAGACATTATAAATTTGATTTATAAAAGATCCGTGCTTTTTTAAATTTAGTTTGAAATGCCTAAACTCAATAGTGTCTACTATTTCGTTTTAAGAACCAAACTTTTAGCTAGTTATCTTATCTTAATGTGAAATTTAAACCATCCAAATCCAAATGACAAGCCACATCACAAATGACTACGGTAAAAAGAAGTTAAATAATATATTCACATTACCATAATATATTGACAGTCCATAATATTAACGTGCCAGCTTTTCATTGGAAGGAACAACAACCATAACATGGTGTGGCAGATTTTTGCAGCAGTGAAGGTACAGACGCGCAGCATTTTTTCATTGACCGGAGAGGGGAGGAATCTAGAATAGTGTCATGAAACCATATTTCAACAAAGAAACGTCTTCGACGTAAAAATAGCATAACCTACTTTAAAGATATTCACTTCCAGTTCTGTTTTCAAGAAACAATCCCTATTAAGATTTTTTAACTTATCTTGTATTTCAGATGGTTAAATAAATTTTTTAATTTGTAAAAGAATACTAAATTTAGCGAATTAATAAATTTAAATATAAAAAATTAATAATAATACTTTTATTTTAAAAAATAAAATTTATATCATAAAAATATAAATTAAAGAATAATGGATCATAATATTTTTATTAAAATAATATTTATTTTATATATAAAAATTGAGTAATAATGATGCACTATTTTATTATTAAATTTTGTTTTCACCCTCACTTAAGATCCAGTATTATAAGATCAAGTTAACTCCACTTCATATTGCATTATTACATTACAATATTAGAAAATAAATTTATGTTATACATGTGATCGATTGAATGTTTGTTATAATTTAATATGATGTTATATATAAAATTAGAAGAATAAGCATAGCTAAATATCTTATGAGATTTATAAGTATGTAATGTAAGACAATCATGTGCAATGTGACCTTGTACACATCTAACACTATTCATATAATAAAAAATATATTTCATTTTCTCTCACCGTAGAATGTCATAAATATATTTCATTTTCTCTCACCGTACCACGTGATTGCATAAATGTGTGTATTAATTCTCACAATACCATGTTAGTGATAAATGTGTCTCTTGATTTTCTAACAAACACTTACTTTTTCCCGTAGGATAAAATACAACCAAAATGCCCCCCGAAATTGCGATCTGAGCACTCCAAATTGCGATTTTGGTAATAATTGCTATGTTGGATTCCAGCTAGTCGGGGGCGTTTTAGTTAGTTCTTATATAGCTCCTTACTTTTTATATTAATGAAAGAATGGATATTTTAAGAGTGAGAAGTATTATTGCGCCGAAGAGGTGCATTCTACAGCTCAGTAGGGGGGAGATGTGTAACTCCTTCCGTGCTCATCCTATAAATGACAAGTACCTTTTATAAAAAATAGCAAAATATTATTAAAAAATAACATGTCGGCTCAGATCAAATTTAAAATATTTGATAGGCATATATAAAAAACTACATAAATGAGATAAATTAAAACCATAAGCAGTGCATTACACACTTCGTCAACATTTACAGTTTAAAAAGGAGTTTGCACTTCTGAGAGTTTTGATCCCTCTCGGCACTTAGTAGATCCCCTTTTAAAAGAATCTATGCAAGTAGACTAACAAGATTCACGAGGTGGTAATGCCTATACGTTGTTTTTGTAGTCGAATTTGAATTTTGGAGAATCCAAGTTACAAAAAAAATCAATTCCAAAAAATGAAATTGTAAGTTCACATTTTATTTAAGAAAGCGTTAATATTTCAAATTTATGGAGATGTGACTCATATCATAAGAGGTGATTGGTGCACATTCAAAATATTTTGATATGTTTCTAAACACTAAGAATAGCTTTCTAGTCTTTGCAATAGTTGTTGAAGCTAAACATGTTACAAATAAAGAAGACTTATTTTCTTCTTATAAAGTGATTAATCAGGACAAAGCACAAATTGAAAAGTTTTCCAGGATTCTCGATTTAGAGAACCGGGTAGACAAACTTTGATACCAGTAACTAGTGGAAGGATATTCCGAATGACTTCATAAATTTTCCACGGGTTTGTACCAACTACACTAAGAAGTAAACAACATTGTTGTGGTAGAAGCAAATGTTAAGAAAGCTATAACTTTTAGCATATTGTGTATTTAAATATTGACTTGTCAGTAGTAAACCTAAAATCGAAGTAAACTACAATACAACCTTTATTTCGCTTAAAAATGGTCGCCCGATCCAAATCTCCGAATTTTTAGACATCTCCTTTCTTATATGCGTAGTCTAAAAATTTGACGATTTGAACCAGAATGAGATAAATTTTTCAGGCATGATTTTGAAAAACTTCGATCATAATTATTCAAAATCGAGGTTCTAGCTGTCAAATTCTAAAATTTTGGATGCCTCGAGGGTTTTTGAGGGTGCTAAATCCATTTCTACCATCAAAATCTTGATAAAACACAACTAAATTCTTGTTTTTGCAAAATAAAAAACTTTTGGCTAAAAGCGGCTGCAAGATCCAAATCGTCGAATTTTTAGACATCTCCAAAAATAAATATTAATAAAATTAGTTTACCATCACACGCAATAATTAATAAATTAATAAATAAAATTTTCCAGCATGATTTTGAAAAAATATGATCATAACTTTTCAAAATCTAGGTTATACCTATCAAATTCTAGAATTTTGGGTGCCCCAAGGGTTTTTGAGGTTGTTGAATCCATTTATACCATCAAATCTTGGTAAAACATAGCTAAATTCTTATTTTTGCAACTTGCAAAATAAAAAACAATGGATTTCAGCTAAAAATAGTTGTTTGATCCAAATCCTCCAATTTTTGGACATCTCCTTTATTTTTTCATATTTGCATTCATTCATGTAGTAAGCAATTTTTTATTCATGTTTTTTTTAGATTTTACTTATTATAAAATGTAGTAAGAAAATTTATATTATGTTTTCCATGCAAATGAAGCTTAAGTTATAAGTTATCTTCCTGTATTATGTTGCAATATAAAAAAGTAAATATATGGATTGCAAAGTTTTTATTAATTATTTTTATTTTTTATTTTTAAATGTATTAATCAATTTTGATTGAATTAATTAATTTTTATTACAATTTTGATTGACCTAATAAAAACTAATTAGGTCAATCAAAATTGTAACAAAAGTTAATTAGGTAAATCAAAATTGCTTAATACATTTAAAAATAAAAACTTTGCATTATATAGATTTAAATTTTATATTGCAACATAATACATGAAGATATCTTATGACTTAAGCTTCATCTTGCATGGAAAGCACAATGTAAGTTTGCTTACTACATTTTATAATATGTAAAAGCTAAAAAAAACATAAATAAAAAATTGCTTAGGTCTTTGCCTCCAATCGTGGACCCTTTCCTTCGATCCTTCTATAGTATCCATGAGAGTCGGTTTGGGTTAGGATCCCAAACTTACCTCTGCATTTTTCGGGCCTAGCCTCTCTTCGATACATAGGAACCCTCGGCACGTTCTATTATCGAAGTTTCGAAACAAAGACTAGCTCAACAAAAACATGTGCCTGAATATGAGTGGATATGGAGTTCACTAAAAGCTTTCCGACATAAATAAATATGATAGGTAAGGATTAATTTTGGATCCAAAAATTTGATTTTGAACGTGTTATTTTCATATGTAGAGCATGCTTTTTTTCCCGTGAATGTAGAGCATGCTTTGAAACAAGCTACTTAGCTTTTCATTTTCCAAAAGACTAAAATATTAATAGAGGCAAAAATACTCATTGAAAACCCACATGGTGGGATGACGCAAAGAGAGAGAATCAATTCATTTACAAGGAAGTTCCACCCCATATGGAATCATCCAAAGAAACCACGATTGAGGAAAATCTAGCGAACCACCCCAACAAGATGGGAATACAGATAATGCATCACCCTCTCTAAAGAAAAGCGAAGTGCCACCAAACCCAGATCCTATGGGGAAAGAAGTTTTATCTCAACTTAATGAGCATTCCAAGATGCAGAATTGGGTGAATCAAGTAGGAGAAGAGGAATCAACCAAAATAAATTCAAAGATTCAGCCAGATTCATCAGAGCAAGTCTAAAAAAGGGTTGGACGAAAAATAACAGAAAAGAAGAAAACTACCCCATTGTTGTAGATGCAACCATTTTCCCCAAAATTTGCATGAAATTATAGGGCCCCTCCTTTAATTTTTTATTTATGAATGCGTTCTTAATCTTTACCTTCTTTAGATTTAAAAAAAATTAGTTTTTAGAAAAGTTCCACACTTAGAATATTTTTTTGGATTTTCTTGTTTCGAAGAAAAAGGTTGATTTGTCGCCGAATCGATCGAGGAAAATTTTGATTTGTTGTTGAAACGGTCCGAGCAAAATTCTATTTCTCGTTGAAACGGTCGGAGCATGAATAAGTTTATGTGAATCGGGGGAAAATGGAATTTCTCTCCGAAATGGTCGATGCAAAATGGCAATTCGCGCCGATGGTCCGCTCCTAAAATGATTTTTCTTTTTCTTTTTGACCGATATGTAATCAGAGCTTACTCCGAAACAAAAATCGGCATAAAATCCATTAAACATCCGAAACTAACCGTCGTTAAAACCTTTTTTGCTCCGAAACTGACCCGGCATTAGGATTGTTTTTTCATCTCAAATTGAACTGGCGCTAGGATTGTTTTTTCATCCGTAATTGAACCAGCGTTAGGATTGTTTTTCAAACCGAAATTGACTCGTCGTAAAATCAATTTACATCTGAAACTACTTGGCGTTAAAACCTTTTTTGCTCTGAATCTGACCCGACGTTAGGATTGTTTTTTTCATCCGAAATTGACCCGGTGTAAAAACCCATTTTGATCCAAAACTGGCTGGCGTTAAATCATTTGGACATCGAAACATGTGTTTTAGAAAATAATTTTTTGAACTTCATTTTAAAACAACGCCGTAAAAAAAGAGGTGTCTACTGGCAAACGTAAATGCACATTTATTGGTTAAGGTTTTTTTCATTTGGTTTAAAGGGGGGGGATTTTTTGTTTTTTTTTCACATTTTACACCTCATAAAATGTCGTTCACCCAAGTAGCTGTGTGAATCATTGTCATAAGAGATCAATGACATCTGGATCCTCCTCATTGTGGGATCTCGACTTCACTGCCAGGTAGGTAACTTTTCAGGAATTCATTTTTTTTGGAAGGGCGGGAAAATGATAGCTAAAAAACATTTGGATCCACGCCTTAATATAGTTGGTATAAGGTTTAGTGGTCGATAATAGGAAATTCTATGCTAATGAGAGTTTTTCCATTCACGTTGGTCATCTTTCTCACTGTTTGTTTATCTGCAAGCATCATTGAGTGTGTTTGGGACAATATTTGTTGACCTCGATGAGTTTTGAATAAGTATTTGGTTGATAGAAAGCTATCAGTTTGAGGTTTACTTGGTTTGAGAATAGAGTAAAAGACCCTAATTTTTGTTGGATTTTGGTCAATCGAGAGAGAAGACGGGCACACGTAATCTTCCTCTTAGTTAACATTGTCAATGAACTGCTTATCTTAGAGTGTTTCTGTGCGCATTTCCAGTTTTCACGATAGAGTGTATTTTGGGATAACTTCATAAATGCCATAATAATGTTGTATTATCAATTTCTTAAAGCTCGTGGGAACTAGGTTGCGAAATGGTAAACTACAATAGGAGAAATGCTGACCTCTGACGAATTAGTTTTTGCATCAGACTTAAGAAATGTTTCCCACATAAGTTGTTACATGCTCACTTCTTTTCATAAAATGTTTCTCTTTGAATTAAAAAAAATTATTGAATGAAAAGTAAGTTTGGTAAAGTCAATTTAATAACAACAGATTTGATTATACACTAGTACTGTTTTGGTCACAGGATTTAGAGATGTATAGAATGGCTTCCAAGCGCAAAGCTAAAGTTGCAGAATCTGATTCAGATATTGAAGTTGTACTAGAAATTATTATGGAAACCTTGTTTGAAGACACCAAAGCGATAACCGGAGTAGTCCTCGAATACAAATGGGGTGAAATATATCAACTTATCAAAGATCAGGATGTGCCTGATGCTTCCATTGAAGAGATGGTGATATATCAAAACATAAAGAAATCAAGTCTTCATAAGGTTGCAACTTGTCCAAAATTATTCCCTTGCTCTAAGGTAATAGGATGGATATTACCTTATATAGATGTCAAATCTAGGATCATGGTAGGAGCTAATGGGAAAGGGTTCGCTTCATTTCAACCCGCCCATATAAGCACAACCTACAAATTACCTACTCCAAAAATCCTTTTGACTGATGACTGGATCAAAAGTATCAACATAGATCATTCGGAGTATGCCAAGAAAATGCTTCTCCCGAGAAAACAATTAAGGCAAAGAGCTAGCGGAGAGCATGATTCACAGAATTTGAAGACCCCATTTATAATTGTAGCCATGATGCTGAGCAGAATCTTTGGGAGAGCAAATGAAAATACATACAAGCTCAGTTGGGTGCCGATCATGTATCATATTGCCTCTCACGGTACCATTTTTAATTGGGCGGATATTATTTCAGAAATTATGGTTGCAGTAGTATCCGCAACTTAAGGAGGTTTAACGCATAATAAAGCAGAATTGTTCATGTCATCCTACCTCATTGATTGCATCTTGATTAGGAACCCATTTTATAAACTGGGATGTTATTGGGTTTCAGTGAAGACTCCACTCTACGTTGCTTACCAGATTATGTGAGCTCATAAGCATGCCATCTTTTACAAACTCTTATGCGAAGAGTTCATAATTCCTTTATATAAATTGATTTTCGATGAGGAACCCAATTGCATGTCAGACAATGCATTGGAGGTGATTAGCGAGTATGGAGATTATTATTTCACCCCAGAGGGCACTTACATGCGGATGTATGGGGGCAACAAAAGTCCTTCTCTGATGCCAAAATATGCCACAGACTACATAGTACACAAGCAAGTTGTGATACAAGTTTTCATAAACGGAGCTAGACATTTTCTAAATGAAAATAAGAATGCATCTTATCCTCTGCCTCCTTTTACCATTAGAGCATACAAGTTTAATAAGGTCAAAGGAGCAGAGAATTTTTTGAAAGACCTCGATGCATATCATTTTGGAGAGAAGATATTTATCAAGAATGATAAGTTGTAGAAGGCATCTAAACATTGCGCCTCATGCAATATCAATTTTGAATATACAGACCATTTCCTGAAAGATGAGGAAGTATATAGAAGAGCCAATTATATGACAGGCTTGAACAAGCGATTTGGTAAGAAAGAAGGAACAAGTTCAAGTCAGACAAAAGAAACTTCAAAAGAAGCAGAGCAACAAAAAACATGGGAAGAAGCCTTGGCAGTAGAAGAGGCAAAGAGGAAACAAGAGGAAGAAAGAAAACAAAGAGAGGAAGAGGCAAAGAGGAAAGAGGAGCAAGAAAAGGAAGACAAGGAAGTTGCTGAGCGAGAAAAGAAAAGATTACAAGAGGAAGCTGAAAAGAAAAGAGAAGATCAAGAGAGTTGTGGAAGAAAAGAGAATTCAAGAAGAAAATCAGAATTCACAGGATATGGAAGTAGATCCACCTGCTGACTTAGAGATACCACTTACTGGGGGTCATTTTCCATTAGCTGAGCTTAGACTCACACCATTTACTCCCTTGAAGAAAAATTTTGTGGCAAAGCTTGACACCATTGTTATTTATCCCAAAAGGAAGACCATCCTAAGGAGATCAGAAAGATATTAAATATCGGTATGCAACCTGATATCGTGACTATACAAGAGAACACTCTAGTAGAAGGTATTAACAAGGATCCTAAATTCATCGCTTCTGTGAATATTGATGATGTTATCGGTCAAATTAGCATTTCTCCGTCCGTGACCACATTACCTTATCGGTCACACAAAAGGACACTATGGATGTAAGAGCTTACCTTGACCCTAGATGACCTAGAGCTGAACCTTGATATCCTTTCCTCAGAAGCATCTTTCTCTGCCTATTTTAATACATAACCGCGACCCTCATGCTTTCCAACCAGCGGGTCACCTGTGGGTATCTCTACTGACAACCCGCGTGTCACCTGTGGGTATCTCTACTGACAACCCGCGGGTGTCAATTAAAAGCTGCACCTGCTAGATGCAAGTTAGGACACTCGCGAGTCATTCACTAGTTTTCCTATATCATAGTTGCGGGTGTCTTAAGGAAAAGTTGAAAAAATAATAAAAAACACGAATTGGGATTAGTTGAGGCAGGTACCCAAACTACCCCAACTTCCCAACTCAACCACCTTTTGAACCTTCCCTCCTTGCCTTGCTATAAATACAAGGGGAGGGGATTGAGAAAGGGACCTTATGATCATTGGAGAAATTTATGCTGGATAAATTCATAGTTAAGAGAGAGGAGCAGGAGCCCAAGGTCTGGTTATGACGGTGTCGGTGCAGGACAGGTATAGCTTTATGTATTTTCGGCATTTGCCAATAAAGAATTGGACATTCTTCCCTTTCCAATAGATTTGTTTATGTCTGTTGAAATTTGATTACAAGTTGATGTTATGTCGTCTTATTAATATCAATCTCTTATTTGTGGTCAAACTGGTTTGAGGAAGGTCTTATGTTTGTTTTGCAGGTTATTGCATAGGAGAACAAAGGGATAAAAGCTTGGATCGACCTTCGAAATAAGGTACATCTCTCCTGACCCTAATCCTATTTGCTTAATAACAATGTTTGCAAAGCTTTATATGTCTATCTGATAACCCTAGTACGTTGGTAGTCTTTCCCCAGCTATAAGAGTAATTTTCCTAACAACAGAACTAACGACTCCGTTGGGGAGCATCATCTGTTTTCTGCTTTGGGAACTCTTGTTGAGTTTCTTTCAGTCTTTTATAACTTGTTTGATATCTGTAGAGGTGTCTAGGGTATCCTTGACTCTTGTGACTGACTCAGTTCTGTTTTGATCTGCAAATTTATTTCTTTTTAAAAAAAATTCAGAGCCCACCCGCGAGTTTCTTGTACTTACAGGCGTAGTTATTTAGTTGCACTCGTAAGTTGCTTATATCAGTACCCGCGGTTATCTAGTTGCACCCGCGTGCTTTTGCATGTTACAGTCACGAACATTTCCTAATACATTTTTTTATATTAGGGTTTGGTCTTAAGGATTTTGGTTTGTGGCTTTGGAAGTCTTTTGTTGATATTATACCCTCTGGACATTACTCAGTGTATTCTGAGTCTGTTTGCAGCCGCTTTAAGAGATATCATTTGGTTTATTGTGCTTGTGAAGTTACATGTTACTTTCTTGCCCATACTGTGTTTGGCAAGTGCTTGGATTTAATCCTTTTGAGTCACTGGTATTCAGGAGCAGACTGATCTCTTCATAAGAGTCTTTGATTTCCGCCTTACATATCAGTTGTCTTTGTTTGAATTTTGTTCCAAAACCTAGTTACTTTCAGAAGCAACTTGTTGGGTTGGTCTTTTTCAATCTTGCAAAAGGTCCGTTTGCTTTAGTTTTGGGTCATCTTCTCTTTACTTGCACTACTTTTACGATTGTTGTTGGTTCACATTTATTTTTACTTCTTTCATAGTTGAAGAAAAAATCAAATTTAAAAAAGAACTTTCCTTTTATAGCAAGAGTTGTCATTTTCTTTTCGAAGTAGTTGTAGTCATTGCACTATCATCTTTGAAAATAAAATAATTTTTTTTTGTATGCTTAAGTTTACTTTATTGATTTCATGTTTTGAAAGAAAAGCAAAATTGTGAAGTTTTTACATTTTATATACACATTTCTTTCAGTTGTAACCATCGCACACATTTGCACTATCCTTTGAGTAAGTAACAACCTTTAAAAGGAACCATTAATAAAACTGATTAGTAACGTTTTTCCTTTTTAGGTCACACACAAACCAACTAGCTTAGGCTAGGGTTTTAGAACAGAACACCTTTAACTTTCCGAAACCATTCAAAATCTCAAATCGTAGTACAAACTATCGCTAGGTAAATCCACTTTTGTGGAGGTGTTCCGAGAATATCTACTCAAACCAGAGTTAAGCACGAGGTCGTGTGAGATTGGACTGTTGGGGATACCCCCCCACTTTTCATTCAAGCATACACCTAAGTCGATTCACGTACGGGGATCCATTAGTGCCTTGTGTACTCTTGGATTTCAAGCTTAGTAACCCTGCCCATGCATCTTGACTGGACCTGCGACTGTCCCCCCAGATTCTTTCTGCAACTGTGGTAGCCTTTAGTATCTTTTACCTTTAGGGATATACACAAGTGATGGTGGAAGGATATTTCCACTGTACCTAGGACAAACGTGAGAGGAAATCATTTGCAACTATTTGGGAGGGTGGTTTGGTCATTTAAACGCTTACACCTAGAGACATTGTATTGTGGACCCCAGGTAACTGTCCTTCGCAACTCTACTGGTTTGTTCTGGGTCGTAATCATCCTAGACTTTCCTTTGAGAGTTTTATCTTTGTTTTCCTAGTATGGATTATTGTAGGACATTTTTAGTGGTGTGATGTTTTTTTCCTGATGTTATAGTGGCCCCTAGGTTTAATACTTAGTATATTTTCAATACAGTTGTGGAGGACCAACCTCTCTGTAGGTCACGAAGGTTGATAAACCTTCCTCCACTCACCGTGGAGCCTCCATCGCCACCACAACGCCAGAGAACAGACTCTCATGGTTCTTATGAACTCACAGGTACGACTGAACCCCCCAGAGAACCTCACATGATCTCTCAGGGTCAACCGGTTCAAGAAACTGTTGAGGTTGAAGACTTGAATTCTGAAAGTTTATTACACCCTTCAACCCTCCATTAACTGGACCCAACGATCCCTTCTTGGAAAGAGTAGTCTCTCTAGGGATTCCAGAACCAAGTGTATATCGGTTTACACCTGGTTCTTTCATGGATAACATAGGGGATGCATCGGGAGTTCCTTTTACTCCCACCGCAGCTATCATGTCAAGAGGAGTTTCCCCTCCACATGCACACACGTTGATACCGAGCTCATTGCAGTTCACTTATGCTTCGAGTCCTTCTTTCAGCTTCAATGTTGGTTCCTTGGGTTTGTCGAAGAAGAACATGGTTCTACCATAATGCCGCGACTAGACACAATGAAACCCAGTAAGCATATGGACTCAACGCAGAATACACATTTGTTAGGATTCAAACGAATCTTATAGTATCTGCATCTCTCAAACACGAGTCGCAAATGATCAGGATGATCTCGTCTCTTACAAGATCGCGCGAGGAGATCATCCAGGTATGGTTCAACTACATGTTTAATGTCGTGGAAAGCGAAGTTCATGGCTCGCTGGAAGGTAGATCTAGCGTTCTTTAACCCGAACAACATCTTTCGATAAGCAAAGGTACCCTAAGGACAAATAAAATCCATTTTGTGTTGGTCTTCAGGTTTTATTTGGATTTGGTTGTATCCTGAAACACCATTCATGAAAGAAAATATTTCATGGCCTACACACACATCAATAATCTAGTCTATGAAAGGTGTGGGGTAGTTGTCCTTTGGACAGGATTTGTTTAGGTCCATAAAGTCCGTACAGACACGTATAGTTCCTTGCTTTTTTTCGACTGGGTCTGGGTTGGAAACCCATTCCGTCATGTCGATCAGATAGATGAAGCCGACTTTAAGCAGTTTTTCAACTTCAAGCTTAATGGCCGCTACTTTCTGAGGGTTTACCGAACGAAGCTTTTGTCTCACTGGTTTAGCATTAGGGTAAGTCGTGATAACATGCTCAACTATAGAAAGGTTGATGCATGGCATCTCCTTGTAAGGCCAGTCAAAAACGTCGCAGAACTCTTTAAATAGATTGGTATACAAAGTGATCTCATGAGGAGAACAATTTGCTCCAATAAAGATGTTTTCCACAACATTAGGTTTAGTGGATATATTGATCGATATAGTCTTTGTTATGTTTTCCATGTTACCTTCATCATAAATCGTTTTCTTAGTAGAAGGAGTGATGGACAAATCGATATCATCACCAGGTATCACTGAAAACTCACCATTCTCTATCTTGTCCAGATATGGAAGGAAATAGGATCTGTGATGCATGTGTTCCCACTGATGATCTAGACCTACCATGGCTTCTAGGATAGCCTCATAAGAAGGAAAAACAGAATCTAAACAATCAAAAGAATGGATAGAGTTGACTGGCCATGCAGGTGCATAGTCAATATCTGACTCTGTGGAGACGGACGGAGTCGAGATATAATCCGTTGCAGCATTTTGTGATGCTTGGTACACGACTTCTGCAACAGATAAGGGCACAGTTGGTTCTTGTTGAGTGGGGAGAACCCAAGGATTAGTTTTTTGACTAATCGTCAAAACTTCCCGAGACAAAATGTCATTGGTTCTCGTTGAACCAATGTGGTTTACGGGAGCAGTTAAGTCAAATGTGCCCATCAACAATGAATACATTCCTACTCCCAAACTCTCGCTGGGTTGATGAGTTTGATCAATCAAAGGGATAGTTGAATCCGATGAAGTAGTGTTGTTTTTCCGAGTGAAGGAAAGTTGATCAATAGTGATGATCTTACCTTCATGCGGGAACATGAGTACTCGGAAAACAGACGATGGGATATCTTGCATAGTATACGTCCAGCTCCTTCCCAACAACAGATTATAGTCGAGGGGAGCATCCAAAACTTCAACCTCCACGGATACTAACTTACCGGCAAGTTGAATCTTGAATGCGGGCAAGAGTCCATGCGGGCGGAACGATCTTCTGTCAAAAGCCGTAACAAGTGTGTTGGAAGGGGCTAACTCAAGAGAGACAAGGGCTTTCCAGCAGGATATCGACATTACACATGTTGACGTGCCTTCATCTACAATGGTTCGTCTAATGGTTTTGGGACCATGAACTACTTCAATCTGGAGGGCCACGTGGTACAGTAACCGAGGTTTGATATTTGACATATCAAACCATGCAATCATACTTGAAGAATCCATGCTCCTGATTGCCGCTAGAAGTGCCATCCGCTGCGAATGGCAGCTTTGCAAGACTTATAGTGCGGACATTGCGCAAGGTGTTTGGGCCATGTCCTCTACAACAGAGTAGTTATGAGAGGCTCGCGCATTAGGGTTGTGCATAGCTCGTTTGTAGACACCCTTAGGTATCTTCGGCAAAGAGTCTGTTGGCCTCTCGATGTGGAGAGGAGCAGATGATTTAGGAACTTCCTTATCTTTCTGCTGTAATTCCGGGTTATAATTCTTGGCTCTGGTTTGCAGTAGCATGTGTGGGTTAACCATGTTGATGGATGCTTGATCAACTGACGTGGCACAGGTGCCTCCAGCATTAGAGCTTCCAGGAGATGGGCCTTGTCCATGAGGAAATGGATCCTTCAAGGCATCCAGTTTCTTTTCTCGTAAAAGCTTATGGGCTTCGTCCATAAGAGGGCACTGATGAGTCGAAGAAGAACAAGCGAGTCTGGACTATGCCGAGCAGTGGGACGATCACCAAAAGGTATTCGATGAAGAACATGGTCTCTTTACCAATGTCGTGACTTCCATCAACTCTATGGAGAAAGCATTTCTTTACAGATTTGGTTTCTACCATTTCTAATTACAATCTGTCTTATATTCTCTATTTGGAAAGGACTCTCTTTGGAGAAACAAACTCCTTTACCTTTCGTTATTTATATACATAAATATATGCTTAAAATATAACTAAGAGGAGTCGAACCTCTCCTCATGAAGAGCCAGACCTCATTATGGATAAGTTTTATGTAAATTTATATTACAACAAAACTAGCCAAAGGAGAATCTAGCCACTCATCGATTTTACATTATAAGTTTGTTGAGTTAATATATATGTGCGTGTATGTTAGGAAGTTAATACATGTAAAGAAAGGTGGTTATTGAATGGTGGATGTGGCCCGCTTCAGCCTAAATCCTTTCTTTTTTTTACATTATAATTTTGCTGAGTTAGTGTGTGTGTGTGTGTGTGTATAAGGAAGTTAATACATGTAAAAAACTGTTGTTGTTGAATGGTGGGCATGGCCTGCTTCAACTTAAATCCTTTTTTTTTTATTGTCATCCTTTGATAAGTATCTTCAGAGAAAAAGAACTAATGTGCCTTGATTCTCATCGAGAGAGGAGCGGTCTGTAGGGATGACTCCCTTTAGATAATTGTTTACACTGATAAAGAGATCATGATGTAGTATATAGTTGAAAAGCCAAAAGTGTTATTAGTCCCTGTCGTAGGCAGAGACTATATGTTCCATCTTTTTGTATTAATCCATGCAATTATAGCAAATACATTTCAAAATAGTAATGTTGAATCAATTATTTTATTTAACTATAATTATTAAATAAAATATTTTAATACGTGTTAACTTGTTATTGAATGAAAGTCTTTGACTAGACTAATATTATCATTGGGAAGAATTAAAATAAAACAAAATAAAATAAAAAATCAACCTACTTTTTACATACTTTACACACTCAACAAATATTTTTTTGGTAGTGGAAACTTTATAGCTTTACCTACTGACAAAGCTGTAGGTTTTGGCTTCAGTCTGTGCTTGTGCTGCTGCTTGCCATCTGTGTAGAGGTAGGTAATTGCATGCCATCCCTTCTGTACTTATTTATCTATTTGCCATCTGTCTCTAAGTACATGGTTGCATGACAATTTTTAATTGAAAAGAAATCATATGTTTTTACAGAGTTTAAGAGTATGCATTTCTTGATTTGGAAAAAATGCAAAGGGTTTACCGACCATGGCCAGGAGCCGCTCGGTCTCAGTGGATAAACCTCTGCATCCATATTGTTTGGAATATGTTGCTTCTCTCTCATCATTATTCTCTTTCAATAAAGGCACAATGCCCCACTGATCATCATGGCTTCTTGTTTCATGGCACCTGCATTTGCAGGCAATGATGAGGTCATAGGTCGCGGGACCCAAAAGCCAAGTGGTGTTGCTCGTCATGCAGAAGTATGAATCACTTTGAATGCAACAATTAGCTGTTAGGGATGACAATGACAAATGATCACAGGCCATGATTTCTTCTTGACGAATCTCGGTCTCTTCTTCTTTCAGAATAGAGTCTGTAACCTTCGTATTTTGAGCTAGAGCCATATCGACTCTTGGTCTCTTGCTTGTCCTGCCATGAGTCTCATGATCATGGATTCCTAACATTGTGCAAAACAATTTAGACTCAGAAAAAAACTACAATGTGGGTGAATTGCTATAATCTAAACTTCGTAAATAACCTCAACCCTATATCTATATATATAGATATAGATATACATACCTCCGTGCCAATTGTTTTACATACAGGCTTGAACAATCTGTATAAAGTAAACTTTATGTGCAGAGAAAGCGAGGTGTACTAGCTGTGATTTGACCATTGTTGGCGTCGATGTCTTTGAATCCCTAAATGACAGGCATTCTGTGTGTTTTATTCTGATTATGATGATGACATCTCTTCCTGTGTATGCAGGAACTACAGATTCTTCCATTAGGGTTTTGTGCGTGCTTCCAGGAGCTTTATGGCTGGTGGCCTTGGGATTTCAATCTTTGGGTTTTGTTTTATCTGAGATTTCTGGTACAACTTTAAAAGAAGAAGATACTGACAGTAATAGTTGTCTTCTTTTTCTCTTCAGGCTTTCGATTTGTTAGTTTTCTTTTTATTTTGCATGCATGGCTGCTTACTGAATAGTTTTAAGAATTTAGGATATGATTGAGTGGAATTAAGTGTGGTTGTGTTTGAAGTTCCATTTATGCTGTAGCAGTGTGATTTGGAAATTTTCTTAGTGCTTTCTGTAGTGGAATGTTTATGCTAGACCCCACGGTTGAATGTATCTGTGTTAATTTATATGGGTTGGTTAGGGTTTTTGGGGTTTGAGGAGGCAATGGAAAGGTTTGGTTTCTACAGGATATTTCCAGACCACTGGGAAGTAGCCTTGATAGGGTATTGAACATGGTGTTTGTTAGGACTAGAATTGTACCTAGTCCCTATTTGATTTTTTCTAAATTTTTCATTCCTTTCTATTTCTATCTTATTTTATTTTAAATTGAATAGTTTTGATTTTCTGTTCATTTTCTATGTTATGATTGTTATTTTATTTTATTTTATTTTACCTCTATCCATAGTGGCTTATTAAAATATTTCATTTCATTTTACAGTCTTCAAAATACTTATTTAAATTTTTCCTTAATTCCTATGATTAAAGTTTAACCTTTATGTTGAGCTTGTTTGCAAAAATATTCATATGGAGACATTCCCGCAGCATGGTAATTAAAACTGCAAACACTGAGGCACTGCTGGAATCCAAAATCATGGAAGTTCGTGGTTAATTCATAGAAACTGCTGGCACATTCATTTTATTGATGATCGAAGACTACCAAGGAGTTGTTTGTTATATGATAACATCTGTCAAAGCCCATGAAGAATTGTCATAGAAAGATATGAGAACAGGGAAAACCACGAATTCGTAATTTTGAAGCCACGTATCTTGAGATTTGTTAACATTTCAGTTTTTTTTTCATTCCAAGAAGCCAGTCGGTGAATAGTTGCAGAAGATATGGGTAAGAGTGGTAAGCTGAGTCGGTTTGAGCCAACAGATACTACCTGGGACGTGAATTTTCCTAAGTGTGCAGCATTGTTCAAGGCAGTTGGATGGTTTGAGTTTTTTGAAAGAGTTGTAGGTTTCAATGTCAATGTTACCCACGACTTCACTCAGAATCTTATCAATAGCACTGTAAGCTTTAATACTTTGAAGTTTTAACTGATAGAAGATCTAATTGCTGAAGCTATCGGTGTGCCCTTGGAGGGAGAATCATGGTTTAAGAAAACCCCTTTTGACTTCGACCCTAGCGCGTTTCTACTACCAGCATGTGAAAACCTTGACTGGAGCAAAGGAGTGCGTTTAAAGACCTTCAAACCAAAATCACAAAAAAACCCATTCATTTTCCTTCAGTTTTTAGTGAGATTGTCCTAGTTTGTACCTCCGTAGTCTAGGTACAATTTCTAGCACAAACATCTTTGGTGCCGTTGCCGGGGACGAAAGTGAAGTAAAATCTTCCCTGGGATAGTTTTTGAATTTGATTTTGGAAGGTGAACAAGATTAGACATTGTTACAGACTACATTTTCACCAGTAGTGGTTCATTGTGGCTTCAAGGAAAGCAAACACACGGGGTAGACCTACATCTCCACTACATCTAGGAGTCTTAGATCCAGAGCAGATCTTGAAATAAGCCAAACAAATTTGAAGATCTCGGTCTTCTCCTTATTTATTTACTCCTGATCATTTAGAACAAGTATCCCCTTTTGCATATTCAGAACTTCAATTAGAAGAGAAAAAACATAATTTGTCTTGGTTAATCCCTTCTACACCTGTTGATACCTTTTAGATTTTCACTAATCCACTGTCTTGTCAAAAAATAAAAACTGAGCTTCCTGGAAAGACTCCCTTGTTTCAGTTCAAACCTTGTAAACTCTCTTTTCAGCCAAGCCCGAGCAAAGTCAGTAAGCCTCTTTCTTCACTAAGCCAAACTAGCTTCAAGATGGCAGGACACCAGCCTCTTGATATGATGGACCGAATGGTAGCTGCTAGATATTCTCCTTTAGTTCTTCCCTAGCCCCTTAATGCTCTTCTAGCTAGAGACTATCAAAAATACCTTCCCAGATTTAATGGTCAGGGTGAAACCACTGCAGAGGAACATTGGAATGCATTTCTAAGTTATGCAGACAATCATAATATTGAATCTAAAGATGTATGGATGAGGATGTTTGTACAGAGTTTAAATGGGGAGGTAAGGAAATGGTTCAGAGAACTACCTATTAATTCGATAACCCTAATAGAATAACTCCAAGAAATGTTTATGAGATAGTGGGGGGATACTAAGGATCACACTTATTACATTACAGAATTTGCAGCTTTGAAAAGGAAAAAAGATGAAACTGTAGCATATTTATCTAAACGTTTCAATAAGATGTATGGAAGAATCCCAGCTGAAATCAAGCCTTCTGAAACCTCAGCCAAGTTAACCTATGCCAATTCCTTTTATCATGAGTTTTCCTTGCATCTAAGAGAAAGAAGGTCAGTGACTTTGTTGAACATGCAGGAAGCTTCCCTGGAGGTTGAATCAAACATTTTGGCTTCGAATAGGTTAAAAGATCACTCAGATTATCAGGTGCATGACCGGAAGGGAAAAGGAAAAATGAAGAACAAATCATGGATAAGTATGCAGAACCAGTTTGGTATGCTGATATAGTTCATTTTTATTGCATTTGCAATGTCCTGTTCATTTAGATAAAAAAGCAGCTAGATCATTAAAGTTGAAAGCCACTAAATATTGTTTAGTAAATCAGCAGTTACATTGGAAAGATATGGGAGGATTATTGCTCAGGTGTTTGGAGAAATCAGAATCAGAAGAAGTCATTTCAGAATTGCATGAAGGTGCATGTGGAGGGCACAAATATTGGAAAGCTGTAGCTTACAAGATTCTAATGTTTGGGTATTACTGGCCTTCTTTATTTTCATATGTATATCAGCAGGTCAGAGCTTGTGTTCAATGTCAAAAATTTGTTGGTAAACAGAAACTTGTATCTTTACCTTTGAAACCTATTGTGGTGAATGTTCCTTTCCAGCAATGGGGATTGGATTTCATAGCTGAAATCAATCCTGCTTCCAGTGGACAACACAAATGGATACTGACATCTATTGATTTTTTCACGAAATGGGTGGAAGCAATTCCTACACGGAATGCAACTGATAAGGTCATCATCAACTTTATACAAGAAAATATTTTGAGTAGGTTTGGTTGTCCAAGAAAGTTGTTGACTGATAATGCTCAGACTTTCAAGTCCAAATCCATGGTTAATTTTTGTGAGGAGAATGGAATTATCTTGAAACATTCTACTACATATTACCCCCAGGGGAATGGGTTAGCAGAATCAACCAACAAGAACATCATCTAGAGTATCAAGAAGTTGTTAAGTCAGAATAAGAGATCTTGGGATTCAATGTTAAAGTATGCTCTCTGGGCAGATTGGATAACTACTAAGAAAGCAATAGGTTTGTCTCCTTTTCAATTGGTATATGGTACTGATACTGTTTTTCCCATTCAATTAGGAATTCCAGTAATGAAATTTTTTCAAGACAATCAGGAGGAACCAAATGGTATTCAGAGAAGAATCTTCTCATTGATTGAACTTCAAGAGGAACGAGAAGCTTTAGCAGAAAGAGCTCAGGCTTATATGAACAAGATCAAAGAGAAATTTGATAGGAAGGTTAAAGACGATACTTTTTCTCTTGGAGACATGGTGCTCAGGTGGGATGCTAGGAAAGATCAAAGAGGTCATTATGGTAAGTTTGATAATTTATGGCTGGGCCCCTTCATAATTTCTAAAATTTTGGAGAATAATACCTTTGTATTGCAGAGTCTAGAAGGTGAAGAATTTCCCAATCCAGTGAATGGACGATTCCTTATGCATTTTTACAGTCACTAAAGGTAGGGAGCTGTCACTCATTGTACATACCAGTGTGAAATAAGCTAAATAAAGACTCCAATTGCCCAATGAAAGTTTGTAGAATAACAGGGAAGTTTCAGTTTTGATTGCAGAAGGCAATAGTCTATAGGATCTTGAAACCTCACAAGGAGGTTTTCATCCACCAACTGGAGCCAGATGTTAGGACTGGAATTGTACCTAGTCCCTATTTGATTTTTTCTAAATTTTTCATTCCTTTCTATTTCTATTTTATTTTATTTTAAATTGAATAGTTTTGATTTTCTATTCATTTTCTATGTTATGAATGTTATTTTATTTTATTTTATTTTAACTCTATCCATCGTGGCTTATTAAAATATTTCATTTCATTTTACATTCTTCAAAATACTTAGTTAAAATTTTCCCTAATTCCTATGATTAAATTTTAACCTTTATGTTGAGATTGTTTGCAAAAATCTTCATATGGAGACATTCCCGCAGTGTGGTAATTAAAACTACAAACACTGAGGCGCTGCTGGAATCCGAAATCATGGAAGCTCGTGGTTAATTCATAGAAACTATTGGCACATTCGTTTTATTGATGATCAAAGGCTACCAAGGAGTTTTTTGTTATATGATAACATTTGTCAAAGCCCATGATGATTTGTCATAGAAAGAGATGAGAACATGGCAAACCACGAATTCGTAATTCTGAAGCCACGTATCTTGAGATTTGTTAACATTTCAGTTTCTTTTTCGTTCCAAGAAGCCATTCGGTGAATAGTTGCAGAAGATATGGGTAAGAGTGGTAAGATGATTCGGTTTGAGCCAACAAATACTACCTGGGCAGTGAATTTTCTTGAGTGTGCAACATTGTTCAAGGCAGTTGGATGGTTTGAGTTTTTTGAAAGAGTTGCAGGTTTCAATGTCAATGTTACCCACGCCTTCACTCAGAATATTATCAATAGCACTGTGAGCTTCAATACTTTGAATTTTGAATTGACAGAAGATCTAATTACTGAAGCTATCGGTGTGCCCTTGGAGGGAGAATCATGGTTTAAGAAAACCCCTTTTGACTTCGACCCTAGCGTGTTTCTACTACTAGCATGTGAATCCCTTGACTGGAGCAAAGGAGTGCATTTAAAGACCTTCAAACCAAAATCACAAAAAAACCCATTCATTTTCCTTCAGTTTTTATTGAGATTGTCCTAGCTTGTACCTCCGTAGTTTAGGTACAATTTTTAGCACAAACAGTGTTAATGAATTATTTGTTTATTGTGTGCACGTTGTAATGGTGCGTAAGGTTACAATGTAAATGATGTCAAAAGCGTTAACCTACACCTTAAACTTGTTTGTAATTAAACTCTAGTGTTAATCTCTATTTGTTCTGCATATGCGTTCATCTCATAGTTACCACATACGGCCGAATTGGCCAAATAAATTTGAAAATTCGTTGATTCATTTTGTTCGGGTGAATTATTGATTAAAATTGGTTTCGATTTCATTCAAACGGTCTTTGGAGGGAAGCTGTGAGTTACCGAACTTATTCTACGAAACCGCCCTACTCTTGGAGCCAGCGAAATCGTTTCAGGAAAAACATAGGGCAATAGCCTATTTTGAAAGCATAGTTGAACATATCATCGCTGGCAGACTGGCGAGAACCACCAATATATGCCTTTGTGGATTTGAACCAACGAGGAGGGCTTCTTCCAATTTCCATGGGTTTGGACCGAAGCAGTGATTGTTCATTCACGCAGTAGTTTTGACTGTGATAAAATTTCTGAGGTGATATAAACTCATGAAAATTGTTGGTGTGATATAAACTTGTAAATATGTATATGAATTTGCCATTTTTTTTTTTGAATTTTCCTCCAAAATGTAAATTATGCATACGAATTATTTTCGTATAGTATCGAATTCGGAATTCGAACTTGGTAACTGTGGTTCATCTCAGGAAGTGAACATCATTGTCCTTGTTTTACACTATTTTTTTTCTACTTTCTGATGATTTGATCTACTACCGATCCTGTTTTTGGGAGGAGCCCATGCTTCTTCCTTTTCATCTCAATAAGCGAACTCTTGAACTTGAAACTAGAGAGAGCTTCATCCAGTTTCCAGTGATTTTCTTTCTAAGCAGGATAGTTGAGAGCTGCCTGATATTTTCCGACTTGGCGGTGCGCATATACTGAAGGAGAGCAGGCACCACCTAAGGATCCTTGGCCACATGAAGTTCGCCAGAAGTATTAGGGACACGTTTGAGGACATTCAAGTTTCGTTTCTAACATAATTTTATTTCTTGATCCCCCACAAATCCGAACAATATTATTTTCTACGGAATAAATGGATTCCACTAACTGATCCAGTGCGTGGTTAGTATAACAAATGACCAAAATAGGACCGCGGTGGATATTAGAAAGGAGGATATTAGCAATGGTTAAGCCAACGTAGGTTTTTCCAGTTCCAGGAGGGCCCTGAATGAGTGCGAGCCTCTTTGTCAGGCCCTGCTTCACAGCTTCCATCTGGCTTTCATCTAAGGTGGAATTCCACTGAGGCCATTTTTGTAAGATGTGGAGTAAAATTTAAGATGGGTAAACTTTATTCATATGGCCATTTGCTTGAGACTGAAGGATGTATAAGCCTAGTCAATGAGGACTCAGCCCCATATGGAAATTATAGCACCGTTGTATGATTGGGATGTTTAATTATCATCACGCGGACTACTCAACAGGTTGGATTATATTTGACAATGGCAGGAGAGGGATCGAGGGCAAAAGCGTGGACAGGAAGCAACTATTGACTATTTGTTGTCGAGCCATTGCACGTAAGTAGTAGTTTTGCAAAATATGGCAGCTTGAGTTTTGGCCATTTGTGTTTTTACCCAGGAGAAATGCTCTATGAATAGGGTTTTTCACAACAAGAAGAAAAGGGCATATATCTCATTTTCTAATAGCCATGCTAACTTTTGCTCTGCTTTTAGGTTGAGTAGGAGTAGGTTACGGTTGTTACCAACTCATAGACACATATTCATGGCACCCACCCCACCATCATTCTTTTTCTTTTGGATTGAAAGCTGTTGGATTAAACCCCTGAAAACCCTTGAATCTTGATCAACACCCGATTAGCTTAATGTTGACAGAGTTAAGAATGTTGATGAAATTAGGTGTTAGGAATTATGTTCATCACCATGCCAAATGTGTTTGTATTGATTTTGATGGTTATATCTTAATGATAAGGTAAGGTGTCCTACATTTTTTATTTTGCTAGTTATTTCTTAATGATAAGGTGTTTTACATTTTCAAAAGAATTGAATTTTGAAGAGAATTTGATTTTTATTAGGGGATGGATCTTCATAATCATTTTTATTTAGATTTCTAAATCGTGATCATATATAGAAACAAAAAAAATATCTTAATATAGAAGATTATATATAGGCCCATGAAGTATTCTGAAAGTCGCAAGAGCAAAAATAAATCTACCTGTCGTTAAAGGCACCCAATCAACATACAAGCACCAAAAGTAACAACTGACACAAATGAGGAAGCTTCCTAATAGGAAAATGAGGCACCCAATCAACATAAAAGCACCAAAAGTAACAACTGACACAAATGAGGAAGCTTCCCAATAGACAAATGCTAACATAATTTCCACGAGGAGGTACTTATGCAACCAGCTACATAAAACTTTCCTAATGTTTTCGAGCTTATGTAGAAATCTGGTCTCCCAAGCCTGTAATTTTAATATATTTTGATTTTTGAAATTGTTGTCCATGAAATTTTAGGAAGTGTGATGTATTCCAAAGTTTCTTCATTTAGTATTATTTGACATGAGATCTATGGTTGAGGAATATTAAGTTAAGATAATGTAAAAAATATATGTGAAATTAGCAAGTAAATTAGGAAACAGGGTTACAATTTATCTGTTTTGGGTGTTGTACAAATTAAAACCAAAGTTGCTTGAAGTGGGAAAGCATCTGAAGAGTTGAAGAGTTGAGATTAGATATAATTATATAATTTATAATACCAAATACATATTTAGCAAAATGAAATAGGTGAGCTCCAAAGTTAAGATATCTTTAAAAAGATTCGTAAAAGTAGGGGATATAATTCCATCTAAATGATATTATTAATTTTTAGGAAGCATGCTTAAAATTCCATCTAAATGATATTATTAAATTTTAGAAAGCATGCTTGATGCTACACGACCATGACACTGAAAAAAACAAGGGCCACTTAATAATCTAAAAAATGTACATGATCATATATATTTAAATAAGATTCTTTTAAATAGTTCAGGAAAATATACTTACCAATTGAAAATTCAACAAAATACTACCATTTCAATTTTTAGAGGGTTTGTTAACACAAACTTTAACAAAATGCTATTGGAAACAACTCCTTTACAAGTCTTTTGAAACACCCATGGTATAATATCTACATGTGGGTGAATTCCTTTGTAAGTTGCTCGAAGTACTAGATACCTATAAGATAGAGTTTTACAAAGATAAGTTAAAGTAGAAAACCAAGAACAAAGCATACATTACATGCTTTGGACACTTGTTCATGGCACTAAATGATTGAAATGTTTTTCAAGATTATTTTTTATTTTGGAAACTAATTTTATGAAATATATATTGATATAATATTTAATATGTCAAATTTTTTACTTCATTGTATGTTAATTATTTTTTAAGATATAAATATAGAGAGAAAATTAATCACTTCATTGAACTTATGCCAATGATTCGTTTGTTTATCAAAGTTCAAATATAAAGAAAACATTTAATCATTAGGTTGGTTGTTGATATCTTATAAATTGACAAATATATCTAAAATTGTTTAGAGTAAATAAGAATCGTTTATATTTCATTTCATGTGAGTTAATGCCACAGCTTTTTGACTCTTCCTATGGATGCTCTAAACCTTCAATGTGAGATAAAGACTTTATGTTTACAATGGATGTTCCAATAAACTATGCTAGAACAAATAAATTTTTGGGGATCCATACTTGTAGTTGTGTATCTATCTTCCTCCACCTCAAGTTGATCATGACAAGAGCATGGTCATGTCCTTTTGCCTCTATTTATATGGTGGTGCCTTCATCATGGGCTCTTCGACCTGGCACTATGTCCACACGCTTTGTATTAGAATGAATGATGCTACATGAGCCATTGTCGTTTCTGTCAATTACATTCTTGCTCCCAAGCACTAGGAATTCTTGAATTTGTATACCATTCCACAATCATTGGGAGTTTTTCAAGTTCACCATGGAAGCACAATCATTGGGAGTTTTTGAAGTTCACCATGGAAGCACAATCATTGGGAGTTTTTGAAGTTCACCATGGAAGTTTAGGAAGAGAAAATAATTGCCATGAGATTTTTGTTTTTTAAGGCATATTAACTTAAAATAATGTTAAAAACTTATGTGAAGCTAGCATGCAAATCAATAAATTGGGTTGTAGTTTATTTGTTTTAAGTGGTGTTCAAATTAAAGTCAAAATTACTTGAAGTGGGAAGCTATACGGAGAATTGAAATCATAGGTAGCATAGAATCAAATTGTAAAGTAGTACATGATCCTTGATGCAAATGTCTTGAGCATGATTTTTAGGAAAAAAATTAAAGAGAAAAATATGCAATAATATCGACATTTGTTTTGTGAGATAGAGATGGTCTTGACATATATAAACTCTTGTTTGACAAATTAATAAATTATTGTGAAGTTTGTCTATGTGGTTACTACAAATTATTTTTCAATGTTCGTTTTGTTTATGAATATGGAATCTCAACAAAATTTAGTTTACTTATCAATATTTAAAAAAAAATATTAACATTTATTTATTATTTAAAAATATTGTTTTTTTTTTAATTTCAAATTATTAAAGGCAGGGACTAAGCTGCACGCAACTCTTGTTATATAATGGTTGAACACAGGTTCTATGAAATTAAGAATCTTATTTTAGTTATTAAAAAGGTTAAAGCTGCAAGATATAAACTAGGGATGAGGTTTTAGCACCATGTGGGCCCTAGGATTTATATTAAGTACGGATCCTCATTATTTGAAAGAACAAAATACTTTATATTATGCGGGACTCAAGCATTCTTAACTGAAAATCAAATTTATTGAAAAATTATATTTAATGATTATGTAACTGAGTTTAACAAATATATAGTCAAGCTTAATAATTTTATATGAGAACTTATAGCTTAATCGTAGTAGTGAACCTGGTTTACAAGCCATGTTAAGAAATCTTGGAGAAAGATTTCAAAAGTTTTCCATCCCAATGGAGTGGATTCGTTGCCCATCTCAAGGGTGGCAATGGTGTTGAAAGCCTTATGAACATTGTTGGCCAAATGGTTGGGCGGAATGTTGCAGTCAAGCCTTCAATCACTTAAATCTACATGTATCAATTAAATGTTTTATACTTGATGTGTTATTTTTGCATCTATTAAATCTTGTAAAAAATCTATCTATAAATGTGTTCATTATTCATAAAAAATTGTAGTGATTATCATTATTTGATTGGTAAAAAATAATGAATAACCCTTTACCTTTAAGTGTGAAATCTCAATCACAAGAAATAATTATATCAATGTTCTTAAATTCTTAATGCCAAATCCTATTGTGTAAGTTAAACCATTACATTCAAGTATGAGTGGTACCACTTGAGAAGAGGTCATGGGAATGCCATTTACTCGTTTATGGATGGGTGTAGATTTTATAATTATGTGTATATGGACTCAAAGGGTGGTTTATACTATGTTATCAAATGGTGAGATAAAAACTAATTAAATATTATTATGTTTGTGAAAAGTAGTTATGATATTAGTAAATGTGTTAACATTATTCGAATAAAAGAGGTGTCCAAATGCTAGAAGGAATTGTAAAAAGGATGTGTTTTCATAATGAAATAATTAATGAATATTATGTTTTTGGAACCAATCTGGTTATAATAATAGTTTTGAATAATTGCTTTAAAATAGCTAGGATTGTTTGAATTTCATTTTTTTTATGCAAATGCATATTCATGAACAATTAACATGACCTTATAAAACTAACCCCAATTAAATGTTAAAAATCCCAACTTGGTGAAAAGGTATATTTGATTGTAAACAAAAGGGTTCATGCTCTTACTAGGAATAGAAAACTAATATGGATGTAATGATCACCTTAATAGATTAAATATATAAAAGTAAGTCTTCTTTTAAATTTTATTATGTTGAAGCATATGATGAAGTTATATATTTTATTTTAGAAAATGTATTTTATTAATCATCATATTTTCATGAGAACAATAAAACTAACTCACTTGGTTGTTTGGGAGAACATTTAAGTAAACCATTTATACTAATCGGGAAATTGAGTACATTACATTTTTGCTTATTTTATTAATAATTTTGGATTTTACTTTTTATGTGGTTTTTGTTGGATCTGGTCACAATAGCTATAAAAAAAGTTATTTGATGTGATTTTTTTTTATAGACAAATTGTCTTATGTTATCAAAATAGTATTAATTAAGTTTTCTTAAATCAATATATACAAACATATGTTATAATTAGAATTTGAGAAGAAAATATTAAATTAAAGATAAATATAAATATTTGTTATAATTAGAATTTATAAAAAAAAATTCAATTAAAAATCCATAACCATGATATTATAATATATATATATATATATATATTATACTATATTAAATTTCAATATGTTTTTGAAATGTTTTTATTTTTATTTTTTTAACATATTTATTTACAATATGTTTTATATTAAAATATGTAAAGCTTATTAATTATAATCTCAATTATTTTGAAAACAATATCATGCAAACCATGCATTGCATGTTGCCTCCTACTTAAACTCTTTTATTAATAATGAATTGTTTTTTCATCACCTCAATGTTAAGGGCTCATTTAGACTTTAACATTTTTTATTTTATTTTAATACTCATTTAAAGTTTAACATCTCATTTAAACTTTAACATTTTTTATTTTATTTTTAATACTCATTTAGGGTTGAACAATTTTTTTTTAATATATAAATTTATACACATGCCATTTTTGTTTTATCTACACCCTCATACATCATACATACATATTGCTAATTTTGAAACCTTGTGTACACTTATTTATTCATAAATATAATTTAAGCATAGTTTTTTTTTTTTTCAAAGAAAAAAATCGTATCCTTCTTCATTCATAATAAAGCCGGAAAATACATTTCACAGGTGCATTTCTGCACGATATTTAAGAGATAATTCAAAGATTTTATGTACTTCATAAAAATAGCATATTGTTCAAAACTTATACATAAAAATTGATATTTTCAAACAAAACACAAGAACTTCAACTTGTCTAAAGTCCTCCATCTGCTCTCCTGTATACCATTCCTTTGTGTAGTAAGTTTACTCTTTCCTTCTTCCGGCTTTAATCCTTGTTTTGAGAGAGCATTTGCTTCCTCATTTGATTCCCTGTAGACATGGGTAAAAATAATTTCATTGAATGTAGATGCTAGAGTTTCCAGGTTCAAACTTAAAGCTTTCAGCCCAAGATTTTTTAACATGTTTTCCTTCTTCATATGTCTTATCCAGATTTTCGAGTCCTCAAAGATCCTGAGTCTAGTCACCTTGGCTTCAATAGCGATCTGCAATAGCATTCTCAATGCCATCCCTTCCGCTTTATTGTTTGTCCCAGGGCCTCGTTTGCTATGAAATAAATTGAAACAGCCTTTGTTAGCTTCAAAAAAACACCAAGACCACACCTACCATTTACGCAGTCCCCGTCGAAGAAACCCACATTCTCATCTCCCCCATAGAGAAATCTTGAACAATCCTGAGCTTAGTCTCTTTTTCCTTTGTCAAAAAAAAATATATGAAGACATAACCTGCATAGAGACATATAGCTCATGGTAGTGAATGTCTTCAAAAATGGACGCGTTCCTGGTTGTCCATATAAACCACATGACGAGAAATGGGATGCAATGCATAGTATTCAAAGCTTGATCTTTATACCAGCATTCCAAGAAAATTTCCACCGTACCATCTGCCCCTGGTATAATGAGATTTAACTCTGTACTCACTGTCACCCAAACTTTTTTGATAAAAGGACAAAAACAAAAAATATGTGTAACATTCTCCTTTGCTATATAACACAGGCTGCATCTTCCCGGCCCATGAAAATTCCTGGTTTGAAGCTTATCCCAGGTAAGCACCTTTCCCTGTAAAATAAGCCACACTAGGATTTTACCTTTATGAGGTGTAGAAGTTTTCCATATAGCTTATTCCACCACCAGCGTCTATCCTGGGTTCAACATCTCCAAAACAAATTGTAGGCTAATTTAACCAAGAAAGATCCTCCTTCTTCATTTCCTTTCCATTTCAAGGTATCCGGATTATTGTTTAAACTTAAGAATCCTTTAGATAAATCCGCTATCCACATATTCCATATCTCATTCCACATAACAGGTAACCCCAGCTCGGTCGTCGTTTTCCATGTCTGTGTAGCACAATGAACCCTACCTCTGCTAAGAATGTATAACCCCTATCTGTCAGAAACGTGATGAGAGACAGTGGTAGCTCCCTGAAGACCCTAACAGCCGTCAATGCATCCAAACCGATATGACCTGCCCTCCCGTTCCCCACTTCCCAAGCCAAAAGATCGTCGCCCACCGGGAAAGCGGCCACTATAGTCCTCCAGCACAAAGACCCCCCCCTACTTGACTTGCAAGGGTCCCGAATCCATTCGATAGTAGACCTTTTTCCCAAGTACTTTTTCTTCAAGACATCTTGCCACTTCCCTGTTTTAGAGATGAAGTGCCAAACCGATTTGGCAACCAATGTCGATCCAAAAGAAAATAAGTCTTTAATACCCCATCCTCCCTCCGCTTTAGGTTTAGCAATAGAAGCCCATGAAGTCCAATGTATACTTTTGTCCGAGCTACCTTTCCATAGGAATTCGAAGAAAATATTCCTAAGAGCATTCAGAACTCTTTAAGGGATCTTCGCAATGATCATCCAATAGACAGGGATCACATTTAATACACTCTGAATCAAAACAAACTTTCCTCCTCTTGACAGGAATCAATTACACCAGAAATTGATTCTTCTTTCCACCTTTGCTAACATTCAATTCCAGTCTCCAAAAAGATAAGTATTTAGTTTCAGATGAAAGCCTAAATAAAGGAACCCCTCACCCAAAGGATATTGTTCCATCGGCAGAATATCCTCGGCTTCTTGCAATTAAGCCTCGGTTAATAGATTAAAAAAGAAGGTGGATTTTCCAAGATTGACAAGCATAGTCTATTGTTAAAATGCATATATTCATTGTTTATTCATAAAATTTAATTTAAACATAGTATATTGTTATGCATTATAATACATATATATATTTATTGATGCTTTTCACATGTTTAATATTTAATTGCTATTGAATTTCATTTCCTTGCATAAAATTGATAAAGAATATTTTAAATTGTATAATATTCATTTTTTATGATTTCATTATAAACCAAAATTTATGTTGAAATTTTCTACTTTCAAAATTAGAAATTTTAAATAATATAAATCTTTTATTTTTAAATAATAAAAAATATTGCATGTTAAATAAAAATTAGAAATGTGAGGTTCTATGTTTAAGATAGAAGAATGCTTGAAAGGAATCATCTCACATATTTTGGTTGTTTATTTAAACATATATATGCTTGAGAAATTATGATCCATATTCAACAACATATTATTAAATAAAATTATATTACACGCATATGCTCATGTATTTTGGTTATAGTATTATCTTGATATTTGTAAAGAAGATAACTATGGTAATCATCTCACATATTTTGGTTGTTTATTTAAACAAGATAACTATGGTAATCATCTCACATATTTTGGTTGTTTATTTAAACATATATATGCTTGAGAAATTTTGATCCATATTCAACAACATATTATTAGATAAAATTATATTGCACGCATATGCTGTGTATAGTATTATCTTGATATTTGTAAAGAAGATAACTATGGTACTCTAAATTAGGTTTAAGAGGTAATTTACTTCCCTATGAACAACTTTGGTGTATATGTATTTTCCTTTTATGACATGAGATTCTTATGTTTTTATATGCATGTTCAAATTTTGGGGATTGGTGTTGGAACAAAGGTATTCCCTTTTTGTTCCGGAAACAAGGATAAAGGCCACATTGCTGTTGAAACAGGGATAGCGGATTGTTTCTCAAGCAGCGAGTGTTTTCAAACAACTGTGTAATGTTGATTATTAAATTGATTAAAATAAATAATTTTCAATCGATGAATTCCTAAGCTTCTTGCTAAACTTTTTAATAGGAATCAAGTCCCATTTTGCTGTCATCTTATACATGGCTTCCATGTCAGGTTAAAAGAGATGAGTGCGCAGGAATGATCATTGTTCAAGGTTCCCCTTTTAATATATCCTTTAAGCAATCACATCAGCCTTCAAATAGTGATTTAATATATATGAAAATATAGTTGTATATTTATTATAAGTCTAGTTATTTGTTTTTTTATGTTTGCTTTCATCTTTTATTATAGTTTGCATTAAAAAATTGAATTGGTTTCATCATAATTTTTTTATGTGATGTTAATATACATACATTGCATCAATTTATGTGATGTTAATATACATACATTGCATCAATTGTAGTAATGACCGAGTGAATGTTGCACTATTTATTTTAGTATACATATGCATGCATGCACTATCTTTTGCAGCGTATGCACGTGCTTGTACCTATTTAGTTTTCCCTTGACATGGTGTTTCTTTTTTGCCATTGATAGCAAACATCTTTCACTGCGCATTGTTGTCATCATTCTTCTCAGAGTTCATTGCCACAATACAAGCAAAATTTAGTGCTTGCATTGCATATTGTATGGGGCAGACATTATTCTCTGGAAAATGCCATTTCAAATCTGGAAATGCATGCATTTTGTTGGCTAGGAAATGCCATTTCAACTTTCCTCTTCTTTTTTTCCCCAAATGGCACATTCGAATGCTACCAACAGATCGTGCCATCCAATATTTGTTCTTTCCTCAACCAACTTGACACTAAATTTCTACTTTTACAGAAACGAAAATTCAACTCAATTGGGCATATGTCATAGGAGAATATCGTTTTGGTTGCCTCTAAAAATTCTTCCTATAAGTTCAATGAAAGAAAAAGAAAACTTTATCCTGCTAGAGTGTGTTGAAACCGATTCAGAGATCTTGGCAATGTCATATGCAGGCCAACTATTCTTCTAACTTATAATATTTGATGTAGATCAAATGAATCTTTTGGCATGTCTATAAATTTATATGCAATCTTTGATTGCAGAAAAAAATAGCAACATGCTTAAAAACATGTCAACAAATCTTGGCCATCCAATACTTCTGCATGTAGCTTTTTAATCATACACAACCTTTTATTGTAGCATGGTTGCTATTTTTTTACACTTTCCATAATAAATTTAAACATTTAATTTTTCCCCATTGATTTATTCAAAGATGGCAAATGCATTTACTTGGGACTAGTAATACTAGAGCATATTACCTTGTCATGGAAGCATTTCACATACAACCTCGTCCGTTTGATGTAACACAAACAGAGTGCAATTGCACATTGTAATGTCTACTAGGTCACAAGCACTTTGATTACAACCATGAAAAAATCTCAAATACTTCAACTGATTCTATGGCTTCTTTAAGCTAGATTGCATGGTTTTTTACCATTTTGCATACCTTGTGTTGTTTAAGTGAATATAAAATAGGAATCGTTTCTTTGCACAAAAAAAACAAACAATCTCTCATATTCTCTGCACCATTTAGTTGAACAATAGTTGTTTATGCTCTACATGTTGTAGTGTAGCATTTCCATTGCGGATCTTGAACCTGGAAATCAATTGTCCTTGTCAAAGTCCAATAAACAATTGAATGCATTTAAAGAAAACATATTTTGCGTTTTTTAGTTGGGAACAACTCATCTAGGGGTATGATTTGTTGTTTTTTCTAGTCTTCTTCTCTATGAACCCATCAAGTTGCACTTAGGCTCATATCCTTTCATAGGATAGTTGTAAACTTGCAAAGTCTATGCACTTGCTAATTGCCAAATGTTTTCATTTACAGGGACACTTGACAATGTTGGGTGCAGTTTCTCATTCCTAATTGCACCTTCGCTTGTATATAGCATGGAAAAAGCTAAGGGTGTGGAAAGGCATATTGGAAAAGTAATTGACCTTCCAACTAGGCATAGTGCTTCTAGTCAAATTGATGCACATTTGTCTAGAAACCAGTTGTTTCGTATACAGAAATTTCGTTTCCAATTAGGAGATTGCATTTTCGATGCACTTGCAGTGTTGTTGCATTTTCACTATACACCAATGGAAATAAGAGAGGCAATTGTAAACCACTTTTGCTTTCGGCTAATTCAAGGAGATCTTGCCGCCTTGTTATCTATGCAAACAGACTTGGTAATTGAATATTTGTCAGAATTGCATGGCGTGCAAAGCATTGAACTATATATTGAATGAATGTCATAATATGCTTCACAACCAAATGAGCACCATGTTTATGGACTATGGGGTGATATATTTTGTATTAAGTGGTTTGCAAATTGGTTGGATGTCCCTTTTGTTGTCTGGTCATTGACAAGAAGAAAAAAAATCTCTATTTCAATTCTAGACAACTTGGATACTGCTACAATTTGTTGTTTGATGACCACACACTGGCTTCTAGACATTTCAAACCACTACTATCATATAGATCGACACAAATAGAAGACCATGATTTTAGTGAAATGTCAAAGAACATTGACACAATACAATGTGCAGATTTGCAAATAGAAAACTTCTGCTTCAAACAACTTCTTCTGCAACAAGGCTTTCATATAAGTCTTTGCATAGAAGGAAATTGTGATGATTCCTTGTTTGAATCCATTTCAAAATTGACAATGTTCTATGATAGTTTGAGTGTTAGAAAAGAAATTGCACAAACCTTTTACAATAGCATTGTATCAAATGATAATAGAGAAATAAAATGCTTGCACAAATATCTTCGTAAAGAAAAAATACAAGAAAATAGCCTTGTTTCTAATTGGGAAACATTAGTTGTTCAATTGGCACAACCATATGCCATTGGTTGGATAGAAGGAAATGACTTTGCTATACAATGGTTGTGGAATTATTGGATAGTAACATATTTCTGTGGAGTGCCAAGTTTTTTGAAATCGTGTCTCGATACTATTCAACACGCAAGGCATCTAGAACTTTATATCTGTTGCAAGTTGAGATAGATGCAACTCATTCACATTTCCACCCATTATTAGAAACAAGCTCTAATGAAACACCATCAAATTTGCTTTCTTCTACTGCAAGTACAATTTTCATTGACACAATCGACAATTCCATGAATCGAACACAAGCCACGACAATAGACAATAGAAATGAAAAATACATTGACAACAAGCGAAATGAGAAAGCAACAGACAAGCACATTAGCAAAAGGAAAAATCCAGCCAGGGAATTTGAAGAACCACATAAAAAACAACAAACATGGACATTGAAACTTCCATTGTCAAAGAGGCATGCTTAGAAGACAAACAAAAAAACGTTCCAGCCCATTGTCAATGAAACATGCAAAAACTTGCACTTCTTGAAGTGTGCCATGCGTAAGGAAGCATTTAAGAAACAACAAGAACAAAGGGAATCTGAAAAGGCAAGCAAAGCAACTGCTTCATACTTGAAAACTATTGAAGATACTCTAGTCCACATATGCTTTGTTTGTAGACGCTTGCATTTCAAGAAAGGTATTCATATCATCAATGAACAAATATATCTGGCATTGAGGTCTTTGACAAACATGGAGGAGATAACATCATTTGCATTAAAAGACCAAATTTGTAAACAATGCAAAAAAAGTGTTTCCAATGCAGAGTTGTCAGTTTTTGCATCACCATCTCACATTCGACGCAATGTTATATTGCCATCGGTAACTGTTTTAACTCCCCTTGAAGAGCGATTGGTTTCGCCAAGAAATGTTTTTGCACAAATACGTCAACTTGGTTATAAAAGAGCACAACTAGGTCTAAACGGAACCGTTATCAATGTGCCTGCAGATTTGGACAAAGTGCAAAGAGCTTTACCCAAGAATTTAGAAGATGGCATGACAATTGCATTTATGTTAAAACAAAAATTAGAATACAAAAATGCATTCTTGTCTGGGAACGTTCGCCCTAACATTGTTATGGATGCATTAAAATAATTAACAAAAACTGAACTTTACAAAATAGAAGGCATCGTTATAAATGCTAGTTGGGAAGAAATGTTTCAACAAATGGCACACCAAGAACCAAGTGAAGAATCATTTCAGGAAATGCCAACTGAACATGAAAATGACATGGACATCAAATCAATAGATGGAAACAATGACGAAATAGAAATGGAACCAGTCTCTGAAACATTGATCCATGGTTATGGAAAAACTCATCTAATAGATGATTTGACGAATAGGATCATAGAAATTGCACCTTCTGAGAACTATCGACCATTGGGCATTTTTCAAGACAAATACTGTGAAGAGCTAAACTTCCTGACACTTTTCTATGGATGTAGCCATCCCAAAGACATTTACAAATGATACCGTTATCAACAAATAGTGCAATGGGAGCTACAACATGAAAGCACAGACTTTGAAGCACATCCCACAAATATTTTCTTTAAAGCAATAAAGGTGCTTATAAAACAAATCTCTAGTATTGCTTGGATATTGATTCGTATAGGAGAATTAAAAGGGAAAAATTTGTTGGCAAAGGATGTTCAATCACAAGCTAATCTTGAAAAAATCATCATATCTCCAATTGCATATCGCACATTGAAAGTGATAAGAACATCCCCTGATTACTTTGACAATGTGAAGAAGAATCTATTTGCAATGATTCGGCAACTAGGTCCACCAACTTTTTTTGTGAGATTTACAAGTGTTGAACATCTTTGGCAACCTTTATGCAATTCACTTGAACAAATGGAAAGAAAGAGCCTAGAAAATTCATTGGATAATTTCCTTGAACATACCATTGACTCATTGATAAGAAAACACCCAGTTATTTGCAGTTGTTATTATAGACACAAAATAAATGCAATCAAGCAATTAATTGTTAAAAACCATAGTTTTTTTGGAAATGTACAAGACTACTTTTTCACCACTGAATTCCAACAAAGAGGAAATGAACATGAACATGGACTCCTTTGGATTGAAAATGCACCAATTTATGGAAAAAAAAACCAATGATGAGATCACTTCTTTTGTCGATTGTTATATATCGACAGATTCATCATTGCTTGCATAGGACTTTGTTAAGTTCCAAACACATCATCACACTAAAACATGTAAAAAACATCGACATTCCAAATGTAGATTTCATTTTCCAATGCCTCCTATCGATACTACAATCATTTTAGAACCTTTGGACAACAACTCTAAAAATTTAGTTGACAAAGCAAAACAAGTATTCTTTGTTTTTGAATCTGAACAATATCCCAAGAACATGTCGTTTGCATTGCTTTTACAACAATTGCAATTGACTAAGGATGAATATGTTTTGTTGTTGTGCTCGATGTTCACTCGACCTACTTTGATTCTAAAAATAGATCCTCTATACATTTGGATTAATGCATTTGCAAAAGGAATACCAGGTCTGTGGCAAGCAAACACTGATGCACAATTTATACTAGATGCCTATGCTACTGCAATATATGTAAGTTCTTATATAACAAAATTAGATAAACCTATGACATCTTCTTTCAAAAGGATAAAAGAATAATCTCTTTCTGACAACAATGGAAAAATTAGAACAATAAGGAAGCTTGGAAATACGTTGTTGAACATGCAACAAATATCTATTCGACAAGCAGTACATATAACACTTTCGTTGCCTTTGCACTCATCCTCAAGAAAGACAGTTTTCATTAATACTGCACCAGATGACAAAAAAACAGTTGTGCTTAAAAAACCATTGCTTTTACAAAAAGAACCTGACAATTCCGAAGACATTATTTCTCCCTCAATCTTGGACAAGTACATTGCCCGTCCACCCGAGCTTGAAAAAATTTCCTTGGCAGAGTATGCAGCTTTCTATTCCTGTATTCAAGCAACTACAATAAAAAGAAATAGACCATGTATCATTCGATATATTCGATACAACAAAGAAAAGGACCCTGAGAACTTTTCCAGGGAGAAGATCTTGCTATTTGTATCTCATAGAAACGATTATGATTTGCTAAAATCGCATTTTGAAACATGGACTGAAGCATATATCAATTACAACGAAGAAATATCTAAAATCAAGCAATTGTTTATACCTACCCCAACAAGAAAGTGGGGAGACATAGACATTGTAGCTAAAACTGTTAACTTGGAAATTGATGAGCCAACTGAATCTAACAAAGCAAAAAAGAAACGATGGATGCTTCTGCCATTGAACAATATGATATTCAGCTTGACTTATTCCACAAAATCTCAACGCATTTTCCAAATCACAACAACATTTTCAATTTGCCAAGAAAATCGTTTATCCCAGATATGAACAAGTACTATGCCATTAGAAGAAATATGAACAAAGAACAACAAGCAATTGTGAAAGAGATTATTTTAAGGAAAAAGCTTGATCCATTTATACCAATTCACTTGTTTTTGACAGGAAGTGATGGAATGGGAAAAACTCACACTGCCAAGGCTCTATATGATGTTCTGTTCATTATTCATGACAAAGAAATTGGTAGTGACCCATTGAAAAGAAAGGGTCCGATTATTGCATTTATTGGAAAAGCAACATACCTTGCAAATGGAATTACAATGCATTCTTCTTTTAAGTTACTGTTGAACTCCACAAACATGGTCCCGTTAACTTCAAATACACTAGACATTCTAACAAAACACTATCAACAATTGCGAGTTTTGCTTGTTGATGAAGTGTCTTTGATAGGTTCTCACTTGACTTACAACATTGACAAACGATTGCGTGAGATCATGCATATGCCAATGAAACCATTTGGAAACCTTGATGTCATATTCTGTGGCGATCTTTGCCAAGCAGAACTTGTTCATGACTCTTGGATTTTTGAGTCCCCGAAGTTCCAGCAACAAACATTTCCATATAGCTTTTGGGCTGATAATGTAAAATACTATGAGCTAAAAGCAGTTGTCAAACAAACAAACAATACATTCATCTCAATCTTGAATAGAATCAGAACAGGAAACCAGACAATAGACGATATTGAATACTTAAATCAACATTACCATAGACAACCACCAATGGATGCAACATTTCCTTATCTTTTTTATCGCAATAAAGGCGTTCAACAACACAATTGCAAAATGTTTTCACTTGTAGAAACAAAAGCATTCATGCTAATAGCTGATGATAGAAAAGTTGATTCAATTGAAAAGAACCTTGATAACTAGGAAACAATACAACTTCCACCTACAATTACATTGAAAAAAAAAATTCTTGTTGAACTACTTGGAGGAAACTACTCAATTGACGATGGCTTGGTGAATGGTGCAGAGGGAGTTTTCAAAGATTATAGTCAAATAAACTTTGACATTGTTTGGATTGAATTTTCAAATCCAAGAGTCGGTACCTTGGCTAGAGCCAAAATGCAACACTTCTATACACCTAATATCATGTGCAATTGGACACCTGTCGAAAGAGTGACAACACAAATATTTCTTGGGAGTAAAAACAATATCATGCGAAAACAATTCCCAATTCAATTGGGATGTGCCCGAACAATCCATAGAGCACAAGGGCTCACATTGGAGAAGTTGGCATTCTATCCAAAAGGGGTTACAAGACATGGTCTTGTTTATATTGCACTGTCACGTGTCAGAAGCATTGATTGCCTCTACTTGATAAACAAATTAGATCAAAAAAATTGTTCGGTCTCTGCAAAAGTAGCCGTTGAATTAAGAAGATTGCAAAAGCATGCAACATTGCAGTTTCAATATGGACTAAATTCAATTCCAATTACTGGACACATACTTGTTTCATCATTAAACACACGTAGTTTGGCTTTGCACATTGGCGATGTTGCAAATGACATTGAACTAATGCAAGCAAACATTTTATGTTTGCAAGAAAGTCACATGCATATGTCTCCAAAACATGCAATTTTTGTAGAACAATACAATTTTGTTTTGGCGTTTTCAGTCCAAGGAATCATTACAATGATAAAAAAGATATTGTCGTCCTGAATACAGAAATTTACATAGAAAATTTGACAGAGGCAATTGTCACTGACCTCAAACTTGTAAATATTTATAATAGACCAAATGGCATTCTTGACACATTTTTCTATGTATTGAATTGTATTTTTTCTAGAGAAACTAACACTACCTGGATTCTAATTGTTGGTGACTTGAACATTGACATGTTCAAGGAAATGCCTTCGAAAAAAAAATTGGAAACGTTTATGCAAATGAGAAAGCTTCAATTGAAAACAACCAAAGCTACAACCGATTCTGGTGCAATGCTTGATCACTTTTGGACAAACTTAGATGGAGATGACCTTGCTTTTACTATTTCAGATGCCTATAGTACAGATCATCACGCTACTTTTTTGTCAGTTCCTTTCAATTGCAATTGAACTTTTCCATTTGCACGTTGCAATATCAATGCTATGCTGCTTCAAAATGCTTTTTTTTCCTTACCATCTAATTTTACTACAACTACTAAAGGTGCATTTCCTTAGACATTGCAAATGCAAATGTCTGTTGACATTTAAAAAACATGTACTGAATGTTGAAGCATTGTTCTTTTGCTTGTTCAAAAAACTGTGTCTTTTGTTTTGTGCCATTGCAATTTTACTTTCCATTACATTGCAAAATTCATCGTATACAATGCAAAGGTCCATTGATTCAACTATCGAAAACAACCATACCAACTTGCAAAAAAAACATCAATGCCATTTGCAAACACACTTGCAATTGAAAAAGAAAAATCCCATTAAAGTAAATTGCCTTGTTTCTTGATCTGTACTTTAGCACTAACATTGAACTATGCCTACTTCAACAACAAATACAATCAAGTGCAACTTTCTTTTCTTCTTGGAATATTGTGCTAGGTTATCTGCGATCAAATTTGAGGCTTGGCTTCAACAACATTGCCTTTGCTTTGACAGAGGTGTGTTCTTTGAACTTGCATTGATTTAAGAAAGTTGTTCAGAGTTACTTTTGAAAAAAGTCTACTAGCATGGTTTTCTTTTTGCAATTTTGCATATTCATTGTCATATCTTCTTTTGTTGCTTTCATAGTTCCTTCCTTTGAAAACAAAAAAAAACTGAAGATATTGATTATGATGCATATAGCACCAAAGTGGAAAATGTTAAATGCTTTTAGCTTAGAATCAATATTGGAAAGAGATAAATGATTCAGCACAACACTAGGAAAAATATTATATGCTTGTGCCTGTTGCATGTTGTGCCCCGCTGTAATTTGACAATGTGCCTTTTCTTTTTTCGCTCTTTATGCACCTGCCACTCGCATCATAACCCTATCCATTTTTTAACAAAGCATTGCAACTGCAGGTAGTAACAAAAAAAAAATAGTATTTCAAAAAAAAAACAAAGCAAGTCACCATCTTCAAAATGAAAAATACATTGAATGAAACGTTGTCACCCAGCAGTCCATCACCACGGGATTTTTTGCTTCCTTCAGAAACTAGTTCAGATGCATTGATACTGGAAACAACTTCACCAATAATTGCAATGCCAACATCTAGCAGCCCAAAAAGGGTTTTTTTCATTTACATTTCCAAACATATTTCGGCAAATTGTAAACAATACTGGAAAAAAAACATCTACAAGATGCTTTTGGAATATTGACACGTTGTTGCTGTCAAAGGCACTGTCATTGATTGTTGGTTTGTCCTATTGTTTCTTGTTGTTGTTCAATTTCATATGCAGGTTAAAAAAGACAACGATGGAGCCATCTACTATTATACAACTTTGTACTCAAGCACATAACAATGTCTTTGAAGGAGACATTTTGGTAATCTACGGACGTGCACAGAATCGCAGCCAAAAATCCCTTGGGAAAAAAAAGATCTTGCACGCAGACCTGGTGGATAGGCATGGATTAATGACCATTACAATTACCATAAACGATAACTTGATCAATCGCTTTGGTACTTTTTTATTGCCCGAAAAAGTATCAGGCTCACTGGATTTGAGCTTAGAAAAAGGGCAATATGATCGTGGCGATGCAATATCATCGATAACAATATTACCAAGCACTATGGTAGAGCCAATAGAGAAAGTATACAAAATTTTCTCACTCCCACCAAACATGACAATTAATGAGCTTGTGTCATGAGACGAGGGATATGTTGTTGGGTCAATTGTATCCATTGTTGTAGGGTCTCAATACAACAACGGGAAATTGGATTTTTATATCAGAGACGGTGAAACAACAAATGATTATGCAACTGTAAACTTTGTTTTCATTCTTTCCAAAGCATTATTTGCAATTTGGAATTTTTTTTGGGCTCATTTTCTCCTTTTTCCCCCTGTTTTTGTAAACAAAAAAAACCTCCAAAATTTTTGTCCATGTTCAAGTACAATTTTCCTTAGCACCTGACTATTGTTTACTAATGCTTTGACAGTTGTAGGTAAATGCAACCTACAAAAACTTTTTCTATCGAATACACCAACAACTTGCAATAGATGAGCCACCCTTTACTTGTTTAAAAACATTGTCAGGCCTGGCGCTAAAGGAACCCATGTCATCAAAACCACACAATCCGCATTTATTGATCCATTAAATGATGAGTGCGTGATTCAGAACTAGCTTCCAATAATTGAAGCAAAAACACAGGTGAAATAGCAATTTTGCTCCAGTCTCTAGAATTTGATATAAAATCGCACTGTTTGCATTAAATACATGAAGCTACAAAATCATTGTGCATCACACATTCTTGAATGGTCCATGCCAAATTACTTTTTGTTTTTACATTTTCATAGAATTTGGTTCTTCTTATATGATTTTCATTACATCTAGGGCTTTTAGAGATATTTCTAATCCAAGATCCCTTAGGAACTTACAAAAAGAGTTTTGTTGTAAACTATTATATGGGTCATTTTGATAATAAAAGGATCATTTTAATGGCTCATTAACTTGTTGTTATGTCCTCGCTCTTTGCTGTGACAAATTTGTTGTAATGTCACCTGTATTCAAAATATTCACTTACATCATCATTGCTTTTACTTTTGTTTCTGCAATTTTTTTTTCCCTTTCATTGCTGGGAATGTTTAATAATTCTGTCTTTTTTTGCTTTTATTTCATGATTATAATAATTACAAAACATTATCAAATAGCTCCATATATTATATGTTTATGTTCTATTTTGGCAATTAGTTCTACTTCGTATCTATACATTGTCAATTTCATGTTATGTTTTGCATCCTCAATTACCATTTAGTTGAGCATGCACTTGCACAAACACATGCAAAATTTAATCCAGCCATAATCAAATTGCTACATAATACAGTTCATAGTTTCAAATGAACTAACCACATATATTTGCAACATTAAATTGTTTCAAATGCCATTGTTTCAATTCTTGTTTCGTGTTGTTGTTTGCAATACACATGATGAAAACATTTGAATATAAATAGATTTTTATTTGATCCATAAATATTTCTCCTTATCCAGCACATATTCCTTGAGTTTATAAAAATCATTCCATCCATGAACATTGCCCAACCTCTTTTCTGTTGTGCCACTCAACTTTCTTTTCAAAAGACAAATATGAAGTGGTGGCAATGTTCTTAATTTTGCACTTTTCCCTTCTTTTAAGCCTTATAAGAATCTCCATTTTGGTCTGACTACTTAAATATTTGGATTTTCCCTTTTTATTGTTTGATTCAATGTATTGATCCTGTCCATTGGCTTCATAAAAGGTCTTGGGATTTAATAGCATAACTTACCTCCTTATATGACTATGAAGACCACCTAGGTGCTTGAAGACCACGCAAAGGTCCTAGAGATTTCTTGCCAACTAAATGGTTTTCTTTGAAACTATTTAGTGTACAAAAATACACTATGTCCTTGCCTTTGTTAGTAATAATGTCGTCGAATTCTCTGCTCCTCTTTGAACATGATAGGATAAAAAATTTCACTAATTCTGATTAGTATCCCCTAATACTAAAGACCTCGATGCGGCTCTAAACTTTAAACTGCAGCCAATTTTTTGAACTTGCAAAATGCTTCTACATTGTATTTTCCTGAAATGTATTCATGATAGATATTTGTTCCGACAATTTGTTTTATCATTCTGCATATGTTGCAGATATATGGAACCCTGAAAATCAGAAATGCAATTGCACCTCCCTTTTTATGCATTTGCAATCATTGCAAACTGCCGGTGGTTGAAAATGCTTTTGACTGTGCATTTTGCGACCAGCAAACAGAGAAAATGTTTGAACATAATTTGGTTTGCAAATTGGAGACAGAAGATGGCATAATCGAATGCACACTACATGGGGAAGAATTAAAAGAATGATGTCCACCTATTGCAAAAGTCTCACATGAAGAATACTCAAAGTCTGTTTCATCAACAATTTTCAATCTTCGCAAACTATGTTTCCAAGGACTTTTTACATTGGCAATGAAAATTAGAATCATTGATTTGAAAAAACGTTGAACAGGTATGAAAAGATATGATGTTGCCATATGTTTCCTTTGTATTACAATTTTTTTACAGAAAAAGACACCTAAAGCTATAAATGAAACAAAAAACCTTTTAACATTTGCATAACATTTTTACAAATTCATTTACCTGCATAAGTGAATAACCATATCATGTACATTGAAGTTGATTGAAACATTTTTTAAAAATAGCAATGGTTTTTAGAAAAAACAAATAGTTAATGCACTAGATAGACTTCACCTGCCACTGCTTCAAGGACCATTTCTTCTGCACGTGGGTGAATACTGACAATTCCAGCTACACAACAAATCCCATTCATTTTGTAGATCGCAAATAACATTTGCATCATCTTAACTAATATATATTGCTAACTGCTCTCAGATAAAGTGTTTTGCAAAGCATTTGAAGGCTTAACATTGTTGACTGCACAACTCCTTTGGTTTGGTTGAACCTAGTTTTCGTCTCAAACAACCATTTTTAAACATTGTTTGTTCAGATTGAACAGTGATTTGGAATGGTGATTTTAAACTTTTTTGTTCAAGCTTTATAAAGCACTTGCACCAGGATTTTGTTTGAGCTCTATAAAACACTTAGGACACGATTTTTTTACTGTATACTTTCAGCTTTTAAATGCAAGATTGCTTGGCTATACAATTGACTATGATACTGCAAAAAAAAACTACTCTCCTATCAAAACCAAAATTATTATTTTTGCATTCACCAAGATTCTTTAAAAGTGAAATCAATTGTACTTATTTGTGTACTTTATAATGTTTTTTTTAATGTATTTATATGAAGACCATGAAATATGACGCTCTTGGCTACCAACTTTTGTTCTAAGTTACTTGCCACAAAGTCTCGTTGTTTTTTTCACAACACTAGTCTTTATATTCTCAACTGAGTACATATGGTCTTCAAAACAATTACTGAAACTACACACAAATTTACTCCACATTTGTACAACTGCTTTTGCACATTTACATGTTTATTGCAATATATTTTGTTCATATATCTAACAATGATCTGTTTCCATTCACAGGAGCAAAGAATCACAAAAGAAAGTGCTCGGATGGCGTCACTTCTTGCAGAATTCCTTTTTTTTTATACAAATAAAATACAAAGTTTTTTTGTGGCTATCCACACAGCTTTTTCTTCCACACATTGCACAACTTCATGGAAAATGTTTTTTGGAACCTATCCACTGATCTTTTGACACCAAATGTGTCTATAGCTAGTAGCATATACATATCAAATAGATTTTTTGCCATTTGTATCAATGCAATCAAACAATGTTTCCACAAAAAATATTTCTACAACTGATGGCATATACAAACTAGATATAATTTTTCCTTTACATCTATTATCGAATGCTTCTACTACTTGCAATGCTTTCATGTCAAATGCACATTCCTTTTTTTTAGCATCATATTCCTCATTGACAACATGCATAAAGCTCCTTTGCTTTCACTATCCTTTGTGATACCATTTTCATGGACAACACATTCACATTTCTCATGTCTATATATTTACCCTGTTATATCAAACTGTTGATTAGATTTAGTTCATATATATATATATATATAGTCTCTTATATCAAACTCTTGACTGCATCATATCAACGTTATATAGTCCAACTTCTTCTACCAAAAAAACAACCAAAAATCAGACCAAAGCTCCTTTGCTTCTGCATTGGTTTTGATTTCAATGTTTTTGTTTATTTTCGAAATATGATCATAGCCTTCACTCAGCTATGGGTCAAATGGATGGCACCATTTATTATGCACAAATATGAGAGGCCTCCACAGTTTCTACAACAGCTGAATGCTTCTTTTAAATTAATTAGTCTTTCTGTCTATTTGATAAATTTTAAAACCGTTGCAATAGATATTTTGTGCTTACACATTTTAAAGTTTATTTTTGGTCTGGAAACTCAGGAAGAACAATTATATTGGCCATTGAACAACATTCTCTGAGAAAATGTAAAGGATATGTAAACTTTGATTATGTTTGTATTGTTGATATCTTATAAAAAAAAACTATAGCACCATTTATTATGCAGAAATATGAAAATTTATTTTTGGTTTGGAAACTCAGCAAGAACAATTATATTGGCCATTGAACAGCATTCTCTGAAAAGATGTAAAGGATATGAAAACTTTGATTATGTTTGTATTGTTGATATTTTATAAAAAAAAAAAACTATGGCACCATTTATTATGCAGAAATATGGGAAGAGTCAGCAGTTTCTTCAAGCGCTGAATGCTTCTTTTAGACTAACTAGTCTTTATGTCTAGGCTATGAGTCAAATGGATAACACCAGTTATTATGCAGAAATATGTGAAGAATCCACAGTTTCTTCAAGGGCCAAATGCTTCTTTTAAATTAACTCGTCTTTATGTCTATTTGGTAGATTTTAGAACTTAAACATTTTCAAGTTTGTTTGATAATAAACTAAAGGAAGCACCAGGCCAACTAAACTACTTACTATATATCCAACTAACTGATAGGGAATGCCACTTACCAAATATCAATATTCAACATAATTAGCTAAGATCAAAGCCCATTTATCAATGTTATATAGTCCAACTTCTTTTGCCAGAAAAACATCCAAAATCAGGCCAAAGTTCCTTTGTTTCTGCATTGGTTTTGATTTCAATGTTTTCATTTATTTTTGAAATATGGTTATAGCCTTCATCCAGCTATGGGTCGAATGGATGGCACCATTTATTATGCACAAATATGGCAAGACTCCATAGTTTCTACAACTTGGCCATTGAACAACATTCTTTGAGAAAATGTAAAGGATATGTAAACTTTGATTATGTTTGTATTGTTGATATCTTATAAAAAAAAGCTATGGTACCATTTATTACACAGAAATATGGGAAGAGTCCACAATTTCTTCGAGGGTTGAATGCTTCCTTTAAACTAACTAGTCTTTATGTCTAAGCTATGGGTCAAATGGATGGCACCATTTACTATGCAAAAATATGTGAAGAATCCACATGTTTCTTTTAAATTAACTCATCTTTCTTGAAGGGCTAAATGCTTCTTTTAAATTAACTCATCTTTATATCTATTTGATAGATTTTAGAACTTAAACATTTTCAAGTTTGCTTGATAATAAAGTAAAGAATGCACAAGCCCAAGTAAACTATTTACTATATCTCCAACTAGCCAATAGGGAATGCCACTTAGCAAATATCAATCTTCAGCGTAATTAACTAAGATCGAAGCCATTTGCTATCTACAAGTGCTAAAGCACTTCAACTTAGGCCAGGTGAACATTACCACCTTGTGGCTCTGTTAATTATATTCAATCAAATTTACAGTAAAATCAAATTGAGTATCATCTAATTTTAAAAATTAAATAAACATATTATTGTTTTCTTAAAAAAAAAATAATAACTCTAAACTAGATAAAAAATAATAATATCAAATTAATTCAATTTTGAATTAAGCTAAGGCTATGGCAGGGACTACATAAATGCTCGTCCTTGAAGATCACGAGCACTCTGTTGCTAAAAACAAACTTCACAGTAACAATTATCTGACGGTACAAAAGGACGAGTCCATGAAATTCTCCGCTTTTTCTTATATCTTAGTCTAAAGATTCTATGTTTTGTTTTTTTTAATTTTTTTGGAATTTTAGATAATAGCTGTTAAATTTTTATAATTTAGATGTTTTAAAAACTTCTTAAATAAATAAAACAATCCATCAAATATTTGGAAGCCTTCATTCCACTGGAATCTAGAATCCAAGGGGATAGCCGGGCTGAGCTCTGCAAGAATCTACAATACCAGCAAATCTTGTCAAAATTTTTAATAAAAAATAATTATTTTGCAAAGTGTTATCAAGATTCTAGATAGATATAATTTCGATGAACGATCAACAATAATCACTAGGGTGTAAAATAATTGATGTTGTATATGTTAGTAAAAGTTATTAGATTTAAAATGTGCTTGAGGATGCTTATTGGATGGAAAGTTGGGTTTCATTTCGTGTAGGGGTTTGCAAGGCTCTAATGCCTAGTACTAGTGAAAAAAAAATACTTAATATTATTTATTTTTAAATTTTTATTTAAGAAATTGACTGGAATTCATAGTTTTATTTGATGAATGAAAGATTTTTTTTGGAATATTTTTATTTTGAAGATTAATAAAAATTTATATTTTAGATATGTTTTAGTGAGAAATAACAAAATTTTTTATAACTCAGTTGTCAAATTAACATTAAAAACAATTATTACTAATAACTATTTGCAAACTTATGATGATAAGTGATAATGGGGACAGCAGGTTAGTTAAGAAAAACCATAAATGGATTTTGGATTATTAAATTTTTTCTTTATTTATAACTAATCAAACCAGTTTAAATATTACCTTTATTTTAATTTTTTTTTTAATTTTAAAATAATAAATATAAAACAGTTTAGACAACCAAAATTTATAAATAAGATCTAAATTTATAAATAAGAACAGAATTATTAAGATTTAGATTGTTATTGCTATTACGGTATAAACATATGGTAGTCAAATTAAATTTAATTTGTAATATGTTCTCTTTTCCTTTTTCGCATCATTATTTCTAATATCTTATTGTCAAATTAAATTTTGTTGTCTATCTTTCACATCGTTACTCTCCGAGCATCTTGTTGTCCAATTAAATTTTGCAATCTAATTTTCTTCCTTTGCACTTTCCTTATCACTTAGAGTCAAACTTATTTGACTTTGATCAAATAATTTGTAATGTTTAACTTTAACTTGCTAAATTCGTGTAGGTTTGGATTTTGACCACATCTGTATGTAGTATGAGATATGTAGTATGAGAGTATATTTAATGATTAAAATTAAATGTGGAATATTAAAAAATACATTGGATTAGTATATAAAAGAAAAATTACCAAAATTTATATATATTAATTAAAATTTGGTATATTTGAAAGTTATTATAAAAACATTTTTTTTTTTTATTTATGTTTACCAAGTTTAGATGATGAATGAATGTCTTATTAAGGCATTCCTTGCTGCAATACAAGTCTTAAAAAAATCATTTATTCTATTTATATTTTATTTAAAATTTAGAACCAAAACAATCATTTATTCTATTAAAATTATTAAAATTAAATAAATATATAGCAATTTTTAATTATGCATTTAATTATATAATTAAATTCAATGTAAATATATTTATTAAGTAATTTATATTTAAACAATATACTAATAATAAGTAATTTCATTAATTAAAGTATAATTGCTAATTTGCACATACCGAAAATCTTTTAACGTAAAACAATTACGTAGCGTAAGTGTTTTTAAACATTGTACACCTTCTCTTTTATATATATATATAAGTTTGTCATTTTGAAGAGCTTTTTTAAATTTGGCATTTTTCAAAACAGAAAAAAAATTTAAGGTTTTAGTCAAATTGAATTTAATCCACATATTATGAGTTATGAGTTAAGTTTGAATTGGGAAGACGTTTGAATTGGCAAGATGTTTGAATTGGCAAGTTGTGAATATATTTAAATTTTTAATGATGATGTTAAAATATAATTTATATTTATTTAATTAAATTAAGTTTTTTTAATTTTAGAAGTAGTTTGGAACTAATTAAAAATAAATAAAATTATAAAATTGTTTTAAAAAATGTGCGTTTACAAAGAGATATTGTATTCAAGAGATTAACACAATAGTAATCATAAGACAAATACTTTACTTGGTAAAATCTTGATAAGAAGTAAGGAAACATCCACGCTCTGTAAGGTAAATATAACATATGCCACAACATGTTTACACAAAATTGCTTACAATGCCCTACTAGGACTACATTAATATAATCACTTCAACATAATTACTATATTTTCATGAACATGCTGCTAATTTACCTGATACATTGCCCAAACTCGTTCATCACTTTTTCCGTGTTTTTCTACAAGCGAAGATAAGTTAAACACCACCACAACTTATCTAACAGTGTTGATTTTGTAAACATGTTTGCACAATTTTCTTGTGTATGAACTTTGAGAAGGGTTGCTCCTCCTCCATTAAAACCTGAAGTAGATCTCCTTGTTGGTCTAAGTTGAATAAGTTGCCTTCAATGTCAAGTTACAGGTCATTGCTATCATCATGAAAGTCAAACTATTGTCTCATGTCAAATAAACTTCATGGTTATAACTATATGTGGAGTACCTATAATTATATTTGGTCTCTACTATATCCAGCGGATTGCTATCATATGACTTGGAGGTTATTATTTTGTGGATCCCTTGTCTTATTAAAACTTTGTGTTGTACCCAGTTTGGAGTCCGATCGCGGAGTTATCAAATGGTCATGGTATTTAGATATTGAAATGGAATCCGAGGTTGAGGATGATCACGGGGGCTGGCAGAGCTTTGGCGAACCCCAATTCTAGCGGATCTGCAGTCAATTTAAACCCTGGCTCTATAAATCTTAAACTTCGTCTCTAAATATGGCATAGTTCGAACATATTTGGAGAAGACACTAATAGTTTTGGACTTTTGTCAGCGTTTGACAACTGTTGATTATAGTGATCGAATGTTTATGATTGAACCTGGTAATTTCATCAGTTGTGTGCATTATGCCATTTGAATGAGAACTTGAACCGTTGGCAACTGAATGGATGTAGGGAATCCCAATAGACGAATCCATGATGGGTGTCAAGGATGCGTAGAGCAGTTGATACAAGGGGAAGTGGATCATAGGAGGTAAGAGAGAGTTTCTTTTTATAGAGATCACAGAGATGCTGGAAATGCGTGGGAGTCTACAAAGACAGAGATGAATGTGTGGGAGTGCGTGGGAGTCTACAAAGCCAAAGGGAAATTCGTGGGAGTGTGTGGGAGTCTACAGAGATAGAGGTGAATGCGCAGGAGTGCGTGTGAGTCTACATAGACAAAGGTGAATGCGTGGGAGTCTACAAAGGCAGAGGTGAATGCGTGGGAGTTTACAGGGACGGAGGTGAAGTAGGTATTGCAATTGTGGGTAATCGTTGAGAGAGCTTAGTTAGAAAGTTTGGGGATTGGAGAATGTGTATGCAAATATAGAGATAGCAGAGGTCTGAGCAGAAAATTAGAAGAGAACAAAGCATTCATGAAAATACTGGAGAAAGAAGGTTGAATGCAGAGCTATGAAACAGTAAAAGAGAGAAGAAATAAAACGGACCTTTACATGAGAAGCATTGAGATGATCAGGAGCAAGCTGATGTACAACAAGTCGATGCTTGCAGAGTTGGTGGCCTTTTCAGGTTGTAGCCTGAGGGATTGATGCCTAAATTGAGGTGGTGCTCAATGTTTGTAATGTACATGATTTGAAGCTTGCTTGACATTCCAAGAAGAAGAGGTTTTCTCCCTTTATGGGTTTCCTTGTATATATGTGTCACTGTTTATGTTACTTGTGAAAATGTTGTATGTTTTTCTACAATTTATAAATGAGATATTGCATCAACAAAACTTAAAGATGTCTTGAAATATTTTTAACTTGAAGATTAAGCTTTCAAAGAAACCGATTCACCCCCCCCCTCTCAATTTCCTTAATTAAGTTCAACAATTGGTATCAGAGCTAGGTTGCTTCATTCAAACAGTTAATCACGGGAAGGTAGATTCATAAGCTTAATCATGACTAGTCAAGAAGGAAGTTCATCCAATAGAGCTTCTCTATTTGATGGCACAAATTTTTCCTTCTGGAAAATAAGGATGAGAACTTATCTTATGTCTCTAGGTGCAGATGTTTGGGATGTTGTTGAAACTGGGTATGTGAAGCCAATTATCGTTCTTGCCTCTAAGGATGACAAACTGGAATTTACTTTTAATGGCAAGGCAATGAATGGATTCTTAGTGGATTTGCAGAATTTGAGTTTGTGAAGGTTATGCACTGTACATCAGCCAAAGAAATGTGGGACAAATTGATAAGTTGTTATGAAGGTGATGAAAAAGTGAAGAATGCTAAACTTCAGGTTCACAGATTACAATTTGAACAATTGAAGATGAATGATGATGAAACAATAAGAAGGCATTTCTTAAGAGTTGAAGAACTTGTCAATCTTATGAAGGAACTTGGTGAAAAAATAGATGATGATATCTTGGTTTCAAAAATTTTAAGATCTCTTACTGACAGATTCAACCCTAAAGTTTCAGCTATAGAAGAATTAGATGATCGTAAGAGTCTGACAATTGATCAGTTGCTTGGAACCCTAACAGCTTATGAAATGAGGATTTTCCAAGAAAAATTACTATGAGGGAAGCATCTTTTAAGGCTGAAAAGGAAAGAAAGGATAAAGAATCTGATTCTGATATAGATGGAATTGTGGCAAAATTTGCTAGAAGACTAAAAAAAGGGATAGGCAAATATCAAGGTAAGTTGCCCTTCAAATGTTTTAATTGTGGAAAGGCTGGTCATTTTGCATCCAAGTGTCCATATAAAAAGAAGGACTATGAATCAGAGAATTAGGAAAAGATCAAATTAAATAAATAAAAGAAATATCAGAAGAAAAGTCTTTGTATAAACAATAATGATAGTTTCTCAGAAGACTGGGATAAAGATTTATCAGATGATGATGAATCAAATGAATTCATGCTTATGGTTGTAGAAGACCAGTTTGACATGAACGAAGAAGAAGTTGAAGTAGATTTGGAAGGTGAGCTTATCAGTGCTTTGGAAGAAATAGACAGACTTAAACAAAAGAAAAGGAAACAAAAGGAATTGTTCAGTAAATATGAGAAAGATGGACATGGATCTAATGATGCCCTTATTTCATTAAAAATTGAATTAGAAGAAACAAATAAGATAGAGGATATTCTCAAGCAACAATTGTATGAGAAAATAAAAGAGTGTGAGAAGTTAGAAACAGAAGTGGTGTATGTCAGAAAAGAATTGGAGAAATTTCAAGCACTATATCATCAAAATATGACATATGCTCAAGCAACTAAGAAGCTGGATAATATTTTGGACAGTCAAAGATCACCATTTCTGAAAATGGTCTAGGCTATGAAGGAAGTTCAAGCAAAAGCAAATCAGAAAACAAAGAGCCTGTCAAGTTTGTCACAGAAAGTACTAACATCAGTAAGAATGAATTTGCAAGCAGATCGGTGGAACAAAATGATCACATTCAGCAATCAAGGAAGTATGAAGAGGGATCTGCTATTCTAAAAAATGAAGCTAAAAGAGATGATTCAACTCTTGATCTAGAACACATACACCAAATATTTAGAAACTCATTTCCACAAAGACAGTCAATTCCCAGGTAGCAAAATTTCTTCTATGGATATTTTTTTGTTGCTCAGAATTCGGTCATAAAGCTATGGATTGCAATTTTAATCTTAAGAATTTGCAAAAGAACTATCAAATGTCATATCCAAGAATAGGTCATCTATCAAAGGAAAGAAAAATAAATGGCAGATCTAGTGATCCATACGTTCTTCTATACAATGAGCTAGAATTTTATATGTGCCATAACCTTGGACACAAGGCATTGGATTGTAGACTGAATTTTTACAAACCAAAACTTCAAAAACCTCATATGTTTGAAAATGTCAAAATATGGAAGAAGAAATATGACAGTAAGCGTGGTTTGGTTCTTTCTGCACAAAAACAGAAAGATTCCTGGTATATTGATAGTGGATGTTCAAAACATATGACTGGTGACAAACATAAATTTCTGTCTCTAGATGAATCTAAGTTTGGAAGTGTAACTTTTGGAAATAATTATCTAGGAAAAATCAAGGGAAAAGGATTAGTTAGCTTAAACAATGGTCAGGGCAAAGGAAAATATGTGCTATTTGTTGATGGATTGAAACATAATCTTCTGACTGTCAGTCAGATGTGCGATAAAGGTTGTGAAGTAATATTTACTGCCAAAGATTGCAAAATAAAGTCGGTAAGTACAGGAAAGACTGGTGCAAAGGGAATCAGAACATAAAATAATGTTTATGTGTTAAAATAAGATAGGGAGGAATGTCGATTGAGCAAATTTGATGAAAGTTGGTTATGGAACAGAAGACTAGGACACTTGAATTTTGACCATCTTATTAAACTCAATAAGAACAATGCAGCTAAAGGTTTTCCTAAAATAGAAAAGCCACATAACTTTGTATGTAAACCATGTCAAATGGGAAAATTGACACATACAAAATTCAAAACAAAGAACCAACCATATACAAGCAAGTCACTTTAGTTAGTTCATATGGATTTATGTGGACCTTCTATAAAAGAGGGAACTGGAGGAGAATGGTATTTTATGTTGGTCATTGATGCTTTTTCAAGACTAACCTGGGTAGCTTTTCTAAAAGAAAAATCAGAGGCATTTGAGAAGTTCAAAGTATTCAAAGCTTTGACTGAAAATCAAACAGGGCAGAAGATAAAGTCCGTAAGATCGGACAGAGGAGGAGAATTCTGTTCAGGAGTTTTAAAAAAAATATGTGATGAACATGGAATTAAAATAGAATATACTATTCCACTCCTCAACATAAGGGAGTTGCAGAAAGACAAAACAGATCAGTTCAGCAGATGGCCAGATCAATGATGAAAGAAAGGAATGTGTCTCAAACCTTTTGGGTGGAGGCTATTCATACATCAGTTCATATTCTTAACAAAGCACATTTAAGGCCTGGAAGTGATAAAAATCCTTATGAAAATTGGTTGGAAGACCGCCTTCAATAAAACATTTTAAAGTGTTTGGAAGTAAATGCTACATTAAAAATAATGGTGAAAATCTAGGTAAATTCGATGATAGCGCTGATGAAGGAACTTTTATGGGTTATGCATCAAACAGTAAAGGATACAGATGCTTTAATAAAAGGTTGCATAAGATGATGGATTGCATTGATATTTGTGTGGATGAAGAACTTCCTTTTCAAAGCAGACATATAAGGAGTGTTGACATAAATGATGAAGAAACTAATGAAACCGATGAACCACAATTCAGAGAATTGGAAGATGATGAAAAATCTTATTAAGATCAAGAAAATTCTAGTAAGCAAACTGAACAAGAAAAAAAATCCTTCCAGAATTGTTCAAAAGAATCATCCAGAGAGTCAGATTCTTGGTGATAAAAGTAAAGGAGTTCAAACAAGAAGAAAACTTATTCAAACAACAGAGCAGTCACAGGTTACTTTCATTTCTATAAATGACCCCAAAATTTTTGTTGAAGCTAGTGAAGAAGACAGCTAGATAGAAGCAATGAATGAAGAGCTTGATCAGATTGAAAAGAACAATACCTGGGAACTTATTCCAAGACTTTAAAGTAAAAACGTTATCAGCTCCAAATGGGTGTTTAAAAATAAGTTAAATGAGCAAGGACAGATTGTGAGAAATAAAGCAAGATTGGTCTGTAAAGGTTATGCTCATGTAGAAGGAATATATTTTAATGAAACCTTTGCTCCTGTGGAAAGATTATAAGCGATTAGAATGTTTCTTGCATATGCCTTTCATAAGAATTTTAAAATATACCAAATGGATGTCATATATGCTTTTCTTAATGGAGAATTGGAAGAAGAAGTATATATGGAGCATCCTGAGAGATTTCAATTGTTAGAAGATTTTGATTATGTCTGCAAATTGAAGAAGGAATTATATGGATTAAAACAAGCACCACTTGCTTGGTATCATCGTCTAGATACATATCTACAACAACAAGGTTTCAAGAAAGGAGCAGCTGACAACAACCTGTACATAAAGTCAAAAGGTGAAGATATTTTAGTTGTTTTGGTTTATGTTGATGATATAATATTTGGAAGTAACAATTATTCATCAATTCAATGGTTTGCTACTGCAATGCAATTAGAGTTTGAAATGCCTATGATAGGAGAATTGTTTTATTTTCTTGGTCTGCAAGTGTGTCAACAATCAGAAGGCATAATCATTTTTCAAAGCAAGTATCTTAATGAAATGCTGAAGAAGTTCAAGATGGAAGATTCCAAGCCTTTTAGTACACCTATGGAGGTGGTATGCAATCTTAGAAAATATGATTAGTCACCAGAAGTTGATCAGAAATTATATCGCTCAATGATAGGAATTTTATTGTACCTCACAGCTTCCAGACCGGATATAATGCAAGTTGTTGGTATGGTACGAAGGTATCAATCTGCTCCAAAATAAAGTCATATGTCAGCTGTCAAACATATATTTAGGTAATTGAAGGGTACAATTGACTATGGTTTGTGGTATCGAAAGAATCAGAGTCTGCAATTAACAGCTTATTCAGATGCAGACTAGGCAAATTGCTTGGATGAGAGAAAAGTACAAGTGGTAATGCATTCTTCTTGGGAGACTCTTTAGTTGCTTGGATGAGTAAGAAACAAGGTTCCATTTCTTTATCTACCACAAATATGAATACATCTCTACTGCTACCTGTTGTGCTCAAGTGGTGTGGATGAAACAAGCACTTGAAACTTTGGAGGTAAAACATGATATACCTATTCCTATTCTCTGTGATAATACTAGTGCTATTAGTATTTCAAAGAATCCCGTTCTACATTCCAAAACAAAGCATATTCCTATCAAATATCATTTTTTAAGGGACCATGTGGCTAAAAAAATTGTTCAAGTAAACTATATTTCTTCCAAAGAACAGATTGCTGATATATTTACTAAACCACTAGCAAAGGCACAATTTGAATATCTTCGTCAGAAGCTTGGTGTAAGATCTTTTTCCTCAATAAATTGACTCATTCAGTCGAGAGGAGTTGTTCTTCTAAAGAACAGTGACATATGTGTGAAGAATTAGAGATGGATTTTTGCTATGGAAAATAATTCTTCTAGATATGAAGTCATGCAGTCAGGGGAAGGAGTGTTTTCCAATACTAGCACAGAAGGTGCCATGCAGGCACGAGGAGCTGTTCGTATTCATCAGAATACCAAGGAATTTTTTTCCATTGATGTCAAAGGGGGAGAATAGCAGTGGGTATACAGAAAAGAGCAGTGGTTAAAGAAATAGTTATCTTCTCTTTTTACATAGGGGGAGAGTGTGGTCATCAATGAAAGTTGCCATCAATGACAAAGGGGGAGATTGTTGGTCTAAGTTGAATAATTTGCCATTGATGTCAAGTTACAGGTCATTGCTATCATCATGAAAGTCAAACTATTGTCTCATGTCAAATAAACTTCATGGTTATAACTATATGTGGAGTACCTATAATTATATTTGGTCTCTGCTATATCTGGCATATTGCTATCATATGACTTGGAGGTTATTATTTTGTGGATTCCTTGTCTTATTAAAACTTTGTGTTGTACCCAGTTTGGAGTCTGATCATGGAGTTATCAAATGGTCATGGTATTTAGATATTGAAATGGAATCTTAGGTTGAGGATGATCGCGGGGGCTAGCAGAGCTTTGGCGAACCCCATTTCTGGCGGATCTACAGTCAGTTTAAACCCTGGCACTATAAATCTTAAACTTCGTCTCTAAATCTGGCATAGTTCGAACATATTTGGAGAAGACACTAATAGTTTTGGAATTTTGGCAGCATTTGACAACCGTTGATTGTAGTGATCGAATGGTTATGATTGAACCTGGTAATTTCATCAGTTGTGTGCATTATGCCATTCGAATGAGAACTTGAACCGTTGTAAACCGAATGTATGTAGGGAATTCCAATAGATGAATCCATGATGGGCGTCAAGGATTCTTAGAGCAGTTGATATAAGGGGAAGTGGATCGTAGGTGGTAAGAGAGAGTTTCTTTTGCTTAAAAATGAAACTATAGAGATCACGGAGACGCTAGAAATGTGTGGGAGTCTAAAGAGACAGAGATGAATGAGTGGGAGTGCGTGGGAGTCTAAAGAGACAGAGATGAATGAGTGGGAGTGCGTGGGAGTCTACAGAGCCAAAGGGAAATCCGTGGGAGTGAGTGGGAGTCTACAAAGATAGAGGTGAATGCGTGGGAGTGCATGGGATTCTACAGAGACAGAGGTGAATGCGTGGGAGTCCACAGAGGAAGAGGTAAATGCATGGGAGTCTACAGGGACAGAGGTGAAGTAGGTATTGAAATTGTGGGTAATCGTTGAGAGAGCTTAGTAACAAAGTCTGGGGATTGGATAATGTGTATGCAGATACGGAGATAGCAGAGGTGTGAGTAGAAAGTTAGAAGAGAACATAGCATTCATGAAAATACTAGAGAAAGAAGGTTGAATGCAGATCTATGAAATAGTAAAAGAGAGAAGAAATAAAACTGACCTTGACATGAGAAGCGTTGAAATGATCAGGAGAAGGCTGATGTATAACAAGTTGATGCTTGTAGAGTTGGTGCTCTTTTTAGGTTGTAGCCTAAGAGATTGATGCCTAAATTGAGTTGGTGCTCAATGTTTGTAATGTACATGATTTGAATCTTGCTTGACATTCCAAGAAGAAGAGGTTTTCTCCCTTTATGGGTTTCCTCGTATATTTGTGTCTCTGTTTATGTTACTTGTGAATATGTTGTATGTTTTTATACAATTTATAAATGAGATATTGCATCAACAGAAATTAAAGATGTGTTGCAATATTTTTAACTTGAAGATTAATCTTTGAAAGAAACTGATTCACCCCCCTCTCTTAGTTTCCTTAATTAATTTCAACACTCTTTTTGTCTAAATCTAATCTGTGTCACCCAGGAAGTTGATAGGAGGACAACAAAGTTGATTGCATGGGTCGGTCTCTGCTATGGCGGAAGCTAACAATGATTTAGTTTGAAAAATGAAACCAATATAGAAAAACAACCAGACAGTAAACAACTGCAAAAATATAGACAATGCCAATCACAAAAAAATGTGAGACGGGAATTGATAACAAAGAAACCCCTAAGGGTGAAAACTCTGGTTGTATTGAGCAGTCGTCGTAGGTTGTCGGTCTCTTATGTTTGTAAGCAAAATATGTAGTGCTATTTGAAAGACTCGTTTACATGTACATAGGTCGAATGTAGGAACCGTAAGGAACCATTCAATCCTTCTCTTCTGGGACTTGTCTTATTGCAATCAAGAACAAGGAAATCTTTCATATTCGAGATTACATTTGTATATACAGATATGACAAATGCTTGGGGGTCTACCTGTTGTGTTTTAGTTACAAAGAAATAGTTACAACTGAATAACAATACCTACCATCTTCTTCCCATTTTTTGGCTAGAAGAAGATGAAGAGAGATCGTTTCCATGATGATGGCATCGTCCTGATGCCTGCTAACTGTTAAGAATGGCGTCTTACATGTGAGGAGTAATCAATATTTTTGGGCATGTATGATGAAAAAATATTGCATAATATTGCATAGGTCGACTGAGTCGATGACTTAGTTGATGGATCGACTGATCCGCAGGGCCAATTGAGTTAATGGATCCAACAAAGGAGTCAATTTGGACTAGGCACTAACCGAGGGATCTAGTTGAGAATTAGGATGGATCAGAACACCCCCCTTAAGTGGAAATGGTCCCCATTTCCTGGTGCAGATGAGGAAACTTTCACTCTAGTTAAGTGAGGGGACACTGCTTTACTTGAGATGGGAGTTGTCCTACATTGGCTACCTGAAACAAGGGAATTGTTTGTGTCCTTGTATGGTGTGATAATTATGCAACAATGGTGTTGACAACAAGGGGCTCTTGAACATCTGGATGGATGTCTTCTGGATATGTCGGTTGTGAGTCAATATGTTCCAATAGTGGTGGAAAATATGGTCAAATCAAGTCCACTTGAATACTGCATGCAAACCCATGTATGGTGGAATGTTGAGCTTAAAAGCATTTTCTTCAATTTTCTCAAGAATGGTATAAGGACTATAAAGGCTTCAACTTCTTATACGTGCCAATAAATATTTCTTTCTTTAGATGCAACCAGACCTAATCCCCAATCTTAAATGAATGAGGAATACAGTGCTTATTGTTTCGGGCCTTGGATTTTTCATTAGATCGATGCAACATCTCATGTGCTTGTTTCTAGATCTCACACACCTAATCCTTAAATTTGAGTGCCTTGTCGATTTCTCACTGTTTATGGTCAGTGTTGACCGAGCCAATCGGTCAGCTGACTAAGTCAATATACTCTAAGGGTTAAAATCCTTAACAAAATTCAAATGGACTCTTGCATGTTGAACTATGTGGTGCACGATTATAACTATTATAAATATATAGGAGACTTTCATCCCATGTTCTACGATGCATGTTGTTGTACATGCGGCGTAACTTGACCACCATTGGATTCACAACTTATTTATGTCCATCGGTCTGAGGATGGGACTCGGTCGGCATAGATAGTTGTGTGTCAACTTGTTGCAAGAGTGTTTTCCAAAACATGCTAATGAATTAGGATTCATGATCAGAGATGATTGTAGTCGATAAGCCATAATGCTTCCAAACATGCTCGAAGAAGAGATAAGCAGATTATTGTGTTATTTTAGTCTTCTTTCAAGGAATAAGGATGGTCATGTTAGAAAATAAGTCAACCACCACAGGGATTGCATCATGTTGGTGCTTGATGACATGACATCTAGTCAATTAGTCAAAGGAAATGGATTCCCATAGTCGACTGGGAAAAGGAAAGGGTGTATACAAACCTTATCGCCTATTTGATGGCTTGGTGATGGCACAAACCACACATGACTTGATATATTGTCAAGATCTGTCTTGAGTGAAGGGAAGTAGAAATACTTCTAGAGCACTGTGAGAGTCTTTTCCACTCCAAAGTGTCTTTTTTTGTTATATAAATAGATTCCCATGGTCGAATAGGAACTGGAAAAGGTGTGTACAATCCCTTTCGTCGATTAGGAGGTTTAGCAATGGCACAAACTAGGCATGATCGAATGTACTTGTTGACGTCAGTTTTAAGTGAAGGAAAAAAGAAATACTTCTAGAGAATAGCAAGGGTATTTGATACTCCAAAGTGTCCTGTAGTCTTGTTGTAGTGCACGTCCCAAATGAGCAGTTGTTGATGCTCACCTGTCGGTACACAAAGCTGTCCAAGCTTGTATAGCAAGGTGTCTTTCAAGAAATAGTCGGAGGTCGACGACTTGTCGATTTGAAGTTGTCAATAGACTGATGAAAATCCATTGTCGTCCTGATACAACTGAGGCCAAGTGGTGGTGTCATAACCATGCATACTCATCACTATAAGAAGGAGAGTAATGGGTGGTCGATTCAAACAATCGGTAGGGCATTGGCTTTACCTTTCGGATACTTAATTACCAACTAAAATTGTTGTAGGTAATTAATCGACTTGAGTTGTCGATTTGTTTGTAACTTTAACTGGGATAGGGCGAACTATAAAGGCTCGTGGTCAATGAGAATGACCATCTCCTTTCCAAGAACATAATGTGTCGATTGCTTAAGAGCTTGAACAATGGCGTACAATTATTTTTCATATGTCGAATATCTTGTAACAGTGTCATTAAAATTTTCGGAATGAAAAGCGATTGGGTGACTAGACTGAGTGATCACTGCGCCCAAGGCATAGTCCAATGTGTTCGTCTCATTCTCAAAGGGTTGATGCAAATCAGGTAACACAAGTACTGGTGCAATACAAAGCTTGCGTTTGAGCTGCTCGAGAGCTTCTTGTTGTGTCGATGTCCATTTGAAGACAGTTTTCCCATTTCCCTTGGTCAACTGATTCAAAGGCCAGGCTATGTGACTGAAGTCGAGTATGAATCGTCGATAAAAATTTGCCAAACCAAGAAAACTTCTTAGTTCATGAATGCTTTGAGGAATGGGCCACTCTTTAAGAATTTGCACTTTGTCCGAATTGACGTGAATGCCCTCAAAGTCAATTACATACCCCAAATATTTGATGTTGTTCATTGCAAAGGAACATTTTTCCATGTTCAAGTAGAGTCGATGTTCTCGGAGAGTGTCGAGGACTTGTCGAAGTTGTTCGACATGTTCTTCCCATGATTGACTGAAAATCAATATATCTTTGAGGTAGACAATGACACATTTTCCGATGAAAGGTCGAAGAATATCATCCATATACTGCATGAAGGTCGCAGGTGCATTCATTAAGCCGAAAGGCATGACTAACCATTCAAACAATCCTTCCTGGGTATTGAAAGCGATTTTCCATACATCTGCGGTATCGATTGGAATCTGATGATATCCCGACTTGAGTTCGAGCTTAGTAAAGAATTTAGCACCTTTCAGACATTCGATGAGCTCGTCTATCTGTGGTAGAAGGTATCTATTCTTTACCGAAATTTTGTTGAGGGCCCGGTAGTCAATGCACATGCACCAAGTCCCATCTTTCTTTGGAACGAGGACAAATGGACTTCCATAAGGAGAGGAGCTGGGTCGGATATGACCTTTGTTAATCAAATCTTGAATTTTTCTGTGAATCTCTTCATTTTTGATAATGGATATTCTGTAAACAAATGCGTTGGGTAATGAAGAACCAGGAGAAAGTTCAATAGAGTGTTTTACCTGTCAATGTAGAGGTACTCTGTCTGGCTCTTGGAATAGGTTTCAGTACTCATCAAGAATATTGTCGATCTACTGCTTCTGTCGGGAGCTGCATTGGTCAGTGAGTCGACTAGTTGCTGCAGTATTCCTGGGATGTTGTGACTTAATCATGATCAATGCAAAATTATGAGCATGGTTGATGAGCTTCTTCGTTTGTTTAGCATATATCATTGCAACCGTTGGTGTAGGTCGTCATTCTGGTATGTTGTACCATTGCTTCCGAATTCTGATAATCACCTTTTGAGGCTGTGAATGGTAACTTCCATATCAGTCCCATAAGTAAGGTTTACCAAACAAGGCATTGGCTACGAAGAGTGGTGCCACGTCGCAGAGTACTTCATCTTCAAAAGGCTTAATGAAGTAGGTGATTTTGCATTGTCGGGTGATCCTTAGTTCCTATCCATCCTTCATCCAACCAATGTTATAAGGATGAGGATGTGGAGTGGTAACAAGGCCTAGTTTCTTCACGAGATCTTCAGAAACAAAGTTCTTATGGCTACCATTATCCACAATCAGATGCAATGGATTGTTTTGAACCCATATCTATGTATGCAATAGGCGCTCTCGTTCCTCCTTGTCGACGATAGTCAAGGCTGCTGGAGTGTTCGATACCAATGTCAAAAGGGTCATTGCTTCTAGGTTAGATTCTACCAGAGTTTTGTCAAACAAGTCGGATGTCGACACTTTTTCCAAAAATGTCTTCCGAGCTTTGCATTCAGACGTATCATGCCATGATGAATTGTGGTAATCACACCATTTCCTAGTAGAAGGTTGTTTTCTACATTCCCTTTTGTATTTATGAGAATGTTTTTTGCCATGATCTTGCTTTGGCGGAGTTGGATGAGAAGATATTGACTTGTCGAACTCAGTTGGTGCCTTCTTGTTGGGTAGTCGTCTTGTCGGCTTGGTCACGAAGCGTTCTTTTCCTTTCTGTTTGGATTCAATCTTACTGGCATAGTGGAATGCATCGACTGAGTTTCTTATTGAAAGGTCGCCCAATTGGTTTGGTTGGAAAGCGTCATGTCTCCTTTCGTTTCATCTCAATCTTAATGGCATAGTGGAATGCTTCTTCTAGAGTGATAATAGTGAGAAATTCCATCACTAGTTGGATATAAGCATCTAAAACACTAATATACTTCAAAACAAGTAACTTTTCTTCCTCTCTAACAAAAATGCAAGCCATTAGTCGATGGAATTCATCGGTATAAATCTATACATTTGATCCTTCCATTGTCTCAATTACTTCCACTTCTTATATTGTTGTTTTGTGTACTTAGGTGGATACAATTCCTTCCTGACATGTACAATGAATTTTTCCCATGTATCGATGGGGTTACCGTCTTCTTCTAATTTATTTGAAATATTCCCCAACAACAATGTGTAGAAGTCGACATCTTCAGAGATGTGAGGGTGACTTTTTTTGCCTCAAAAATTTAATTCATAGAGAAGTAGGACTCTAATTGTTGTATCCAATTACCTACAAATTCGACATCAATCTTCCCTTCTAGATTCGGTATGTCCAAGTTCTTCTGTACCTTAAAAGGGATAGCCTTGTCAAAGGCAGTTTTCGTCGGGTTTCTAACCGAATTCGATCCCAATGAATTGCTAAAACGAGCAAGAATCTCATTGAAATGATCATACATTTCAGTTTGTTGTCAAGCGACTGCTTTCACTATGACTTGTTTAGTTTCGGTATGAGGAGTTATGTCCTCGATTTCACCTTCCATCTTAGTTCTAGGGATGCGAGTAGATAAATACTTAGAATTTGAAGGTAAAGGAAATTTAAATAACCATGTCTTAGAGTGTGTATGAACAGAACTAAGTTGTCTTAACTACGCAAGTAGTGTGTAAGCAAGGCTAGAGCAGAATAGAGTGCTCTGATACCAATGATTTGTGTCTCCTAAGAAGTCCACGGGAGGACAACAAATTCAACTGAATGAGTCGAGCTGTGTAATGGATAAAAGCTAACAATGTTTTAGACTGAACAATGAAACCAATATAGAAAAACAACCACACAATAAACAACTGCAAAAATATAGGCAATGGCAATCACATAGAAATGTGAGAGAGGAATTGATAACGGAGAAACCGCAAGGGTAAAAACTTCGGTTGTATTGAGTAGTTGTCATAGGTTGTCGGTCTCTTAAGTCTGTAAGAAAAAGATGTAGTAAGTCGAAAGACTCGTTTACATGTATAGAGGTCAAATGCAGGATTTCGTAAGGAACCAATCGAGCCTTCTCTTCTAGGACCTGTCTTAGTCCAATCAAGAATGAGGAACCCTTTCATATTTTTTTTTACATGTACATATACAAATCTAATGGGTGCTTGGGTGTCTACCTGATGTGTTTTAGTTACAGATAAGTAGTTACAACTAATTAAGAAAACTAACCATCTTCTTCCCATTTGTTAGCTAGAAGAAGATGAAGAGATACTGTTGACATGATGATGGTTTCTTCCTGATTCCTGCTAACTACTCAGAATGTCGTCTAACATGTGAGGAGTCATCAATGCCACCATGCATTTATGATTAATGAATCTTGAATAAGATTTCATAGGTCGACTGATTCGATGACTTATTCGATGGATTGACTGATCCGCAATGCCGACTGAGTCAATGGACCTGAACAAGGACTTGACTGGGACTAGGCACTAGTTGATGGTGCCAATTGAGTCTTGGGATGGATCAAATTCACTTGCAAAATCTAAGACAAAATATACACAAACTTAATCACTACATCCATTATAGGTGATACAATAATCATGTGTGCCTCTAAGATAACGAAGCACCCATTTCATTGTTTCCCAATGCTCTCTACCTGGATTTGTCATGTATCTATTGGCAACATCAATTGCATGTGAAATATGTGATCTTGTACATACCATCGCATACATTAAACTTCCTACTGCACTAGCATATGGTACACAAAACATATAATATTTTTTTACCATGTTTCAAGTCTCTGTGTATTTCTATTCCTAAAATTTGTTTTGCAGCTCCTAGATCCTTCATATCAAACGCCCTAGCCAACTGATCCTTCAACCAACCGATCTTAACCATGATTTTGCTTGCTACAATCATATCGTCAACATATAATACTGAGATAATGAATATGCCATTTTTTAAACTTTTGAAATAAACACAATGGTCATACTCACTTCTTGTAAAATTTTGGCTCACCATGAAGGAATCAAACTTCTTGTACCATTTCTTGGGAGATTGCTTCAAGCCATATAACGACTTCTTGAGATTGCAAACAAATCTTCTTTTGCAATCTTGAACAAATCATTATCGCTATTCCATATATATTTTCTCATCCAAATATTTTTTAATGGTGATTTTGTGGGTAGTAGGATCCCACAATATGTACCCCTTAACTCTATCATCAAAACCAACAAAGCTATACTTCTTTGATCTGGGGTCTAACTTAGAACGATGTTTTTTAGGAATAAGAGCATAAGCATCATAACCAATTTTTTTTGGGTAGTAGAATTACTTATATCATATATTAACAATGCCAATCAAAGATGTTAGAATCTATTTTCCTATTTTAATTTAGAAATAACAGTTACAATAAATATAAATTGTGTTGTATATTTATAATTGAAATACTTATATTTATATCTCTAAACAAATAACTAAAACTTATTTTTTTTAAATAGGCCCAACGTATGAAATTATAGGCTTTATCATTTTATTTTTCAGAGGGTACTTAGGGATTAACACAAATGTTAGCCATCAATTCTGACAACTTTGTAGCAAGTGATGTTGTAAATTTGTCTTCCCTTGATATTTAATAGATATTTGTTTTGAGTAAATATTTAAAGTAATGTTGAATTGAAAAGCATCGTAATGAGATTTCAAATCTAAATCAATATGACTCAAACATGTTACCACCCAGTATGCACAAGGTGTTCACTTGACATAAGACATCATCAATTAACCAGGGACCTTCTAGACCTCCCATCCAAATCAAGCAGTCTTCTGCTCCATTGCATGTACTTTGCACCTCCTTTGTCATGGTCAAAGAGAGGTTGTTTGTAAAATTTTGACAACCATTACATGTGTAAAAGGGATATACTGTTTGAGTTACTCATGTAATGGCACCTTTGGAGTGTTTTTTTTACCTAGTTGAACTTATATCCTAGTAATCATAGTTCAACATGGTTTTTTCACTCACACCTCCAAAGCCAAAGTGTGTTATAATGTAGGTGTCTTAGGTTGGTTTCTAAGTTCTTATGGTCCGATGTCAAAATTAGTTAGTCACCATGGTCCTACCATCATGCATGGCCTATTTGGTCCCTTGGAGAAGCAAAAGTGACAAAATACTATGTAAAAAACACTTGAGGGGGTCAAATATCAAAAAGGGGATATTACTAGTGCATTCCCCCCTCAATCAAGAGCATATATGGGTCTCCCCTCATCCAAGGGAGCAAGGTGGTACCCTTACCCACCTCATGATTCATATCCAAGTCAAAAATTGACATGCTCGAGTCATCTCCTACAGATTAGGGCACATTCTCACCTTCTTTTGGAGTTTAACATCACATGTGGCCCCTCTATCTTGAGTTACATGGAGAAGTGGCACATTAGGTTTTGGAGGCTTATTTAAAGTTGAGTTAACTTCTCAATTTGCTCCATTTGATGAGTAGAGGTGGCACATTAGGCTCAACTCACTCATCAAATTTCTCCATTTCTCCTCCACATGGTGCATTAGTGTTTTGGAGGGATCAATTAGGGTTTTTGAAGACCCTCCATGTGTCACCATCTCCTTAGTCATGCATGAGCTCAAGGGGGGTGAATTCTCTCCTCCTTGTGCCATTTAAAGAGTCCTCTCCTCTCATTTTTGTTCTTGGTTATTGTTGGAGGTAAATTATTGTAACAATATTTCTCTCTTTAACGTGTTGTATGGGAATAAAGTGAAGGATTTGGAGGCTACACCAGATATATTATTGTATGGTATATGTTCTTCTCAACTTATTTCATGATTGTAGCTGATTTTCTTTAGATTTTTTTGTACTCTTTTCTTGCGTTGCATGTTTGGCCATTGAAGGGTATTGCTACTCATTTGTCTTAGATACTTCTAGTGCGATTGTATCTTTGTGATAGGTTGCTTCAAAGAAGGTTATTGATAACTTCTTTCCTAGTTTGGATGTGGTTGCACTAACATCTTTCAAGTAGACTACATCTTCAAGCAATAGGAAGAGAAGGTCCATCGTCTTGTACAAACTCTTCATTTGCGGGTTAACCACAAGCTCGAAGAAGGACATGGCATGCATATGGATTCCATTTATTTTGAGATCCATTCAAAGAAATAAGAAATACATTGCTATACATAAGATCTGATTCCTCCATTGGTTGTTCCAAAAAAAGGCTCACTGTTCTCTTCCTTAACGCTCCACTTATCAAAGAAAATATTAATAATTAGTTATTTTGTGATACATGATTAGTTAAGATACTTGATTATCAAAATTGAATCTTACATTAGATCTCATATGATCATACATATCTTAGACATTTGCCTATCATTCATATCTAATTTTAGATTTAAGATTAAATATTCTAGTGCACGGGTTAAAATCATTTTCAATACTGCACCTAGTTTCAAAAGAGAATGCAATTCCATACTTGCACATCATTGTAAAATAGTTGTAAATAGTTATTTTGGGTACTTGTGTCATATTTTAGCTCCCTTCCCAAAAGTTGGATGACGAGATAATATAATGATACAAACCCGTACTTCTTTTAGATTTGTAGTTATAACATTTCATTTTACTATCTTGTAGTCTAACAATCTTTTGTAGGACAACCCCCCTTTTTGGAGGGGTCAAAGAGCTAAATTCAGAGTACATTTCTTGTTGGTTTTTTATCTCTAATTTGTAGTTGTCCAACCACAAAAAAAATTCCAAGAGGCATCCAGGACCAACCATCATCCAAGACCCCAAGGTGTCTACTAAACAAAGCACTTGCCTCACAGTTTTCCCATTTCCACTTTCTAACTTTTATGTAAGCCTAATTGTTGGCCATAAGAACTAACAATAGGAATTTCTAAGGGATTCAAAGCCCATTGTAACACATCCGGTAGGGTAGTGGTGTCAAATCCTCCCTACCCCCCTCTCCACGTCATTTTCGTGCATGATTTTTCTTTTCCTTTTTTGCTTAGCTTAGCATAGTTTTTCTAATTTGCTTTAAGTAGTAATTAGATCACATTTGATTTCAATTGGAAAAGATATTAATTGCAAGCTAATTTATATCATGTTCATTCACTCATGCATTACTCAATTAATTTCATCTAATAATTAATCATAAAAACATTCCAATTAATTTCACATTAATTAAAATGAAAATCAACCCTCCCTAAAGACATAATTCCGATGTTTATAAACACCATAGATTTGTCACTTGTGGGAAAATTCTACAATGAAAGGAATCTATTAGGTAGTGATCATGGGGACCTGTCAAGCTACACTGTCGATTGGTGTCAATGTTGAACATACCCCTACAACTCTGATCTAGTCCCCTTCTCCTGTATTAAAACACTCGATATCCTGACTTGTTTCCATGCACCTAGCATATATTGGAAATCCCACTTTTCCTCTTAACAATTCACTTGTAACAAACAGTCGATCCCTGCACCAAGCAGGTTCACAATTCGATGCACCTCCATTTAACGAGCAAAGTCAATCCTTGCTTCAATGAGTTCACAATTTGACTTTGCATTCGCTTTCTAGTAATTATATAACACTTCTTTTTTTGCTGGTAAAGTAATCTATTAGTGTAGCTTGCGAGTATTGCATATTCTATAGCTGTATCATTTTTGCTCAATAGTAAGGAACTGGGCTTTATTTCATGCATGTGGAAGCTTTCAATTCTTGCCAAGTTATATTGTTAGGTTATTTTCCTAGTTTTATTAACTCTTAAGTCACCTTTTCCAAGGTGACCATCCTAGATTTGTATAGAATCTACCTCCCTTGGCTTTTGCTTAGGATTTGGCCTAAATAGGAGTTGAATGCTATGGTGACAATGGAAACCAACTCGTCAACTTTCCCCCAAGTCCGCTCTCAGTGAGTTGAGATTTTTCAGATCTACTCCACAATAGAACACACATTTTAAACTACACCTTAATTTTAATAAAGACTAGTAGCCTCATGCTCTTATCGAATTTTTAGGTAATAATAAATTAGTATTTTTATTTATTTGGTGCAAGAGTAAAATCATTATAGTTTTTTATTGCTTTTAATTTTTTTAATATTTTTAAAATATCTTTAATTTTAATATGATAATTTTAGATGTATTCATATTAAATTACAATATCAATGTATTTGTTATAATATCAAAATTTCTATTATCTCAACCCTATATACACCTTATTCTATTTATAAAAGTAGTTATTATATATACTTTATAAGTGGTAGCACTATATACATCTTGTAATTTCACTGTTAGTCTCTACTCGTGGATTTGTCAAGATAGTTTGTTTTCAATATTATTATAGGAAATACAATATTAATTTCTGAACCATAGTTTCCATTATTTATAGCCCAAATATTCATATGAGAAGGTTTTGATGTATATATATATATATATATTCTAGAAATACAATATTAGCTTCTGAACCATAGTTTTCATTATTTATAACCCAAATATTCATATGAGAAGGTTTTGATATATATATATATATATATATATATATATATATATATATATATATATATATATTTTCATTTTAGTATAAGGTGAAAAATTATAGTTGGGCTCCTGCTGTATGCGGGGTGGCTGGGTGATCGGCTGTGGCCTTCCCCACCTAGGATCGACCCCACTATACATATATTTAGGGATTAAATAATGCATGTAAAGATTAAAACTTGGCTAAAACACTGTATCAAGTTTTTCAAGCTTTCTTTGGTCAAAATACCATACCAAGAATCTACAGTACCATCAAATCTTCTGCAAAGTGTTATCTAGATGGATATACTTCTGATTAACTTTTTTTTTCACGGAAAAATTTAACTTACTATTAATATACGAAATAGTAAATATGTCCAACTGTCAGTCCAAACACAGTCATACAAACCCTGTCAAAAGTAGGGCCAGGGATAAACCGGCTATAGCAGCAGCATGTGCTAACAAACTAGATCGGAAAATACCAATAAAAAGTGCCACATGTCCCAAAAACGACCATAAGACAATACAGAAATGCATCCAGAAGCATAACAGTAACCATATGCCACATCATCAAAAAAGTACCGATCAAAAAATAGGTCCAAAGTATAGACAACCACAAATACCAATCACCAATGGCATCACCAGCAGAAATGTAGTATCTACACAACCCAAAAAACATGCTTCTGATTAACTATAAGCACTTGGATGTAAACTATTTTATGTTTTATGTTCTTAGCTTATACTATTAGTAGATTTAAAGTATACAAAGAAAAACATTAAATACTTTTTTCACTATTGCTATCGCACGGACTCCACAGGGAATCTAATCTCACTCTTACGACAGTCATTTCAATTACGCGTAGTCGTCTGCTGTCATCAATGACCTCGGCAGGTACTTAGATAAGATTGATTAGATTAGTAATAAGCACTTTACAGCAATGTACTTCTCGTTACTGCTGTGGCCATATAGATTGTAAGAGATATTTAATGGACGATATCCTTGCGGCATTATCAATTAATGCACTCCTACAAAGTAGAGCTTTATTCATACACTATGTTTTTGGATCTTGGATTATTAAATTATTTTTTATATTCAATTTTATCTTTAAAATAAAATTCACTTTAAAACATAAATCACTTTAAAACAATTTAAACAAGAGCCACAAGGTGGCGATGTCCCCGACATTGCTAGTGGGGGCATTGTCAAGTGTATATGAAATTGTCATTAATTGATAAAAGCGATTTTTTTGGCAAAAGGATTTTTCTTTTCTTCTATTTTTGTGAGTTCCATAAAAAAGTAGTCAAGTAAGGTAGTAAATAACTTTTAATTTAAATGGGTATATAAAATGCAATATAGAAAAAAAAAGAGGCAGTTCTTTTGCATGATAAAAAAGAGAGAATAATTTCGGAACTTGAATAGAAAATTGTAATCGTATACCTATTACATACTTGCATTTACAAGTGATGGAGTTTATTAGATTTGTCAACAATTCTTTTTTTTATAACATACCTACATTGTATTATAGAACATGAAAATAATATTCTTGCTATGCGACAAGCATTTTGTTTGAAAGGACATGAACTAGTGCGTCTAAGAAGCAAGTATAAAGAGACATCAAAACACTTCAAATTTCTTTACAATGTTCATGTTAATACATTTTTCTGTTTAAAATCTAATTAAATCTACATTTTCCTTAGACTAGCAAAAAAAAGCTAAAATCCATTATGAATGAGTCCATATTCAATCGGAATCAAGTTATGATGCTCACGTATCCAGAACAGTCAATAAGTCAACATGTCAAATCCCATTATGCATATTAAAAAGAAATCACCATTTGTTTTAAACTATTAGATATAGCACAGCAGTAAAGCATCTTGACAGTACTAGAATTTATCAACACGTTGACTGTACTGGAATGTGATAAACTCAAAATTTTCTAACATAGAAACTGAAATTTTTGTCAGACTTTAAATAGCAAAATACAATCTTTCAGCATCATTTCAATCTTTTTCAACTGATTCAAAAATTGTAAATTCAACAAATAAGATTGATAATATATACCATGGAATTTAAGAAACTCATGACAAATAATTTTTGGTCTCACTCGGACATGTTTCATATCCACCAGGAAAATGATTGCAGACACAAAGTTGAACTCTCTTCTCCAAAACCAACTTAACAAAAACAAAAAGTGAACTAAGCAGAAAACCTACAGGATTTACAAACTCTTATCCCCTACCCAAAAAATGATTAAAAGTTCATTCAATCATAGCTTATATCCATGACCAAGCAAGCAAAGACCAAAAGAACAATTGAAAACAGGAAGAAATTCCTATAAACTAAACCATCCCAAGAATAGTATGCTCTTGCCTCTGGTAGCAAAACAATGTGGTTACCAGAGATAACCAAAGAATCAAAAACAAGGAAATGACTGATACTCATCAAAATGTTCTTTGTCTATGCAATGCCTTTAATATGCTTCATTCTAATGGATTTCAATCATGGTCTCAAACTGACTTGCATGGAATGACAGAAAATGGTTGACTGCAACATTTGCATGTTAATGCCAATGGGAAGATGTGAATCATACAACAAACAAGCAATGCAAACCTGGAAAGCTTTATAGCACTGGATAAAGAATATGTGGTAGACAAGTAGCAGCTTAGAGTTATAAATCAACCAGCAATAAGGACATGAATAAAGGAAAAAAACATATCGATTCCTAGAAAAGATAAGATAATTTTGCATGAGTTCGACGAATGACAGGTAAAAGTCCATTACCGAATAACACACCAATGGAAAGGACCCAAGGGATCCTCACCTATATGGAAGGCATTTAAAGACAAAATGCTATAAAATAAAACTGAAACACTTCAAGGGCATCAATGAAGAGGAATCAACAATTATTAGATGTGAACAACTGAAATAACATGATTGGGAAGTAGCAGTAAAATCACTAGAATGTTTTTAAAAAAAATAGGATCTCCATCCATTTATATGTCAGTAGGATTTTGTGTTGCCAAAATTCCAAGATTCGTTTAATCTTCAGTACAAAAATAAACAAATCGTGGACAAATGAGTACCTGAAGACTATTTACAGCACCCTTATGTGCACTAACAATTTCCTTCTGGTTAGCAAGTTCAAGACTCTGTATTCTTCTTGATTGCACTCTGTTAGCTAGAAAAGCAGGACTTATTCTCCCCAACTCTCTATCCTTCACCTCCTTCCACATTTCTTGTAGTTGACGTGTTTCATCTTCAGTGATGCTTTTCCATGTTGCAGTTAGTAATATTCAGACTTGCAACAATAGTTAATTTATTTATAAAGATGTATCTTATTCAGAATTGCAAAGCAATAAAACATGCCACGGCTATGTTTGAACCATGTAAAATTTGAAAAGAGAATATACTTGAACACAGACAAGCAAGTCACATGACATCTATGACACAGTTTGTGACAACTAGTATATGAAGGGGGGAAACTTGAATGAATTATTTTTCCCCAGATTCCAAGACTAGAACACCATATATTCAATATTTATCAATGTTGCAAACAACGTCTCGGCAAAAAAATCGGCAGGGTCCACATATCTCGGGAACACATAGGCAAACATCGGCAATATATTGGCAAACTTAAAAAAATACAAAATTATTCATTTTTTTCAATTTCAATTTTTTAAACATCTAAAGCAACAAGAAGATCAAATAAACACATTGCCACATGAATATGGAAAGAAAACTGATATATAAGATGTCCAGTGATACATCACAGATAAAAAATGAATCGTATTCTGAATACTGAGTCATCAAAAAATATAACAAATGTATCTCATGATCATCATCATGACTCATGAGTCATCTACAATGAAATCAAGTGATGCATTTGCATTTTCATCCAGTACATTGGCTCCAACTTCTGCTGACTGTGATAACGTCTTTGAATTGTTTATGTGATTTGACATATTTTCATTGTTTAGCATTTTTATACAAATGTATTTTTTTAACAAAAGAATTGTATTATTTGCATTGCTACCAAACCATTTTGTAATTACTCTCAGATCTGTTTACTGGGCATTGTTAGATCTAGATGATGTATTTGGGTATCTGTCAAGATGAAAGCAACAAAACCATTGCCACATCATTGTCATTATGCTTATCAATTAACTTGTTAGCAATGAGCATGCATTTGTTTCTTTTCTATTGCACTGGCAATTTGCCAAAGAATTATTTCCATTAAACATGATTGAAGTTTAAATTTCCAGGTATGAATATTCAGCTTGTGAAATGTTTCAATAGATGTAGTCTGCATTTTGTTAAAATTCGAAACAGAAAAAGATACCTGTTGGAAACACAGCTTTTTACATTATGACGTGTATGTGCTAGACATCCAGTTCAGTGTCTGTATGCAGCAAAAAAATCAGCAATATCTTGGCAATATCTCGGCGATATCTCGGCAAAAATATTGGGAAATATCGGGGTTAAAAAATTGGCGATTTTTGGTCAAAAAATTGCTATTTTTTAACCCTGGTTTTTTCCCGAGATTTTTGCCAAGATATCGCCAAGAAATTGCCTAGATATTGCCGATTTTTTTGCTGAAGGAAAATAAAGCAATTTCTCGGAACATCGGCGATTTATCGGCAATGTTTGCAACACTGATGTGTATATATTCATAAGCATGACTATCAACATAACCCAGTTAAAACATCATACATTTTCTTCAGTAATTTCAAGTCTTATGATGTTTTTGATATGTCCTGTCAAAAGCTGTAAATCATCAATAGAGAAAACTAATTTACACAATGATTTTAAATTTTTAATTACCTAAATAGGTATGACCATATGCAAATGTAAAGATGCCCCCCAGGGACAAAGAGTAATCACTTTCACCAGATTAGCAACATTTAAACTCTGTTATAAGCATGAGCTAGTATAGAAGACTTTGGAATAATTGCATGCAGCAGATATGGAGATAACTAAAACCTGTTTGTATTTAATGAGTGCATGCACATTCATGAAGAACACAAGAGAAACGAAACAATATGAAACAATATGTTCAACCTGTGGCAGAAACACAACACAGGGCTAGCCCAAGGTAGATACAATACAAGGTTAGCCCAAGGTCGGCTACCAATATGGAATCATCCATCACATTCTAAAATACATAATCGCACATTACATTATTTACAGAACTCCTAACACAGTTATGGGGGTTTAACCATCTAAAGACTAACACTAGCATTCATTGGTCACATGTTACTAACACCACATTTAATGTTGTTTGGCAAAATACATGGAAACATAATAAAGTTAGCAGTCCATTGGGTCTAGCGGCAACTTGGGGTGGTGGTCGCCACAATGACCTATGTTCAAATCCCAGTGGGAATGCTCCTACCCTGCATGGTAAGATAAGAAAAGTATATAATGTCCAACAATTGACCAAAAATAGGTCAATGGGACTAAAAGAGTATTTATGTTTGTGCTTTATTGATTGTGTCGATTGTTGTTAATGTAATCAGCAAGGTAGTGACACCCTATTTCTTGTATTAAGTTTTCGAAGAAAGAGAATAGCTTTCTTCCTGAGTTTTCAGTCCATTGGGATGTTTCCCATTTTCTGTCCATCATGCTATGGTCTAGCAGCAACTTGGGACAGTTGCCACCATAATGGCCCAAGTCCAAACCCTGACAAGCATGCTCCTACACTAGGTGGTGTATAGCCAGATCTGGCTATTAATGGCGATAATTGCTATTATTGTAATCAGCCAGCAAGGTACCAGCACCCTCTTTCTTGCATTAAATTATCAAAGGAAGTTATTTCTTGGTTTAAAAACATAATAAATTTTCACACAATAAGATTAAAAGTTGAAGCTTGCAGTTTGCACCTCCAACACCCCCATTCAAACGAGAGCTCCAACAAACCACTAAATCTCTCAAGGACTAAACTTCTTACATGTTTACTTTCTTTAAAGTCTCTATTGTCAAATATTTGTCAAACTTCAAAATCATCTTTTGTCAAAAACTCTACCATTGTTTGCCAAAACGCTCAATGTTTATGGTCAAGAAAGGTAAAGCTCCGCGGGCTCAAAAGGAGAACCAGCCCCTATCACTGGCCTTGCATTGACCCGAAAAAACCTGCTATCCTGCTGATGCACAAAGAGCATGTTGAATCATCTCAACACACTTCCTTGGGCAACAATGGGCATTGTAGGGCCCAAACTCCTCCCTCGCTCCTAAACTGTCAGCAAGTTACAAAGACCAAAATTTCTCAAAAGAGGCCGAATAACATAACCCTGAATGCCCGACTTCTACCTAAGATGCAATGTGTGATTTCACCTAATACCTTTGCCTCATTAGAGATTAGAGGGCCTTAAAAGACCATGGATTTTCACATTGAAGGTGTAGCTAGGGTTTTACCCCTAGCTTGTGCAAATGAGCACCTACTAAGGAGAATGGACTCCTTAGTAGCAGTTCAGTAAATGTAAATTATTAAGCTAAAACAGAAATAAAAACTACTCTAAAACATGTGCATGAAAAATAAAGAACAATTTGTAAACAAGGGTTTTGTATTAATATTACCTTCAATGTGAAGGTTGATGAAGCTCCTTGCAATGTCCAAGAGGGTTGCTCCAAGCTCCAATGTGATCCTTCTCTTTCTCCAATGGTGGGAATGGGCCAAAAGTGGCTCTCAAGGTGAAAGTAGTTCAATGGTGAACTAGGGTTTCGAGAGAGATTTTGGCAGAGTAAGGGTGCTAGTGATTGTGGATATCGAATAAAGGATCTCCATCACCTATTTATAGTTTTTTGGTGGTGGAGTGCTGACCCATGGTTTTAGGAAACACATGGTTTAGGGCAGCTGTATAGGGTTTTTTCCTCCTTTTCCTCATTATTTTATATTTTTTATTCTCTTTTTAGGGGATTTTTGCTATTTTTGGAGGAAAAAGGGGTTTTTTAGCCTTTTTGAGGCTATTTTGATGGTTTTTTTGGCCTTTTGGAGGCATTTTAGGCCTTTTGGAGGCTTTTTAATGGGATTTTTTGGGATTTTAAGGGAAATATGGTAGGAAAATGGACAAATGAGCCATATAATGTGGTAGATGAGGTAGTGAGCACTTTTTGGGTGTTAACAGATTGCCCCCTGATGTGCGAGGGCAGGAGCTCATCGTATGGCCGATGGACATCATAAGTCATGAATGGTTTTCCTGGGGTGTGGAGAGAAGAGAAGAAACAAACTGAATCCCGAAACAACGATCCCGAACAACTGCAAGAACTAAAAGTACATAACCTCAATAATGGATGAGGAATCATTTGATCATATGGACGAGGCGGGCATTCCCATGCTCGTATCAGGATAGAACATAACAATAACAATGGGGTCCAAAAAAATGGGGACCTGAAATATACATGACCTCAAAAACTGAATGAGGAATAATCTCAATATATGGACGAGGCGGGCATACCCATGCTCGTATCAAGATACATAAATAGAACTGTGAGGCCCGAAAAGGGGGACCTGTAAGATACATAGCCACCGTGTACATCATAAGAGTCCAGAGGGGACACAAAATCTGGGACATACTGCTGGGCGGACCATGTCTGAGCTGAAAAACTGATACATTGGAACAATCAACAGTGCTACTGAGTGTGGTACCAAAGGGGCTGATGAGCTGCTGGATCAGAGTGACAAGGGGTACACTCACAATGGTACACGGAACTGGAACTGATCTGGAACTGAAACTGGGTACTCAAGGAAGCATGTAACTGGATGGCTTCTGAATGCAAACGCCAACGCAGCCTGGACATCCACGGGAACATACAACTGGGCATTCCGAAATGACTCACCAATGTGCTAGAGTCGGGGGAAATCCGGGGTCTTCGACTAAAAACTGATGGGATATAATCCTACGCGATCCTCAACGATGCGATCAAGGTGCTGAAGTCGAGCATGTGAGGAACAACCACTCGGAGAGGAAATGAGGACTCCTCTTAGAATGATCCGTAGGCACTTACCACAGATGGTGATAAGTCCAAGGCGTAGGGACCTCTGGGCCTATCCTCTGGAATAGAGGAGCTGTCGTCGACAGAGGGAGACCTGCAACTATCAAGGCAATGATGTTTCCTTGACAGGAGCGCGAGGTGGAGAACCGAAATGTGATAGTACTGATGGCAGGACTGACCAAACTGTGGGGGGACAACTGGGCAAGTAGAGTGGGTGGACTCAAACTTCCTTTGTTCAGAGTATGATAATGGGAATGATCTGGCAGCATATGAAGCTGACTGAGGGGAAAGGGATCATAGCTGTAAGGGATCTGGGAGGGTAACTGGGCTGAGGGAGACTCAAGCTGGTATAAAATGGCAGGAGACTACAGAATACTCTGAACAAAGGTGACCTGATTGGGGGTGCTGCCGAGATGATCGATCATAGTGCCAGGAGGCACAGGAGGGTACTTCTTCATGGGTTAAGGAACTAGAAGAAGTGTGTGTAAAATGATACTGTCGTGTGGATTTATACGAGCCCAGGACAGTTCATGCTCGTGGTTGCTTTCAATTTTAGAGAGTCTGAAAGCAAGTAAGAAGACTCCAGGGGGTTGCTTTTTCGTAGATTTAGTCTCCAAGGCCCAAAGAAGCATAAAAGGATGCAATGAAGAACTCTTCTAGTTCAGTAAATGTAAATTATTAAGCTAAAACAGAAATAAAAACTACTCTAAAACATGTGCATGAAAAATAAAGAACAATTTGTAAACAAGGGTTTTGTATTAATATTACCTTCAATGTGAAGGTTGATGAAGCTCCTTGCAATGTCTAAGAGGGTTGCTCCAAGCTCCAATGTGCTCCTTCTCTTTCTCCAATGGTGGGAATGGGCCAAAAGTGGCTCTCAAGGTGAAAGTAGTTCAATGGTGAACTAGGGTTTCGAGAGAGATTTTGGCAGAGTAAGGGTATACTTGATTGTGGATATGGAATAAGGGATCTCCATCACCTATTTATAGTTTTTTGGTGGTGGAGTGCTGACCCATGGTTTTAGGAAACACATGGTTTAGGGCAGCTGTATAGGGTTTTTTCCTCCTTTTCCTCATTATTTTATATTTTTATTCCCTTTTTAGGGGATTTTTGCTATTTTTTGGAGGAAAAGGGGGTTTTTTAGCCTTTTTGAGGCTATTTTGATGGTTTTGTGGCCTTTTGGAGGCATTTTAGGCCTTTTGGAGGCTTTTTAATGAGATTTTTTTGGGATTTTAAGGGAAATATGGTAGGAAAATGGACAAATGAGCCATATAATGTGGTAGATGAGGTAGTGAGCACTTTTTGGGTGTTAACAGAAGGTTCTCAATAGAAGTTGTTTCATGGAATGTACAAAACCTAACCAACCCCAACTACAAATCCATCACTTATGGAGTTCATGAAGTAGCTTCAAATTTAGAAATTTTATGTTCCCAAGAGTAAAAGTTGTTCATTTGCGACAACAATGGATGGGAACCAATTTTAGTTGATCCAGAGCCCGTAGTTAATGGATGGGAGTTCACCCCCAAGGATAAAGACCATCCTCCCAATATGAGGAACTATCCCAATTCCCAACAACTGCTTGTTATCTCGCCGAACTCGCATGTTTATTTTTATTATGATTTTTGTTATATTAGCTCGTGTGGCCTTAATGGCACATTTACTTCTTGGGCCTACAAAGCTTTATTTTGTATATGACCATAGCACTATTTATCAACTCTATGCCTGAGGTGGTTATCAACATCGTGCATTTTTTTGTATATAAGACATGTCAACCTTATTGTATGTATTAATAGAAAATGAAGAATTTTATTCCAAAAAAAAGGAAGTTGGCTTGATGTTGAAAACAACACTTCGAGTAAGTAGGCAAAGCAAGTGTTGCCATCTAGTTTTCCCTAAGTTGGTTTTTGTTGTTATTGGCCATAAATTCAACCCCTCACACTACTCGACGTGGAATTTGTTTAATTTGGATGGTGGACATGTGCTTGGGTTGGCCAATAATATGCTTCAAATGATGCAAATGAAAGAATGACCTTCTCATTGACTAATGAGCTTGCAGAAGCCACCTGGCTACTATGTGGTGATTTTAATAATATTGAAATTCAAGAAGACAAAAAAGGTTTACTCCCTATTTAAAATGTTGTTGAAGGAGCAAATGGTTCTAGAATGCCCTAAAGCCCAAACTGGGATTGTACGATCATAACAAATTGTGTGATCAAGACTCTCCTAAGCTTTGGTTCACTTGGTCTAAATTCCAAAAAGGTAACAAAAAGGGTTTTGAAAGCGGGATCGATCAAAACATGCTTACTAAGGGAAAAAAGCATTTTCTTTCACTGCAACGGGAGGTGGCCCAATCAAGTTTTAGGAGAGCTTACCCTCTTTGACATCATCTTGTTGTGTTTTCTATTCCAAAGGGAGCATTATAAATAAACTTGAGGCAGTGAACCTATAGTGAAGACATTAAGTAGATATGGGACCTTATTCCACAACCTAGAGAGCCTAGGGATTGGATAGCTTGGTGGAGTGATGCTATCAATCAAGTCATTGCTTCTCTACAGGGCTATGGGAGGCAATGCATCAATGTAAAGGTGAATCAAGTACAAGACAATAAAAGAAGATCAAGAGCAATTGTCTCAACAAATGCAAATTAATCCTTAAGACAAGTAGACCCAAGGCAAGGCAACAAAATTTAGACATTTTTTGAAATTGGAAGAAATTTATAAGGCCAGTGGGTGCAAATTCACGCTAGGATTTATAGGATCAAATAGGAGGGTAGGCCTACAACGGCTTTCCTCAAAGCCCTGGTTATTAAAGAAGCAACAAAGAGAATGAAAACCCGCAAAATTCTTGTTCAATTCCTAATCAACTAAGAGGACATTGAGAAAGAGTTCCTCAACTAATACAAAGCAATATTCCAATATCAAGAAATATCCAAGGAATGCAAGGTGGCCATGCAAGCTAGCATCAATGTTATCCTTTGTCGATTGTCACCAAAACATCAACCATCTATGTGAGCAAAAGTTGTCTTCGGATGAGCTGACAACAACCTTGATGGAGATGGTTGATGACAAGTTCACACACCTTGATGGAAACTTGTGTGGATTTTACAAGGCCACTAGGCATTTTGTTGGGCCTGACCTGATGCAAATCCACAGGGAAGAAGTACATAATCAAACATTGGGGGAATACATCAATAAAGGGCTTATCATGTTTATCCCAAAGCTTGGGGATCTTGAGCTAATCACCAACAAGCATCCAATCACTCTGCCTAATGTTTCATACAAAATCCTAGTCAACATTACGGCTAAAGCACATCCTCAAAAATTATCACGGTTGAGTAAATAGCCTACATCAAAGGCTGATACATTCTTGATAATACCAGTGTTTTATGGAAAGGTATGGAATGAGCCAAAAGCTTGGGATTGAACACCATGTTTATTAAAATTGATTTTGAGAAAGTATACGACAGATGGAATGGAATTTCATTTTAGCTATGGTTAAGGCTCTTGATTCTGGACCATTTTTTAATCAAAGTCGTGGAGACCCTCTTTGTTAATGTTGCAACCTATTTGTCTATCAACCAAGCAAAATCTGGGGAAATTGGCATCTTTGTATCAATCAAACAAGGCTACCCACTAGCCCCTTCCCTTTATGTGATGGTTGCAAAAGCTTTGGGATACCTTCTGTTACAGCTTGATTTAGCACTCAAGTGGGAAAGTCCCAACCCATGAGTGCTACCTTTAGATGCAACTACAGAAGAAAACAACACTGTCACTTCAGTGCTAATTTCCCTCAATTTTGACCTGCTCTCAAAGGTCAAGGGGGGCTTCCCTAATGGTTGATTGATTTTTATATTAATCTTAGATGAAGAGAGCTAAGAGGGTTGATTTTAAATTTGATTAGACTGAACAAGTACATTGCAGATTTGTTACCCGGAAATTAAGTGTTTGCCAAGGAACTTATTGAGTGCAAAGCGAAGCAAACACTTGAATTACAAATGAAACAATGCTTGAAAATAAATTCAGAAATAAAGAATGGCAATATTTCAATTAAAGACTTGTCCAAAGATGAAGAATTAACCAAAATGAATTCTTTGCAAATATGGAAATTAAGTGATAGATGTAAAAAATAAACCAAATCATTTATTCTCTCTAAAGCTAGGCATAGGTGACAATTCAAATAATCGTGCGAATTAATGACTCTCTAGTTATTGCTTAAATTTGCTCATGATAAAGGGATGAAGAGTTTGTAGGTAGTGGAGGATTCTAAATTGATTATTGATTGGTTCAATGGAGAGGTTCAGTTTTCAATCTTAGCCTTGCTACCTTGGCAGCACCGCATTAGAGAACTGAGGGAAGCTTATGACTCAATCTCCATTTCCCACATCTACGGAGAGTTTAATCACTCGGCAGAGTCTCTTTCTAAAGGAGCAGTGTTGTTGCAGGAAGGCCAATTAGTGAGTAAGGAACACCGTGGAGGTGAGGAGTCTCTGGAAGAAACTGTCTTCATCATGTGAAGACCCTAGATTATCAGGGTGTGGTGAAAGGCGATTTTTTTTTGATATAGTCTGTCGAAGCTGGGTTTTTGGGTGTAGTTTGTGGTTTATGAATTATCGTTGCTAAGTGGTTGGTTCTTAGGCTACTATGTTTTTTCAGACAGTGAAAGATTGTAATTATGCCAGTGCCGCTACTGAACTAGACCAGACTCATTCTGATCTGGTAGGTTTTGTTTATATGTATATTTTGATTTCAAAATAAATAACAAATACACAATTGTTTTCTTGGAAAAAAAATCTTGAAATTTGTGAGGGATTGGTCAGACCCAAATGATACATAGATGAGTATTTGTTGCAAGTCTTATTTAAATTGTCTCAAACTCAGATAGACAATCAAAATATGTGGAGGAAAATATGTGGATGAAAGTGAAACCTTGAGAGAAAATATGAAGCAAGATGTGAATTTGAAGATCCTTCAAAGTAAAGTAAATTATAACCAATGAATCTTCTTACAACTGAAATCAAAATGAACCAATTATAATAGAATTTCAAGATAATGAAGTGTGATGAGAATCACTTTCCGAAAAAACGAAATAGATCAATTAACCCAATAAAAATTTGTTCAAATAATGCTAAGTGCTTGATTAAGACAATCAATTAGGAAATGAATCAACTTTTGCTTTTTAGATTTGCAAGTGAGATGTAACGCAAAATTTCTTAACCAACAAATTTGAGCAAAAGATAATTAATTAAAACCCACAAATTAATGAAATCTAGAACTTGAAAGTAGATAATATGCACATGTAAACTCCAGAATTAAGACAAGTGGTCAAAATCACTCTCAAATAGATTTTGAAACTGGAAGAGATCCCACAAGAAAGATGATAAATTGCTGCAAATAAAGCTTGTAAAATCTAGAAATTAAGATATCTTAAGTGCTCATAAAAGTTTTAGAATTAACAAAGTGATTAATATCACTTTCCAAATTACTTAGGCGAATCAATTAGCACTTTAAGACCACTAAAAATTTGTTATAAAAAACAAAAATAAAAAACAGACTTGCAGTGAATTGATTAGCTTAAAACCCAAGTAAATGATTTGTGTTTAAATGCAACTTAGGCCTAATTTATTTATGTTCTTAAAGCTCTTATGAAATAATAGAAACCAGAAATAAATTGCTGAACATTAACCCTAAAAACAATGTTACAACTAAAATAAGCCTTAGGCTTAGATACAATAAGATAAGATAATTTGATTAATATCCAAAGAATGACCACTAAAGTGGGTAGCAAGATGAGCTTCAAATATTTAAGGGAAAACAGAAATGAAAGGAGATTTTGAAGGGTTTTGGTTGATGATTTGGGAAGGGGACAAGTGCCTTCAATCATTGGGTTTATGGGGTCAAGAGGTCAGATCTCTTTGAGCTGTTATAAAAGGTTCCTAAGGCTTAAATCATTGAAAAATCATGCCAAAATCAGCCAAGACTTTGGAGGGTTTGATGCAAAAATTTATCCAAGGAAAAGTCACCCTTGGGCATACACCTCCGGACCAATATCCTCTAGATGATGAGCTTGCCAGAAGGCTACCCCACTATGGTCAACGAGGAACAAACCTGTGATTTACAAAACCCTGTCTCTATAGAGGAACTTCGATAGGTAGTCCACTCTATACAACATGAGAAAAGTCCCGGGCCTGATTGTTGGGCCATTGAATTCTATGAAGCATTCATGGACTTATTCGAGAATGACATTTTGGCCGTAGTGGAGGAATTGAGGCAGAAAGGGCGAATTCTTGTCGCCTTCAACTCAACCTTCGTAGCTTTCATTTTGAAGAAAGACATGGGGATATCCTTTGAGGACTGTCTAGCTTTCATTCTGAAGAAAGACAAGGGGATATCCTTTGAGGACTATCACCCGATCTCCTTATGAAACATCATTTATAAGATCACAACAAAGATCATTGCAAACAGGATATGTGGGATTCTTTCCAACGACATCTCTCAGGAGCAGCATGCGTTCCTTAAAGGCAAATTAATACATGATGCTACCGGAACTACATAAGAGGTATTACATTCTGCTAAGATAAACAAATCTCCTCTGGTTACCCTCAAAATCGATCTTTGCAGAGCTTATGATCAAGTGCTACCTTTGGTTAATTCTTTTATAGACTAGCTTTCCCCTAGCGACTGTGAATTGGATAATGTCCGTAGTCATGACAGTTTCCTTTGTCATCCTCATCAATGCATCTACATCAGCTTTTTTTAATCCAGAGAGGGGCTTAAAACATGGTTTCCCCTTGGCACCCTTACTATTCCTCCTCATAGTCGAAGGGCTTAGCTGGGCTATTCAAAGAGCAAAAAGTATGGGAACTTTCGATGCATTCAAGATAACGACCTATAGCAAAGAGACTCACTTCTTGTTCGTCGATGATATCCTGATATTTGCAGATGGCACTCGAAGGGATTTACTACAAATTAAAATGTAGTAAGTTCTAGGAGACTCAGCTCATAGACACCACTTTAGCAGCCCGTTGTTTGTATAAAATGGCCTCCATGTACATATTTAGAACTTATTAATAGTTAAAGGACACACTTCATTCCCCCTAAGAAAGTGTCTCAAAGATTTAAAACTTAATCTTTTGGATGTTTAGTTCGAAAGGAGCTTTTTCAGAAATATTCAAACAATAAAAAAAATACCATTTTTTCATTCTCAACCCATATTCCAAGTTCCACTGGCAACTAAACTAACGTAAGCAGAGCTTAACTTCGATCCATTTATCTGCTGCTTGACCCTGCTCTCTGGCAACAAATCTTGTTAAGGGCAATGGACGGTAACTTTGAATATATTCAAATTCCAGTATACTTCTGGCATTGGTTGAAGCATCTTACAAGGTACTTCTTTGCAGTTACGGGCCTATATTACTTATATCTCCGATAATAAAAAAATCATTTGAGCTGACCAGGCAGTGTACAGTGGCCTCGGTTTTACTTTTAAAGCATTTAGCATCCTAAAAGACTGTTCCCTACACACCCATATCTGCAAGTAAACTACATTAATTATTTTCAGATAGATTCAATTAGCTACTGCAACAAAAAGGGGTAAAAGAGGACATAGATTTCCATCATATTAGGACCGTTTATTTTACAAACCTTTATTTATACAGAAATTATGAATTTTAATTCATATTTTACATGATATATCATATTCCTGTAAAACTTTCGCGTGTATTAAAACGGAAGCAAAAAGACGAAAATGCCACAAATCTAGTTTATTGATAACTCGGATAAAATCGTTCTTGATTTAGTGACTGCTCCAGTTTGACTTATCTCAGCAAAATTGCTTGACAGAATCGAGTCCAAACCCAGGGATTCAAAGAAAAAGATATATATCGAACCTAACTATTATTTGCATCACAGATTATCGCTTAGAAATAAAAGAATCATTGAACAATTGGGAAGAAATGCACGACTTAAACTAGATAATCAAATTACCAGTCTGTGTCATGTAAAGGAAGCGAAGCTGCAAATGTCTTCTGTGAAACCGAAACCAGAATGAATGAATGAATGATGAGAATGGGAAGTTTGCAAGCTAAGAAGTCATGGATATGATATAATTAAATCAGGATTGTATAATTATGAAAACAGAGGACTGATGGATAGCATATGCCTTCGACTTAACTAACCTTCCTCGTCAGAGTTAATCAGCTTTTCTCCCTCGGTTGCGAGATATATCTCTATCGTCTGGAATGCTAATGGAATACATGAACAACATATACCTCCAACTTAGAAGTGGACAAAATTTGTTTATTGCCGACATTGAAAATCATGCTTTGAAAAATCCATATCGTAGTTTTCCATCTAAATAAAATAACAAATTACTCCCAAGTCTGAGCTTGTAATTTATTTATTTCCAAATCTTTACATATTACGTTGAGAAAACCAATGAAGGAGAATTGGTCGAGGGTTCAACCCTCCCAGACCAAAGTATTGCCTCACAGCTTCAAAAAGCATAAACTATTACATTGAACCAAGAACGAAAACCGAGACTTCGGCAAAATCAACATAGAACAGCATCACGTCAAAAGAGACTTCTTAAGAACTATGGAGGCCACGAGCTTACCACCGAGGCTTACTAGGTTTCGGAGGCTTCCCACTTTAGCATTTTATTTGCTTAACACTCAACCGGCAAATCACCTGCAGTTCAACAACAATGTGATTAAATCAGAGATTACAATGCTAAAAACACTTAGAAATAAATATTTTCGACCTAATTGTTAAGTTACCTTTTGAAAGAAGATTTCTTGCCACTGGTCTGAGCAACCTCATAGCTATCGTAAACACGGAAAACATTCAAATGCTAGACAACGCAACAAACAGTAGCTCGGCTTCTGAAAAACTGAAAGGCAGGTTACATAGCCTCAGGTCATGGTATCAAAACCAGGGAAGCACCTTAAAAAAAACCTGTTATCAAACCCTAAACACTTGCAGGCCGGTCGGCCTCTCCATCACTCCACCACTGCAAAATGAATGCCGGAGTTATGGCCTCGTCGAAGTAAGTTCGATGGAAGCTAGGGTTAACATCACTACCGAGGAAAACCACGTGATGACCGTCCACGGTGGATGCCATTAGGGACTCCACTACCAAAACTTTTAATGCGCTATAACTTTCATAGTTACCATAGTGACAGTAAAAACAAGGACAAAATTTTGTTCATCAGACAACAGAAGAGACTCTACAGTCTGTGAAGCCCTTGAGGCCTCCTCTTTGACCCTCAGCTCAGCAAGTCTCTCTGCAGTGAATGGATATGCCTCAGCACCATATTCTTTAATGATCTTCACACCTTCAGTGGTTATAACTCTGCCCTCTTTGTCCAGAACAACAAGGCACGGAATGCCATGGACTTGAAAGGCCTGATTAAGTTTCTTCCTTGTATTCTCATCTGAGAATGGCAGGGCGAGCCATGGCATGGTATTGAGATATTCCTCAAACGACTTGTCATCACGATCTGCAGAAATGAAGACGATCTCGAAGTGCTCCTCCAATAACTTTTGGTAGATTTTGGACAAAACGGGGTGAAATTTCTACATGGAGGGCACCAATGGGCAGAAAAGTACAAACCCACAAATTTCCCTTCAAGTTCTTCAACCTTCACCTGTAGATTACAATGAATCCAGTCCATGAATGCAGTTTTCGAGCAAAATGAGTGATATCAGAGACTCTGTATGTAAAATTAGAACAACCATACCTGCTCTCCATTGTTTCTGATTAAGAAATCGCGTTCTTCGTTGCAGAGCAAAGAGCTCAAATTATCGCGGGGTTCATCCACGTGGTTGACTGCTTTCTCCTGCTCAGCCATCGTATTGCTAACACAAAATCTCGCTCTCTGTTTTGTTATTCAACTTTCATGCATTCCAATTCCAAACTCGAAGATTCCTCATTGAGAAATGATTTATACTCACACTTGAACAAACAATTCAAGCCAAGACCAGTCAAATCCCTTGTCGCCCAGGCAACTTTCTGTGCATTTTCTTCGCACAGAAACCTTGGACCATACCGCATGAATACGCCAATTGCAACACCGTTTAAAACCCTGAAACACCTCAACTCGATGCTAACGAGCACACAACAGAGCTCGACGAAAGGGACGATAAATCGAAAAGACTGCTGAATAAATCGCACAGGAGTCTTGAGTCCCGAGACCACCAACTGCATTAACACCACGAAACCATGGACCAACACGTGTTGCATGAATACGCCAACTGCAACACGTTTAAACCCTTGCAACACCTCAACCCGACGCCAGCGGGCACACAACATAGCTCGACGAAAGGCACGATAAATGGACAAGATTGGTGAATAAATCGCACAGGAGTCTTCAGTCTCGAGACCATTTAAACCTCATTTAAACCGACAAACGTCATCCCGCCATCGGGGCCTAGGGCACACAGCCCCAGGCCAACGTCACTGCGTCCGGATCAAACCACAACCACGTAAAATGAAGTTTTAAAAAATACAAAAAATATAAACTTTAACAAAACCTTTGCAATTTCATATCCGCGATTTTTGCCACCCGAATTAATACCACCCGACTCAAAACTATATGTCGGGGACATAATAATCAAAATTAATAAAAAATATACAATCAAAATAAACATTATTTTAAAACCATTTAAATGAGATTTCTCCCATTCTATACTTCAAAAATGAGATTCCTCCTTGCTGCAAGCTTTAAACCGGCTGGCTTTTTAGTTCCCAGCGGAAGCTGTAACGACTGTGTGGGACCATGAATCCCAGCTCACCCGAGTTCAAATTTAGTTGGCTCATGATTTCCTGAAGAATAGTAAGGCAGGCATTTTTTGGTGAAAAAACAAAAAAAATTAGCTAGCTTTGTGATATAAAAAAGCTTGTTTTTGATGTTTGACGTTTTAAAATTGTTGTGACTTTAAAATCTGTGTCATACTAGGTGGGACAATGAATCCCAACCCATCGAGTTCAAATCTGGCCAGCCCTTGATTCCTTGAAGAAAAGTCCTTGATTCCTTGAAGAAGAGTAAGGCCAGACATTTTCTGGTAGAAAAAAAAAAACAAAAAACAAAAAACTAGGTAGCTTTTTGTGATGTACAAGGGCCTGCCTTTGGCGTTTTATAGTTATTGTGACTTTAAAATCTGTGTCATAATGGGGTCCATGAAGAGCTCAGCAGAGTTCTGTTGGAAAAACACAAAAAGAGCTCGGCACTGAGCAGAGAGCCTAGTACAGAGACGCGTGATTTCACATGCTCTCAGATTGAGAAATTTCAACGTGCCCCCTTCCATTCCCCGAAACTGAAAAGAAACTTCAAAGTCGGCAGGATGCGACAACAATCCTGTTTGGTTTGGAACCCCCTCGGCAGGTACTTACATAAGATTGATAAGATTAGTAATAAGTCCTTTACAGCAATGTACTTCTTTTTACTGCTGTGGCCATACGGATTGTAAGAGATATTTAATGGACGATATCCTTGCAGCATTATCAATTAATGCACTGCTACAAAGTAGACTTTCATTCATACAATATGTTTTTTGATCTTGGATTATTAAATTATTTTTTATATTTAATTAATGAATTTTATCTTAAAATATAAATCACTTTAAATTGTTTTAAACAATCAAAATTAATAAAAAATAAACAAATCAAAATAAACTTTATTTTAAAACCATTTAAATGAGATTTCACGCATTCTATACTTCGAAAATGAGATTCCTCCTTAGTGCAAGCATTAAACTGTCTGGCTTTTTGTGCATGTAAAAGATTCGGAGTTCTAAAATCTAATGTCAAATAGAAACATAACTAAACTTAATATACATAAAGAAATTGGTTAGACCCTGCCTTTGGCGTTTTATAGTTACTAACTTACTATGACTTTAAAATCTGTGTCATAATGGGGTTCTGTTGGAAGAGCTCAGCAGAGCCTAGTACAGAGACGCGTGATTTCACATACTCAGTCTCAATTTCAACGTGGCCCTCTCATTCCCCGAAACTGAAAAGAAACTTCAAAGTCGGTAAGATGCGACAAGAATCCTGTTTGGTTTGGAACCCCCTCCCACAAGGAAATTTCCCTTTAAATTCTCGGCTCTTTCGGGTTCACTGGATTGCCCATTAAATAGCCAGGTCGAGTTTATCTCATGAGTAAGAGGATCGATTATTTGCTGTTTTAATATTTCATTCTGGGGTTTCCTGTTTTCTTGAAAATGGAGGTCTGGTCGAATTTGGGGTCGATCATGGCAACGGTTATATTCATATGGACCATAGCCAAAGATTATCTTCCCCCCGAATTCTACGGTTTCTTGTCCAAATCAATGCGCAGGCTCATAGGGATAGTGTCTTCTAACATTTCAGTCGTGATAGAGGAGAACGATGGGATGAAGGTGAGCGAAGTTTATGAGGCAGTGCAGACTTACCTGAGCGCAAGGTCGTCTTCGGCTGCGAAGAGATTAAAACTGAAGAAGCCTAAGAATAACAAGGAGTTTACCTTCACCATGGATTCAAACGAAGAGATCGCAGAGGAATATGAGGGGATCAAACTGTGGTGGGTTTTCCACAGCAGTGAGCGCAAACAGCAGGTCATGTTCTCCTGGGACAACACCTCCCAGGAGAAACGCTATTACAAGTTAATATTTCACAAGAAACACAAGCAAATCATATTCGATCAGTATCTTCCCCATGTCATGGCCGAAGCGAAAGCGCTGGAGATTAGAAGCCGCTACCGGAAGCTTTACACCAATCAATCCAATTCCAGGGACTATGGAGACCGGAACAGAGTGTGGACGCCCGTTGTGTTCGATCATCCTGCCACTTTCGGTACTCTGGCTCTCGAACCAGATCGGAAGCAGGATATCATAGAAGACCTCCTAAGATTCTCGAGGGGAGAGAAGTACTACAGGCAAGTTGGGCGAGCGTGGAAGCGAGGTTATTTGCTCTACGGTCCCCCTGGCACGGGCAAGTCGAGCATGATTGCCGCCATGGCTAACTTTCTAGATTATGACATCTATGACCTAGAGCTTACCCAAGTGAAGAACAACACGGAACTCAGAAAGCTTCTCATCACCACCACCAACAAATCGATCATCGTCATAGAAGATATCGACTGCTCTCTCGATCTCTCGGACCGCAAGAAGAAGAAGAAGCAGCCACAGAAAGATGGAGAGGAGGCCGAGAAGCCGTCCAAGCCCGGCAAACCGGATGAGAGCGAAGAGAACCAGGACAGCAAAGTGACTCTCTCGGGGGTTCTGAACTTCACGGACGGGTTGTGGTCGTGTTGCGGAAGCGAGAGATTGTTCGTGTTCACCACTAACCACATCGAAAGGCTCGACCCGGCGCTTCTCCGGTCTGGTCGGATGGATAAACACATTCTGCTCTCGTTCTGCACTTTCGGAGCATTCAAGATTCTTGCCCGCAATTACCTCTCCATTGAAGACCACGAGCTGTTTCCCGACATCGAAGATCTGATAGAGGCTGCTCAGATTACTCCTGCCGATGTAACTGAACATCTCATGAAGATGGCTGACAATCCGACCACTGCCCTTGAAAAGCTGATTGAAGCTCTTCGCGAAGCCAAGGAAAGAATAACTAGCGCCGCTCTGAAGGGCATATCAGAAGAGAATGCTTCTGCGACAGAGGGTCAAGTGTAATGTCAGAGCCAATCTTTGCTTAAAACTCCGACATCTAGTAGAGGTTATCAGTATCCGCAGAGCAGAATTATTAAGAAGATTTAGATTTTCATTTCTATTACACTATGAGCATCTCGTAGTCATATTAAATTTAGTCTGTAATCTCTTCTCTTTTCCTTTTTCACATCGTTTGTTCTCTCTAAGCATCTCGCGGTCAAAATAAATTGAGTTTGTAATCTTTTCTTCGTCCTTTGCACCTTTCCTAACTTAATTGACTTTCAATTAGTTAGAAACTGATCAAATAATTTAACATTAACTTGCTGAAGCTGCTTCCTGTAGGTTAGGATTTTGACCTTCCACAATAGCTATTTTCAGTTTCAGAGCATATTTAATGGTTATTAATTAAATTAACAATTTAAAAAAAATAAGAAATTTCACTGCCAAAGCAATTCTTTACTCTAATTGTATTATATTAAGTTAAATTTTATAAATATATCATTCTAATTTTATTCTACATTAACTAGATTTAATGTATATATAGAAATATTTCTTATATTCAGGGATTTGAACGGGATCTCCATGTTAATACATTAGCAGTAATACAAAATCTTCGTTAGTTAACCCTACCATGGAATACCAACCCAAACTTTGACATTGAAAATTCAATTTGGCATTTTTTCGTATTATTAAAATAACAATGTTTTCATTGAGGATAAGCTCATGATTTCTCATGTGGAACAACCAAATCGTTCCTTGTTCGTCTCAATCTCAATTTGACGGAGGAATAGTTGTTGAAACTGTAATTTTCATTGTTTAAATTGTAATTTTAATGAAATTGTACAATTGTAGAAATTGTAATTTTCATTTAAGTTTTTGGTAAAAAATGGTTATTTTGATTGTTCTTTATCCTAAGTATTTCTGGTGATAGTAAGCTAAAGTTGAGACAATTTACACTTTCGGTTCGGAAGAGTTTGGCTAGAATCCAGCAACATGATTTATTGCTTGTTACTGAAATTGCAATTTTGATTGCAAAAATAGATTCAACACCCTTGATTACCCTAAGACAACTAAAAACTGTCATTTCAATAATTTCCGTGAAATTTTCACAGAAAAAAATGAGCATGATAATGACTACTAATCCTCTATATAAGTGCGGTAGGTCCGCGACCATTCAATGCACTTTCTTCATTCGATTCTGTCATCTCCGTCTCCTGCAGTCAGTTAAGTGGTCTTCGTGAATTGTGAGTGAGGTCAGTTAAGGGCGAGCCTTATTAAACAGACACACTCGCCATTAAGGCGATCCTGTCAGGTGAATATGGCATCCATAGCATGAATATGGTCATGAACCCATCGTCGGGCATGGCCACCGGTTTACATCATGAAGGCTATTCTCCGACCATTGGGAAACTTTTGTCACCCGTCACTTCATTACCTGCGAGCACGCTGCGTCACTTCACTACCTGCGAGTAGGCGGATGAGGATCGCCATCGATCTACTGCCATTATTAACACGAGACTTGCAAGATCGCCCAAGATTGTTGGTACAACTCAAAAATCGATACGAATTGGTAGAAGGGTAGTTTGAAATGCCGCCCAACTTCCTTCAGATTTTATTTGACATCTTGTAAGGGGAAGACCAGCTTCATCTGCACTGCGCAGTTCTTGGTGGCTTCATTCAGAATTCATTTGGAAGGGGAAGTCATGCTTCATCTGCCACCTTGAAGGCGAATGCTGGAACTTGTTGCAAGTTTGTGAGTCATCTGAAACCTTGAACCTTGTTGCAATTTCCTATTTACAGTAATTTAGCAAAGTTCTTTAGAGAAAATAATCGTCATCCTTCCAATTTCCATTTTTTTTTATGGAAAACTTCAGTCATGATCCCGACTGTCTTATTTTTATTCGTGTAAACATGCGTGCACTTCTTTAGGGAAAATTGGTGCAGGTAGGAAATGGAATGCTTGATGTATGCTTGAATTAGAGAAAATTTCCGCCATGATTCCTATTGTCTTATTTTTATTCACGTAAACATGTGTGAACTTCTTTAGGGAAATATTGGTGCAGGTAGGAATGCTTGACGTATGTTTGAATTCATAATTGATTCTTTAACACAATGAAACCGGCAGATATCATCTACGGCGCCTCTGTTCATTGTGAATATTTTTCCAATGGTGGCATGACGTCTTACCCTTAATTCAATTATTAAGTAAGTTGTTGTCGTATGCCTATCATGTCTGTGATAATCTCTTCTGAGAAATAATTACTCAGTTTAAGACATAATCTTTAATCTCTTTTTCCTGTCCCTTATTTCGCTTTGGCAGGAGTGATATTTTATTGTTTTTCATTACCTGAGTATCATTTTCACTGTCTAACATTTTGTGTTTTGTTTTATTAAAGGATTTGATCCTTGGTTCTGATTGTATGAATATGACATTTGTATGGGGTTGAGTGGACACGATAACTTGTGTCAGACAATACCAAAACTATAGCAAACTTGGTACAAGACAAAAACATCCCAATAGTACAGTAATTCAACACTAACATTATTCTTTTTGGCAATCGGCTAGTTAATTGCTTGAGTAGTCTTCATATTTAGGAAAAAAGTGATTCTGTCGGAGAATGTATTTACATTCCCAATTCATACATCCTAATATCTGGGATGGTCGAAGAGATAAGGTTGATAAGGTTGCTTAAGCATGGACATCAACCGACCTAACTAAATATGTAAATATTATGTTCACCCGTCAGGTCATGCTCTTCTTTATTGCCATAGCTGTAGTGATTCTAGTGAATACTGATGATGTGAAAGTTAAACATCTCTATTCTCAAGAGAGGTTGTATCCTCCATGTTGAGTGGGAAATGCATACGAGCAAACGTATCTAAATCCCTCAATAAAATGGTAAATGGTTTTAATCTACAATCTAATCTCTTATGAACTGGTGCAATCCCTTTCTGTGGTTCAAAATTTTTTGAGAAACGTGGAATGGATAGTTATCAAACCCAATTAAGATTGTTCCTTGGCGATAGTGATTGTGGCAGTTTAGATCTGTGAATTCGGCGGGCATCGCAACATTTCCAAGATCACATTAACTAATTTCATGACCCAGTATTTCATTCCTCTGACACATTTGATTCCTTGTTTGGAATCCGTCTGGAGGGCAGCTTTGAAAACATTAGTGGATATAGGTATGTAAGCCTTCCTGAGAAGGTGGCTTTGCAAAACAGATAGTGTTGGGCATTCATCCCACATATCACAGAAAACATAGAAGATTTATAATAGATATATAACATATTTCTATAGAACAACAATCACACAAGAGACACAGAAATTTACGTGGTTCACCCACTGAATGTGGGCTACATCCACGGGACAAGGGCAGGCAATATTTATTCATCATCAACAATAGTTTACAAACTATCCCGGAGAGGGCTTAAAGCCCCAGCTCAATATTTGCTTCAATGGGCCACATATTTAAGATCCTCCTTCTTCAGTTACACATAACCGATAACCGATTATACCGTTGGTGAAACCTCCGTGAACCAACTTGACCTAAACTGTCAATTGGTTGTCACATTCCAATAATCTCCACCTTGACAACAATTTACCTGATGCCCTGCCCTTGTCCATTTGTGCTTGTAAATACCAAAGCACCCATTTCACTACATCCACTGACAACACCAAACACATGTGAAAAAATCTCATCGCATACATCACACCAGCGTACCATACACGATACATATAACCCTTTTCTTCATTACGTGGACATCAACCTGAAGAAAGCTTATGATGTTTACCAGTTTCACTGAGTATCATTATCATGCACTCATCCTATGATAACCAAAACTTACCATCAATCCGTCTCTTGTACATTTACACTCAAGATTGTTTTGTTGCTCCCTGATCCTTCATCATATCCAAAAACGCCAAGATAGTGAATACCATAAACCCAATGGTTACACCCACTTCTTGTAAAACCTGGTTCACCATGAAGAAATCAAAACATCTTGTACCAAACGCTTGAGCGTGCTCTTCAAGCCATACAATGATTACCTTGAGCTTGCAAACAAAATCTTCCTATGCAATCTTGAGCACCTTCTATGCTCCACCTCGAACTTTACATCCAAAGACCTTAGCCAAATCCGGCCAAGACAACCAAATGAGCCTTTACCGCTCACCTTTAGGTCTATTACATTGGAGTTAACCAAGCCTTTAAAATAGGCTTTATTACATATAATCTCATGGGCAAAAAACATAAGCCCACAACAACCAACTCATGCCCTACCCCTTTTAGTTTACCTAAATCTATGTCTCGTTTCATAGGTAACTAACAACCCAGGGTATGCATGCCATTTCAAGTCTTACAGACATATGCCCAGTTACATGTAAAACACTAAATTTTACAACTCCAAAATTAATAAAAATAATTTATATATATATTTTTTAATAATGATAAACTCCACCTATCACCATTGCTGCCATTTCTCTCTTTACCCCACACTTACAAATGCCACCAGTACTCTCTTCCAAAAAATATTCCAAAATCTTTACACAAGAAATTAGTAAATCAAAAAATACCTTTCTGCTGCAAAACACCCACAAAGATGCACACAAAGACGCAGACGTCTTGCAATTTCAATGGACTCTACACCGGCCTTCTCAGACGCCTTCTACAGGAGCACAATCTCCTATGGTGGTGGCTCCTCTACACTCCACCAAGGTGGGCACATATTCAACGACCTTCATGGTTCTTCTTGCGGCATTCCTGGAGCTCCTTTCATGCACACGCATAATACCTCATGCACTGATAGTGATCTCTCTCTCCTTTACGCAGAAAACCTCTACCACATCACCATGGCTCTTCACTATGGCCCTCAGCAGAATTACAGCGGCCTCTATTCTGGGCACACATTGGGCCTTCACTTCTCCAAGAAGAGCCTTCACGACTACTGGTCTGTCTCGACCTTTCTACCAGCGGCTTGTGCTGGCTATTGCACCACCAACGTTAGGGCCTCTATTCTCAACACGACGGCTCGTTCCTCCAGGATCGGGCTCTCTCGACACAGGACTTGTTCCTCTATGCACAGACTGGAGCTTGGCAGGGCCTCTACACCTGCACGAACAGGTCTTCACCACGACTCTCAACCAGTCTCTCTTCTATCACGCAGAAATGCACCAGTGTTCACACGGGCTTCAGGCTCTTCTTCATGCGATCTGAATTCTCCTTACGCATATGCAGGAAAAAGAAATGGAGGCTAGCAACACTCTATGGCGGCTCCTCCCTCAGACCTACTCTACTTCACGTGGGAATATTTTCTCCTCTTGGCTCTTTCTGGCTCTTCCATTGGACTGGCTACAGGATCCACGAACGCTCTCTGCCAGCATTTCTCTATCCAGGATTGCTCTCTCTTCAGTTCTAGAAGACTCCTCTCGTTCTTTGCAACCTTATGCTCTCCTCTCGTGTCTCTGCAACCTTATGCTCTTCACCTGAGCTCTGATACCACTTGTTGGGAATTCATCCCACATATCACAGAAAACATAGAATATTTATAATAGATATATAACATATTTATACAGAACAACAATCACACAAGAGACACAGAAATTTACGTGGTTCACCCACTGAATGTGGGATACATCCACGGGACAAGGGCAGGCAATCTTTATTCATCATCAACAATAGTTTACAAACTATCCCGAAGAGGGCTTAAAGCCCCAGCTCAATATTTGCTTCAATGGGCCACATATTTAAGATCCTCCTTCTTCAGTTACACATAACCGATAACCGATTATACCGTTGGTGAAACCTCCGTGAACCAACTTGACCTAAACCGTCAATTGGTTGTCACATTCCAACAGATAGGGTGAAAAAAGTGAGATTGCGACAAGGGAAAATAGAAATTACCGAGGGGATAAGAGATGGGTCTGCAACAAATAGAAATGCAATTTTGAAGTTGTGAAATTGTTGGTTTAAGAGCATAGCAATGTAACATTCGCCGATAAATGGGTAGATCGCCAAGAAAGGCGCCAAACTCGATCACTAACTTTAAAAATGTGGAGCAACACGATATTAACATGAAGTGCTTTAGACTTGGCATGTGTCTGGTGTGTCTGATGTGTGTGTTGGAGGATGTTTTGAACCTTTTTGTGGATTTTAGCCAAGTTCTACAAAAAAGAAGCAGCTTTATCTTGTGCCTTATTACAAGTCAATTTTGTTGAACCAATTCAAGGTTTGTATGAGAGCCATCTCGTCCCGATTTGCTTGTTTCTTCACTATTATCAGGTTGATATGAGAAGATCCCTTCCAGAGGACCATTGTTCATCGCTTATTCCTTCTCTCCGAAGGCACTCCAGAAATCGATTGTCATCTCGATGCCCTTCGTAGGAAATTTAGACATAATATTTGTACACCTCTCAAATGACCAGCGTTTACAACCATCCATCCAACGGACATCAAGCCACCACGAGTTGCCTCCATGCAGAGTGGTGTAAGAGCACGAAACAATGCCCTTCTAAATTTAAAAACAGGTTTTCAGGTTTTTGACTTTACTTCAATTTAGTATTGTTATTTTTTTTTTAATATTTTTTAAAAACTTGATATATATATTTGTTATTAAATAGGTATTTGTTTAATTGTATCAAGTTTTAATTATTTAAGATTTTTGAAATTAAAATAAAATAATAGTTCTATTTTAGTTTCACATTTAATAAAAAAAATTAAAATGATTAAATATAATTTAGAATTATGGTATCCACTTCTTTCATATTATTATGAATTATTATTATTTATCTTAAATTAGATATAGATTTATTATTAATGATTTAAGAAAAAGTAGTTTTAGTGTTCAATAGTACATATTTTTGTCACTAGGAGACTTCGAAGAAGCATCGCTACCCATGAAGCTTGTATAATAAAATTTGAAATTTTAATACAATTTAAAAAACATAAGAATACAAATTTATATAGATATTTGTACGATATAAACTAGTGCAAAATATGATTATAATAATCCCTATTTGGCATCTACTAACCAGAGCTCCATATTGGCATAAGTCAAAAGTGTTTGACCATAAAACGCTTGATATATATGTCAAAGGCAGGTATAATGACCATAAAACGATTATATATACCTACGAGGCATGTATAATAAAATTGGAAACTTTAATACAATTTAGAAAACATAAGAGTACAAATTAATATAGATATTTGTACGATAGAGACTAATGCAAAAAGCCATTATAATAATCCCTATTTAACGAGAGCTCCATATTGGCATAGTTCGTGCCTTTATTTTTAGTTGATAATTTTATAAATTGCATTATTATAATTTGCTATTTTTATCAATTACTAATAAAAACTACTAATGTAGGTTAGAGATAAACATATATGACTAATTTACTAGTAAATCAATATAAATGGGTAATATTTAATAGTATTCAATTTAATTATAGTAATATAAAAATTACTTTAAGATATATTGAGTTTAGGATGATTTATATTGGTATTATTATTCCTACATTCATATTTCTCTTTAAAAATGTTATTTATAGTAACTAAGAGTTGTACTTTGAGCTATACTTTGGATAAGATTTCATTTTATAAATGACATTTTTATACTATCAAAATCATCCAAGACTTTTGCCTTACCTCATCCACACCTGGTCTAAGGGAGTTTGAAACGAGGTCGTCACATTATAAACACAAACCTGATTTCATTGCCTTACACCCATGGGTTATGCATTCCTCTTTGTGTAGAGAGCACATACTATGATATTTAATAGTAATAATTAGAGTCAATCATGGGTTAGGTTAGTTCTTAGATGTGGCTAGTTAGAGATTAGGGTTACATATATATATTAAACTGTTCAGTGTTAGGGTCTACTTATAAAGGGATAGGGTTCAAGTGTGTTTAGTGACTTTGGGGTTAGAGTAAGTCAGTTATAAGTTACTAGTCAAAAGTGTGTGTTAGTGGGTTCAGAGTAATTGAGCTATTAAAAATATATAATTAGTTAATATTTTAAATATATAGTTAGGTACCAATAGTATATAATTAATTATATATCATAAGCATATAAGTTATATAATATATAGGTTAATATATATAAAGACAATTACCAACTAGATAAGAGCTTTAAACTCAAAATGAGAATTATAACCTTAAAAATCTATATAATTACATCAAAAGCAATTATATATCCTTAAAAACTATTATGTGTTTTCTAAATTGTATTAAAATTTCAAATTTTATTATACAGGCCTCATAGGTAGCTACATCTTTGGATGCTTCTTTCATAATAGTTCTATTTTAATTTCACATTTAATAAAAAAAATTAAAATGGTTAAATATAGATTAGAATTATGGTATCTACTTCTTTCACATTATTATGAATTATGAATATGAATTATCATTATTTATCTTAAATTAGACATAGACTTATTTTTGGTGGTTTAAGAGAAAGTAGTTTTAGTGTTCAATGGTGTATTTTTTGGTCAACTCTAAATGAATTTTCATGGAAACCATGTAAGTTAGGGTGAATATTTACTTCACAGAATATTTGTAATTTATTTGTATCAAAACTATATGTTAATGTTTCTCTCTTAGTGCACCTCATGTTTTAAATGAATTAGATTAACTTATTGTTTATGTTCTAAATGAGTTAGATTAACTTATTGTTTATGATGTATGGAAACAAATAAAAACTAGAAAGACTTTTTCCATTGGACAAATAGATTTATGTTTTCAATGATGCAAGCTCGAATACTTTTGAAGGATATCAAATGTATCGAGGAGAATGTGTTTGCTTATTATTTTTGTTGGAATGTGTTCATTTATGGAATATAAAAATAATTTATGGACACTAGTAAGAAAAAATTGCATATTTTAAATATGTTTTATTGAAAAGTTATTTGTTCCCCGCTTAAAAGGAAAGGTAGTAATTAAATGTTTTGAAATGCCTTATTTCCTTTCCTCTTTGAACTTAAAGAGGATTGAGACTATATGTTTAGGAAACGACTTTGATTCTTTGGCCCATGTGGCATGTATTTGCAAAGATGGCTTCTAGAGACTATAACCTTTTCAGCGATGCTTGTTTGGTTTTACCTTCCTTTCTTTCTTTCTATTGAATTTGTTCTATTTTTATGATATTGAAATTATCAACAACTTTTAGAAATACTTTGGGCAATTTTTTAATACATTTTGAAATTAGTAGTTATGATTTTTTAATTATATTTTTATAGTTGTTATGATTCTATTTTTTTAACTTAATTGTTTCCAGGTATTCTATACAAATTTATTGATATTCACACAACATATATTCCACTTTCCATACAAGGTATGTCATATTTTATTTACATTAAAATTTTATGCCATATTTCAATTACAATATAATTTCATATTATTTTTAATAATTTAACTTTTGTTTTATTTCATTCTTTAGAATTGTTATAATTCATATTAATGTTTATGTTATAATTCGTATTTATGTGATGATTATTTAAAGATTTACTATATACAATTTTTTTTTTGAAATGATTGATAGTAATGATTATTTCAATATTGTTTAGTAAATCTTTAAAATTGAAATTATTATATTAATGTTAATGTTTTAACTTTTATTGATTTTAATTATTATCGTTATAAATCTTATAATTTATATACATGTTTTTATTTCATTATTTATCATGGTATTGTCATAATTTATAGACAATCTCCTTCATTTTTTCATTCGATACTAATGTTAATGATCATTTCAATATTTTTTAATTCCTTATAAATGTTATATTTCATATCAATGTTGATGTTACATCTCAGTGATGTGATCATTACGTCAAAAAAATTTCTTCATTAAATTATGAAATTATCATATTAATGTTGATGTTATAACTCATATTGATCTAGATAATTATTTCAATATGTTTTTCTTGTTCATTCCTTATTTTTTATGATGGTATTTTCATAACTTATATATAATCTTCTTCATTTTTTAATTATTTCAACTTATATACAATCTTATAACTTATAACTTATATACAATATTTTTTGTTATAACTCATATTAATGTGATGATTATTTTAACTTTTTTTTCTTAAAATTGAAATGATCATATTAATATTGATGTTATAACTCATGTTGGTCTTCACGATTATTTCAAGGTTTAATTTTTTTCTCATTCTTTACAGTGGTATTATCTAATTATTTCAAGTTTTGTCATATCCAATCTCCTTCATTTTTTAATTCATATTGATGTCAATGATTATAGTATTATTTAGTAAATGTTAAAATTGTAATTGTAATATTAATGTTGATGTTTTTATCTCATATCGATTTTGATGATTTTTTTTTTTTAGAAATGTTATAATTCATATCAATGGTGATATGAATTATAACATTTTCATATTGATATTAATGTTTTTTTTTAAATTAGTAAATGTTTAAAATTGAAAATTATCATTCAATGTTAATGTTATAACTCAATTTGGTCTAGATGATTATGTGAATTCTTTTCTCATTCTTTAGGGTGGTATTGTCATAACGTATATAAAATCTCTTTCCTTTTAATTCATATCTATGTTAATGACTATTTCAATAATTAATTTTCCATTTCATGGAAATGTTTTAATTCATATTAATGTTGATGTTATAACTCATATAACATGATGATTGTTTCAATTTTTTTTCTTCTAATTTTCATAAGCTATATACAATGTCATCCATTTTTTAATTCATAATGATCTCAATGATTAATTCAATATTTTTTCTCTCTTTATTTGAAATGTTATAATTGATATCAATGTTGACATTATAAATCATATTGATGTGATGATTATATCAATATTTTTTTCATTAAAATTAAGATGATCATATTAATATTGATGTTATAACTCATATTGGTCTTCATCATTATTTCAAGGTTTCTCATTCCTTATGGTGGTATTGGCACAATTTATATATAATCTCCTTCATTTTTTAATTCATATCAATAGGGTATCAATATTCATTTTTTCTCATTTCGTAGAATGGTTATAATTCATATCAATGTTGATGTTTTACCTCATAGTGATGTTGATGATTATTTCAAGATATTTTTTTCTAATTTCTTTTAGTGGTGTTGTCATACACAATCTCTTTCATTTTTTGATGTATATTGGTATTTTTCCTCGTTCTTTATGGTGCTATTGTGATTCAAAGTTTATATTGATATTGATGATTATTGTGTAGTATATATTCAATACTTCATTGGGTGAGATATGTCCCGATGTCAGAAGTCAAGGGACATGTGCTTTCATCTATATGGTGAGGCCCCCCTTGCACATCCCTCGTTGGATGTTAGACTGACAAAGGAGATATCAATGATCTCAACAAACCAATACTAAATTAAATAACATATACATTTTAGTTTTCTATCATTATATATAAAATATATAATAATACAAAATATTAAATTCCATAATACCATTATAAAACTAATAATGTACACTCTATTTAAAACAAGTATCATTTTACAATAAAAATATTAGACTGTGTACATACAAATAAAATACATTACTATGTAATGTACATTGTGTAAAAGTCATACCACTCTAATATATTTATTGTATAGTAATAGTTGTTTTAAATAAAGTGTACATTATTAGTTTTATAACAGTGTTATAGAATTTAAAATGTTATATTATTATATATTTAATACATAATAATACACTTTATAATAAGATATCAACTTATGATCTTTGTTTTTGTTTCAGATGGAACAGTCTAAGTTAAATGTTACAGTTGGAATTAGACACTTGATTGATGAACCACGACTTAGAAGACGCTTTAAAATTCATGTTATTCATCCTCATCATGGAAACCTATCTAGCCCTAAGTTGAAGGAAGAGATTGCCAAAAAATTCAATGTTGTCAATCACCAAACAATTTTTGTTTTTGGTTTTCGTACATATGGTCATAGGTCTTCTGGTTTTGGTGTGGTCTATGACAAGTTGGAGGATGCCCTCAAATATGAGCCAACTCGTAGATTGATTAAAAATGGCCTACATGGTATTGTCAACAAAAGCCTAAAAGATAGTAAAAATAGGTGCAAGAAAATTAGGGGTGTGAAAAATAGGAAGAAATAGATGTAATTTATATCCAATGACCAACATATGTTTTTTGGTTCTCCTTGGCATTCATATATTAGAATCTATTGTTATATATATTTTTGTAATACACTTATGTCTATTTTGTTATCTACAATCACTAGCAAAAATGTTCACGGTTTTATATTGATGTTAATGATTATTTCAATATTGTTTGGTAAATATTTAAAATTCAAAGTATCATATTAATGTTGATGTTTTCTTGAAATGTTATAATTCATATCAATGTTGACATGAATTATAACATTTCTAATCTTATAATTCTTATTGATATTAATGATTTTTTTAATTTAGTAAATGTTTATAATTGAATTATCATCTCAATGTTGATGTTATAACGCATATTTGTGTGATAATTATTTCAAGAATTTTGTATCGTTAAATTATGAAATTGTCATATTAATGTCAACGCCAATATTGATGATTATTTCAATGTGTTTTTTTTCTCATTCCTTGTTTTGGTATTATCATTACTTATATTCAATGTCATTCATTTTCAAAATTCATTGATGTTAATGATTATTTCAATATTTTTCCCTCTTCTTTAGAAATGTTATAATCCATGTCAATGTTGATGTTATAATGCATATTGATGTGTTAATTATGTCAAGTTTTTTTTTTCATTAAATTTAAAATTATCATATTAATATTGATGCTATTATCATATTGGTCTTGATGATTATTTCAATGTGATTTTTTTTTCATTCTTTATTATGGTATTGGCATAAACTTATATACAATTTCCTTCATTTTTGTAATTCATATTGATGGTAATGGTCATTTCAATATTTTTTGCTCATTCCCTGTAAGTGTTATAATTCATATCAATATTGATGTTTTAACTAGTATTGATGATGATGATTAATGCAATAATTTATTGTATAATCATACTATTCTACTATATTTATTGTATAGTAATAGTTGTTTTAAATAGAGTGTAAATTATTTGTTTATTTTAATGGTATTATGGAATTTAAGATTTGTATTATTATATTTTTTATACATAATAATTTACACAAACTGTAAAATAAGGTAACAACTTACATTCCTCATTTTTGTTTTAGATAACAACACACTATATTGGTAAAAATGGCTTAAATGGATTCGTCAACAAAAGTCTATAGGATAGTAAACATAGGTGCAATAAATTTGGGGGTGTGAAAAATAGGAAGAAATAGATGTAATTTCTATTCAATGACAAACATATGTCTTTTTGTTGTCTCCTTAACATTCGTATATTAGATTCTATTTTTATATGTACTTATGAAATACGCTTTTGACTATTATGCTATGTACAATCATTAGCTTGATATACAAATTAATATACTCATTTTCCATGAATTTTGTTCAAGGTTCTTTAAGTGGTTCCCCCACCTTGTTCCTAAAAGAGCATATCTCATAAGACAATGGCAGTAACACAGTATGCCATGTATGTCAAAGTACATTAATATGAAGACTCATTATTTCTCATAAATACTTTTGCATAACTTATTTTCCAATTGTAGGAGGATGCAACTTATAGGGTGGTGAAAGGTGATGAAGGTCGTAACTCCTTCTATTGTTTGGCCCCCGAATGTAATGGTCTACGCCGCAGTAGGTGTCACGATTTTAACAACCATAGGATAAAGGTCCATTCATGGGATCCAATAACATTACGTGTTGGTGCACCATCGGGACCGAACTATAGGGTAAGATCAAAATCATTTCTAAAAAAAGAAAGGGATCGAAAAAAATACAATATAGAATACCAAGTGAAGAAGAACAGAGATAGAACAGAGAATGTTGCAATCCGAGATGAAATTAGAAAGGAGGTACAAACAATTCTATAACAATTTATTTTTATGTTTTCACTACCACGTTCATGAGATAATATATATGTGTTTTTTACAAGCAAGGTGTGAAATCTATGCAAGATCTCAGCATTGAAGCCTTGGATCGAATAAAAGAACGTGTTTCTATTTTTGATGCTCAATCGATGGATTTAAGAGAGAAGATCAAGAATGATTTACGTAAACAGATAATAAAATAGAAGAATTGGAATATGCTCTATGCGATGTTCAATGAGTCCCCTCCTGTAAGATTGTAGTCATTGTCTTTCACACTTTTTAAAGCCCGGATAATTGATATATCATATATTGTTCAAGGAGTTAACATTATTTTTACATGTTTTCCTTATAACAGAGGAATGAAGAAGAATTTACCCGGCGAAGGAAAAAAGTTGTATCCTCCAGCGAGGGGATTGAGAGGGTGATAAATTCCATTAGTGTGGAGGGAACATCCTCGATGAATTCAAATGACAAAATCATAGCCACATTTTTAGATAATTTGTCAGAAATGGGAGCACATAACAACAGTCGAGGAGAAGAAATGAGGGTTTCTGAACCATTTGTTGACGAAGTACATAGTCCCGTCCACGAGAAGTCAATCCATGTTGTTGATCAAATGGGATCCTCTAGAAAATATACTAGTTACTCTATAGAGAATGCAGTAGAGGACATGTCTCATTCATGTGGTGGGGATTCTTCGATTCCTGTGTATGATAAGACACCAACTAACTCTACCAATGAACACATGGTTCAATTTGAACCTCTAGCTGGGATGCCTTTCCAGCTCTCTTCTGTGCGGAGTTCTATGCCAGTATTTGATATGACAACAGAGGATGTTCATGCAATATTTGATATGACAGAAGAAGAAATAACCCCAAAAGATGTTCTCGCAGATAATACCATGGGCATAGAACTCAGAGAAGAAGTAACAATTTTTGTGAACAAAAGCACAACCATTGAAGGAGCTGGTTTTCATCCTTCCACTGACATAGATCCAAAATGTCATCAAAAGGGGCGCAAAAGGACATTTCTTACTCCAAAGGAAGCAAAAAAACGAGGATCAAAATACTTACACCCCTCTTTCTACTCACAATCTATTGCACGCACAAAGAAGCCATGCACTTGTGCCATCAACAAAAAATGATCTTATTGCACATGCCTAGAAACTACACACTTTTTTATGAACAAAAGCTAATGTTCAAGGCGTTCAATGCGACATTAAAATTTTGTCCAATATAATATTGACATTTTGAGAACGACAAAACTATCGTATTATTGTATATTACATGGATTTTACTTAACAATTTCAAAATATTAGCGGTGTGACTTTTCCAAATCATTACCTTACAAGCGTTGCTCATTTTAACTTTTGTTTTGTTATGGTTGAACCTTGCATTTATTTTTATTGTTTCATTAGTTTTAAACATAGCATTTATCAATACAATCTAAGATTTCTTTTAAATATTGTAAGTACATCAATTTTAGAAATCAATTCCAAATTAATTGCATTAGTTGCTTCAATTTATTGTTTTATTATTTTTAAACTTTCCATTTAATAATATGGTTTTACAATTTCTTCTAGAAATGATTGAAACATGGATTTTATGAATAAATTTCAATTATTATTAGTGGTGTGATTCTTTTAAAAGCCATTACTTTATGTGAGCAATTATTTGTTTTTTCAAAAAATGGAAGATTGTTTGTGTATCATGTGTATTCATTATATTTGTATATTAAATATTTTGCAATAAATTCTAAAAAATGATTGAGAAGTCGCTATATTTGCTTACTTAAAATTCATGATATGGTACTCATATGATGAAAATAGTATATTTGTTAAATATATTCACATTTATACTGATGAAGTATAGTATTTTCAATGCATTTGATTAGTTTTAAACATATTTATGTAAAAGATATTTCATTTTTATGCAACTTGTATAGATATGGGAAGAAAGGGAAAGTGGGAAGAAATTTTAGAGTTGAAGGTTGAAGACCCAGAGGATATGATGGAATTTTCTGCTGAAGATTTGACGTGGACACAAGTTTTTGGAGACCAAGTTGTTGTTATTCCATATTCACGATTTCAGGATTTTATAAGCGGAGAGGAATCAAATCCCAATTCCCCCACTCATTTTGGTGTTAATCAAGAACGAGTAAGAGATGTGGAGGATATCACCCATTCCCGCGTTGATACATATTTGGAATATGTTGTGTGAGTCAAAATCCGTTCAATATGTTTATAAACCTATAAATCAAGTTCAATTTGAAAAACATGCAACAATATTATGCCTAAAATGTATTGATTATTTGTGTTCAGTTATTGGTGTGCATATGGTCCGACAGATTCCAAGCGTAAAGTTAGGAATGATAACGAGACAATGAGTGGAAAAATCTCTACCAAGAAAAAAAGAATTCCACGCGAGAGCATTAAAGTCGGTTGCAAATGCCATTTCATCATGCGTCGACTTTTCCAAAGGGCAGAGGATGCCATTATAACATACACTCACTGTAGGCATGTTGATAAATCTGGCATTGTGTGTCATGGAAAGGATGCGATCGGGAAGCCTCAAACATTTAACTATGCACCACGTTTGTCATCAAATATAAGAGCTGGTGTCGAACAAATGATTAAAGATGGTTTCAATGTTACAATGGTTTGGGATAAATTCATATCTGATGTAGAGCACAAATCTGGTGAGTTGTTTACAGGGGTGACTCGAGATACCTTGATGACAAGGCAAGACATTTTAAACATTTACCACAATATAAAGAGGAAAGAATATGTGAAGGATGATAGAGATCCAGTTAGTGTTGAATGTTGGTACAACCAATTTCTCGATAAATTTTTCTACTACCAAAAGCAAGATATAGTGCACGGAATTCCATTCATTATAGGTATACAGACAAGTTGGATGTGTTCCATGATGGTGAGACATTCACACAATGATGTCATATCAATGGATTCTACTTTCAGCACGAATATGTATGGGGTGCGTTAATATTTATTATAGCTCTCACTTCTTTTCACTTTTTAAATTTAATTATTTTATTGAATATATAATTGCAATTGAGTTCTTTGAATGTAGTACCAACTATATACATTGATGGTATTCGACAAACATCGTAACGGTGTCCCTATAGCGTGGGTGATTTCATCACGAAACACCACAGGGGATATTAGTAAATGGTTATCAGCACTATTTACTGTTGGATTGAAAGAATGTCCAGATTGGAATGTTCGAGCCTTTATCACAGATGATGCCGCAACTGAAATTCAAGCATTAAGGTGACATTATTTTTAAGAGTCATGAAAAAACAATGTTACATTAAAATATATAACTTATACCCTTTTGTTGTAATTGCATTTTAGGAGGGTAACCAATTCCACCATATTGTTGTGTGTTTGGCATGTGCATCGAGCATGGTTACAGAACATCCAGAACAAAGTTCGTGGAAAAGAAAATCAAGCGCAAATTTATCATTCTCTTGGAGAAATTATGCACTCTTGCCATGATGATGAATCTGTGCAAGAAGCAATTAAAAGGATGCTCGAAAAATTCCAAGATTAAAAGAAATTTATAAAATATTTCCAGAACACTTGGTTAGCAAATAATAAAATCTGTAAGTGATTTGTAGTGTCCATGTATGTATATATTCTATGATGGCATGCATTTTGTTAATTTTTTTATGGTTGACGTTTATTTTTTTATTTCTTTAGATATGTGGGCAAAGGCTTATCGCAAATTTCCTCATTCAAACCAAGACACCAACAATGCCATAGAATCCTACCATGGGTACATAAAGAGGAGGTTCATAAATGAGGAAACAAATGAATGTAATCGTCGAGTTGACTGTCTCATCTATTTATTGTTGATGAAAGTCGAACTATATTATATTCATAATCAACGATTGAAAGAAGCTGAAGTCATAAGGCCCAGAAAATCTGACAAACAATTAATTCTATCGAAGTCTAGAGCATCTCAAATACCAGATGAAGATTTTCTGCATTACCAAAATAAAACAGATCATTTTCTCGTTCGTAGCCAAAACAAGGATACCCTTGATACATGGTATCATGTCATATATACAGGGTCCGAGTTTAATTTCTATAGTTGCGATTGGGCACTAAATGGAAATGTCTGTAAACACATCTTAAAAGTTGAGATGTTGGTAAGCAAAGATGTTGAAGGAATTGAAGTATTACCAAATGTTTCTAATCCAATTCTTGAATCACCTACATCATTAGTTGACTTAAATGACACTATTCCATTGAACCCTTTATCAGATCTCCATGGCCAAAAAGCTTCTGAAGATATAACGCTTTCTCCATGCGTACATTCTTCTAACGATTTAGAGAATTTGTCAGATCCGGTTCATTTTGCCACTACAGGGTTGGAGCATTTAATGTCCGAGGATAACGAATTGGAAGTTCTTGTGTTAGAAAATAAACAATATGGGAGAGCTATATTAGATAACCCAGGCACAAGTTTGGAGCGAGCACGTACACTTAACAATGGCCTTAAGAGCTTATTCAACACTTTGAGCCAAGATTTCAAAACAGAGTTTATAAATACTGTGTCTCCATCTAAGATCAATACAAAGAGGTAGCATAGTTTTTTGATCCCAGTTAGTAAAAAGAAAAGATGCATTAGTGAGTCACATTCAACCAAGGATATGCAACAATTCCAAAGGGTTGGACGAGCTCGTGCAAAAAAGAAAACCATGGACAAGATAACAAATTTTTCTAGGAAAGAACAAATAAATGTGCATGAAACAGTAGGTCCAGTCAAACATCATGTGCCATGTAATACAGGTATTTCAATTTCATATTTTAATTTATTTTTCGTGAGATTGCAAGTTATATTATCGACCCCATTACGAAATGTTCATGACATACATTATATTGTTGACTTGAATGTAACAATAATAGTATTTTATTCATTGTTTTCATAGTCGAGAAGTCCACATTTCACACGAGACCTCTTGATGTTCAACATTGTCGACTTCGATTATCTTTTGACGATATTGTTCAAGATAACACAGGTATTTATATTAAAAAAATTGTAAACACATGCGAGTTATAGAATTAATTGTTGTTTATGTAACATGTTATAGAACCAAAACGTTGCTAAAGGTTATTAAATGGTGTATGATGTTACTTCAAGGAAATGATCTAGTGAAAGAGGTGGACTCAAACATGCCAACAAGATCATTGATTCCGGATTTGAACTTATGAGGTATGTTGAATTGTGGAAGTTATAAAGTTCAAATCATTTAGTCGTGTTAATGAGTTATTTTAATTTACAATAGCTCGTATATTTTTACAGTTTGTCACTGCTATGTTACTTTTATGAAAAATTTAAAGTAGGGTTTTCACTTTTAATATCATTGTGTAGTTGTTTGTTAAATCATAGTTAAATTGGAAAAGATAAACTTTTCTAGTTATGGATTTTGTCTTTGATTTCATTTATTTGTTGCTTGTGACAGGGTTGTATTAGTTGCTATGTCAGCTTGGATGCCCACTTCCAAAAGAGACACAATTGAAGACTTTGATATGAGAGAGAATAAATCTTGTGTTCACTTTATTGATGTGAAAAAAAATATGTTTTTCATTGCTCAAACTTATTTTGAATCTATTATCACTCATATTGTACAAAACATTTCTATAAATAACGATCAACAACTCGAGTTTTGATATATTTCAATGTTTAGACACTTATATTTTTTGCATATTTAGATGTTTTGTCATTTACCCACTAGAAACAAAGTAAATAAAACAAACATACTAAAATCAATAATTGGTAAATATATGAATCAATAATTATTTTTTTTTAGAGTTATTGATATTGATCTATTTTAAGATTATTTTATAAGTTCCAACATTTTAAGTTAGTCATTGATGTTATTTATTTTAATATTAATCTATAAGTTCCAAGAGGCTTTAACCATTAATTCTAATTTTACAATGTGCTATGGCAATATGGCTAATTCCTGGAAGGTGTGGCATAGTATTGTGTAACACTTATCTATTGTTTTGCTATATAGTTGCATTTTCAATGTTTTCTTTGATTGAATAAAATATATTATAATATTGAATGATTTATTATATGTTATTTATATTATTTACCCATATATAGTGATATTTGTAGCCTTGTATAGCAGTTTATAATATAAATAATTTGGCTACTGCAAAATAGGGAAAGAGGCAAGAAGCCCTCTGGTTGTGTGCTGAAATGGTGGAGAGAGGTCTCATGCCATATCATTGCACTCATCAATGGTTTCTCTTCCAAATGTAAGATTTTTAAGGTTAAGAGTTGTTGGATGAAATGTTGAACAAGCATTCACCAAATCTTATATGACTTCCCTTCTAAATAGAGAAGGATAAATGTGCATAAAATTTTATGTGTGAACTGTACATTTTGATTTTTACTTTAATATTTAAAACAACACACCAAAGTTGTCATATAAATAGCTAAATGTTTTTATTCAAAGCATTCTTAAAGAAGAGTTTTGTAGGCTTTTATCTACTTTTTCAAGTTATTATAATAATTTGACATTTTATTTCTTAAATATGGTATAAAATGTTTTACTTATTGTAACTAAAATACAACACACACATATAATGTATTAAATAATATTAACTAGTACATTTTAAACATATATAGGTCACAAATTAATAATAAATGATTAGCTTATTTTGAATAATACTATTATTAAAAAAAACATTGAATATAATTAAGATAATTAGAATTTTTCATATATAAATGAAAGATTTGTATTATTAAATATTTTTGTTGTAGTTTAAATACTAAATTATTAAACAATATTCATTATAAATTGTTTCCAAAGTGTATCATAAGATTGATTATGAATAATAACATCAAAAAAATTATCAAAGTAAATGAAGAAATACATGGGGTCACTTTTATTATATTAACATTTATTTTCAACAACCCTAAGAGTAATTCAGTGGTCCACAATTGAATGATAATTCCTAAAAACCCACTTGTCTTTTAGCTCATTTTCCATGTAATTTTTTCTTACTCTCGAGAATAATTTCATACAACCTTGAAAAATTATGATGATTTTGTAATTTAAAGGGTTATTTTTGTCACCACTTTTAAAAATACAAGCACTGAGATTGAAGTTCAAATTTATCTTTCAATTCTCATAAAATCAACTTGAAGAACCAATTAGATCAATAACAATTTGTTGAAACTATGTTGTGATGGTCATGATAAACTAAAATCCACAAATAACAATCAATCTGGCTAAAAAGGTACAACTGAACATCCAACTAACACCCAAACATGCAAATTTTTCAGTCTTGCCTCTCCCCAACTCTTACATCATAATTTTTAAACTCATTCTCTGCCCACACACTCAAAACAATTCAAAAGCTTTAATACCTTTTGTCTACCCCATATTCCAAGTTTTCATTTGAATTTTTTTTTTTAAATATGACTTTCTTTTCTCCTTTATCACCTTATGCAAATTATGCTTTAATTACTTTTGGAGAAATTGAAATCAACTATAAGTGGCTTTTTAATTATCTTAACAACAATATTAAAAGCAACTTGAAGAACCAACTAGATCAATAACAATTTGTTGGAACTATGTTGTGATGGTCATGAGAAACTAAAATCCACCAACAATGCTCATGGTTCCATAACTAGAGCTCATGGTTCCATGGACAGTGTTCATGGTTCCACCAACAATGACCATGGTTCCACAAATAGAGCTCATGGTTCCACCAACAATGCTCATGGTTCCGCCAACAACTCTTATGGTTCCACCAACAACGTTCACGGTTCCACCAACAACGCTCATGGTTCCATATCTAGAGCTCATGGTTCCACCAATAATGCTCATGGTTCCATTACTAGAACTCATGGTTCCACCAACAATGCTCATGGTTCCACCAATAATGATCATGGTTCCATAAATAGAGCTCATGGTTCCATAAATAGAGCTCATGGTTCAACCACCAATGCTCATGTTCCACCAATAATGATCATGGTTCCATAAATAGAGTTCATGGTTCCACCAACAATGCTCATGGTTCCACCAATATTGTTCATGGTTCCATAACTATAGCTCATGGTTCCACCAACAATGCTCATGGTTCCATAGCTAGAGCTCATGGTTCCACCAACAATGCTCATGGTTCCACCAACAATCCTCATGGTTCCATAACTAGAGCTCATGGTTCTATCAACAATGCTCATGATTCCACCAATAATGTTCATGGTTCCATAACTATAGCTCATGGTTCCACCAACAATGCTCATGGTTCCATAACTAGAGCTCATGGTTCCACTAGTAATGTTCATGGTTCCATAACTAGAGCTCATGGTTCCATGGATAGTGCTCATGGTTCCACCAGTAATGATCATGGTTCCATAGCTAGAGCTCATGGTTCCATAACTATAGCTCATGGTTCCACCAACAATGCTCATGGTTCCATAGCTAGAGCTCATGGTTCCACCAACAATGCTCATGGTTCCACCAACAATCCTCATGGTTCCATAACTAGAGCTCATGGTTCTATCAACAATGCTCATGGTTCCACCAATAATGTTCATGGTTCCATAACTATAGCTTATGGTTCCACCAACAATGCTCATGGTTCCACCAGTAATGTTCATGGTTCCATAACTAGAGCTCATGGTTCCATGGATAGTGCTCATGGTTTCACCAACAATGATCATGGTTTAACAAATAGAGCTCATGGTTCCACTAACAATGCTCATGGTTCCACCAACAACGCTCACGGTTCCACCAACAACGCTCATGGTTCCACCAACAATGCTCATGGTTCCACCAACAACACTCATGGTTCCATAACTAGAGCTCATGGTTCCACCAATGTTCATGGTTCCACCAACAATGCTCATGGTTCCATAACTAGAGCTCATGGTTCCACCAACAATGGTCATGGTTCCATAACTGGAGCTCATGGTTCCATCAGTAATTTTCATGGTTCCATAACTAGAGCTCATGGTTCCACCAAAAATGCTCATGGTTCCATAACTAGAGCTCATGGTTCCATCAGTAATTTTCATGGTTCCATAACTAGAGCTTATGGTTCCACCAACAATGCTCATGGTTCCATAAATAGAGCTCATGGTTCCACCAACAATGCTCATGGTTCCGCTAACAACTCTCAAGGTTCCACCAACAACGCTCATGGTTCCATAGCCAGAGCTCATGGTTCTACCAACAACGCTCACGGTTCCACCAACAACGCTCATGGTTCCATAGCTATAGCTCATGGTTCCACCAACAACGCTCATGGTTCCACCAACAACACTCATGGTTCCATAACTAGAGCTCATGGTTCCACCAACAATGCTCATGGTTCCACCAACAATGCTCATGGTTCCATAACTAGAGCTCATGGTTCCATAACTAGAGCTCATGGTTCCATCAGTAATTTTCATGGTTCCATAACTAGAGCTCATGGTTCCACCAACAATGCTCACGGTTCCACCAATAATGATCATGGTTCCATAAATAGAGCTCATGGTTCCACCAACAATGCTCATGGTTCCGCCAACAACTCTCAAGGTTCCACCAACAACGCTCATGGTTCCATAGCTAGAGCTCATGGTTCCACTAATAATGCTCATGGTTCCACCAATAATGCTCATGGTTCCATAAATAGTGCTCATGGTTCCACCAACAATGCTCATGGTTCCACCAATAATGATCATGGTTCCATAAATAGAGCTCATGGTTCCACCACCAATGCTCATGGTTCCGCCAACAACTCTCATGGTTCCACCAACAATGCTCACGGTTCCACCAACAACGCTCATGGTTCCATAGCTAGAGCTCATGGTTCCACCAATAATGCTCATGGTTCCACCAACAATGCTCATGGTTTCATAACTAGAGCTCATGGTTTCATAACTAGAGCTCATGGTTCCACCAACAATGCTCATGGTTCCACTAATAATGTTCATGGTTCCATAACTATAGCTCATGGTTCCACCAACAATGCTCATGGTTCCATAACTAGAGCTCATGGTTCCACCAACAATGCTCATAGCTCCACCAATAATGATCATGGTTCCAAAAATAGAGCTCATGGTTCCACCACCAATGCTCATGTTCCACTAATAATGATCATGGTTCCATAAATAGAGCTCATGGTTCCACCAACAACGCTCATGATTCCACCAACAACGCTCACGGTGGAACCATGAGCACTATTTATGGAACCATGAGAATGGTTGGGGAAACCATGAGCTCTAGTTATGGAACCATGAGCATTGTTGGTGGAACCATGAGCTCTAATTATGGAACCATGAGCATTGTTGGTGGAACCATGAGCTCTAGCTATGGAACCATAAGCGTTGTTGGTAGAACCATGAGCACTGTCCGTGGAACCATGGGCATTCTTGGTGGAACCATGAGCACTATTTATGGAACCATGAGAATGGTTAGGGGAACCATGAGCTCTAGTTATGGAACCATGAGCATTGTTGGTGGAACCATGAGCTATGGAACCATGAACATTATTGGTGGAACCATGAGCATTGTTGGTGGAACCATGAGCACTATTCATGGAACCATGAGCTCTTATTATGGAACCATAAGCTCTAGTTATGGAACCATGAACATTATTGGTGGAACCATGAGCACTCTTCGTGGAACCATGAGCATTGTTGGTGGAACCGTGAGCTTTATTTATGGAACCATGAGAATTGTTGGGGGAACCATGAGCTTTAGTTATGGAACCGTGAGCTCTAGTTATGGAACCATGAACATTGTTGGTGGAACCATGAGCCTTATTGGTGGAACCAAGCATTGTTGGTGGAACAATGCTTATGGTTCCGCTAATAAGGCTCATGGTTCCACCAACAATGCTCATGGTTCCATAACTAGAGCTCATGGTTCCACCAACAACACTCATGGTTCCACTTATAATGCTCATGGTTCCAGCAAAAATGCTCACGGTTCCTTAAATAAAGCTCATGGTTCCACCAACAATGCTCATGGTTCCACCAATAATGCTCATGGTTCCATAACTAGCTCTCATGGTCCCAAAAACAATGCTCATGGTTCCACCAATAATGCTCATGGTTCCATAACTAGCTCTCATGGTCCCAAAAACAATGCTCATGGTTCCATAACTAGATCTCATGGTTCCACCAATAATGATCATGGTTCCTTAAATAGAGCTCACGATTCCACCAACAATGTTCATGGTTCCATAAATAGAGCTCATGGTTCCACCGACAATGTTCATGGTTCCGCCAACAACGCTCATGGTTCCACCTCTGTTTATGGAGCCATGAGATCTATTTATGGAACCATGAACATTGTTGGTGGAACCATGAGCTCTAATTATGGAATCATGAGCATTGTTGGTGGAACCATGAGCATTGTTGTGGAACCATGAACAATGCAGGTGGAACCATGTAAAATGCATACAACACCATGTGTAATTAAGGAACCTTGAACAGCGTTGGTGGAACCATGAGCGTTGGTGGTGATGAGCGTTGGTGGTGGAACCATGAGCAATGGTTTCCAAGTGGTGGAACCATGAGCGTTGTCAGTGGAACCATGAGCAATGAAAAGGGTTAAAAATTATATTGTTTAGAATCAATTATGCTTTTGTTTAAACAATAATTATGAATGGATATAATTGTTGTTTTTAATGCAGAAATGGGTTCCACCAATAATGCTCATGGTTCCATAACTATAGCTCATGGTTCCACCAATAATGCTCTTGGTTCCATAAATAGAGCTCATGGTTCCACGAACAATGCTCATGGTTCCCTACTGCACTTTAATTCTTGTTGTGTATAGATCAAGGCTCTCCTTGTGTGGAAAGGAAGGCACTGGCTTGGCATGAATATAAAATTCCTTTACTTTGAATCTGTTAATTTCAATTGTTGAAAATCTTAAGTAAACCAATAAGTTTTTTGATCTAATGTTATTTTTTGTGCTTTGTATGCGAGGATCACATTGGCCCTGCAGTGTTAAATGAACTAGATGTGAAAATCCTCACAGCAGATCTAAGAGATGATGTATACCTCACAAGAAAGTAATTGATTAAGCAAGAAAATAGAAGAAGAGTGGTCAATGCAGTATAATGAGCAACAGAATAATAATATAGTAGAACTCGGATAGAAGCAAAAATACTTCACACACACTAATTAATTAATCACAATATGGACAAATAAATAGTACAATGCATGAGGATTCGAATGCCTAAGGTGGCAATTCGAATTAGCCTTCATGGAGTGATCAAAGGATCACTAGAGTGTCATCGGAGCACAACTAGTAGTCTATCTCATCATCAGTGGAGTCATCAATGCTCAAGTAACTATCAACCATTAGTCAAAATGAGTCTAACTAAGTGTGGTAGGTGTAATTGAGTGTAACTGAATGAAGGAGGCTCAGTGGAGGGCGCATGAGGAGCTAACTGGTGTCAGAATGGGCAGTCTAGTCTCACTGGAGATCCATCGAAGTGATACAGTCAGTTGAGAGTCAGTCTAGCCTTAAATCAAGGAAAGAACTGATGATAACTCAATTAACTAAAGTGCAACTGAGAGGTAGGTGAGACAGGGCGCATGAGATGCATGCAATTGCATGAAGGGGCGCACTAAGCACTAGGAGGGCTAAAACTGATCTGAGAGAAGCTCCCGGGGGTTGGCTAACTGAGGGCTAGGTGTTGGACTGACGACTGGGATGCATGCAAATGCATGCAAACCCTAAATAATGCATGCAAACCCTAAAAGTGCATGCATGAATGAAAATACAAATAATGAAAATGCTGCTAGGACTAAGATGGAGTATAGGAATATGCTAACACCCCCCTTAATCCATCCTGGGCCCTGGTAACTAAGACCAAAGGTCACCTCATACAATGAATAATAATAGTCAATAAACCGAGGAAATGGGGAAAACCTACATTCAATGAATAATAATCCATCAATGTATATAGTTGGTACTACATTCAAAGAACTCAATTGGAATTATATATTCAATAAATAATTAAATTTAAAAAGTGAAAAGAAATGAGAGCTATAATAAATATTAATGCACCCCATACATATTCGTGTTGAAAGTAGAATCCATTGATATAACATCAATGTGTGAATGTCTCACCATCATGGAACACATCCAACTTGTCTGTAACAGAGGAATGAAGAAGAATTTACCCAGCGAAGGAAAAAATTTGTATCCTCTAGCGAGGGGATTGAGAGGGTGATAAATTCCATTAGTGTGGAGGGAACATCCTCGATGAATTCAAATGACAAAATCATAGCCACATTTTTAGATAATTTGTCAGAAATGGGGGCACATAACAATAGTGGAGGAGAAGAAATGAGGGGTTCTGAACCATTTGTTGATGAAGTACATTGTCCCGTCCACGAGGAGTCAATCCATGTTGTTGATCAAATGGGATCCTCTAGAAAAGATACTAGTTTTTCTATAGAGAATGCATTAGAGGACATGTCTCATTCATGTGGTGGGGATTCTTCGATTCCTGTGTATGATAAGATAGGAACCATGAGCTCTATTTATGGAACCATGATCATTATTGGTGGAACCATGAGAATTGGTGGTGGAACAATGAGCTCTATTTATGGAACCATCATTATTGGTGGAACCATGAGCATTGTTGGTGGAACCATGAGCTAGTTATGGAACCATGAGCATTGTTGGTGGAACCATGAGCATTATTGGTGGAACCATGAGCGTTGTTGGTGAAACCATCAGCTCTAATTATGGAACCATGAGCATTGTTGGTGGAACGATGAGCGTTGTTAGTGGAACCGTGAGCTTTAGTTATGGAACCATGAGCATTGTTGGTGGAACCACGAGCTCTAGTTATGGAACCATGAGTGTTGTTGGTGGAACCACGAGCTCTAGTTATGAAACCATGAGCATTGTTGGTGGAACCATGAGCTCTAGTTATGGAACCATGAGCGTTTTCGGTGGAACCATGAGCGTTGTTGGCCGAACCATGAGCATTGTTGGTGGAACCATGAGCTCTATTTATGGAACCATGATCATTATTGGTGGAACCATGAGTTCTATTTATGGAATCATGATCATTATTGGTGGAACCATGAGCATTGTTGGTGGAAGCATGAGCTCTATTTATGGAACCATGATCATTGTTGGTGGAACCATGAGCTCTAGCTATGGAACCATGAGCGTTGTTGGTGGAACCATGAGCGTTGTTGGCAGAACCATGAGGTCTAGTTATGGAACCATGAGCGTTGTTGGTGGAACCATGAGGTCTAGTTATGGAACCATGAGCGTTGTTGGTGGAACCATGAGCTCTAGTTATGGAACCATGAGTGTTGTTGGTGGAACCATGAGTGTTGTTGGCGGAACCATGAGCATTGTTGGTGGAACCATGAGTTCTATTTATGGAAACATGATCATTATTGGTGGAACCATGAGCATTGGCGGTGGAACCATGAGCTCTATTTATGGAACTTAATGACACTCTTCAAATAAAGAATCTTATTTGTGACACAGTGTTACGCCCACCCAAGGGTCTACTCTAATGAGCGACACATAATCCTAATGCACAATCCGCCCACAATTACAAGATTGTGGAAGATTTGGCCCTGCCCCTTGTGCTATGTCTTCTCTCGAAATATTGCAAAGTTGTCTTACATAACATAAATCAATGTTGTTCTCCAGTGGTTGGAACGATCCCTCATAATTGAGTTTGGTTGCATTTATATGGAACAATGTGAATATGTCCCCGTGCCCGTGCCCGTTGTTTTTGTTGCGTCGCCATCTTTTAATCTCCAAGTTTACAACTTAGGAAATTTGAACTCACAATGTTTTCTAGTGGGGCCTTGGCCTTGAGCTCCTTACTAGAAAACAAGTACAATATTCATTTATTTTTTCAAAATAATAGAGGTATAAAAGAGGATGTTACATTTGCACTTTAGAAGGACTATTTTTGGGCTTTAGAAAGGGGGTTGGATAATACTATAAGGAATGATTGTTCCCTATCCTCATGAGCTACTACAAGAGTTAGTTCTTCAGAGAACGGCTCTACGACCTCTACAATGTATACAACATCCCCATTGAAGCGATCATGTGTGCAATTTCATATCAAAGCATGTGTTGCCAACTTCCTATAAACAATAATATCAAAGCAAACTTCACATGCAAGTTTCAAAGAAAAAGAAACACATGTCGACATTAATTCAAAGGTTACAAAATACATAACATGTTAATTTCATTAAACCATCTATGCACAAACTATTGCACTTCTATTCTATTCCTCTCACCTGATCTTATAATACTTTGGTCCCTCTCGCCCTGATTTTTAATTACTTGGCCACTTCCATTCTATGCCCTTATGGCTTACATATAAAATAGGATGCCAAATATATGGATCATCTCGAATCCACAATATTCTCCCTAATAGCACTAACTATTTGCTCGAAATAACAATTTCATGCCTATAGTAACAAACCCTACCCTTCTAGATACATGTTTACATAATTACTAGGAAAGATCGTGTCCTCCTTCAACTTGAATTTTGATAATGATCTAGTGGGGTTAATGCTCTTGCATCACCTACCTTAGGGATGATATGTATACATATTTGGTTGATGATTGATTGTAGGTACTATCTGGTTCCTTGATCTTTGATTCCTTTCCTTGAGAGCTTATTATATTGATTTTAAAGTGTTTTAGCCATCAGTTGCTATTTTGACCTCACACTTTAGGGGCCATATTTTATACCATTATTTTACACCCTTGAGGTATATAGGAGATGCATTATACTTTGTATGCATTGGAACTACATTTTTTACCCTGAAGTTTGAGTATCATTGTCATTTTCAACCATATTGCCCTCTATATACTATGCAAGCTGGGACACTCCCTCATTATTTCTCCTTGAATCATTGGAGAAGGAGATCATATTCCTTCTTGCACCGATGGAGAGAGTGATAGCCTCAGAACCTTCTACTTTTTAGTAGTGTAATGTCCTCTCCATGAGGGCCCTATGGTCATTCTACTACATCATAAACCCCTATAGATTCAGACATAAAAAGTTAATAAGAAGGGGGTTACGTTTTGAGACATGGTTCCACGGACAATGCTCATGGTTCAAGCTCTATTTATGGAACCATGAGCATTATTGGTGGAACCATGAGCATTGTTGGTGGAACCATGAGCTCTATTTATGGAACCATGAGAATTGTTGGGGTAACCATGAGCTTTAGTTGTTGGGGTAACAGTAGTTATTGGTTCCGGCCGTCGGAAACTCGGGTGCATTGGAAACCTCTCACCACACCTCGGGTGCATTGGAAACAACAGTTATCGGTACCGGCCATCGGAAACTCGAGTGCACTAAAATTTCAAAATATATATGTTTATTATTTTATTAGTAATATTTGTTGAAATATGCATTGTTTATTTGATTTGATTTTTATATTTAAAAAAATATATATGATATTATATGATGGTATTTTAATTTTTTTTAATATTTTAAGATTTTCAACTACAATTTATGATAAAATAAAATTTTAATCAACAATTTTTCTTTTCACATGTTATAATCAACAAAATTTATTTACATAAAGTTTTATCTTGTTAAATTCACTTAAGTTAATTAATTTTATTAGTTCACTTTAATAATTTTTTATAACTTTCAAATATTAATTATATTATATATCTTTTTCACCTAATTTTATTATAAATTTAAAAAATCATATGTATTTTAGGTTACTTATATAATTCAATTCAATAAATATATAGAATTAATATAAAAACAATTTAATATTTATTACATAAAAAATATATACAATATAAAATACTAACAATTAAATATTCAATCATAAATATAGAATTCTTATATTTTAATTTATTATTAATATTTAAAAATGTTATTAATTTTGTAAGTTTAATGAGAAAGTATTGATGTTTATAAATATTAAATAAAAAGATGTATTATTGTTTAAGAATATTATACATTTTTATAACTTATAACATATAAGAGTATAATTATTCATTTCTAACATTATAAGATGGGCTAGAACTTTGCAATGATTTACATACATCTATTACAATGCAAAAGATTTTGCACTATAAACTATTGATTAAAAATATATAAATATGTTTTAAATTACAAATTATTATTATTATAAAACATTGTTTTGTGTATTTTTATTTATAATATGTATATAAAGTTTCATTTATAATATCTAAAAAGAATGTGGAATTGGTGAAATTTGCTAAAATTATAACATTATTTTATTTTAAAAATCTTTAAAAACTTTTTAATATGGTTTTATTCATTTATCAATTAGGCAAAAACATAAATATATTTTTAAAGCAAACTATATGCTTTGCAACTATTATTATTATTATTCTTATTTAAAATCAATAAATTTCAAAAAACATTATTTTCTAAAATATAATTTCTTTAAACTTAATATTCGTTATATCAACTAAAATTTTACATCTAATAATTGGTATGCACTTACATTCCTTAGTCTAAAATATCATTAGATATGCATTTACACATTATATATAATATATGATATACTTTAAGTCTCTTTCAAGCAATATTGTTACATAACTTCACTTGAATTGTAAGGTTTATGATGAATATCATAATTAGTTTTATATCCATTTTTATGTATATTTGGGATGCTAATTTAATTATATTTTAAATCACTAACCAAATGAAAGGACATTGGAACACAAATATAAATTCTAAAACATGATTTTACTTCTACATTTTTTCTTATACATTTTTTCTTTCAAGTTTAAATTTCAAGGTATAACAATAGTTTCTAGGTTTCTAAGCAACCTAATAACAATGTTTCATAGACATTATCACCATGCAATTTTTGTTTTTATTTATTTATGTTTCATTTCATTGTATTTTTGGATCCACATTAAAAAAATTAGATGTTTAAGATACGTAAATGAGAGGAACAAGTTTTGAGTGAAATTTTAAATCACATTATGTTTAAGATATTTACAATGAGAGGAGCAAGTATTGAGTTGGAATTTTAGTTATAATTAGTTTTATGGCATATTATATGTATATTTAAATAAGATTAACATGGTATAATTATTGTGAAGTTTTACTAGTATGATTAGTATGATTAATTTTAAAGGATTTTTTTTGTTGTATTATTTATAGTTGAAAATTTAGACTTTAATAATAGTAAATATGATGTAATTATTAAATAAATACAATTAATATTTTTATAATATAAAAATTAAATAATTATTTCAATTTACAAATTTAAATTTAAAAATATTACTTATATAATATAAACAATAAATTCTTTATTACATTTAATTCATTAACAAGTTATTAAAAATCTAAAATAGAATCAAAAGTTGTACCATAATTTTCAACCAAAAAAAATTAAAATAATCATTAAAAATAATCTAAAAATAATTAAAAGTTATTTCATAACTTTAATAAAAAAATTGAAAAAACCAAAAAAATATATATTTTATTTTAATATAATTAAATACATTAAAATATATCAAAACCATAAGAAAATTACTAATTAATACATATAAATATATTATATTATATTTCAAGGATGGTATCATAATAAAATATATTTTTTAAAATATAACTATATTGAAATAAATATTGACGGCACGCAAGTATTTAAACTATTCCATAATTTAAGTTATGGTTATTAATAATAATATTTTTTAAATAAATGTTTTTAGTTCAATAATTTATATTTAAAATAAATTTATTTTATTTTTTAAATTATATAGTTTAATATATTTTGAAATTTTTGAAAAAAAAATCAATGTACATATTTTCCGATATATATATATATATATAAATTTAAACACTTACTTTTTAAAAATAAATCCTTCATAATTATTTTAGAATTATATATAACCAATTCTTTTAAAATAAATTGTTCCCAATTATTCTAATTATTCATATTGTAATATAAATCTAATAACTTAATAACTTATTTATAAATTTTGATATTCTTTTAAAATATATTTATATGATTATATATATAATGGTTTTAATAAATCAATTTGAACAAAATTAACATCCATAATATAAAAGGTGTGCAAATACAAGAGTGGAGAATCAGCAATGGATTTCATGAGTTACAAGACATCTATTATGTTTACAACATATATAAGGTTTCTTCCTAATATGGCCATAGTAAAAGCCATTGTTTACAGGCATTTAAAAGAAACCTAGAACATATTTTGAAACAAAAACCTAAAACATATTTTGAAACTTTTAATTTTAAAAATTCATGTTTCTAATATTCTACCTCAGAACTACCTATCAGTAAGAACTGGACTTGACTCAATAATAACACAATTTACATATTTCAAATATGCAAAAAAGCCGATACAAAGTAAGAATAACTAAACTTATATTTGTTCTAAATTACAACTTTTAGGTAAAACAAAGGAAGCCATTTTCCATACTCTTTCCAGCCTAAGAATAACTTGCATGTTTGAAGACAATCAAGGTTATTGTTAACAGAAAACAATTCACCCTTGACGTAGGCAAAAAAATGATCTGCACCTTATCGTCTACAGTAACATTGAATTTGTAAGTAAATCTAAAGTAATTGGAAAGTTGGGCTTGCAGTACATCCCCAAACGTCTGCAGTAACTCCAATGATGGTTTTGAAAATCGATTGGGTGATCATAACATAATCAGGGTCATGCTCAGGCGAAGGGCATTGCGCCTGAGAGCATTTCCATTAGATATATAGTACATGCCCTGCCCTGAAAATTAAAAGTTTGCACTAGATATATAGTACATGCCCTGCCCTGAAAATTAAAAGTTTGCACTTATGGATGCAGTTTCCTGGATTTCATAAAAAAACACAACACTATAAAACTTATGCATGAAATGTAGGAACGACTCTATATGAGGACTTCCAGCAAGACCTGAAGGGAATCCCAGATGGTGGTGAAGGAGAAAAATCGAAAGGAAGCCACTGGGCCTCGACTTCCCTTGATAGGATCTTGACCAGCTCGATCATTGCGGATTTCACCGCTGGCAATCTCCACTCTTTCTTTAGTTAGCTCTATAGCTCTTGCTTCTTGGAGCTACTACTGATATTAAGTAGCTAAATTCGCTATGCGTTTGCAACAAGATAGGAGTGGTGCACTCAAGGGCCTCTGAGCTTCATTTGAACATCAACAATTTTATAAAGAGGGCCATGGCCCAGTTTCCTGAAGCCCGTTTCCGGTGAACCGGCCCAGATAGATATCCTTTAGTGCCAATCCCCAACCCCATCCCAGGAAGGAGGTGATTCTACTTGCATTACCAGTTCGACGTGCCCTTTATATACAATATACATAAACAAAAAGAAATTGACAGACAGTCATTCTCATACAGACCCGACAGAGAGATAAAAACCCTTGCGGCAAAAGAACCTTTAGGGAATAGCACTTATACAGAACACAGTTAATACACTGGCTCGGGCTACTGGGTCGGTTGGTTGCTGGCATGCATCCCTTGTTGGTTTCTTTGTTCATATAGGAATTCAACCCTTACAGGAACCGATAGAAGACCGAAGAAGCAGCACCAGATTAGGGGATGGACTCGATAGAAGCCAGGAACACACAAGTTGCTCAGGTATTCTATCCTATATTTTATAAGAAGAGAAGAACAACGGTGATGCAAAGTAGAGCCTGGAGTCATTCCCGAGCGTGGCGTATACAGATACAACACGTTTCCTGATCGAGCCAAGTGTCTGGCTAACAATATAGGATTCTCTCTCTCGAATTCCTTGATCAAAGATGCCATACCTGCAGAAGCCTCCAGCCGGAGATAATCAGCAACATAACCCCAAAACTGTAAACGTCGCCCTTCTTTGAGAGGACACAGCCACTGCCATACTAGGGAGCAATGTAGAAAACTGTGCCTCTCATGCTCGGGGTGGTGAATACTCCGCTCCTCAAAACATCTCCTCTACCTGAATCCCTGCTATGGTGGTGGAGGGGAACGGGCCTTCATGAAACCAATATTTGCTTCTAACTTCTGCTTTTAGGCGTCTGCTGCTCCTCCTGTTGCTACCAGCTATCCAACGCAGGGAACAACAATGGAATGAGATGATACATGGTATGTTGCTGGTTTGTTGCTCTGGAATGGCAAGTTTATTCAATTTGAAATTTAAAATTTAAAATCTCAATCCGCCCAAATCCATGTATATCAATTAAATTAATCGTCCAGCTGTTCTCGGAATCGTGCCATCAAGCTAGCTATCGTGTCAGCTACGTCGCCGCCTAACCATAGTGCGCTTGGAATTAAGTGGATAAGATGGGAAGTTTTCCAGGCCAGCTAATGTGTCAGCTCCGTCGCCGCCTAGCCATAGTAGGCTTAGAATTAAGTGTATTAGATGGGATGTTTTCCGTCACCAGAATCGCCAATCCATATCTCCCGCGGATGGATGCCATATTCCCGCAGATGGATGCCATATTCACCTGAAAGGCTCGCCTTAAAGGCGAGTGTGTCTGTTTAATAAGGCTCGCCGTCAGTTAAGCGGTCTTTTTCTGGTATATACGAGTGAGTACTCTCCGTCCATCGCAGGATGAGAAGTGAATATGCGGGAGAATCACAGGATTACTCTCCTTTTGCCGGGAATTGTTGTTAGATTTGATGTATGCAGTTAACTACTCCATCTCTTTTGCCTGCCAAAGGAGAGTTGCCCTGCGATTGTTCTTTACATGATGCTAAGTATTTGAAAGCTTGATTCACAGATTCTTCAATTCTACTAAAGGATATCATACAATATGTAAGTTATTTAATTTTCCAATCATCGGTGGATTCTTGATTTGTCTCCTTGGAAGATTTGATCTCTGTTTCTTAGTCCTAAAATCACCTTTTTTCTTCTGCAGGACTTGCTGAAGAAAACTGTTCAAGCCAGATTGCACATTGGTTTGCTCTACTCCAGGCGAACAACAAATTTGTTTGTTTCAAATGTCTGAGCGTCACTTGCAGGAGAAGACGGCTGTACATTAATATTTAACAAAATATGTTCTGGGTGATGAATAACCCTTAGAGTAACTTCATCAGTAGTCAAAACCCATTTTCTTTGTGCGAAAATTTTGGAATTTGTAGCAGAGATTTAGTGACTTACATAAGGGTTTTGGTTCAGAAGGATTTTGATTGTAAGATAACTTAGATCTCAAAGAGATTTACAGAAGGGTGGGTTCTGGCTCATATACAGCGCAGAAGCTCAGTTAAAAAAAAAGAAGGGAGATCAGATATAAGAATAAAAGGCATCGGAAAACAAATTCACTTATCAGGAAAAATGGAATTTGGGTTTGTCTACAAGATTGCAATAATTCTCAATTGCCAAAACCTAAAAGAATGCGTCTAAAGCAGATTTCTTGAGTCATCTATCATGAATAATAAGCAATGAAACATCATTTTCAACAACTGTATATGAAACATAGGACTGTTTGGGGACACAGTATCAACCAAGCATCTCAGTACTTATAAAGCATTGTGTATATATCCCAATATATATTACATATTGCATTGCTGGTTGTTAGTGTTGATTGATTGTTTTTTAACTCTGTAACAAAGGATAGGCTAATCTGTTTTTCGATAATATTGAATTGAATCTTAAAATTGCAGCGGTGAAATTTCAATCACAAGAAAATTTTTAAAAGATTAATTTTTATTAAGAATTTGAGATTTTCATAGTCAATTTTTAAATATCTTGTTTACCAAGTGGAAGTGATATTTACAGAATTGTTGTTTGTCATAATAAACCCTAACAATATTCAACTTGCTGCAGACCATTTAATGCAGCTGTAGCAGATATGTTAACCATTGAATCTCAAACTGCAAATATGTTAACCGTTGGGTTCCAACAATCAACATACCTGATGCAGCTGCATTAAATAACCTACATCAAACTGAATATTGTTCGCCACAATAGGCAACTCACGTAGCATTCTCATGTATATTTACGGCATGCCATGAGCCTGACGCCGATACAGCGCATTACCCTTTCTATTCTGCTCAGTAATCCAATCACAGATGCCATTTTCACGATTCACAGCCTGAATGTCGATTTTTCCTTTTGAAGCGACACACGTCTTGTTTTCCATTTTCTTGTCGGACGTGAGGTGAGATCCAACCGTAGTTCACGACAGGTTTGGATTTGTCACTTTTATTGGAAATCTTAGGTAATAAAGTGAATAGCAAAATGGTTGATATTGTTTATGCATCAAAGCATCATGATATAGTTTTTCTCTGGTCAAAAAGACTGTACCTGAATTTTAATTAAAGCTTTAAATTCCATAAAAAATTCTATAACTATATCAAATTTGATAATCCAACATTGTTTGGCATCTTTCAAAACGTATTAGTGATGAAAATATATATTTTTATGTCCCCGTAGGGCACTATATATTTTTCGTGAAGTCTTATTAATAGCTCGGTACATGGCAAAACTATTTAACGTTTTCTTAAGTTTATTGCAAAGTTATAATTTTCATATTAAATATATATTTTTAAAAACAATTTATTTCAATGTTAATTGGCTGTTCTTTGCGAACGTCAGCGAGGTTGGACGAGTCAAAGTTGGCTTTGGGGAACGAGATTGACAATGATAGTTGTTTCTTTCATTTATTCAATTCAATGCCACATTTGTTTAGTGCAAAAGCCTCTTATTAGCTCCCTGGTTTGGCTTACGTTTGTGTGTTGTACAGGTTTCCCTTCACCTCAAGCTATTGAATGAATGCAATCAATGAATGCATTTTAAGCTCATTGTCCTGCAAATATCTATAGAGATCTCCTCTCAACCATTGGCTCGTGGTTCTTGGTAAGTCATTCTATGATGCTGGCGAAGACATGAGAGGAGCCATCGCTTTGATTTTGGTGAAGTACTGGATTAACAAGTTGCACTAACAATTTATTAATTACCAGCTAGTACTCATATATGCCAGGCTTGATTACTCATGACATTTGGAGTTCCGTATGGATTTTTTTTAATGATGACTCAAACCTTCAAGTACATTGAAGTTTTGTGGAACCATCTCGACAATGTTTTGCTCATTTGGCAATTCTCTCCGGGGTTCTACCCACCTGATGGGTCAGGGTTTGAGTTAGAGGGTTTGATGTTCCTTGGAGTGCTTCCTTACAAAGTTATTTGGTTTTTAAGAAGTGCCTTCTTGTTTAACGGAAGTGTCGATTAAGAAGTGCCTTCTTGTTTAAAGTTGAACGGAAGTGTCGATTAAAATGTTACTAAATCTGTCGGGGGTAAAGTTAGAGTCCAAAGATCACTGACTAGTAATAGGTAACAAGGTCACGGCTCAATTCCTTATTTGTTTCTTTACAGAGCTTAGTGTCGGGATTTCATGGGTAATTGAGTGTTAAGGGTCCCTTCCTTCTATTTTAATAGATATGCAACTCGTCCTCGAACGGTCGAGTTCTAATTTCTTCGTTATCTAATCTGGTAATGTTTTTATTTGACTGGTAAAGACCTCATTTTAAACTTCCATTTCTTTTATCAATGATATAAAGTGTATGCTGACTATTTTCTCTGTTACTTATGACAAGGTACCAGGCAGCAATCCAAAAGTTCCTAGCTCTGCGATTGTCTTGGCACTCATTACCATTTTGGAAAAAGTTCGAAACCATGGAGCATCGAACTTGGAGTTTGTCTACTAGGAATCTGAGCTCCTTCCAAGTTCAGATTGTCTCGATGAATAAGAGTCTTCTCATTTGATTCCCTTAGTGTAGTTGCAGTTGATGTTTGTTAGCTTGTCTCGATGAATAACAGTCTTCTCATTTGATTCCCTTAGTGTGGTTGCAGTTGATGTTTGTTAGCTGCAAGTTAAACTGTTATAGTTGACTATTTAAATGAGTGCTACGCTCAATTCTTTATAGGGTTTAGGACCTTTTTTACTTGAACTATGTGACGGTTTTATTGAACTGGTTTTTGGGTCGATATCCCCAAATAGGGCTATCTATGGATTAACAATTTTGGTTATCATGTATATGTAATAACTGTAGTATTTGACTATTCTATGATCTTGCTCATTTCGAGCTTTCACTTGAATTTCATTCTCGGACTATTGTTGGTACCAGATTTGGTTATGGCAAACTTAGTGATGAATGTCATTCTTTCAAAGACAAGATTTCAAAGTTAAATTTAGCCAAATTTTATAATGCCTGTGGATAGCATTTTATAAATTTGGGCAAATAAAAATTGGTTTTATTAAGCTAAATTTGGCTTTGGGGCCTTCTTGTACAGTGTTTAGGTTTATTTTTATATAAAAGTATCGACCCGAGGCATCAAAGTCGAAGTCCACCAGCTATCGATCTAAGTACCACAGCACCAGCATTACAACACACAGGTCGAGACAAAGCACCCAAAGTGCGCCATCAACACATAATTCCAAATAATAGCTACCAGCAAGGTTGTCAATCATCTAAAAGCCCCGTCCAGGAGTGCTGATCAATGCCATCAATTGTAAAGTTTTGAAGCTTATGAACAGCGTGTTCATCATTGTCATTGTCAACAAAGAAGAGCGCTATTCGACCTCAGCAAGAGACGTGGTTAAGTGTTTAAGTCTTTCGGTAATCGCTGTTGCATGAAGGCTCCAGTTTAGAGATGATAGAAGGGACAGAGACGAATTTTGAAGCTTTTTCAGGGTCTTGTTCTCATGATTTTAATAGAGACCATTGATTGCCAAGCAAGCTTCCAAGTGATTAGAATACCAAGTCTCAATTTGAAGTGCTCGAGCTGCTTGAATTGTTTAATTAACAAGCAACCTCCAGTGTTAATGCAAATGTCAAGAACATGAAAGGATACTTCGCTTTTGTGATTTTCGACAGTTAATGCCCTATTGATTTTGTAGCAGCAGTTGGTGTTGGGTTAGTATAATTGTTTTGGAGAACACTAATTAACTTGTCATTCATGTGCCAAACCGCACCAATGAAGATCACGAAGGTCATGTGCCTAAGCCCAAAATTTAGTAATCAAGAATACTCATAAGTGTCAAGGCTGCTTGAATTTCAGCATTCTTGGTTTTGTTTGGTTTTTACAAGTCATTGCCAAATATCATAGACAGTCGAGCTCACATACACAGCTTCACCAAGCAGCATCGTGCAAACATGTGTTGAAGAAAGATCAGCCCGCAGAGATCAAGAGGATGGTCATCATCGATTCCAGAAAACTAGTTGAGTCACTGAGGACAAAAGGGACAAGTCCAGTCTTCTTCCATGGATGGTTTATTTGGAGCAAGGAATGATAATCGGTGCCAACGAATATGAACTTTGCAGAAGTGAAAAACAATTTCAAGTGATCCTAGCTTTTCAGAAGGATGAAAAAATATTAAATTCAAAACATTGAAGAGTTAATTTTTCAAAGAATCAATTCGAGCACTTGGCAGAGCACCTGGCAAAGAATACATTTATTAGGTGGCAAAGCACTTGGCAATATATAGATCCAAATATTGAGGAAAATAATTAGTTGATAGTTGAGTAACCATCTCCAAAATTCCAGGCACAGAATCAACAACCAAAATCTCTTCAATCAATAATCACGAGTCATGACTTATCTTCAGATTTGATGACAGAAGATCTATTTAGTTATCAACGCTCGCAGAAGGGAAAGAGTCTGGGTCATTTTTTCCGGAGATATTATGGGAGCATATCACTTCCGTGTCTACCAGTTTCGAGATAGTATTCTGTTCATGGAAGATAGGCTATCTCTTAGACAAAGATCGTGGAAAATAAAATATCCAGGGATCAACTGGCAGCTAATTAGAGTCTTTCCAGTCATGCAATAACTTATTCAGGGTATTTTTCTTTTATAATTATTGTAATCTGTAATGAGAGGGGAGGTTCCAGCCAAGGGGGCTGTGAGGAGACACTTATGAGGGTCATGGATACATGTTTTATGTTTTCACTATTTGGTTATATCAATATACCTATGTGAGGATACCTTATTCTGATGAATGATACAAAGTGTGAGGATACCTTATTCTAATGAATGATACAGAGTACTGGGAACTAGATTCAAACTATATACTATTTTGATGTTTTGTATTTCTGTTTGCATTGTTGTTTATATGGATGTTTTCTTTGTACATGCCAATGCAGATATATGAATGTCAAACCAAGATAGATGCGTAAAATGTCTTTTTAAACATGCTAAGTAGTTTTGTGGCAAAATAATTTTTTTTCCTATTACAATTTTGTGGCAAGAGTATCATATTTCTATAGCTTTTGTCTTATAACAATAGTTTTTATTGCTATTAGCAACTGCGGGGACATTGCCACCTCGTGGCTCTTGTTAAAATGATTGCATCTTGAAAAAATATGATGTTTTTTTTAAAGTTCAATCATAGTAGGTTTCTGGCTTTCAAACAATTAATTTTTTTTGCATTGGATTATGATAGAGATTGAAGTCAAGTACAAAATTAAATTAATTGATATAAAAGCATGACTTCCTTTCTGCAAATTATATCTGTGAATCTTAATTTTTTTTAATTTAATTTTTTTATTGGTAATGTATGGAAAAGGGGTTTTGTTATTGGTTACCTCTCTTTCATTTATATTATATATAATTTTTTGAAATTTCAATTTATTAAGCATTCAAAATTTCAATTTATCAATAAGCATAATCATTACTATTTTTTTTTTTTAATTTAATCTCTTTTATTCCTAATGTATGTCAAACAGGGCCTTGTTATTGGTTAACCTTTCTTTAATTTTTATTATATGTAATCTTTTGAAATTTCAATTTATTAACCATTCAAAATTTCAATTTATTAACAATTCAGAATTTCAATTTATCAATAAGCATAGACATTGTCTTGTTATAATAGGTCTTTTTTAATGGCAAATAAAATATTATTGTTTTTTATTTGTTTTAAATAAACATTTATATTTTACCATCCCATTTAATAATATTTTAATATAATAAAAATATTTTAACTTTTATATATATATATATATATATTTAAAGGTATATATTTATAATTATAATTGTAAGTACATATTTTTTTCAATGACAAAATAGTAAAAACAATAATAACATAATTAGAGTAGAATATATAATACCTATAGAATATTATTAGAGACGATACCGAAAAAATCAATAATGAAAAAACCTAGTACAAATAAAATAATGAAGTAGTTTGCTTATATATAAAACTTGTAATTAAATATTCACAAATATATAGTGCTTATATATAATAGTTTTAATTAAATATTCACAAATATACCATAAATGTATTTAGACATTTATATGGTGTGAAAAAATGTATGTAGAAGTTTATATAATAAAATTAAACATATATTTAAAAAACAAAAAACATAAAATCTCAACAACCTAGACTTAATGAGGTGTGAGAGACACCTAGTTATTAATAATTATTTTAATAAGAAAGTATGAAATTGAATGGTATTTTTATAGTGTTTAAATAATTAAAGTTTGTTTTTTTAAATTGGTTTTCAAAATTTAATTATCTAAAAATCTGTATCCATATTACACTAGACGGAATATTTGATGAATTAGAATTTACCCAACTATGCTACTATGGTAAAACATTAAAAAAAAAAAAAAAAAAAAAAAAAAAAAAAAAATTATTTAAAAGCAATTTTAAATTAGTATTGTTTTTAAAAATGATAAATAAAGTAGGTTGCATTTGTTGTTTTTATTTTTATTTTAATAATTTATAATAAGCAAATTTTCAATTAAAATCTGGTCATTGGTTATCAACAATATTAAGAAAGTGCTAATTAAATAATTTTTCCCCCTTTGATAATAATTCCTCCCTTAATTCCAGTTTATTATTAATTGAAAACTTTAGTCTTCGAACAATGAAAATCTTCATATATCTTTTAGTGAAAATGAATTGCAATTACACAGAGTTTTCAAAGTTTTTAAGAGTTATATTGTGCCATGAAAAATGTTATACTCTCCCATGAAGTATTGAGCTCTTTCAATTATTTATATTGAACTCTTTCAATTAAGAGTAAGCTATACTCTCGACTATTTGCACTCAGGTAGTCGGAATTCTCACGTTGTTTATCCTAGTCTGATTTCTTGCTCGTCGACCAAAAATCCATTCGCTATCCGTAGGTCCCCTTACTGTCTTGGGGTTGATAGATTTGTCAGCGATCTCTCCGCACGTAATCATGCAATTAATGCATGGATTTTATGAATGTAGCTCTCAATTGCGCCCTCCTCCCCTGCCACCCTGCGCTCCCTACTCATGCATCCAACGATCTTGTGCACTTGTTCAAGCTCAAACTCAACCACCTACCAGCAACGAACAAGACCAATTAGCAACCAGTCGACGACCACATCTACAGTTTCATATTGCCGCATATATAGGTAATCACCATCAACAATCTCTAGTTTCAACACAATTGTGCAGTCGACATCAACACTATGCACACTTGACCATTCTATCTTCTTCGAGCACATTTTCAAACTTGATATGCGCACTACCTGGTTTTGGCACATTTGCATAGTTGATATGCTTTTGGCACATTTGTACAATTGACATGAGAACCCAGATGCATCCACGGTCACTTGAAAAGCAGCAGTAATGACTACATCCATGGCTATTGTCCCTTAGTTATTTCCGTCACCATTGAACTCAAAATTATGTCCACCATGATTAACAACTCGAACTTGGATTGCTCTCATCAGTTTGAGCTGATTAGGCTTATATCAATTGTAGACAAGATTGTAAGCAACAATGCTCAATCAAAGTTGTTAAAGGGTTCCTGTTATTAATAGAGCCTTTATGTGAGAAGGATGAATCATTAGTAAATTGGCATATAACCCTGAAAGGGCCAATTCATTGGGAGTTCTCTTCGAAATGACAATTTACTGTTCAAAATTCGCGTCATGCTCATCAACGAATCCAAACCAATAAACAACCATCCCAGGACCAAATTTGTCCACGTACCTGCAACAGGGGTGAGAATTGCTCGATGTTAAAGATGATAGTGCCAAGACGAGAGCATATGCAAAGACAACATATACGTTTTCTGCTTTGGATCCCAATCACTGCCAGGGATTAGTAAGACTGACCTCGAAACCAGTACAAAAAGAGCATAATAAGAAAGGGGAAGAGGGTAATACGAAGGTCCTGAAGTAGTTTATCCTAAATATAATGCAACTAGTGTGCAAAGAAGTCCAACTTAACGTATGTACAAACACAAAGAAACATTCATATCTCACCAAAAGAGAGACGCATGTGCAGAGAGAGACCCATTATTGTACATGTATGTATATATACAACTCTTAATATAAATATATACTAGCATTTCCATTAAAAAATAGTTATGGTCAATAATTAAGATATTACAATACAAAAAATGTGAATAAGACAGTTCGCATGACAGTGGGTGATTACAAGTTTTTTTTTTTAATATTTTTTTATAATTTGACAATTTAATATAAACATAAATAAAAATAATTATTTTATTTTATATTAACCGATCAACAATATATATCTATATTTTAAATATTTTAAAAATTATTTTTTAATATATAATATTAAAAAACTTTATAAACAATTTTATTATATTACAAACTAATAGAAAGTGAAAACAGTGTGACTCTAAAATGAAAACAATATAGTCTATTTTTTGTTAAACAGTGAATTTACTTAGTAAATATGTATATGGAATCCACGAATGAAACATTAACCCAGAAAACACTCGATCTCTTACTCAGAGAAACTCGGCCTGGCTATTTAATGGGCAATCCAGTGGAATATGAAAGAGCCGAGCATTTAAAGGGAAATTTCCTTGTGGGAACCAAACAGGATTGTGGGAAGTTTCTTCTCATTTTCTGGGAATGAAAGGGCGATATCGGGGAGTAAGTGAAATCACGTGCCTTTCTACTAGGCTCTGCTGAGCTGTACATGGACTCTATTATGACACAACTATATATTAAATTTAGTTATGTTTCTATTTGAAATTAGATTTGAGTATGAAATTAGATACCACTGTCAGACTTCGCACATGGAGCGAAGACAGCGGCTGGGCCCTGTGATAAAAATTCCATTGACTTGACCTTTTTAGCACATGTGATTCTTTTTTAGCGGAGAGCTTTTTTTTTAGCACATGTGATTTTTTTAGCAGAATCTCCAGATCCAACGGACCCCGCATTTAATGCTCTGCAACTCAATGCTTAGCTTTGGCCCTGATGTACAACTTATATATTAATGTTGATGATGATGATACTACACGAAATCAACTTAATAAATCAAAGTTTTTTTATATTGGTTACATAATATATATAATATATATCATAGAGTGAATTTGAAATTGAGTAGAAAGTGTAATAATATTACTTTTAATGAGATATATCATAGAGTGAATTTGAAATTGAGTTGAAAGTATAATAATATTATTTTTAATGAGGATTCAAAATTGAACATGTCACAGTAGGTCAAAGGGTTCCCAACACATCTAAGAAGTGTTATAAAAAAATTAAAAGTCGATAATTTTTAATTTTAACATTTTATGAGAAAGTGCAGTGATTATATTAAAACTACATAAGAAGTGTTAAGTTTCAAACTGTCTCTCAAATATTTTTTATTCAATGTTCAATTCTTAGTGTGGTGCTAGCCTTAAATGTGTCATGAAATGTATTACAACAATGCCAGCGATGGCCATTGGCCATCTCTATTCCCAAGTTTGCCCCTTGAAAAAATAAAAAATTCCATGATTCTCATATCTAATCTCAACAAGTTTTTAGATTATTTTTTCCTTGATTTCTTTAATGACAAAAGGACAGACTTGATAGGTTAGCAACCAAACGAGCTTAATTTATTTTACTCAACATGTCATCCAAATTTATGAGTCTCCATTCTTGAGCATATCATAGTGATGCATGATACAACTGGGTTGCCTTTTGTTCACATCAAATTGTTTAATTCATGATCTTCATGACAGTTTTGAGCATGGAACAATTTTAACTGTAGTCCCGACTCTTAGTCGGTTCAATAGTTGTACCTATAGCCACTTCCAATTCTTTGTATAAATGCCATGCCCATGAAGAGGATCAAGCATACAGGGTTTAGGTTCGAAAGTGATTCATTTGGGTGTCTGTTATTTTGTTAGTCTAAATAAAACTCTTATTTAGTTGTATTTATCTACATGAGTTACTTTCTATTGATCATACCATTGAACGAGTTATTTTTTCTCTAATAATTTCTTAATATGTAATGTGTTGATGAAGGGTGTCGTATCACTTTGAGGCAATTCCTTGAGGTGGCATGTGCTGTCAAGACTCAATCCTTTGCTCACCTGTTAAGATTAATCTCTATCCCATCCACCATTATAAGGAAATAATGGTTGCGTTGCACATTAATTTCCTTTATCTAGCACCAAATTACTGTCCAGGATAGATTTTCACAACTTATGACACACACATTCATTTAAAGAATTGGCTGTTCTTCAATTACTCACCGCCTTTTCGCAGTAGGCGTTTCTTATATGGAATAGCCCATGTTGCCCACTAATGCTAATAAGAAGTCTCACCCCACTTCTATTAATACGTTTCTTCAGCACTCAATCATCCCACCAAAGAACAAGAAATCCAAATGCCACAAATTAAAAAATCGAAAATGGGTAAATGTTATATAAGTATGAATATATTTTCCTTATAAGGAATGCACAGGAAGAATCGGGAGTGCAGAGAGGGAGCTTAGAGGAACCTATGTCTAATAGAAAAGGAGATTTTGAATAAAATATCAAGTTGTAGAATCTAGGATGAGGTTCGATTATCCAAATATCTAAGTGTTTATATAATATTATAAAGGTTCAAGTCTAGATATCAGAACCCGGATCCGAACATCCATTTAATTTGAAGTAAGAATCCTAGATAAATGGATGCATCGGTTCCTAGACAGGGTTCAAAGTAGACTTGAGGTTTTCACTATATGTTCCACCACACAAAGGGTTGCAAAGAATGAGTTTTTGAACTGGTATTGGTTAATTAAGAAGAAAGAAAGGAAAACGAGATGGGGTTTAGCTACGCTAGATTCCTAAGCTCGGTATAAATTGTTGGAGTCTAATCCTCAGGGAGACTAAGAGTCACCTGGGAGTCCAAGAGTCCACTTGGGAATATGAAACCCTAGAGACATTTCTCATTGTATTTATATGTACAGTTGGTTAATGAGAAATATATTGAGCATTCACACTTATTTTGTATGTGCATCTTCTTATATTTGGATTTGTTCTAGCCAATTTTCCTATTTTCCCGCCTAGATCTTGTTTGAGCTGCTGTACTCCCATGGCCATGGTCTAAAAGACGTTATTATGTCGCATTTTCACTCGGCCAATCATTTCCGTGAAATTAAACACGTCGTTGGAGTCATGAATGTCTGGAAAATAACAGATATCTCGAAATGAATCTACATACCAATCACGGACCTGCCAAATAAATAAGACTACCTTCAGAATTAAAACAAAAACAACACAATTTGGTAATTAAGTGGCCTCTGAATATAACTGATCCCTGGAGACGGAGGGCGGCTTACCTTTAAAACGGGGGCCTTCGAGGAAAGGCCGTACGGTAAATTCTCGAGCTCGACGACCTTGTGAGCGAGCCTTATGGGGAATTCTTTGTGAAGACACTGGGCGGAGAGGAGAAGATTTCTCGCAGTGGGTTTCGAACCGAAGTCCATCATGTACTTGAGGGACACGCCCGTCTGCCATTAGGCTGCATTTGTGAATGTCGTTCACCAGAGTCCTGGAAAATGATTCTGCTAGTCTTGTCATGGTCGTTTTCACTCTACTCTTCGCCACCCAAATGCCATGACACTAAATACAAGAATGACGAAGATGCCTTTTTCACTCTGCTCTTCCCAAGGTGCTTTCAGAGAGGACAACTAGTAAATTTTCAACAAATAAATATATAAGGTGCTTTGGGATTAGAACTTACGAAAACATAGGGGGATATAAGGGCTAGCGTGAACATAGCCAAGAGAACATTAAAGTCCCCATTATCTCCGTATTTACCCTTTGTTAGCTTACTGACCGTGCCTGACAACGTGTCCCATTTAGATTTTTTTTTAATTTTATTTTTAATTTTAAAAAAGTCACATCTCAGCAGGGCTTATTAGTCAAATCAAGCCTGCTAACTAATAAAAAATAAGAATAAATAAAAATAGCCAATAAAAAATAAGAATTATGTAATTTATAAAATTTAAAATATAATTTTTTATTTGTTTTAGAATTAGTTTATTAATTAAAATTCATAAAACTATAAGCAACTATATAAAAATTTAGAATGAAAAATTGTAAATTAATTAAAAGTCAAATGCAAAGTCATTGTTATATACCTTGCTTTTGGCAGGTGTAATAAAGTTAAAACTATAAAATCCCATGTTTTAGGGATTAAACAATGTATGCAGATATTTAGGGATGCTTTAGGGATTAAATAATGTATGCAGATATTTAGGGATTAAATAGTGCACGTAAAGAACACTATATCAAGTTTTTCAAGCTTTCTATGGTCAAAATACCATACCAAGAGTCTACAGTACCATCAAATCTTCTGCAAAGTGTTATCTAGATGGATATACTTTTGATTAACTATAAGCACTTAGATGTAAAATATTTGATGTTTTATGTTCTTAGCCTATATTATTATTATATTAGATTTAAAGTATACAAAGAAAAACATGAAATACTATCGCACGGACTCCACAGGGAAACTAATCTCACTCTTACGACAGTCATTTCAATTACGCGTAGTCGTCTGCTATCATCAATGACCTCGGAAGGTACTTAGATAAGATTGATAAGATTAGTAATAAACACTTTACAGCAATGTACTTCTCGTTACTGTTGTGGCCATCAGTGATCAAATTTGAAGGGTGGGTCTTAATTTCAAGTGGAAGGGTATTTGTTCTCAGAGCCCTTCAAAGATGAAGGGCAATATAAATAATTGTACTTCAATTGACAAGTATAAATTAACTAAACCCTTCCCAAAAAAATGCAAAAAATAAATATTCCTCATCTAAATTTTTACAATCTTAAACAATTAAGCACTTCTTAATATCTACATAAAAAGTGATATCTTTTCAATAAAACCTAATTTGAACACATTAATTTGACATATATGTAACATTAATTTTACATTTCATTAAAATTAAAACTATTCTGTTGTATTTTTCCGGGTTGGAGCACACTTCATTATACATAAAAACTACTTAGACTATGCAATAACAATATTGGGGCATCATCACGATCTTATGCATAGTGCGAGATGTTGTAACTAAATATAGTCTTAAAATAAAACTAGAACCATGAGAAAATTACTTACTCTTAACTATGTACAAAAGAAAGCCACTAAGCAAAACGGGGCCATAGTAACCTACAAACAAAAAATACATATAAAACCAACCAAAAACTTAATTCAAATTGGAGAGAGGTCAGCCATTCAAGCCTGAAAGATGTAAGAATGATAGGCATTGTGCATCTAAGAAAAAAAATACATAGCTCATAAAACATTAAAAAAATCCTCCATACCAAGCAAGTTAGCAACACTAGCATCACAGGGGATGGGGCATCAAATTTTGTTGTTCAACACTCATCGCGACAACATACAGTTATGGGATGGAGGGGGAATGGAATCAAGCCTAATTCAATTGGACCCTTGCAACTCGCTTCATGTTTGAGTCTCGACAATCTTCCTTTTAAATTGAACCAGAACACCAAAAGAAGTTTCTTAATGCATCGATTTGAGAAAATTATAGATGTGAGTAACTAAGACCTTGAAGCTCTAAAATTTGATGTGTTTTGTACCAATCCATGATTCGTTGAATTCACGGTCACTGGCATGAAATTTAAGTTATTTAATGAAAATAATTATTGTATCTACCTCTATGTAAAAACCATTTTGAATGCTGATGTGAGCCACTACCCTTCTTATTGTCTTACCAAAAGGCACGAGAATGAGGAACAATACTTAAAATTATGGACTTCACCTTCAAAGAGGGCCTTACAATCACATTGGTAAGGAGTGATAAGAAGATCGCAACAATCCAACGTGTCAAATATCAATCAATAGTGTCAATTAAAGATTTATATGGTAAATTTAATATAAGACTTATTTATAGTTGTCTCTTTCTCTTTGCAACTTGACACATTTTATATTTTATGGTTGTCTATGCACCTTTACCCAATTGATATTATAAGGTGAGGATGTGCATGCATAATAATCCTTAGTTATGACTATGAATACATGTACTTTTTATATGTATTTTGGTGGCGAGCGCCTAAAACAAATGTGGTGAGAAACCACATATGTTTGGAAGGACAGAGGGAGATTACATCATGATCATGCCACCCATCAAATTGAAGACTATTCCTGATCCAAAAATGTTTTTTTATTTTTATTTTATTAATAACCATTGTGGTGCTTTGGTCCAAATGTTTTTTCTAACTCATTTTTTCTTCATATCATGTGCCTAGTGTCACCTCTCTATATCAAGGCATAAATCGACCTTTGCATGGTTTGTGGTCCTAGTTGCGTGCCATTATTTGTAGTTGCGTGCCATTGAGTGTTATTTAGAGTTGTTGTGAGTCCATGACATTCATGCAAGAAATGAAGTCTTGTAGAGGAGATATCATCAAACCGACCATTTGAATTTCATTTTGACGAAAAATGAGTGGACATTCGTAGGCAGGTTACCATAGGCAGTAGGCAGAAAGTTTCAGGGTCGTTTTGGGCCTAGTAGTATACTAGTAGTGGTTCTCTGTTGTTACAACCGTAGTTGCTGACACAATGTCACACCTTATATCTTAGCCCAAAGTGACTCGGGATTCAAAGTCAAAACTGGTGGCTAATGTCTTGTAGTCGCCAGTCATCAGATCCTGCATAGCTGAGTAATGAGTAATAAGTGTGTGACGTGAGTGAGTGAGTGATTATAATTTATGATATTTCCAATATTTTGAATCACGAGTTGAATTTTATAGCATAGGAATTTCAACATTGAAATTGAAATTTATATGGATGGGTAATTTCAAATATTACCCTTCTTTTGAAATTTTGATATAAATTATGTCCTTAATTGGAAGAGTAAAATTCAGATTTTAAATTTTTTTTGAAGGGCAATTTTAACTTTACACTTCTAAGAAAGGCTAGAACCCTTTGGAAGGGCTGGGAAGGGTTCAAATTTGAACGTTGTTTATATGCCAATTTACTAATGATTCATCCTTCTCACATAAAGGCTCTATTAATAACAGGAACCCTTTAACAACTTCGATTGAGCATTGTTGCTGGCCATATGGATTCTAAGAGATATTTAATGGACGATATCCTTGCAGCATTATCAATTAATGCACTGCTACAAAGTAGACTTTCATTCATACAATATGTTTTTGGATCTTGGATTATTAAATTATTTTTTATATTTAATTAATCAATTTTATCTTAAAATATAAATCACTTTAAATTGTTTTAAACAATCAAAATTAATAAAAAATAAACAAATCAAAATAAACTTTATTTTAAAACCATTTAAATTGTTTTAAACAATCAAAATTAATAAAAAATAAACAAATCAAAATAAACTTTATTTTAAAACCATTTAAATGAGATTTCACGCATTCTATACTTCGAAAATGAGATTCCTCCTTAGTGCAAGCATTAAACGGTCTGGCTTTTTGTGCATGTAAAAGATTCGGAGTTCTAAGACTTTAAAATCTGTGTCATAATGGGGTCCATGAAGAGCTCAGCAGAGTTCTGTTGGAATTGAGACTGAGACTGAGTGTGAAATCACGCGTCTTCCAACGTACAGAGACGCGTGATTTCACACTCAGTCTCAATTTCAACGTGGTCCTTTCATTCCCCGAAACTGAAAAGAAACTTCAAAGTCGGTAAGATGCGACAACAGTCCTGTTTGGTCTGGACCCCCCTCCCACAAGGAAATTTCTCTTTAAATTCTCGGCTCTTTCGGGTTCACTGGATTGCCCATTAAATAGCCAGGTCGAGTTTATCTCATGAGTAAGAGGATCGATTATTTGCTGTTTTAATATTTCATTCTTGGGGTTTCCTGTTTTCTTGAAAATGGAGGTCTGGTCGAATTTGGGGTCGATCATGGCTACGGTTATATTCATACGGACCATAGCCAAAGATTACCTTCCCCCCGAATTCTATGGTTTCTTGTCCAAATCAATGCGCAGGCTCATAGGGATAGTGTCTTCTAACATTTCAGTCGTGATAGAGGAGAACGATGGGATGAAGGTGAGCGAAGTTTATGAGGCAGTGCAGACTTACCTGAGCGCAAGGTCGTCTTCGGCTGCGAAGAGATTAAAACTGAAGAAGCCTAAGAATAACAAGGAGTTTACCTTCACCATGGATTCACACGAAGAGATCGCAGAGGAATATGAGGGGATCAAACTGTGGTGGGTCTTCCACAGCAGTGAGCGCAAACAGCAGGTCATGTTCTCCTGGGACAACACCTCCCAGGAGAAACGGTATTACAAGTTAACATTTCACAAGAAACACAAGCAAATCATATTCGATCAGTATCTTCCCCACGTCATGGCCGAAGCGAAAGTGCTGGAGATTAGAAGCCGCTACCGGAAGCTTTACACCAATCAATCCAATTCCAGTTACTATAGATACCGGAACAGATTGTGGACGCCCGTTGTGTTCGATCATCCTGCGACTTTCGGTACTCTGGCTCTCGAACCAGATCGGAAGCAGGATATCATAGAAGACCTCCTAAGATTCTCGAGGGGGGAGAAATACTACAGGCAAGTTGGGCGAGCGTGGAAGCGAGGTTATTTGCTCTACGGCCCCCCTGGCACGGGCAAGTCGAGCATGATTGCCGCTATGGCTAACTTTCTAGATTATGACATCTATGACCTAGAGCTTACCCAAGTGAAGAACAACACGGAACTCAGAAAGCTTCTCATCGCCACCACCAACAAATCGATCATCGTCATAGAAGATATCGACTGCTCTCTCGATCTCTCGGACCGCAAGAAGAAGAAGAAGCAGCCACAGAAAGATGGAGAGGAGGCCGAGAAGCCATCCGAGCCCGGCAAACCGGATGAGAGCGAAGAGAACCAGGACAGCAAAGTGACCCTCTCAGGGGTTCTGAACTTCACGGACGGGTTGTGGTCGTGTTGCGGAAGCGAGAGATTGTTCGTCTTCACCACTAACCACATCGAAAGGCTCGACCCGGCGCTTCTCCGGTCTGGTCGGATGGATAAACACATTCTGCTCTCGTTCTGCACTTTCGAAGCATTCAAGATTCTTGCCCGCAATTACCTCTCCATTGAAGACCACGAGCTGTTTCCCGACATCGAAGATCTGATAGAGGCTGCTAAGATAACTCCTGCCGATGTAACTGAACATCTCATGAAGATGGCTGACCATCCCACCACTGCCCTCGAAAAGCTGATTGAAGCTCTTCGCGAAGCCAAGGAAAGAATAACTAGCGCCGCTCTGAAGGGCATATCAGAAGAGAATATTGCTTCTGCTGCGACAGAGGGTCCAGTGTAATGTCAGAGCCAATCTTTGCTTAAAACTCCGACATCCAGTAGAGGTTATCAGTATCCGCATAGCAGAATTATTAAGAAAAGTTAGATTTTCATTGCTATTACAGTATGAGCATCTCGTAGTCATATTAAATTTAGTCTGTAATCTCTTCTCTTTTCCTTTTTCACATCGTTTGTTCTCTCTAAGCATCTCGCGGTCAAAATAAATTGAGTTTGTAATCTTTTCTTCGTCCATTGCACCATTCCTGACCACCAAGAGTCAAACTTAATTGACTTTCAATTAGTTAGAAACTGATCAAATAATTTAACATTAACTTGCTGAAGCTGCTGCTTCGTGTAGGTTTGGATTTTGACCTTCCACAGTAGCTATTTTCAGTGGTTATTAATTAAATTAACAATTTAAAAAAAATAAGAAATTTCACTGCCAAAGCAATTCTTTACTCTAATTGTATTATATTAAGTTAAATTTTATAAATATATTATTCTATTTTTATTTTACATTAACTAGATTTAATGTACATATAGAAATATTTCTTATATTCAGGGATTTGAACGGGATCTCCATGTTAATACATTAGCAGTAATACAAAATCTTCGTTAGTTAACCCTACCATGGAATACCAACCCAAACTTTGACATTCGAAATTCAATTTGGCATTTTTTCGTATTATTAAAATAACAATGTTTTCATTGAGGATAAGCTCATGATTTCTCATGTGGAACAACCAAATCGTTCCTTGTTCGTCTCAATCTCAATTTGACGGAGGAATAATTGTTGAAACTGTAATTTTTATTGTTTAAATTGTAATTTTGATGAAATTGTATAATTGTAGAAATTGCAATTTTTATGTAAGTTTTTGGTAAAAAAATGGCTGGCTGTTTTGATTGTTCTTTATCCTAAGTATTTCTGGTAACAGAAGTCTAGACAATTTACACTTTCAGAAGAGTTTAGCCAGAATCTAGCAACATGATTTGTTGCTTGTTATTGAAATTGCAATTTTGATTGCAAAAATAGATTCAACACCCTTGATTATCCTGAAACAACTAAAAACTCTCATTTCAATAATTTCCGCGAAATTTTCACAGAAAAAAATGAACATGATAATGACTACTAATGACTACTAATCCTCTATATAAGTGCGGTAGGTCCGCGACCATTCAATGCACTCCCTCCTCCGCAGACCTGCACTTTCTTCATTCGATTCTGTCATCTCCGTCTCCTGCAGTCAGTTAAGTGGTCTTCCTGAATCGTGAGTGAGGTCAGTTAAGCGGTTTTCTGGTATATACGAGTGAGTACTCTCCGTCCATCGCAGGATGAGAAGTGAATATGCGGGAGAATCACAGGATTACTCTCCTTTTGCCGGGAATTGTTCTGAGATTTGATGTATGCAGTTAACTACTCCATCTCTTTTGCCTGCCAAAGGAGAGTTGCCCTGCGATTGTTCTTTACATGATGCTAAGTATTTGAAAGCTTGATTCACAGATTCTTCAATTCTACTAAAGGATATCATACAATATGTAAGTTATTTAATTTTCCAATCATCGGTGAATTCTTGATTTGTCTCCTTGGAAGATTTGATCTCTGTTTCTTAGTCCTAAAATCACCTTTTTCCTTCTGCAGGACTTGCTGAAGAAAACTGTTCAAGCCAGATTGCACATTGGTTTGCTCTACTCCAGGCGAATAACAAATTTGTTTGTTTCAAATGTCTCAGCGTCACTTGCAGGAGAAGACGGCTGTACATTAGTATTTAACAAAATACGTTCTGGGCGATGAATAACCCTTCGAGTAACTTCATCAGTAGTCAAAACCCATTTTCTTTGTGCGAAAATTTCGGAATTTGTAGCAGATATTTAGTGACTTACATAAGGGTTTTGGTTCAGAAGGATTTTGATTCTAAGATAACTTAGATCTCAAAGAGATTTACAGAAGGGTGGGTTCTGGCTCATATACAGCGCAGAAGCTCAGTTAAAAAAAGAAGGGAGATCAGATATAAGAATAAAAAGCATCTGAAAACAAATTCACTTATCAGGAAAAATGGAATTTGGGTTTGTCTACAAGATTGCAATAATTCTCAATTGCCAAAACCTGGAATTTGGGTTTGTCTACAAGATTGCAATAATTCTCAATTGCCAAAACCTGGAATTTGGGTTTGTCTACAAGATTGCAATAATTCTCAATTGCCAAAACCTAAAAGAATGGTCTAAAGCAGATTTCTTGAGCCATCTATCATGAATAACAAGCAATGAAACATCATTTTCAACAACTGTATATGAAACATAGGACTGTTTGGGGACACAGTATCAACCAAGCATCTCAGTACTTATAAAGCATTGTGTATATATCCCAATATATATTACATATTGCATTGCTGGTTGTTAGTGTTGATTGATTGTTTTTTAACTCTGTAACAATGGATAGGCTAATCTGTTTTTCGATAATATTGAATTGAATCTTAAAATTGCAGCGGTGAAATTCCAATGAATTGGACTCTGCACAAGAAAATCTCTAAAGGATTAATTTTTATTAAGAATTTGAGATTTTCATAGTCAATTTCTAAATATATTGTTTACCAAGCGGAAGTGATATTTACAGAACTGCTGTGGCAAACAATATTCAACCTGCTGCAGACCATTTAATGCAGCTGTAGCAGATATGTTAACCATTGAATCTCAAGTTGCAGGTATGTTGACCATTAGATCCTAACAATCAACATACCTGATGCAGCTGCATTAAATAACCTACATCAAACTGAATATTATTCGCCACAATGAACAACTCCCGTAACATTCTCATATATATTTACGGCATGCCATGAGCCTGACGCCGATACAGTGCATTACCCTTTCTATTCTGCTCAGTAATCCAATCACAGATGCCATTTTCACGATTCACAGGCTGAATGTCGATTTTTCCTTTTGAAGCGACACACGTCTTGTTTTCCATTTTCTTGTCGGACGTGAGGTGAGATCCAACCGTAGTTCACGACAGGTTTGGATTTTGGATTTGTCATTTTTATTGGAAATCTTAGGTAATAAAGTGAATAGCAAAATGGTTGATATTGTTTATGCATCAAAGTATCATGATATAGTTTTTCTCTGGTCAAAAAGACTTTAAGGGTACCCATAAAAAATTCTATAACTATATCAAATTTGATAATCCAACATTGTTTGGCATCTTTCAAAAAGTATTAGTGATGAAAATATATATTTTTATGTCCCTGCATGGGACTTTATATTTTTCGTGAAGTCTTATTAATAGCTCAGTACGTGGCAAAAGTATTTAAAGTTTTCTTAAGTTTATTGCAAAGTTATAATTTTCATATTAAATATATATTTTTAAAAACAATTTATTTCAATGCTAATTGGTTGTTCTCGTTCACCTTTATTTCTGGTGCCCCGGCCTTGGCGGGCTAGCATCAGCGGGGTTGGACAGGCCAAAGTTGACTTGGGGGAACGAGGTTGACAATGATAATTGTTTCTTTCATTTATTCAATTCAATGCCACGTTTGTTTAGTGCAAAAGCCTCTTATTAGCTCTCCGGTTTGGCTTACGTTTGTGTGATGTACAGGTTTCCCTTCACCTCAAGCTATTGAATTAATGCAATCAATGTTGAATTAATGCAATCAATGAATGCATTTTAAGCTCATTGTCCTGCAAATATTTATAGAGATCTCCTCTCGGCCATTGGCTCGTGTCTCTTGGTAAGTCATTCCATGATGCTGGCGAAGACATGGCTTTGATCTTGGTGAAGTATTGGATTAGCAAGTTGCACTAACAATTTATTACGCCGTAAGGCGTTTTATTTCAAGTTTGGGGGGTGGGGCAGAGGTGGATGATTTTTCATTTTAAAAAAAATTAATGGCCAGATTTAAAGAATGGCAGAATATTCTTCGCCTGGTGCACGAATAAATGATTGAGATTTACTAAATTAACTAGGGTGCATGTTTAATTTGAAGAGTCACCACTAATTAATAAAAAAATAGAATTATTTTAAATGGCACGGTGGTGTAAACGCACAGAGTCTTGGATGGAACGTGGCTGTGGCTGAAACTATTACTGTAACGTGGCTGGAAGGCTGAAATATCAGGAACTGGAACGTTACTCCACAGCAACGTGGCTGGAACAGTGAATGGGTTACAAATACCACATATCGGGGGAGATCTGTGAACTTTTGTTTCAGGAGGTCTTATATATCAAGTAAACGTTTAAATTTTATTTTCATAGACATGCTGGAGTTTTGTCCACATTGATGCTAGAGAGAATGAAGCGCTCCACTCTCCGTGCTCCTCGTGTAACGCCTTAAGTGAAGAGTAAAGGGAATGAAGAACGATGGCCATTCACAATGACAGGGCTGCGAGTTTCTCTTTGTAGAGTTCGGACCGTTTAAGTTACTGTTTGAATCCTTCTCATGCACGGCTTGAAAATACTAGGCTTGAATGGATTGAATCCTTCTGGATGTATTATGCTCTTGCATTTTATCTTCTTAGATTTAATGAATGGCGTGTTAATTTGTTTGTTTGGATCGCAGAATATTGGAGCAGCAGAGAATCTGTGTTGCAGTTGTAGTGGCGAGGGCGATGATGGTTTTGGCATTTAATTTTTTGGCTACTAACTACACTGTTTGTGACAGTGCAGAGTCTGGGCATTATGCAGTGTTCAAATACACTGTCGGTGCCCACGACACGCTGGTGGTGCCCATCATTTATTATTATGACTACCATTGATAATCAAATGTATTGAATTCATGTTCATTGAAGGCTAGCACTCGGCTTTTGGTGTTGACTATTGCATTAGCCCTTCATTCCTTCAAGAGGGTTTTCGAGGTATTCTCTATCCAGTTAATCCTTCAGTTTCTTGTTTCCATTATCTCTAATTTTTTATTATATTCTGGTTGTGTGCAGGTTCTGTTTATTCATGGCTATTCTGGAGTGATCACCATGAACACTACCATTTCTATTTCCTTTGTTTACAATTTTTCAGCTGTCATTTTCCTATCTGATATGCAAATATCTGAGGGCTTGCCATCGCCAACTATGGATTTGATGCCACTCGGTATTCTACTCTTTGTTATTGGCATGGGTGGGAACTTGTACCACCATTATTTGTTGTCAAGTCTTCGGAAGGACGGTGAAACATTAAAAGTTCGCTCTTATGCAGAATAAAATTGTAGACAGCCAGCAAGAGCTTGAATCTTATTATTAAGAACTTAAATATAATTGCCGATTCTAATTCTGATTGGTCAATTATTATGTGAATCGCTGTTGTCAATTAAATTGGTGTTTGGATTGCAATGTCAACAACAGTTTAGTAGCCAACATTCAAATCACAAAGCTGATAGCTGCCAAAGAAAACATATCACTCTGCTTTAACAGCTGCCAAAGAAAACATATCACTCTGCTTTGAGATAAGGTTTTAATATCGTATCACTATCATAAGCCAATAACATTTTCTATTTTGGTTGAATGGTCTATGTTTTTAAGTTAATTTTATGAAAATATTAACATTATTTTCATCCAATCAAATTCTCTTTGAGACAATAGACCGAAGATTATTTAAAGTGTTGAATCTATACCAAACTTGAGGTATTTGGACACCCTAAATATCGTTTGAGTGTAGGAATCCATTTTTATGATGTATGTAATACTAGCAAGCCATATTAATATTAATAATATGGCTTATATACGCCGATCGGCGTATATCTATTGTTTAAATGTGGTTGATATACGCCGATCGGCGTATATAAGCCATATTATTAATATTAATATGGCTTGCTAGTTGACGGTCGGCCTGCCGGGAATAATTTATCAGTTTTAATTATTATTTATTAAATTATTTATTATAAAAAATATTATTATTATTACAAAGGTTAATAGTATAATTATTATTAATATTATTATTATAGTGATTTCTATTAAAATAATAATTATTATTGTTATTATAATTTAAACAATACATCGCAATGTGGCATATGTTTTAATAATAATAATAATATATTATTATTATTATTATTAAAGTTGTGAATTTTCATTATAAATTATTTTATAAATATAAGAAAATAATAAATAAGAACCACATTTTTTAATGTGGTTAGGTCAATCGGAAAATATCAACCACATTAAAAAATGTGGTTGTTGCTAGTGGCCAATCGACCCACCCAAAAAATAACTGAATTAAAATAATAATAATAATATTTCAAAATAAAAATAAAAATAAATGCATTGAGTTAAAAAAAAATAATAAAACATATTAAATATTAAATAAAATAAAATAAATAATTTAATTTAACTTAACTTAACTTAATTTAATTTAATTTAATTACTTTAATTTAATTTAACTTAATTTAATTTAATTTTTAATATGGTTTAATATGTTTTATTTAATTTAATTTTTAATATGTTTTAAAGATTTAATTTAATTTAACTTAACTTAACTTAAAACATATTAAAAATTAAATTATCATAAAACATAATAAATTAAAAATTAAAAATAAAATTAAATTTAACCATAAAACATTATAAACTAAAAATTAAATTACGTTATGTTTTATGGTTAACCATAAAACATAAAACATAATAAATTAAAAATTAGATTAAATTAAATTTAACTTAACTTAATTAAAACATATTAAAAATTAAATTAAATAAAACATATTAAACCATATTAATTTAATTTAATTTTTAATATCGTTTAATATGTTTTATATAATTTAATTTTTAATATGTTTTAATTATTTAATTTATTTAATTTAATTTGACTTAACTTAATTTAATTTAACTTAACTTAATTTAATTTAATTGTATTTAATTTAATTTAATTTGTCTAAATAAAATAAAATAAATTTAATTTAATTTAAAAAATTAAATTAAATAATTAAAACATATTAAAAAATAAATTAAATTAAACATATTAAATCATATTAAAAATTAAATTTAAATTAAATTAAATTAAGTTAAATTAAATTAAATTAAATTAAAGTATTTAAATTAAATTAAATTAAATTAGTTGAAATTAATTAAATTAAATTAATTATTAATTAAATTAATTTAAAATAATTAAATTAAATTAAATTAAATTAATTAAATTGTGATGCGTGATATGTTTGATTTAATAATAATATAAGTAAAAATGAACGAATATAAGTAAAAATGGCAATGGAAAATAAAGTGAAGTATATTAAATAAATAAAAGGAAAGCAAATTAAATAAAGCAATAAAATAAAATAAAGTCAAATGAAGAATTTAAAAGAAAAAGTGGAAATAAATAGAGTCAAATAAAGAATTAAAATAGAATAAAAAATACAAAAATAAACCAGTGGAAACAAAATAAAATTAAAATAAAGAAATTAAAATAAAGGAAATTAAAAAAATAAAAGCAAATAAAAGCAAAGTAAAAAAACAAAGTAAATAAATAGAGTAAAATAAAGAAGTAAAAGAAAATTAATAAATAAATATAAGTAAAAATAAATAAATAAATAAAAAGTAAAATAATCGAAATAAAAAAATTAATAAAAATGTTATTTGGAAATAAAAATGAAAAGAATTAGATATTAAGTTAAAACAAATTAAATATAAATATTAAAACATATAAATATTTAATTTAAATTAAATATAAATATAAATATTAAAACATATTAAAAATTAAATTAAATAAAAATATGATAACATATCAAAAATTAAATTTAAATTAAATTAAATAAAAATATGATAACATATCAAAAATTAAATTTAAATTAAATTAAATTAAGTTAATTTAAATTAAATTACTTAATTAAATTAAAATAAATTAAATTAAATTAAAAATATTAAAATATATTAGAAATTAAATTAAATTAATTAAAATAAACTCAATTAATTTAAATTGAATAAAAATATTACAACATATTTATCGTATTAAAAATTAAATTAAATAAAAATATTAAAACATATTAAAAATTAAATTTAATTAATTATTTAATTATTTAATTTAGTTGGCCAACCATGGTTATTCATGGTTGGGTAACTTCAATTCATGGGTAAATTCAATACAACCCTCACTTCAAGCTTGACTTCAATCCAAGTTTGTCTAAATGTTCACTTCAATCCAAGATTGACTTCAATCCTCGAGTTGCTTTAAGTCAAAGTAGACTTTAATCCATGGTTGAATTAAATACAAGGTTGACTTCAATCCATTGTTGAGTTCTATCCAAAGTACATTTTGTACCATGGTTGAATTCATCCCGCAATTAATATTAATATTAATGACTTCAATCCATTGTTTACTTTAAACCATGGTTGACTTCAATCCATGGTTAACCATGGTTATGCAGGGTTGAACATGGTTTATTATGGTCGACCATTGTTGACTATGGTTATTCATGGTTGTCTATGGTGAATGATGGATGACCATGCTTGACTATGGTTGACCCTATGACTGACTATTGTAAACCCTTTGGTTGAATATTTTTTACTATTATTAACCAACTATGAATGACCTTAGTTGAATATGGTTGACTATGGTTAACCATAGTTATTCAGGGTTGAAAATGGTTTATTATGGATGACTATTGTTGACTATGGTTATTCATGGTTGACTATGGTGAATGATTGATGACCATGCTTGACTATGGTCAACCAATAGAACAATAATAACCAATGGTCAATCAATAGCCAACCATAGTCAACTATTGGTTGACCATTGGTCTTCCAATTTGGTCAACCATGGTCCACCAATGGTTGACCATGGTTGTCCAATGGTCAACCAATGGTCCACCATTGGTAAACCAATTTCAACCAATGGTCAACCATGGTAAAGCATTAGTTGACTATGGTTGACATTATTTCACCATGGATGACTATGGTTGACATTAGTATACCATTGGTTGACTATTGGTTCACCATGATTGACTATTGCTTGACCAATGGTGGGCAATTGGTTGGCCATTGGTTATGGTTTACGGTTGGTTGACTAATGCCTAACTATTTGTTGACCATGGTTGATTTTTGGTTGGCCAAGGTTGACTTTGGAAGACCATGGCTGACTATGGTTGGCCATCATTGACCTTGGAAGACCATGGTTGACTATTGTTGACTTTGGCTAACCCTGGTTGACTTTGGTAGACTTTTGGTTCATCGTGGTTGAATTTGGTTGTGGTCAACCATGAAGAACCATAGTGAATAATGGTTAACCATAGTAAATGATAGTCAACAATACTCAACCATAGTCAACAAAATTCACCCATGGTCAGCCAAAGTCAAACATAATCAACCAAAGTCAACTATGGTGAAGTAATGTCAACCATAGTCATCCCTAGTCAACCAAAGTCAAATGGTCAATTAAAGTCAACCATGGTAAACTAAGGTGTACCAAAGTAAACCATGGTTAAAGTCAAATATAGTTATGGTTGACCATGGTTCAATATTGTTGAATTTGGTCGATCATGGTTGATAACGGTTGACTTTGTTTGACTATTGTTAACTTTGATTGACCATGGTCGACTTTGGTTGACATTGGTTGACCATGGTTGACTATGGTAGACTATGGTTGGATTTGGTTGACCATGGTTTACTCTGGTTGATCGTGGTTGACGATGGTTGACTGTGGTTGAATATGGTTGAATACGGTTGACTTTGTTTGACTTTTGTCAACCTTTGTTAACCATTGTCAACTAAAGGAAACCATGATCATCCAAGTTAAACCATGATCAGCTAAAGTCAACCATGATCAATCAATGTCAGCAAAAGTTTACCATGGTAAACCAAAGTTAACCATAGTCAACAATGGTCAACCAAAGTCAACGATGCTTAACCAAAGTCAACCATGGCCAACCAAAGTCAACCATGGTCAACTTAAGTCAACCATAGTAAACTAAAAGCAACCATGGTCAACTAAAGTCTACCAAAGTCAACTATAGTTATGGTTGACCATGGTTGAATATTGTTGAATTTGGTCGAATATGGTTGATTATGGTTGACTTTGTTTCACTATGGTTAACTTTGATTGACCATGGTTTCCATTAGTTGACCATGGTTGACTATGGTAGACAATGGTTAGATCTAGTTGACTATGGTTGACCATGGTTGACTTTGGTTGACTTTTGGTTTAGTGTGGTTGACATTGGTTGATGATGGTGACTATGGTTGACTTTGTTTTATTATTGTTAACCATGGTTGACTTTTATTAACCATGGTTTAGAATGGTTGTCGTTCATTGGCAATGGTTTAGTTTGGTTGACTTTGGTTGGCCATGGTTGACTTTGGCTAACCATGGTTGACAATAATAACCTATGGTTGACTTTGGTTGACAAATGGATGAATTTGGTTGAGTATGGTCGACCATGGTTAACTATGGTGGACCATCGTTGACTTTGGTTGACCTTGGTTTAGTTTAGTTTACCTTTGTTAACTTTGGTGGACCATGTTTTACTTTGGTTGAATTTTGGTTGGCCATAGATAACTTTGGAAGACTATGGTTGACTATCGTTTACTTTGGTTGACTTTGGCTAGGTATGGTTGGCTTCGGACAACCATGGTTGACTTTGGTAGACTTTTGGTTGACCATGGTTGACTTTGGTTGTGGTCAACCATGATGAAGCATAGTGAACAATTATCAACCATAGTTAGCTATGGTAAAAAAAAACAGCCTTGGTCAACCAAAGTCAACCATAATCAACCAATGTCAACCATGGTCACCCAAAGTCAACCATGCTCAATCAAAGTCAACCATGTTCAACCAAAGTCAAATGCTCAACCAAAGTCAACCATGGTCAACTAAAGTCTACCGAATTTGACCATGGTTAAAGTCAACTATAGTTATGGTTTACCATGGTTGGATTTGGTTGACTATGGTTGACTTTGGTTTACTATGGTTGAGTTTGGTTGAACTTTGGTTGACCATGGTTGACTTTTGTTTACCATGGTTAACTTTGGTAGACCACGACTAACTATGGATGACTTTGGTTGAGCATTGTTGACTTTGTTTGACTATAATTGACTATGGTTAACTTTGGTTTAACATAGTTGACTTTCATTGATCATAGTTTACTTTAATTGATTATGGTTGAATTTGGATGATCATGGTTGACTTTGGTTGACCGTGGTTGGCTTTGGTTGAACATGGTTGACTTTGGATGATCATGGTTGATTTTGGTTGGCTATGTTTGACTTTGGATGACCATGGTTGACTATGATTGACGTTGGTTGACCATGGTTGACTTTAGTTAACATGGGTAGCTATGGTTGACTTTGTTTACCATAAATAACTTTGGTTGACCATGGTTGACTTTAGGTTGAATTTGGTTGACTATTATTGACATTGGTTCTCCATGGTTGACTTTGGTTGACTTTTGGTTGGCCATGGTTGAGATTGGTTGACTTTTGATTGGCCATTGTTGAGACCTATGTTTAGGTTTCTTTAGATTGTTCAGTATTAAAATGAAAATCACTTTTAGCATTCTAAATGAGGAAATCCTTCGCTCTACCAACAATGGTGATATTAATGATCGATATTCCCTTCTCTGCATAGTACTTCCATTCTGCTGAAGTGTTGTAATCCTTATGCCTTCCATAAATTTTCCTAGTGTTTCCAATTGCATCTACACTCCTCTCCTGTATAAATCTATGTTAGCACCTCAACAACCCACCTAAAATTCTTAGGATTCTTACGATATGTCAGGGGCTCCCATTCCAAAAATTTGTAAATAATATTGCATTCTTCTAATTTGTTTGCATTGCTCTATTTTTGGTTGCATGTGTTGACTCCTTGGATTATCTTTTATGATGTGATTTTGTGGTTTCCTTGATTTGAATAGATGATTCAACTTTTAATCTTTTTATTCTATAACTCGGCTTTCACAAGATTATGATTTGGGTGTTTGAGTGTCATTTGCATTTTTTGGGGGCTTTTTGGTTGCTTAATGACATTAATTTGCATGTTTTTCATTGAGCTTATTCAAGTTCATTTCATGTTTTGGATTGCTTAAATTGGATTGACTTAGTGTTTCAATAGTGTCATCAAGATTTTAAGTATTCAAAACATAAATGAATTTATGAGTACTCTCGTGGATCAACATTATTTTATGTCTCAGCATATATCAACCATTGCCACACATTTAAATGTGGTTGATATACACCGATCCACGCATATAAGCCATATTAATTATGAAGATGGCTTGTTAGTTGATAGTCGACCCGCAGCTAATATTTAGTGAGTTTTAAAATTAATATTATGGTTATGAAAATAATAATAATAATAATAAGTATTACTATTTTAAATATATATATTTTTAAATATGTTATAAAATAGTTATTTTATAATTTTAATTAATAAATTATAAATAATTTATAGTATTAATTAATTATTTAATAACAAATATTAATTTAATTATTTTATAAAAATAATTACTCTATAATTATGTTTAATAATAATTAAATATTTTGTAATAATACTTATTTAAAAATAATAATAATAATAATTATAATTATTATTATTATTAACAAATATTGAAATAATTTATTATAATAATTATAAAAAAATAGTATTTTATAATAATAAAAATAATTATTATTATTATCACATGTTATAGAGACAATTTTCAAAGAATATAATTTAGTGCAATTTTAATAATAAAAGGAACATCCTTATTACTTAATTGTAAGCACATTACTTAATTGTAAGCAAAGACCCCAAAATTATTCTCTTCAATAAGTAGGGTTATAGTTGTTGGAGTTATTAAGAGAAGCTACTGTGATGTCTTATAAGATTTTCTTCTTAATGGCAGCTTATCTTAAGCATTTGATATATTGCAATATGAGGTTTTTTTATTAAAGTTGTTTCTCATTCTTTTACTTTATTTAAACATGGAAATATTGAATCTTTATTTTTATGCTATGGCTTACTACTCATGCATTGCAATCACAAAATAATTTGGAAAACTAAGTTGTTAAACTGTTTTATTTATCCTAATAATAGAGTGCAGCATTTCAACATCTATTAAATTCAATATCTTAATTTAACACTAAATTTTTTCTCATCAATATGATTGTATATTAAATTGAAATATATGTCTACATAATTATACAATTCAACATCTTCAAATATGATATTCTCATATAATAAATTATTTTCATAAAATCAATCATCTTTATTTTAATTTTAGTAATACTAATAATAAACTCCGAATTTTTATAAAAACTAAACAAACTTTGAATAGTTTGAAAATAACCTCATCTAAAACTTTGAGCTACCTTTCTTAGATTTCAAATTGTATCCAATACACTCCTTTTGTTTGACATGGTACCCAATACACTCAAGCATCCCACCACACTTAAATTTGTGTAATCTATTATTTAAAAATTATTAAAAATTATAAAATTATAAAAAATAATAACTTAAATTAAATCTTTATAAACATTAAATTAATTAAATCTTTATAAACATTAAATTAATTAAATCTTTATAAAGTATTAAATAAGATTATCTATGGTATCAACTTTTGTGACAATGTGCAGATGCTTTCTTTGTTTTCAATTTTCAAATTAGTTTTTTTTTATCATTTGCTCCAATTAAAAAAAACCATTGTACAAACCAAAAAGAAAGTCAAGGTTCACAATTCCATCCGCTTACCTCAAAAATTTTGACTTTACATATACATTCTTACGTAAAGTTCCACTTGGATATCCATTCACTTAGTTTGGGGCGTTTACATATACATCGAATACTCTACGAAGTTTTACCGTAGGATGTTTTGAAATTTCAGTTTTCTTTTTTAATTTTCCACCAGCAAACCATTAAATTTAAGCGGTAAAAAGGTAGGAGATCTATTAATACATAATAATCATAGTTATACATCGACACTGGCAGTGCCCATCTCAATTAAAATTTTGCTGCACATCAATCTTGCAGAGGCTAGCGTCATTCTTAATTACAGTTAGTGTACATTCAATCTGAGGCCCTGCGCCCTATTGCCCGCTCATCCTTTCAACAGAGAAAAAGGGTAAATAGAAAAAATTTGAGAGGAGGCTGGCACCTCTCTCTCCTCAGCCGAAAACAATGATAAATGTAAGGAGGAGGGTCGTGCTTCTCTTTGGTCATGCATTTCAAAACAAAGAAACTAACAACTACCTTTCATGGAGAGACACTTTTCAACCTGGCGAGACATATCAAACTTTAAAAAAAAGGAGCATTCATTTCTCCTGGAGAGATGAGCTTCTCTTGAAAACATACTTATTATTAAAAGAGCCATCAAAATTAATCAGAATTGTACATCAAATTTCTTCACTGGACTGGACTCTGCTGGATTTGAGGCAATTTAATCACTCGCCAATCATTGAATTAATGTTTGCAGACCGGAGTATGATTCCAAGGATCGAACATGCAAGAAGCTACAGCAACTTTTGAAGGCAACAAATTACAGGTTACAAGGTGGAACAAACCTAACCTGTACAGTACACATAGAACAACAAAAGTAAATATAAATGAAAGGAAAATCTCCTTAAAGAAACCTCTGAAAATCGAAACAGGTCTAAACTGTTCAGCATTGAATCTGTAAGATGCTGCATTGAATCAATTAGATCCTTAAAATGTCCTTGTTTACATAACCCTAAAATTTTTAGGGATTGCACAATTATTGCAAACCCTATTCTTTTATAATAGATCTCATTAATAACTGAAAACAAATGCAAAATCACAAAAAGTATTTGTTTAAAAAATATATTGATTATCCCGTAAAGCTTTAAGAAAAATTGAATACCTCTTTATATAAAAATTAGTAGAGAACCACTCTACAAAAAATGTGTGGGTAATCCTGTAGATATTTAGTGAAATTCTACCGTCTTCCTTTTCATCATCAGTTGGAGACACGGCACCTTTCGAATTATCCCTTAATCCAATGGCCTAATATTTTATTCATGCACCAACTTATGCAAAACTTTGGAGTATTTCCTCACGAGTCCAGCCATTTCCAATTTGCTGCGTTGTTCCTCCAAATTATGTCTGCGACAGTGTCTGAGCCCATGAGCACGCATCGCCTCACACACAAGCCATGTTATGTTAGGGGTTATTTGTACGCACTCTCTTCTGTCAGCTCAGGACAACCCTAAATCGTAAGTAGACCTAAAAAGTTCTAATAGAAACCAGTGAAAGAACTGGCCCGACTTCTGTCAGCTGAGGACAACCATAAATCCTTCAACAACCTAGAAAGTTGAAATAGAAAGTTGAAACCAGTGAAAGAACTGGCCCAATAGAAGTTCAAAAAGTATAATCGTAGAGAGGAAGGACCGTATGGATAAATAATCTGAGAAAGGCCATGGGCGTGCTGCATGTGCTATTGAATAAATGCCAAAAATCTGAGACCCACAACTTGCTGCAAGAGAATTAAACAATGGATCTCGATGCGCTGGCCTGTCTAGTATTCCAATCCTTTCTTTGGCGAGTGGAGAGTGGAGCGTTCAAGAAGAGCGTTGGTGTGGACAGTAGACATCTGTATGCAACAGTGTAACGGCAAGCTGGCATTGCTCATCTTCAATGTTAAAAATAGGATCGAACTTTTCTGCAATCAACAAACCCAAAATTGTATTCTGAGTTAACTCATATTTCTGAAACAAAAAAATAAATCAAAGCAATGTTCATGATTTTCCTTTAGTTACCTGATAGATCAATTTTCCATTGCCGGCTACAAAATCGACGGCACCTTCAATGTAACAATTTCTAAAGTAATGCCTCGCGCGGTCATCAAACACGGTATCTTGATACCCAGAAATCTGCAATCGTAAAACTCACAATGATTTCCTGAAATCATCAGCGCCACAGCTTGATCGCCCGCCTTAAAATTACCCAGACCATATGTATTCTGCATAGCCAAATCAAATACCGTACCTGGATTGTGATTTGCCTAGCTATGAAATCTGTAGCAAGTACGGTCACCGTTGCTGTGAAATCTGTCTCGCCTTTCGATTTTGCGCTATCATTCCATGTAATGATCGTGTTCTTGGCGCCCGAACCAATCAGAGTTATGAATGGCTTCTGATCTGCAGGAATAGTCACCTTCTCCCTGAAAGATACATAAAATGAGGAAACACTATTAGGTTATAAAATTAAAATGACCTAAAGAAAACATCCCATCACGAAAAGTTGTCAAGACTGAACCCTAAGTTCATCCCTAAACTACAATCTGCTCTTATCCCAATCAGATTCTAGATCAGAGGGAACCGTCTAAATTCACCGCAGAGACGTGCAGGGCTGAATTTAATGAAAGCAATGTGCAGGCGTTAACAGATTTGCTGATGCTGGAGATCAAGGAATGGAAGATTTCTTAGTTTGGATCCAGGAACTTGATTTACACAGTCGCTGGGCTTGTCACTGTTGGAATCCGAGGAGGAATGGGAGGGATGAAATACACGCAGGTTTGGTTTCGAATACTATACATAAGTATCATACCAGCCGCAGTCATGGAAGACGGTCTGGTTTAGAAGACGATTCATTTAACTCATTGAAGCTCCCCGTGGCAAAGGCTCCGATCAAATAAAAAACGGACTACCGCGTGTCAAAGGAGTGGAGGTGAGGGACCAGCGGCACTTGGCATTTGTAAATAATTTAATAAATTATTTTAAACAATATGCGTCGTTTGAATTTAAAGCTGCCCGTGAGTTAACACAGCAAATCTGAGTGCTTCATCATTTTACCAGACGAAGCATATTATTCTATCATTAAAATCTAACCATTGAATATTAAAAATGCAATAAATCACCCACCCCAGACCCACCCCCAAAAGTTGAAAGAATACGCCTATCGACGTAATAAAACTAAAACTAAAGTTGTAATCTGACATTCCCATTATAACTATTCTCACTCGGCCTATGAAAAGTAATACTGAGTGATGAATGATAATTTCCGTATGACTTTAGCGATACCAGAAATCATGACATTCCCATTATAACTATTATGACTCGGCCTATGAAAAGTAATACTGAGTGATGAATGATAATTTCTGTATGACTTTAGTGATACCAGAAATCATGTGCTTGGCTAAGAAACTGTGTGTAATGGTTATATTCCGGTGGGACTCCACTATTGTTATATTATGGCTAAGGTTGAAGATGGTTGCGGTTATTTTTTTCTCAATTGATAAATTGATTTTAGGCTTATTAATCTGTCATCTGCATGGACATATAGATGACATCTGCATTGATATATAGAGTTAGGGGTCTAAGATTAAATAGATATTATGTTTATTGTTTAAATGAATTTATGATAATTTGAAATTAATTATTTACACTGTAGATTAACAATGCATTTCTGGTTTGAACCTTTAATATTGTTCCTTGCTTCATTCCTTAAAAATTTCAGTACAAATCAGTGTGAATAGATCTCAATATTTAATAAATTCAAAAATAAAATGAATTTACACTAAAAACCTAGAATCCATTATTTACCTTTTCTCCACTCTCCATTAACCTAAAATTGATGGTAATTTAAATCTATAGTTTGATCCATTAGCTTAATGTAAAGCTATGCTAAATAAAATAATAGATCTCTTTTGGAAAATGTGGTCATTTGGGCAATTGCGTACAATCCTGCTAATATCCCATGTCCATAGATTCTCATTTTTTAAAACTTCTGAACTACGTTTACTGTGTATATCACATCTATAATTTTGACAATCCACTTATTCATTTTGCCACAGGACTTAAAACGATCCATTTTTTATTGTTACAATCATTTCTCGGATTCAATAACCTGTATATTAATTTGTTGGTTACTCGATGAATCTAGGTGGGCACACAATCGGGCGAGTTAGCTGCACATTGTTTGTTAACGGTCTTTACAATTTCAACGGAAGAGAAAATCCTATTCCGACACTGAACTCCTCGTGTCTATCCACCTTATAACGCATGTTCCCACAGAATGGTAGCGACAACACCATATCTACTTCATATATCTACAAAATCAGATGGGGTTTCTACAGTCAAATCAAGAACTTCTTTCTACATCTGGGGAAACCACTATTTCTATTGTTAATTAAACTCAAACACTCGCTTCCACTTTTATGAATCAAACCCTGTCTTTGAGTTTACGAATGAATAGATTCCCAGGTGACCTTCATTCACAGGATCGATGGCTTCCTCAGTTTAGACATTCATAAACTTTCTCTGTTGTGTGCATTTTTTTCCATTGAAATGTTGAAATACAATCGATGTGAACATTCATAGGGGTATAATGGTGGATGGAGTGAATGTTTTACAAATTGGGCATATACAGCCTTGGGTGATTGTGATATATATATACAACCTTTGGGTCTTCATGCAAACAGTTGATGGACGGGCACCGGTCACTGCATAGCCAAGATTGAATAATTTTATAAAAATGTAATATGAAAAGTAATATAATTTCAAATGTTTGTACAGCCTTAAATGTTTTAACTATTATTAAATATTTTACACCCTGGGCACTACAACCTTGGGTGATTGTGATAGATACTTATATACAGCCTTTCGGTCTTCATGCAAATAGTTAATGGACGGATTGAACAATTTTATAAAAATGTAATATGAAAGTGATATAATTTTAAATGTTTAAAGTAATACAATTTTAAATGAAAAGTAATATCATTTTAAATGAAAATTAATATAATTTTAGAGAAAAGTTAAATATAGTTTTAAATGTTTATACAGCCTTAAATGTTTTAACTATTATTAAATGTTTTCCACCTTGGGCATATACAGCCTTGGGTGATTGTGATACTTATGCCTTTCGGTCTTCATGTAAACACTTAATGGACGGGCACCAGTCATTGCACAACTAAGATTGAACAATTTTATAAAAATGTAATATGAAAAATGATATAATTTTAAATGTTTAAAGTAATACAACTTTAAATGAAAGTAATATAATTTCAAATGAAATTTAATATAGTTTTAGAGAAAAGTAATATAATTTTAAATGTGTAAATTATTTATTAATTTTAAATGTGTAAATTATTTATTAATTTTAAATGTTTTAAGAAATTATTATTTGTTAAATATTAAAGTATTTAATATAATTTTTATTTTAATATGTTTTTTAATTTTTTTAAATTTTAAATGTTTAAAAATTGAGTTTATAGAAATTATCATGTCACGGAAAAAACAAGACACTAAGTTAATTTGATTTAATTTTTAATAATAATTATATCAAATTATTTTTTACATAATTTTAAATAAAGAACAAATGAATGGTTTTTCAATTTAAAAATATATCAACATCAATAATAATATACAAAAACCTTCATAATTCTCTTCTACACATAAATTAAGAATAACACATTTTGTATTTAGAACTTACATCAATATGAATCCATACGCAACACCCTTGAGTATAGATCATTACAATTCTCTTACTAAATCACATCCCAAAAACTAAAGAATATATATATATATATATATATATATCCAAATTCAAATTTCATGGGCATGATCCATACTCAATGGTATATATATATATATATATATATATATATTCATTGATATTAAATAATCAATAACACAATGAAATGTGTTTCATTAAAAACATACTTAGAAAAACAAACTCTAATGATATTTTTGTTCATATAGACACAAAATATATACCACCACAACCACTTAACTTGTGGTCGGTGAACACTGATAGGCCACAAGTGCCACAAATAAGTTATGTGTTTGTTCTCCATGCGTACTTCTAATCATTCGTAATCTATGCTTCATCTAGATGGCAACCATGGTTTACTAAAGTCAACCAAAGTCAACAATTCCCAAACATTCAAATTCAACAAAATCCAACCATCCATGAACAACCAAAGTCAACCATTCCCAAACAACCAAAGTCAACCAAACAACCAAATTCATCAATGCCCGAAAAACCAAATTCAACCAAACCATAATAAACATGGTCATTAAAAAACCAAAGTCAACCAAACAATTAAAGTCAATCATTGTCGACCAAAGTCAACCATAGTCAACTAAAGAGAACCAAAATCCAACCATGCTCAACCAAAGCCAACAAAAAGTCAACTATGGTCAACCAAAGTCACCTAAAAGTCAACCCAAGTCAACCATGGTCAACCAAAAATCAAGCTAAAGTCAACCATCATCAACCAAAGTCAATTGTTTTCAACCATGCTCTACCACGACCAACCAAAGTCAAATTGTTGTCAACCGTGTACAACTAAAGTCGACCATGGTCAACCAAAGCCAACCAAAATTTGGCCGTCGTCAACTAAAGTCAACCAACCCTACACCTTGGTCAACAAAAGTCATCCATAGTCAACCAAAATCAACCATTGTGAACCAAAAGTTAACCATAGTCAAGCAAAATCAACCAAAGTCAACAATGGTTAACCATGGTCAACCATACTTAACCATGGTGAACCAAAAGTCAACCATGGTCAATCCTGGTCAACCATTATCAATAAAAAATAAGCCAAAGTAAACCAAATTCAGTGAGGGTCAACCAAAATCCACCAAATGTCAACCATAGTGAGCTAATGTCAACTATTGTTAAGCAAAATTCAACCAAAAGTTAACCATGGTTAACCAATGTGAATTGATGTCAACCATAGTAAATCAAAGTCAACCATGGAAACCAAAGTCAACTAGGTTAACTTTGGTTAGCGAAAGTAAACTTTGATTAGCCATAGTCAAATAAAGTCAACTATGGTCAATCAAAGTCAACCATGGTTTTATTAAGCTAAATTTGGGCAAATAAAAATTGGTTTTATTAAGCTAAATTTGGCTTTGGGGCCTTCTTGTACAGTGTTTAGGTTTATTTTTATATGAAAGTATTGGCCTAAGGCATCAAAGTCGAAGTCCACCAGCTATCGATCTAAGTACCACAGCACCAGCATTACAACACACAGGTCGAGACAAAGCACCCAAAGTGCGCCACCAACACATAATTCCAAATAATAGCTGCCAGCAAGGCTGTCAATCATCTAAAAGCCCCGTCTAGGAGTGCTGATCAATGCCATCGATTGTAAAGTTTTGAAGCTTATGAACAGCGTGTTCATCATTGTCATTGTCAACAAAGAAGAGCGTTATTCGACCTCAGCAAGAGATGTGGTTAAGTGTTTAAGTCTTTTGGTAATCATTGTTGCATGAAGGCTCCAGTTTAGAGATGATAGAAGGGACAGAGACGAATTTTGAAGCTTTGTCAGGGTCTTGTTCTCATGATTTTAATAGAGACCATTGATTGCCAAGCAAGCTTCCAAGTGATCAGAATACCAAGTCTCAATTTGAAGTGCTCGAGCTGCTTGAATTGTTTAATTAATAAGCAACCTCCAGTGTTAATGCAAATGTCAAGAACATGAAAGGATACTTCGCTTTTGTGATTTTCGACAGTTAATGCCCTACTGATTTTGTAGCAGCAGTTGGTGTTGGGTTAGTATAATTGTTTTGGAGAACACTAATTAACTTGTCATTCATGTGCCAAACCGCACCAATGAAGATCACGAAGGTCATGTGCCTAAGCCCAAAATTTAGTAATCAAGAATACTCATAAGTGTCAAGGCTGCTTGAATTTCAGCATTCTTGGTTTTGTTTGGTTTTTACAAGTCATCGCCAAATATCATAGACAGTCGAGCTCGCATACATAGCTTCACCAAGCAGCATCGTGCAAACATGTGTTGAAGAAAGATCATCCCGCAGAGATCAAGAGGATGGTCATCATCGATTCCAGAAAACTAGTTGAGTCACTGAGGACAAAAGGGACAAGTCGAGTCTTCTTCCATGGATGGTTTATTTGGTGCAAGGAATGATAATCGGTGCCAACGAATATGAACTTTGCAGAAGTGAAAAACAATTTCAAGTGATCCTAGCTTTTCAGAAGGATGAAAAAATATTAAATTCAAAACATTGAAGAGTTAATTTTTCAAAGAATCAATTCGAGCACTTGGCAGAGCACCTGGCAAAGAATACATTTATCAGGTGGCAGAGCACTTGGCAATATATAGATCCAAATATTGAGGAAAATAATTAGTTGATAGTTGAGTAACCATCTCCAAAATTCCAGGCACAGAATCAACAACCAAAATCTCTTTAATCAATAATCACGAGTCATGACTTATCTTCAGATTTGATGACAGAAGATCTATTTAGTTATCAACGCTCGCAGAAGGGAAAGAGTCTGGGTCATTTTTTTCGGAGATATTATGGGAGCATATCACTTCCGTGTCTACCAGTTTCGAGATAGTAATCTGTTCATGGAAGATAGGCTATCTCTTAGTCAAAGATCGTGGAAAATAAAATATCCAGGGATCAACTGGCAGCTAATTAGAGTCTTTCCAGTCATGCAATAACTTATTCAGGGTATTTTTCTTTTATAATTATTGTAATCTGTAATGAGAGGGGAGGTTCCAGCCAAGGGGGATGTGAGGAGACACTTATGAGGGTCACGGATACATGTTTTTTGTTTTCACTATTTGGTTATATCAATATACCTATGTGAGGATACCTTATTCTGATGAATGATACAGAGTGTGAGGATACCTTATTCTGATGAATGATACAGAGTACTAGGAACTATATTCAAACTGTATACTGTTTTGATGTTTTGTATGTATTTCTGTTTGCATTGTTGTTTATATGGATGTTTTCTTTGTACATGTTGATGCAAATATATGAATGTCAAACCAAGATAGATGTGTAAAATGTCTTTTTAAACATGCTAAGTAGTTTTGTGGCAAAATAATTTTTTTTACTACTACAATTTTGTGGCAAGAGTATCATATTTCTATAGCTTTTGTCTTATAACAATAGTTGTTATTGCTATTAGCAACTCCGTAAAATGATTGCATCTTGAAAAAATATAGGTTTCTGGCTTTCAAACAATTCATTTTTTTTGCATTGGATTATGATAGAGATTGAAGTCAAGTACAAAATTAAATTAATTGGTATAAAAGCATGACTTCCTTTCTGCAAATTATATTTGTGAATCTTAATTTTTTTTAATTGAATCTTTTTTATTGATAATGTATGGAAAAGGGGCTTTGTTATTGGTTAACTCTCTTTCATTTATATTATATATAATTTTTTGAAATTTTAATTTATTAAGCATTCAAAATTTCAATTTATCAATAAGCATAATCATTACTATTTTTTTTTTAAAATTTAATCTTTTTTATTCCTAATGTATGTCAAACAGGGCCTTGTTATTGGTTAACCTTTCTTTAATTTTTATTATATGTAATCTTTTGAAATTTCAATTTATTAAGCATTCAGAATTTCAATTTATTAACAATTCAGAATTTCAATTTATCAATAAGCATAGACATTGTCTTGTTATAAGAGGTTTTTTTTAATGGCAAATAGAATATTATTGTTTTTTTATTTGTTTTAAATAAACATTTATATTTTACCATCCCATTTAATAATATTTTAATATAATAAAAATATTTTAACTTTTTAATGTATATATATATATATATATATATATATTTAAAGGTATATATTTATAATTATAATTGTAAGTACATATTATTTTTCAATGACAAAATAGTAAAAACAATAATAACATAATTAGAGTAGAATACATAATACCTATAGAATATTATTAGATACGATACGGAAAAAATAAATAATGAAAAAACCTAGTACAAATAAAATACTGAAGTAGTTTGCTTATATATAATACTTGTATTTAAATATTCACAAATATACAGTGCTTATATATAATAGTTTTAATTAAATATTCACAAATATACCATAAATGTATTTAGACATTTATATAGTTTGAAAAAATGTATGTAGAAGTTTATATAATAAAATTAAACATATATTTAAAAAACAAAAAACATAAAATCTCAACAACCTAGACCTAATGAGTGAGAGACAACTAATTATTAATAATTATTTTAATAAGAAAATATGAAATTGAATGGTATTTTTATAGTGTTTAAATAATTAAAGTTTGTTTTTTTTAAATTGGTTTTCAAAATTTAATTATCTAAAAATCTGTATCCATATTACACTAGACGGAATATTTGACGAATTAGAATTTACCCAATTATGCTATTATGGTAAAACATAAAAAAAAATAAGATTATTTAGGAGCAATTTTAAATTAGTATTGTTTTTAAAGATGATAAATAAAGTTGGTTGCATCTGTTGTTTTTATTTTTATTTTAATAATTTATAATAAGCAAATTTTCAATTAAAATCTGGTCATTGATTATCAAGAAAGTGCTAATTAAATAATTTTTCCCGATTTGATAATAATTCCTCCCTTAATTCCAGTTTATTATTAATTGAAAATTTTAGTCTTCGAACAATGAAAATCTTCATATATCTTTTAGTGAAAATGAATTGCAATTACATAGAGTTTTCAAAGTTTTTAAAAGTTATATTGTGCCATGAAAAATGTTATACTCTCCCATGAAGTATTGAGCTCTTTCAATTATTTATATTGAGCTCTTTCAATTAAGAGTAAGCTATACTCTCGACTATTTGCACTCAGGTAGTCGGGATTCTCACGTTGTTTATCATAGTCTGATTTCTTGCTCGTCGACCCAAAATTGATTCGCTATCCGTAGGTCCCCTTACTGTCTTGGGGTTGATAGATTTGTCAGCGATCTCTCCGCACGTAATCATGCAATTAATGCATGGATTTTATGAATGTAACTCTCAATTGTGCCCTCCTCCCCTGCCACCCTGCGCTCCCTACTCATGCATCAAACGATCTTGTGCACTTGTTCAAGCTCAGACTCAACCACCTACCAGCAACGAACAAGACCAATTAGCAACCAGTCGACGACCACATCTACAGTTTCATATTGCCGCATATATAGGTAATCACCATCAACAATCTCTAGTTTCAACACAATTGTGCAGTCGACATCAACACTATGCACACTTGACCATTCTATCTTCTTCGAGCACATTTTCAAACTTGATATGCACAATACCTGGTTTTGGCACATTTGCATAGTTGATATGCTTTTGGCACATTTGTACAATTGACATGACAACCCAGATTTCATCCTTCCCCTCTACTCTACGCTCCAGCCTTGAGGCATCCACGGTCACTTGAAAAGCAGCAGTAATGACTACACCATTGAACTCAAAATTATGTCCACCATGATTAACAACTCGAACTTGGATTGCTCTCATCAGTTTGAGCTGATTAGGCTTATATCAATTGTAGACAAGATTGTAAGCAACAATGCTCAATCGAAGTTGTTAAAGGGTTCCTGTTATTAATAGAGCCTTTATGTGAGAAGGATGAATCATTAGTAAATTGGCATATAACCATGAAAGGGCCAATTCATTGGGAGTTCTCTTCGAAATGACAATTTACTGTTCAAAACCAATAAACAGGGGTGAGAATTGCTCGATGTTAAAGATGATAGTGCCAAGACGAGAGCATATGCAAAGACAACATATACGTTTTCTGCTTTGGATCCCAATCACTGCCAGGGATTAGTAAGACTGACCTCGAAACCAGTACAAAAAGAGCAGAATAAGAAAGGGGAAGAGGGTAATACGAAGGTCATGAAGTAGTTTATCCTAAATATAATGCAACTATTGTGCAAAGAAGTCCAACTTCACGTATGTACAAACACAAAGAAACATTCATATCTCACCAAAAGAGAGACGCATGTGCAGAGAGAGACCCATTATTGTACATGTATGTATATATACAACTCTTAATATAAATATATACTAGCATTTCCATTAAAAAATAGTTATGGTCAATAATTAAGATATTACAATACAAAAAATGTGAATATATATACAACTCTTAATATAAATATATAGTAGCATTTCCTTTAAAAAAAATAGTTATGGTCAATAATTATGATATTACAATACAAAAAATGTGAATAAGACAGTTCGCATGACAGTGGGTGATTACAAGTTTTTTATTTTTAATATTTTTTTATAATTTGACAATTTAATATAAACATAAACATAAATAATTATTTTATTTTATATTAACCGATCAATAATATATCTATATTTTAAAAATTAATTTTTTAATATAGAATACTTATTTTAATATATAATATTAAAAAACTTTATAAACAATTTTATTATATTACAAACTAATAGAAAGTGAAAACAGTGTGACTCTAAAATGAAAACAATATAATCTATTTTTTTGTTAAACAGTGAATTTTGTGTGAATCCACGAATGAAACATTAACCCAGAAAACACTCGATCTCTTACTCAGAGAAACTCGGCCTGGCTATTTAATGGGCAATCCAGTGGAATATGAAAGAGCCGAGCATTTAAAGGGAAATTTCCTTGTGGGAACCAAACAGGATTGTGGGAAGTTTCTTCTCATTTTCTGGGAATGAAAGGGCGATCTTGAAATTTCTCAATCTGGGAGTAAGTGAAATCACGTGCCTTTCTACTAGGCTCTGCTGAGCTGTACATGGACTCTATTATGACACAACTATATATTAAATTTAGTTATGTTTCTATTTGAAATTAGATTTGACTATGAAATTAGATACCACTATCAGACTTCGCACATGGAGCGAAGAGAGCGGCTGGGCCCTGTGATAAAAATTCCATTGACTTGATGTAATTCCTTTTTAGCACATGTGATTTTTTTTAGCAAAACGCTGCCTCATTTAATGCTTTGCAACTCAATGTTTAGCTTTCGTCTTGATGTACAACTTATATATTAATGTTGATGATGATGATACTACAGGAAAGCAACTTAATAAATCAAAGTTTTTTTTTATATTGGTTACATAATATATATCATAGAGTGAATTTGAAATTGAGTAGAAAGTATAATAATATTATTTTTAATGAGATATATCATAGAGTGAATTTGAAATTGAGTAGAAAGTATAATAATAGTTACTTTTAATGAGATATATCATAGAGTGAATTTGAAATTGAGAAGAAAGTATAATAATATTATTTTTAATGAGGATTCAAAATTGAACATGTCATAGTACGTCAAAGGGTTCCCAACACATCTAAGAAGTGTTATAAAAAAATTGAAAGTCGGTAATTTTTAATTTTAACATTTTATGAGAAAGTGCAGTGATTATATTAAAACTACATAAAAAGTGTTAAGTTTCAAACTGCCTCTCAAATATTTTTTATTCACTGTTCAATTCTTAGTGTGGTGCTAGCCTTAAATGTGTCATGAAATGTATTACAACAATGCCAACGATGGTCATTGGCCATCTCTATTCCCAAGTTTGCCCCTTGAAAAAATAAAAAAAACGATTAAATGCATTATTACGAACTTATCTTCCATGATTCTCATATCTAATCTCAACAAGTTTTTAGATTATTTTTTCCTTGATTTCTTTAATGAAAAAAGGACAGACTTGATAGGTTAGCAACCAAACGAGCTTAATTTATTTTACTCAACATCTCATCCAAATTTATGAGTCTCCATTCTTGAGCATATCATAGTGATGCATGATACAACTGGGTTGCCTTTTGTTCACATCAAATTGTTTAATTCATGATCTTCATGACAGTTTTGAGCACGGAACAATTTTAACTGTAGTCCCGACTCTTAGTCGGTTCAATAGTTGTACCTATAGCCACTTCCTGTTGAATATTGTAACTTCTAAGAATATTATATTTGCATATTATTTATTTCGGAGATGTTCCATACCTCCGATGTGATTATACTATGAATCCGGAGATGTTTATTCCTCCGAATTGGTTGTGGTAACTAGGGTTATTAGACCCACCATGTGGGGGTCGGCCCAGTCAGATATAATGGGGTATTTAACCTAATGGTTAAATACGAGCCTACATGTACTTGTGTAAAATACATATCAGAGTAGTGTATAAATAGAGGAGGTGTGTTCCTCATTATACACACTCACTCACTTGAGGATAGCGCACTTGTGGAGGAGAGGTCTGCTATTGTGGAGGAGGAGATCATGTCTCAGGGTTTCATCTTTGTATATTGCTGGTCATCTATATTGAGGAAGCTTTGCTGGGTTTTCTACCCCATGAGGGTTTCCCAGGATAAATCTCTGTCTCTTGTGTTTATGCTATGCTTGTTGTTTCTTCAGTGATCCTGTATATGCTATTATTGTGAAATGGAATGTAATGCTGCTATTTTCTATCTTAGCATATTAAATCTTAACATGGAATCAGAGCTAAACTGAAGGAAGGCAAGGTATGGCACTTACGACACTTGCTTTACTTACGACAATTTGAAGGTTAGGGTTTTACATAGGAAAAACCAGTCATCGTGGAACTTTCGCTATAAATCCATTTCTGCGAAGGTTCAGGGTCTGAAAAGTTTACAGGTCGAAGATAACATCCCCAGGTACCTTGTGTCCAAAGGGAACCCTCAGATTCGTTGTACTTTATGAGTTATGATCAGTACAAGTTAGGGTTTCTGCCTCTTCCAGTTCTCAGTCAAAATCAGGTCACCTTGGCAAAAAGGTCATAACTTGGGCTAGGAAGCTCCAAATGAAATTTCGTAAAAAGTGACAGGTAGTGCACAGATTGTACTATCTCAGGAAACTTTTTTGGAGGCCGAAGGTGAACTAGTGACACGTGGAACTCCGTACAAGTTCGCTCTCCTGTTTTATCCCATAAACAGGTCACGTTGCGACACTTGTCATAACTCTCTCTCAGAGAGTCCAATTGAGGTCAGACCTGTCAAGATGGAAAGATAACAGGACAGGCTATCTCAGGAAAAGTTTTCAGAGGCCGAAGTTCAAACAGTGACACGTGGCACACCGTACAATTTCGCTCTCCTGTATTATCCCAAAACAGGTCACGTTACGACATTTAGCATAACTCTCTCAGAGAATCCAATTGAGGTCAGACCTGTCAGGATGGAAAGATGACAGGTCAGGCTACTACAAAAAAAGTTTTCAGACCCTGTGGAGCGAAAATTTCGGACTTACAGCAGAAACAATCAGGCACATATTTCTATCAAAACAGAATTATTTTTTGGAGCACTTTCATCCATGGCTTCCGGAATTTAGGGTTTCGGAGAAAGTTAGAATTTTTGGAATCGAAATCCACGGCTGGAAGCTCCTCAGAAAAAAAAGAGTTTAGAGCCTTGGATTGAACCTTTTGATTGGGCAGAAAGGTGGGATTCATCAAACCCTAGTTCAAGATCCTGTCCAGAAGATCCAGAAGTTTCAAAGGCAATTTTGAGGGGTCAAATTTTGGAGATTCCAAAATTGAAGTATGCTAGTTTGATCAGCTCAGCAAGACACATTCTTTCATCCATTCAGAAGTGTGAAAGTCAAAGATTGAATTTTTAGGGTTTCTCTAGCAAACCCTAATCAAGCTCCAGATCAAGTTTCAGGGGGAGTTGAGGCTAAGGCCTTACATAAGAAGACTACAAGAAGTCTCGACAGGTATGACTTAAGGAGGCTCAGGTATGTCTTGAAATCTGATTCTTGATTAAGTTCATGATGTGTTTGTCTTCATATTATTTATTAGTACAATATTGATTAATGTTAGAATTGTCTTATCACCCAAGTAATAGTATGAATGCATGTGAATGATCAAAGACATTCATTGATTAGGGCTATATGATTGTACTAATGCATTATGATGTTGTGTGAGGTTGATGTTGTCTGCTAACAAGATACAGGTACATCACAAAAGACAAATCAAATTCCATAACCATGAAAACATGAAGACAAAGACTCATCCATAATATTTGTTCTACTTACGAGGTATGTATAACTTTGTTATATTATGCTTAACCTATGAGACATGCAGGTTCTAGCTCAGGATCTCTAAATCATTGAAGAGATTGTTTAGGTATGTTGTACATAACTAAGCAGGTATACTAATCCAGGTATGTTTTTCTATGTCATGTGAGAATCTTACCTTGTATACTTGGTATGATTGGTTATGCTTATTCATAAAGTTAGTAATCAAGGGTTTATGCATATTATGTCTCTTATCTTGGTTGATGATTTAACTAACTAGATCAAACAAGAATATGCATGAGTAAAATAAGACTTCCCTGAAACCTTGAATATTATCTATAATCATGACTGTACATATTCAAGATTATTTAGAATTAGAATGTTTTGATAATATTGAGAATATACTAATGAATGTATGTTTGTGTATGAGATCATGAGGATGACACTAGTGTACACTTGAGCATGCACAGTGGTACAGAATGAATAGAAGTTCAGAAGACATACAGAAGATCAAGCGGGAGATAACCACACAAACATAAAAGATAAGTATTTGAGTTGTTATTAAAAATAGTAAATGATATTGCTTGTATGCATATTTGTATTCCTAGGATATATCATGCTGAGTGTAAACATTCATAAAGCATTGAACAGTATACTACTAATATGCATATGATTGGTAAATTGGACAAACATTCCATTGTTGCTTATCTAGAATGAAACCTCTTTGCTGACATACTGAGAGCTCTGCACACTCTCGATAGTATGTTCTGGTAGAGATGGAAGGCATCTAGATAGCCACTGTATGCATACAGGATATGGGAAAGTGTTGTGCCAAAGTATTGGTCAAAATAGTTGCATAACTATGTAAATGATATCTGTATGCATAGTAGGTTATCATGTCAATATGATTTGATGATTATGAAGTATTACTAATCATGTACTTAATTTTGATTTGTAGGAAAGATCATGATGAATGATAAAATCTGAACAAGCGATGGATGTTCAACAAAAGATTTACAAATCAAACACACTATAGAAAGCTTGTGGTTAAGAGATTCTCTTAGTAAGAGGAAGAGAATCATGATGAGATGTTTTGCTCCAAGGGACTAGATAAGACCATTCTCTTAATAATGTAATCAGGTTCTGTATGGGTTCCCAGGATCGGTAGTCAATTGATGAGCTTAATGATCATCATGGGTGATGTGGATCTCAACCTTTTCTACAAGGTTGAATATGGGTTCTATACACATATGACATGGATGCAAGAAGGAACTCACCACGGAGTTCGAATGATTTTGAGGCTCATATTAGTAGACCCATCTGACGAGAGATGGCACAGATAGATATGCAGAAGATCACTCAATGTTGAGTGTGAATAATGGACAATTGACAACTTCATGACAAAGCTTAGGCTTTACCAGAAGTAAAACTATTCCTTTACCTTAAGGTTGTGGATGATGAACCTATCATACCATTATTGTATGACGATGATCTCTTTCTGACAAGGAATGAGAAACATGTCATGAAAATGGCTGCAGAAATGAAAATGAAAGATCTCGGATTAATGCACTACTTCTTAGGTCTAGAAGTATGGCAAGATCCAAAAAGGAATCTTTTAAATCAAGGTAAGTATGCTGTGAAGTTTCTAAAAAGATTTGATATGTTGGAGTATAAAGCCATGGCCACTCCCATGGACTCCAACTTGAAGTTGTTAGTTAATGACTCATCGTATTTAGTGGACCTAACCCTATTTAGACAAATCATTGGGTCATTGATGTATTTAACAAATACTAGGCCAGATATATGCTTTGCTGTAAATACCCTAAGTCGGTATCTAGTAGAACCTAGAAAGGTTCACTTAATAGCTACAAAGCATGTAGTGAGGTACCTAAAAGATACATTAGATTTTTGGTCTATGTTATCTTGGAGGTCATGAACTCTGTTTACATGGTTACTCAGATTCTGATTGGGCAGGAAGTGTCTCAGACAGAAAGAGTACATCAGGTAGATGTTATAGTCTTGAATCTGCCATGATCTCATGGTTCAGCAAGAAACATTCTAGTGTGGCTCTCAGTACTGCTGAAGTAGAATATATGGCTGTCTGCTCTGCCAGCTGTGAAGCAGTATGGCTTCAGAAGCTTTTATATGGAGTGTTTGACTTAGAAATGGATCCCACTGTGATTATGTGTGATAATCAAAGATGCATTAAGATGTATGAATATCATGTGTTCCACAATAAGTCAAAACACATTGAGATTCGATACTTCTATATTCGAGACATGGTGCAGAGAGGAGCTATCAAGCTCGAGTATATAAGCACTGAGGATCAGATTGCAGATATCCTGACTAAACCTTTGTCTCGAGTAAAGTTTGAATACTTCCAAGACAAGCTTGGTATAGTCCAGAAGGACCCTCCTCGAAAGGGGGAGTAGTATAGTACTTGATAACAAGTCTATCCCTTAAATTTTGTTTTGTTGCACTTAGTTACTTAGAATTATTTAGATTTAGAACTCCTATATATCTTTTATTTTTTGATGTATACATGTTTTTGATGTGATGTATACATGTTTTGATACATGTTAGATGTATACATGTTTTGATGTGATGTATACATGCTTTGATGTCAGATGTATTAGTGAGAATACATGCTAGATGTATACATGTTTTGATGTGATGTATACATGTTTTGATTATACATGCTAGATGTATACATGTTTTGGTGTGATGTATACATGTTTTGATGTGATACATGCTCTTGGATATTTGTACCTGTATAGATGAGAATACAAATGAGGATTGGATCATCCCTGGACTTTCAGTCCTAAAGAGAGTCGTAGACGTGAGGTCTCCGAAAATGAAGTCCTTAGTGGACAGTTGAGGGGATTGGATCATCCCTGGACTTTCAGTCCTAAAGAGAGCCGTAGACGTGAGGTCTCCGAAAATGAAGTCCTTAGTGGACAGTTGAGGGGATTGGATCATCCCTGGACTTTCAGTCCTAAAGAGAGCCGTAGACGTGAGGTCTCCGAAAATGAAGTCCTTAGTGGACAGTTGAGGGGATTGGATCATCCCTGGACTTTCAGTCCTAAAGAGAGCCGTAGACGTGAGGTCTCCGAAAATGAAGTCCTTAGTGGACAGTTGAGGGGATTGGATCATCCCTGGACTTTCAGTCCTAAAGAGAGCCGTAGATGTGAGGTCTCCGAAAATGAAGTCCTTAGTGGACAGTTGAGCGGATTGGATCATCCCTGGACTTTCAGTCCTAAAGAGAGCCATAGACGTGAGGTCTCCGAAAATGAAGTCCTTAGTGGACAGTTGAGCGGATTGGATCATCCCTGGACTTTCAGTCCTAAAGAGAGCCGTAGACGTGAGGTCTCCAAAAATGACGTCCTTAGTGGACAGTTGAGGGGATTGGATCATCCCTGGACTTTCAGTCCTAAAGAGAGCCGTAGACGTGAGGTCTCCGAAAATGAAGTCCTTAGTGGACAGTTGAGGGGATTGGATCATCCCTGGACTTTCAGTCCTAAAGAGAGCCATAGACGTGAGGTCTCCTAAAATGAAGTCCTTAGTGGACAGTTGAGGGGATTGGATCATCCCTGGACTTTCAGTCCTAAAGAGAGCCGTAGACGTGAGGTCTCCGAGAATGAAGTCCTTGGTGGACTTGAGGGGATTGGATCATCCCTGGACTTTCAGTCCTAAAGAGAGCCGTAGACGTGAGGTCTCCGAGAATGAAGTCCTTGGTGGACTTGAGGGGATTGGATCATCCCTGGACTTTCAGTCCTAAAGAGAGTTGTAGACGTGAGGTCTCCGAGAATGAAGTCCTTGGTGGACTTGAGGGGATTGGATCATCCTTGGACTTTCAGTCCTAAAGAGAGCCGTAAACGTGAGGTCTCCGAGAATGAAGACCTTGGTGGACTTGAGAGGATTGGATCATCCTTGAACTCAAGTTCTAAAGTGAGCCATAGACAGGTGTCTCCGAGAATAGAGGATAGGACTGCATCGTCCCTGGACCTTGGTTCAAAATGCACGTGATTGGATTAATCATCCTTAGACAGTAAATCCAGGAATGATAGTCTTAAATGTGATTGTGATTGGATTAATCATCCTTAGACAGTAAATCCAGGAAGGATAGTCTTAAATGCGATTGTGGTTGGATTAATCATCCTTAGACAGTAAATCTAGGAAGGATAGTCTTAAATGCGATTGTGGTTGGATTAATCATCCTTAGATAGTAAATCCAGGAAGGATAGTCTTAAATGCGATTGTGGTTGGATTAATCATCCTTAGACAGTAAATCCAGGAAGGATAGTCTTAAATGCGATTGTGGTTGGATTAATCATCCTTAGACAGTAAATCCAAGAAGGATAGTCTTAAATGCGATTATGGTTGGATTAATCATCCTTAGACAGTAAATCCAGGAAGGATAGTCTTAAATGTGATTGTGGTTGGATTAATCATCCTTAGACAGTAAATCCAGGAAGGATAGTCTTAAATGCGATTGTGGTTGGATTAATCATCCTTAGACAGTAAATCCAAGAAGGATAGTCTTAAATGTGATTGTGATTGGATTAATCATCCTTAGACAGTAAATCTAGAAAGGATAGTCTTAAATACGATTGTGGTTGGATTAATCATCCTTAGACAGTAAATCCAGGAAGGATAGTCTTAAATGCAATTGTGATTGGATTAATCATCCTTAGACAGTAAATCCAGGAAGGATAGTCTTAAAAGCGATTGTGGTTGGATTAATCATCCTTAGACAGTAAATCCAGTAATTCCGAAAGGAAGGATAGTCTTAAATATGATTGTGGTTGGACTAATCATCCTTAGACAGTAAATCCAGTAATTCCGAAAGGAAGGATAGTCTTAAATATGATTGTGGTTGGACTAATCATCCTTAGACAGTAAATCCAGTAATTCTGAAAGGAAGGATAGTCTTAAATATGATTGTGATGAGATTGATCCAGTAATTCCGAAAGGAAGGATCATGTATATAGATGACGATGCTGATGATCGTGTGATGACGATGCTGCTGATCGTGTGATGACGATGCTGCTGATCATGTGATGACGATGCTGATGATCGTGAGATGACGATGCTGCTGATCGTGTGATGACGATGCTGATGATCGTGTGATGACGATGCTGATGATCGTGTGATGACGATGCTGCTGATCGTGTGATGACGATGTTGTTGATCGTGTGATGACGATGCTGATGATCGTGAGATGACGATGCTGATGATCGTGAGATGACGATGTTGATGATCGTGTAATGACGATGCTGATGATCGTATGATGACGATGATGCTGATCATGATGGTCTAGATGACGATGTTGATGATCGTGAGGATCCAGACGTTGATGTTGCTATAGTTGTTCGAGTGCTGCAGAAGATAAAGACTCAGTACTGAAGATGTTGATGTTCCAGTAACTGGTTGAGTTACTGATGATGTTAAGAAAGCTTCCAATGATTTATAGATGTATCATGTATGATGTATGACTCGTTGCTCCTGCAGATGTTGTTATAATATCCTTCTCGTTAAGGGGGAGTGTTGAATATTGTAACTTCTAAGAATATTATATTTGTATATTATTTATTTCGGAGATGTTCCATACCTCTGATGTGATTATACTATGAATCCGGAGATGTTTATTCCTCCGAATTGGTTGTGGTAACTAGGGTTATTAGACCCACCATGTGGGGGTCGGCCCAGTCAGTTATAATGGGGTATTTAACCTAATGGTTAAATACGAGCCTACATGTACTTGTGTAAAATACATATCAGAGTAGTGTATAAATAGAGGAGGTGTGTTCCTCATTATACACACTCACTCACTTGAGGATAGCGCACTTGTGGAGGAGAGGTCTGCTATTGTGGAGGAGGAGATCATGTCTCAGGGTTTCATCTTTGTATATTGCTGGTCATCTATATTGAGGAAGCTTTGCTGGGTTTTCTACCCCATGAGGGTTTCCCAGGATAAATCTCTGTCTCTTGTGTTTATGCTATGCTTGTTGTTTCTTCAGTGATCCTGTATATGCTATTATTGTGAAATGGAATGTAATGCTACTATTTTCTATCTTAGCATATTAAATCTTAACACTTCCAATTCTTTGTATAAATGCCATGCCCATGAAGAGGATCAAGCATACAGGGTTTAGGTTCGAAAGTGATTCATTTGGGTGTCTGTTATTTTGTTAGTCTAAATAAAACTCTTATTTAGTTGTATTTATCTACATGAGTTACTTTCTATTGATCATACCATTGAATGAGTTATTTTTTCTCTAATAATTTCTGAATATGTAATGTGTTGATGAAGGGTGTCGTATCACTTTGAGGCAATTCCTTGAGGTGGCATGTGCTGTCAAGACTCAATGCTTTGCTCACCTGTTAAGATTAATCTCTATCCCATCCACCATTATAAGGAAATAATGGTTGCGTTGCACATTAATTTCCTTTATCTAGCACCAAATTACTGTCCAGGATAGATTTTCACAACTTATGACACACACGTTCATTTAAAGAACTGGTTGTTCTTCAATTACTCACCGCCTTTTCGCAGTAGGCGTTTCTTATATGAAATAGCCCATGTTGCCCACTAATGCTAATAAGAAGTCTCACCCCACTTCTATTAATACGTTTCTTCAGCACTCAATCATCCCACCAAAGAACAAGAAATCCAAATGTCACAAATTAAAAAATCGAAAATGGGTAAATGTTATATAAGTATGAATATATTTTCCTTATAAGGAATGCACAGGAAGAATCAAGAGTGCAGAGAGGGAGCTTAGAGGAACCTATGTCTAATTTAAAAGGAGATTTTGAATCAAATATCAAGTTGTAGAATCTAGGATGAGGTTCGACCATCCAAATATCTAAGTGTTTATATAATATTATAAAGGTTCAAGTCTAGATATCAGAACCCGGATCCGAACATCCATTTAATTTGAAGTAAGAATCCTAGATAAATGGATGCATCGGTTCCTAGACAGGGTTCAAAGTAGACTTGAGGTTTTCACTATATGTTCCACCACACAAAGGGTTGCAAAGAATGAGTTTTTGAACTGGTATTGGTTAATTAAGAAGAAAAGAAAGGAAAACGAGATGGGGTTTAGCTACGCTAGATTCCTAAGCTCGGTATAAATTGTTGGAGTCTAATCCTCAGGGAGACTAAGAGTCACCCGGGAGTCCAAGAGTCCACTTGGGAATATGAAACCAAAGAGACATTTCTCATTGTATTTATATGTACAGTTGGTTAATGAGAAATATATTGAGCATTCACGCTTATTTTGTATGTGCATCTTCTTATATTTGGATTTGTTCCAGCCAATTTTCCTATTTTCCCAAAGGGGAAACCTAATAGTGGTATCAGAGCATGCCTTGTTCTTAGACCTATGAGAGCTTCATCTGCATGAGAGTTAAGAGATGGAAGCTATATTTCTAGAGGAGCTATAATATTTTCTGAAGAGCATACCATTTCTGTGTTGTGCTTGTTATTTCTTAGTTCTACTCCAACTTGTTATTCCTGCGATATTATGGCTTATCACTACTGCATTCTCTGCTAACTCCATACCTACTTGGATGGCGACGGCTAGGGTTTGTTGACCTCGGCTTGGGCTGCTAGTGGTCGTGAAGGATGTAGCTACCCTACTGGATGGTCTTTTCGTGTGTTAACGTTTGTCTAGGGATGGCAGAGGTGATGCACGGCTGCGACCTCGTTTTTGGCGTCAGGTAGGGGCGTTTTTGGACCATTTATTGGGGTTGTTACCCCCGTTTTCACCTAGTTTTTCACCATTTACTGCTACCGGTTTCTCCATGGGTTACGAGGATTTGCTCAATTACGAAAATGATCCTATAGAGGCTTGTGATATCTGGGCCTCTCCACGTGGAGGTTTTCAGGATGAGGTGGAGACTGGGTCTTTGTTGGGTGGTGTCGATGTTTCGAGTAAACATGTGCAGTTACCCTTTCCTACTGTGTTTTCTTCTACGGGTGCTCAGAACAGTTATATTTCACTGGAACAGTTCTCAGGGCAACATTGTTATGGTGTGGATTCTGCGGCTAAGGTTTTGGGCGTAGTTTCATGGAGTTTTGCGGGTCTTCACCACCCTCTGTTTTCTTCATCTGCTGCTCCATTGAATCATGGTGAGTCCTTTGATTTTCTAAATGGTGATTGTGATGGTTTCATCCAGGGTTCTGATGGATTTGGTGGGGAGATTCTGACGATTTTTTAGGGTTCTGTGATTGGCTCAGCCCATCTGAGCAACTCTGGCTTTTTAGCGGATTTCTTGGGAACCCTAGAACAACGGGGTTGCCCGAGTCCGTTTGCCTGTAGGGTGTCGAGTCTGGTTACTAGGTCGACGGGGGGTGATGACGGTGGGGAAACCTGCTCCCAACAGAAAGTTCGCAGGAAGTGGTTAAAGAACAAGGGTAAGGGGGCGAATTACACTCTGGGGGAGGATATTGGCTTTCATCAGGTATTGGAGATGACTAAACTGACTCTGGTTGGAAGGGATTATGGTCATTCCTTTGCTCTGCGGTCGGTGGCAGGTTGGGCTGAGCAACATTGGCTGGGACAACTTGGATACGTTCCGGAAGTGGTGGCACTTTCCAGGAACTGGTTTGATTTTCATTTCACTCAGGAGGATCATGCTCTTTGGGTTCATAGCCGAAATTGGAATATAGACCATGCGCCTTTTTTACTAAAACATTGGGACCCCCTCTTTGATGCTAGTAGGGAGCGTATGGACACCATCCCACTGTGGGTTCGGCTTTCGAGTCTTCCTCCTCACTACTGGTCTGAGGAACACTTCATGAACATTGGAAATATTCTAGGTACATTTCTTGAAGCCGACTTATCCTTCAGGGAAACTAAATAGCGGAAGGTAGCTCGGATTTTGGTGAATATAAATGTTAGAGATGGATTGGTGGATGGAATGGATTTATGTTGGGGGCCTTATGTTTTCCCGCAGAAACTGGACTTTGAAAACATGCCTTTCCGCTGCCGTTGGTGCCATGAATACGGGCATCCAGTGGCCGAATGCTTGAATCCGCTGTAGACTCTCAATGGCTCCCATCGTCAGAAACAAGGGGGTGTTGAGAGAGATTTTCATTCAGCTCCAGTTTCACCTACTCATGGGATTTCGTCACAGGATTCTGATAGTGAACAAGAGCTTCTTTCGGATAGACCCCCTCCGACTCAAGTTGAGGAGTTAATTGGTGGACTGCGTTCGTCTTCGTGTCTTCAACTTCCCTCCTTCACGGGTACTGCTTTTCCCTCTCGTTCTTAGTCTTTTAATTTTTTCGTGAAAAATGTTCGGTTTCATGTCCCGACTGGCTTGAGGGTCTTGGGAATTTGACCATATCCTCTCATTTTCTGACGCCCCTTTCCACCCCTCCTTGCCCTACTACCCTGATTAAGGGTACTTTACCCTCTTTAATAGATGTCTCCCTTACCCCTCCTCCCCCTCGTCTTGATCCTTCTTCTGTTGTGGTTCCTTTCTCGTATCCTTGTCTCCCCCCCCCTAATTCCCCTAACTATGGTTATTTTCTCCACTCCTTACTTAAACTATCCTCAGGAGGGCTTGGAAAAGGTAGGGTGAAACGAGCTAAAAGCAGAGGTCATCAGTATTTCATCTCCAATGTATAGTCTAAAGCATGTGAGGATGTGCTGGAAGGGAAACACCTCTCTATTGAACGGGCACTTAGAGCTGTGCGAGCCCAGAAGAAGGGCCTGAAATGAAAATTATGTCCTTCAACTGTCAGGGTCTCGTTGGTCCCCCTAAAATATCAGCTTTGCGGAGGGTGGTCAATCTTGAACACCCTGATATCATTCTGTTACAGGAGGAAATGGGTGCTAGGGATATGTTTATATCCCATCTAAAATGTTGGTTTTCGGGTTGGATCTTCAAAGCTTCGGATGCTAGAGGAAGGTCTGGAAGGCTGGCTGTTAGTTGGAATGAAGCGAAGGTGAAGGTTTCCAATCTATGGGGGATGGAATCTGTTTTGGTGGGACCTTTTCGTCTCTAGACATTGAAGGTGATTTCAATGTTATCAATGTCTATGGGCCATATTTTGATAGGATCCCCTTCTGGGATTCCTTGTTTTCTAAATCTCTGATTAGAAATGATTCTGTTATTTTGGGTGGGGATCTGAATTTTTCCCTAGGACAGGTGGAAGTCTAGGGTCCTCATGCTCAGATTGATCCTCTTATGGATTTCTTTATTCTGAAATTGGTTGAGAAGAACTTGATTTATGTGGAACCGGTCGCATTAGACCGACTTGGAAGAATAATCGTGTTGGAGATAGTCAGGTGGCTAAAAGACTGGATCAGTTCCTGTTGGCGAAACGACTGGTGGATAGATTTTTTCATCTGAGGCAGTGGGTGGGTTGTGGAGGCTGTTCTGATCACTTTCCTATTTTCTTTGAACTTTTGGATGGACCTTGTAAACCGCCTAGTCCTCTGAATTTTAACAAAGTTTGGCTGAATGATCCGTCTTTTTTTTATGTGAAAAAATCAGTTTGGATTCCTTATTGTCTTGGGGACTCCAGCTCGGCTGCTTTCCAGTTTGCTGCAAACATCAAAAGATTAAAGAAGCCCATTAAGAAGTGGGCTTTCGAGAAGAGGCAGAGGGAGGATCTGGAACTTAAACAGATTGAAGGGGATTTGTCGTTACTCTATGAAGGTGATGGGGGGGGGGGTTTGAACCAAGATTCCAAATACACCTTGGTTCAGCTGGAAGGTCGAAGGAATACAATTCTTATGGATAAGGAGGAGACTTGGAGGATGAAGAGTAGGGCTATTTGGCTGGAAAGTGGAGATGACAATTCAATTTTTTTTCATGCTTATGTAAAAGGGAGACGATCCTCCAATACTATCTGGAGCCTGGAGAATCAGTTTGGAGAATCTCAGCATTCTTTTGAAGCTATGGCAGAGGCTGGGGTCAATCATTTTCAAACTCTTTTTACGGCTAGTGAACATGTTTCTATTGTGGAAGTGATCTGAGTGGTGCAACTGTTCCCCCGTTTTGTGGAATATGAGGACAATAGAGATTTGATGGAAGAAATCACGGAGGAAGAATTGAAAGACGTTCTCTCTAGTTTTCAGAAAGACAAAATTCCTAGTCCCGATGGGTGGATGATTGAATTTTTCCTTCAGCTTTTTTATTTCTTTGGAGAAGACCTTTCGAGAGTGGTCGAAGTTACAAGGCAAGCTGGTAGGATTCCAACCAATTTTAACTCTACTTTTATTGCATTAATTCTCAAGTCGGATTCCCCTATCTCCCTGAATGATTTTAGACCTATATCCCTGTGCAATTGTATTTACAAGATTGTAACTGGTGGACTCCAGGAATGGATACCTAATTAGGGTAGCTAAACTGGAAGCATACTTTAATTATCGACCAGGGAGCCTATAAACTTAAGAGGTGCTAAGCACTGTATGTGCTCTATAGGATAGTCTTCATCATTTTAGGGTGATGGGGTGTGTCTTGAAGGTTTCTCAAAAAGGAAATGGAAGTGATATTCTCTTAAACAACGAATGAAGGAATATGAAAATATGGTAAATTTATAAGCTAGAAATGATGAAACTGATAGATCTTTATGCTAAGAATTAAATACTGAAAGACTGTAAATCTAATCTAAGAAATCTAATGCCGAAAGCTTGGGAAACTTGATTTGGAAATAAAGTGATGAAAGATGGAAGTTTAATTAGAAATTCAATGCTGAAAATTAATCAAACTTGATCTCATTCAAATCCAATGCTGAAAGCAATAATCATCTATTCTATTCAAATCCAAAGAACTAAAACGATTAACTCCTATAATTGAACTCTGATAAAATAAATATTCATGGTATCGCAAATCTAAATCATGGTCTAAAATTAATATAGCGAGCTGGAAAACAGAGGTAATTATGCCTGCACAGAATGCATGTACATGACTACAAGAAGCGTATTATAGAACTACAGAATCAATGTTGGCAAACTACAGATAAAAAGTGATGAAATGAAAGGATCGCTTAACTGAAATAAAACCATGTCATTCAAACATTACCAAAGTACTTCATATATGATAAGGATTTAAATCAATTCACAGTACATATGAAAAATACCTAAAATGGAAATGAAGCTCCTGACCTACGTGTTGGAGGGGCCCTCTCCAACTCGTATTTCATGAGTGGGAAAAGTCTTATAAACGTGAAGCTTGAAACAACATTACTTCTTCCATTAAAATCGTAATCTCATGTTCAGAAAAGTCTTAACACATAATTGTCTTGAATAACATATACTGAAATGTAAGTTCTACGAAAATGCCAACAGGAACCCCTTGCTAACCATGAGGCCCATATATATATATATATCTTTTTTGGAACATAAACTAACTCTATGATTTAAATGTCGATTATGCTGAACAAGAGTTCTCTTCTACAAATCAGGAAAAAGGCTTTGATCCACTTATGGTCTTTCAATCCTTGCACTGGAATTGATGGTTGTCTCTTGGATTACCTGTGCCTGCCCATACACACTTACTCATACACATTTATTTCCATATGATTAGCTCATGGAAAATGCTTTTAAGCATAAAATAATAACCTCTAAACTACTCTATCAAATAATCAAAACGAATCATTAAACCCCACAAACAAAGGCATTTTCCATATCCATTATTGTGCTTGTGTGGCATCAAAAGGCTTATAAAGTACCTAATTTGGGGCTCATCATCTCCCCCATACTGAAGGATTCACCCATCCTTAAGTGACACATTTTGTTCATGGATAGCTTCTCTGATGTCCCAAGCAACGATCCTGGGAGTCCCTGCCTGCCTATGATAGCCATGGGTTCGGTCATCTCTGGCCCATGTTCTTTTCTCTTCCTCCTCGTCAATCTATGCTTTGATAACTAATGGGATAAATAATGGTGGACTGAGCTTCATCCCTATCCATCTAAGCTGGTGTTTGATGAAGGATTCCCTGTATAATTTGGCCTTAGTGAGTACCATTTCTAACCTGAGGGGGGAGTGAGGCTCCTTCTTCTTCAAATCATCTCCAATCCTTGCCCACCTCTCACTGATGGCCTCCTGTACCTCTTTGTATGTGCATTGAATGGTGAGATCAAAATGCGTGACTTCCTCCTATTGTTTTTCAAGCAAGATAGGAATTAAATCTTCGTCAATGGTGATAGTTTGGTGGTCCTGAATTACCTTTTCAGGGTGAGATGCCTCGGCCCTGATCGATAATGCATTCTGCCACTTCTATGAAAGATATATATGATCATCTTGTGCCCTTTCCACCTCGTGGTTCATCCAGGATCATAATGTTCTTAGCTGGAAGTCGCCTAGGTAGGGATTAGGTGACCAATTAGGTGTGCTTGGCACCACGAAGTTGTGCAAGAAGAATTCGCACAATTGATCCTTTTCCAAATTTGTGCAATTCAGAGAAGTATCCACAAATTCCTTTGGAGTGTTCAACTCCAGAGGCAGTCCTTGTTTCACCCTCTGCAGCTGGAACCTTCCCCACTTTTCCTTTAAGTAAACCGTGTAGATTCTGGACGGTGGTCTGAGTTGCAATATTCCCTCATATATTTTTGTAGTGACAGTCAATGTGTCCTCTAATTGCTGGATTTTCTGGTCCTTCTGAGTGTCTACCTGATGTGTTTTAGTTACAGAGAATCAGTTACAACTAATTAAGAAAAATAACCATATTCTTCCCATTTGTTAGCTAGAAGAAGATGAAGAGACATTGTTGACATGATGATGGTTTCTTCCTGATTCTTGCTGACTGTTTAGAATGTCGTCTAACATGTGAGGAGTCATCCATTCCACCATGCATGTATGATTAATGAATCTTGAATAAGATTTAATAGGTCGACCGAGTCGATGACTTATTCGATGGATTGAATGATCCGCAATGCCGACTGAGTCAATGGACCTGAACAAGGACTTGACTGGGACTAGGCACTAGTTGATGGCGCCAGTTGAGTCTTGGGATGGATCAAATTCACTTGCAAAATCTAAGCCAAAATATACACAAACTTAATCACTACATCCATTATAGGTGATACAATAATCATGTGTGCCTCTAAGATAACAAAGCACCCATTTCATTGATGCCCAATGTTCTCTACCTAGATTTGTCATGTATCTACTGGCAACATCAATTTCATGTGAAATATGTGATCTTGTACATACCATCGCATACATTAAACTTCCTTCTGCAATAGCATATGGTACACAAAACATTTAATATTTTTTTACCATGTTTCATGTCTCTGTGTATTTCTATTCCTAAAATTTGTTTTGCAACTCCTAGATCCTTCATATCAAACGCCCTAGCGAACTGATCCTTCAACCAACCGATCTCAACCATGGTTTTGCTTGCTACAAGCATATCATCAACATATAATACCAAGATAATGAATATGCCATTTTTTAAACTTTTGAAATAAACACAATGGCCATACTCACTTCTTGTAAATTTTGGCTCACCATGAAGGAATCAAACTTCTTGTACCATTTCTTGGGAGACTACTTCAAGCCATATAATGACTTCTTGAGATTGCAAACAAATCTTCTTTTGCAATATTGAACAAATCGTTATTGCTATTCCATATATATTTTCTCATCCAAATATTTGTTAATGGTGATTTTGTGGGTAGTAGGATCCCACAATATGTACCCCTTAACTCTATCATAAAAACAAACTAAGCTATACTTCTTTGATATGGGGTCTAACTTAGAACAATGTTTTTTAGGAATAAGAGCATAAGCATCACAACCAATTTTTTTTGGGTAGTAGAATTAATTATATCATATATTAACAATGCAAATCAAAGATATTAGAATCTATTTTCCTATTTTAATTTAGAAATAACAATTACAATAAATCTAAAATTGTGTTGTATATTTATAATTGAAATGCTTATATTTATATCTCTACACAAATAACTAAAACTTATTTTATTTTAAATAGGCCCAACGTATGAAATTATAGGCTTTATCATTTTATTTTTCAGAGGGTACTTAGGGATTCAGACAAATGTTAGCCATCAATTCTGACAACTTTGTAGCAAGTGATGCTGTAAATTTGTCTTCCCTTGATATTTAATAGAAATTTGTTTTGAGTAAATATTTAAAGTAATGTTGAATTGTAAAGCATCGTAATGAGATTTCAAATCTAAATCAATATGAATCGAACGTGTTACCACCCAGTATGCACAAGGTGTTCACTTGATAAAAGACATCATCAATCAACCAGAGACCTTCTAGTCCCTCCATCCAAATCAAGCAGTCTTCTGTTCCATTGCATGTACTTTGCACCTCCTTTGTCATGGTCAAAGAGAGGTTGTTTGTAAAATTTTGACAACTTTTACATGTGTAAAAGGGATATACCAATTGAGTCAATCATGTTATGGCACCTTTGGAGTGTTTTTTTTACCTAGTTGAACCTATATCCTAGTTATCATAGTTCAACATGGTTTTTTCACTCACACCTCCAAAGCCAAAGTGTGTTATAATGTAGGTGTCTTAGGTTGGTTTCTAAGTTCTTATGGTCCGATGTCAAAATTAGTTAGTCACCATGGTCTTACCATCATGCATGGCCTATTTGGTCCCTTGGAGAAGCAAAAGTGACAAAATACTATGTAAAAAACACTTGAGGGGGTCAAATATCAAAAAGGGGATATTACTAGCGCGTTTCCCCCTCAATCAAGAGCATATATGGGTCTCCCCTCATCCAAGGGAGCAAGGTGGAACCCTTACCCACCTCATTATTCATATCCAAGTCAAAAATTGACATGCTTGAGTCATCTCCTACAAATTAGGGCACATTCTCACCTTCTTTTGGAGTTTAACTCCACATGTGGCCCCTCTATCTTGAGTTACATGGATAAGTGGCACATTAGGTTTTGGAGGCTTATTTAAAGTTGAGTTAACTTCTCAGTTTGCTCCATTTGATGAGTAGAGGTGGCACATTAGGCTCAACTCACTCATCAAATTTCTCCATTTCTCCTCCACATGGTGCATTAGTGTTTTGGAGGGATCAATTAGGGTTTTTGGAGACCCTCCACGTGTCACCATCTCCTTAGTCATGCATGAGCTCAAGGGGGGTGAATTCTCTCCTCCTTGTTCTATTTAAAGATTCCTCTCCTCTAATTTTTGTTCTTGGTTATTGTTGGAGGTAAATTATTGTAACAATATTTCTCTCTCTAAAGCGTTGTATGGGAATAAAGTGAAGGATTTGGAGGCTACACCAAATATATTATTGTATGGTATATGTTCTTCTCAACTTATTTCATGATTGTAGTTGATTTTCTTTAATTTTTTTTGTACTCTTTTTTTGTGCTGCATGTTTGGCCATTGAAGGGTATTGCTACTCATTTGGCTTAGATACTTCTAGTGCGATTTTATCTTTGTGATAGGTTGCTTCAAAGAAGGTTATTGATAACTTCTTTCCTAGATTGGATGTGGTTGCACTAACATCTTTCAATTAGACTTCATCTTTCAAGTGGTTGAATATTCATCTACTTGCACAAACTCTTCATTTGTGGGTTAACCACAAGCTCGAAGAAGGACATGGCATGCATAGGGATTCCATTTATTTTGGATCCATTCAAAGAAATACATTGATATACATAAGATCTGATTTCCACCATTGGTTGTTCTAAAAAAAGGCTCACTGTTATTTTCCTTAACGCTCCACTTATCAAAGAAAATCTTAATAATTAGTTATTTTGTGATATATGATTAGTTAAGACCCTTGATTATCAAAATTGAATCTTACATTAGATATCATATGATCATACATATCTTAGACATTTGCATATCATTCATATCTAATTTTAGATGTAAGATTAAATATTCTAGTGCACACGTTAAAATCACTTTCAATATTGCACCTAGTTTCAAAAGAGAATGCAATTCCATACTTGCACATCATTGTAAAATAGTTGTAAATAGTTATTTTGGGTACTTGTGTCATATTTTAGCTCCCTTCCCACAAGTTGGATGGCGAGATAATATAACGATACAAATCCTTACTTCTTCTTAGATTTGTAGTTCTAACATTTCATTTTACCATCTTGTAGTCTAACAATCTTTTGTAGGAAAACCCCCCTTTTTGGAGGGGTCAAAGAGCTGACTTCAGAGTACATTTCTTGTTGGTTTTGTATCTCTAATGTCTAGGTGTCCAACCACAAAAAAAATTCCAAGAGGCATCCAGGACTAGCCATCATCCAAGACCCCAAGGTGTCTACTAAACAAAGCACTTACCTCACAGTTTTCCCATTTCCACTTTCTAACTTTTATGTAAGCCTAATTGTTGGCCATAAGGACTAACAATAGGCATTTCTAAGGGATTCAAAGCCCATTGTAACGCATCAGGTTGGGTAGTGATGTCAAATCCTCCCTATCCCCCTCTCCACGTCATTTTCATGCATGATTTTTCTTTTCCTTTTTTGCTTAGCTTAGCATAGTTTTTCTAATTTTCTTTAAGTAGTAATTAGATCGCATTTGATTTCAATTGGAAAATATATTAATTGCAAGCTAATTTATATCATGATTCAATCACTCATGCATTATTCAATTAATTTCATCTAATAATTAATCATAAAAAACATTCCAATTAATTTCACATTAATTAAAATGAAAATCAACCCTCCCTAAAGACATAATTCCGATGTTTATAAACACCATAGGTTTGTCACTTGTGGGAAAATTATACAATGAAAGGAATCTATTAGGTAGTGATCATGGGGACCTGTCAAGCTACACTGTCGATTGGTGTCAGTGTTGAACATACGCCTACGACTCTGATCCAGTCCCCTTCTCGTATAGTAAAACACTTGATATCCTGACTTTTTTCCACGCACCTAGCATATATTGGAAATCCCACTTTTCCCCTTAACAATCCACTTGTAACAAATAGTCGATCCCTACACCAAGCAGGTTCACAATTCGATGCACCTCCATTTAACAAGCAAATTCAATCCTTGCTTCAATGAGTTCACAATTTGACTTTGCATTCGCTTTCTAGTAATTATATAACACTACTGGGTTGGCAGGTGCAGGGGGAGTCCTTCTGGACTCCGAGGGAAACAAGGTGAAAGACTTTGCTTGGGGAATTGGTAGGAGGACAAACAACGATGCAGAATGGCTCACATTAATTAAAGGTATGGATGTCGCAAGGAACGAAGATTTTAAGGATATTGTGGCCATTGGATATTCAATGCTGGTAATAAGGGAAGCCAGGGCTATAGTAAAAAACCGTAGAAAACCTGTCTCCAAGCTCCAACATAACTTCATCTACATGGCCAAGGACTTCAACTCTATCTCCATTTTTCACATCTTGAGGCACAACAACTAGAAAGCTGACATTATGGCAACATTGGAGCTGGCCTAGATTGTGGTTTAGCGATTAGCAATGGACAACACCTTGTCAACAATTGGGTTCCATAACCCTCCCCCCTCCCCTTGTTTTCCTTTGATCCTCATGAAATCACTCTCTAAGCGCTCATCTAACTTTGGCCTCAACTCTTTAATGAAGGTGGTTAATTACAAGATCTTCTCGAGATCCCTTTACCCCCCTTGATCCCTTCACACATCCTCTCGGCTCAAACAACGACCTCTCCTGGCTGTCTCCACTTGTCTCGTATGTGAGAATTCAATGAGAACAGGCTCCAAGGAAACCACAGCTTATAACACACTCGAGGGTGACGCTCCGGGTATTCTTCAAGTTTCCTTTTGCGTTGTTTGTCGGATTGGTATCTTCTGGTTAAACATGGAGGATGGTAACAAAAGTGTTGGTCTGTGTCTCCCTGCGCTCCAGTGTCGACATTGCATAAAACATCTCCAGGTTCATTCGGGGGGGGGGGGGGTCGGCATGAAATGATACTTGTTTGCTCTTTATGTGGTGCAGGGATAGAGTAATGGCTATTCTGAGCAGCAGGTCTCTCATGGTGGTCTGGCGAAGCATGCCTTTCATGGGCACTCCAAATCTAATGAGCCAGGCAGAAACTGGGCTCCTCTCGACATGGGGCAGGGACAAAGTAACAGGGGTTCAACGCAGCATGTCGTTTGTGGTCATGAGCCAGGCTGTGGCAGGAATTGGACTCCTTTCAACGTGGTACTGGGTCAGAACAATGGAGGTTCTACGCAGCAGGTTATTCATGGTATCTCTGGTGAGTTGGGCAGTGGCAGGAACTGAATGAACACCGCTGGCGACAACTGTGGTTTCATTAATTTGGAGTCCCCTCAAGGACCAGACAGTTTGTCCTCTGAGGTCCTTTCGCATGTTAAGGAGATGGAATCCTAGGTCCACTGGCTCAGAGGTGAGAACTATGACGTGAAAAAAGCCATCTCTCATCTCTCTACATTTGTCCAGATATCGAACTCTGAAGTCTGGAGTAGTAGCAGCAAGACGAAGGAATATTTTGACATTATGGCTGGCAAATTTGAGTCCCTGCGTAGCTGTCAAAAAATTGTCGAAGCAAAGGTCGACTGCATTAGGACCAACAATAGGAAAAACCCCTCTGTCCTCTATGGCCTTGAAGACGATAACGTTGGTGTTGCAACTGGGAGCAAGCAAAAGAACGTCCACCAGCATCATCTCAACTGATATTTTCTTTACATGCTCGTCCTTGTTTTTCCAGAACTTTTTTATTATGGCTAGTCCAAAGTTTCTCCTCTTAATATGTATTTCTTCTCTAGTTTTTCCTAGGGAAATTTGTAAAAACCTTCAGTTATCGCACAATAGGGGTTATGTATGACATGCAAAGATTGGATTGTTATGAGCTTGTCTTGGCAACTCTCCATTTTTGGGATTAGTCTTCCCATCCTTTATGTCATCTCGTCTTCTTTTTAATATAAAGCTCATTACCCATTGTTGTAAAAAAAAGTAATTATATAACACTTCTTTTTTTTGTTGGTAAAGTAATCTATTAGTGTAGCTTGCGAGTATTGCATATTCTATAGTTGTATCATTTTTGCTCAATAGTAAGGAACTGGTCTTTATTTCATACATGTGGAAGCTTTCAATTACTTGCCAAGTTATATTGTTAGGTTATTTTCCTAGTTTTATTAACTCCTAAGTCACCTTTTCCAAGGTGACCATCCTAGATTTGTATAGAATCTACCTCCCTTGGCTTTTGCTTAGGATTTGGCCTAAATAGAAGGAGTTGAATGCTATGGTGACAATGCAAACCAACTCGTCAACTTTCCCCCAAGTCTGCTTTCAGTGAGTTGAGATTTTTCAGATCTACGCGGCAATAGAATGCACATTTTAAACTACACCTTAATTTTAATAAAGACTTGTAGCCTCATGCTTTTATCGAATTTTTAAGTAATAATAAATTAGTATTTTTATTTATTCGGTGAAAGAGTAAAATCATTATGGTTTTTTTATTGCTTTTAATTTTTTTAATATTTTTGAAATATCTTTAATTTTAATATGGTAATTTTAGGTGTATTCATATTAAATTACAATATCAATGTATTTGTTATAATATCAAAATTTCTAATATCTCAACCCTATATACACTTTATTCTATTTATAACTTAGGTAGTTATTATAAATACTTTATAAGTGGTAGCACTATATACATCTTGACGAGGGACAGGGTCAGGTATTACAGGAACAGACCCAGCTCTGTGATGCTGCAGTACGTCATTTTAAAGGTATTTATGGACAGAACCCCTCTCATAATTTGGAAGATCAGCTCAGAATCATTAATTTATTCCCTCGTATGTTTGATGAGGAGGCTGTCGAGCTCATTGGACGACCTGTTTGTGAAGCGGAGGTATTGAAGATTCTTAAGCTATTTTCGAAGGACAAATCTTTGGGGCCGGACGGTTGGACCGTCGAGTTTTATCTCCATTTTTTTCCTTTATTTGGTGGAGAAGTCATGGCAGCTGTCGAGGAATCTCGAACCAAATCACGTATCCCGTCTGCTCTAAATGAAACTTACCTTACTCTCATCCCTAAGGTAGATAAGCCAAAAGACTTTGGGGATTTCCATCCTATCTCATTATGTAACCTTATGTACAAAGTTATTTCCAAAGTTATTGCTGAGCGATTCAAACCTTTTCTGGCCCTTGGTATCTCGGTTGAGCAGTTTGGGTTTCTTCAAGACAAACAACTACTGGATGCAGTAGGGCTTGCCCAAGAGGGACTTCATTCCATCAAACAGAAGGATCCGTCGGCATTAGTTCTGAAATTGGACCTAGTGAAAGCCTATGACAGGCTTGATTGGACCTTCCTTAGGTTCATCCTTCTACAAATTGGTATCCCATTGGAAGTGGTGAACTGGATCATGTCTTGTGTTACGACATCAAACTTCTCAGTCTTGGTGAATGGGATGCCTTCTGACTCATTTCGTGGTGAAAGAGGACTTAGATAGGGTTGTTCTTTATCACCATATTTATTTATATTGGTTGTTGAAGGAATTGGTCTACTGATTAAAGAGGCCAAGATCTGTGGGAAAATCAAAGGTATCAAATTAGCTCCGGCTCACTCATTAACCCATCTGTTGTTTATTGACGACGTTTTATTGTTTGGAATGGGCTCTTGGGAGGAATGGCAGCATTATAAAGTTATTACTGAGTGCTTTTGTAGTGCAGCTGGATTGGAAATCAACACTGGCAAGTCAAATTTTCTACAACATTGTATTGATCCGGATACTTTGGAACGGATTGGTGAGATTTTTCCTTGTCATGTGAAGGAGCTGGATAGTGGCATTCACTATTTAGGCTATTCTCTTAAGCCTAACGGCCTTAGACGGGATGATTGGGGATGGCTCATTAAGAAGTTACGAAGGAGGATTCATGGGTGGGGGTTCAGGTATCTTTCTTTGGGTGGGAGACGTACACTGGTTTGCTCTGTGCTTCAATGCATACCGGTTTTCTGGTTCTCTCTTTACATTGCTCCTATGCATGTAATTCAGACTCTTAGGAAAATTTTGGTAGGCTGTTTGTGGAATGGAACTAAAGATAAGCATTGTTGGCATTTAACTACTTGGGAGTCTATTCTTAGGCCACAGGAGTACAACGGATGGGGTATCAAAGACCTCAGCGATTTTAATTTGGCGCTCGTGGCTAAATCCTGTTGGAGGTGTCTCCGGGATCCAGAGCTCTGGGGGAAGCTAATGAAGGCAAAATATATGAGTTGGCTGCCACTCCCTCTTTGGCTCGGGAATGGTAATTGGAGGAAAAATGGATCATTTATCTTGCGAAGTTTTTTGAAGGCTTTCCCCATTATAAATGCTGGCCTTTGTTGGAAAGTTGGGAGAGGTACTCAGATTTACGTGGGTATAGACCCCATAGCAGGTTTTGGAGAATCTTTTCGCCTTAGCAGTGAATTGATCCAGGTGTTGCATTCACACAAAGTTTATACACTGCAGTAGGCCAGTCAACAACAGGAGTTTGGCATTACTCGGTGGAAGACTACGGAGGAGTTAACATTAGAGCCCGATCATGCCATATGCTGGAATCGGTATGTCTCTGCGCTAAAATTGGCTAGAGTATTTGTCACTCATGACGAGGACTCTCTTTGTTGGGATTTGAACGAGGCGGATGGCACGTTGTCGGCTCAGCAGGCTTATGCTTACTTGATGAAGGAAGATTATGGTGAGGTTCAAAATCCTTTATATGCTAAGCTCTGGAAGTTACTATGCGTCCCAAAAATTATCTGTTTTGGCTGGTTAGTCCTGAACAACAGGGTTTTGACTTGGAAAAACATTTGCAAGCGTGGATTTCAGGGGCCGGGGCTCTGTGTATTATGCTGGAAAGCTACGGAGGACGTGGATCATTTATTTGGGCAATGTATCTTTTTTGCTGAGCTATGGGCTGGTCTACAAGAGGCATTGGGGTTCCGTTTTTCCTGGACGGGCCTTCCTCCATCTCAGTTTTTTAGTCAGTGGATGGGGGTGCATGTTTATGATCCAGGGCTCATTTGTGTCACCTGGTGGGAGCTTTGGAAAGCATGCAATGGGTTTATCTCCAAGGATGTCTTCACTCTTTGTTCCATTCTAACTACTCGCATTGCTGGTTATTATAAATTCTATCAGCCACCATTAAAAAGAATTCTTAGAAGGACAAATCTGCACGAGGAAGAGGGCTACAACCTTCCCTTAGGCTATTTCGATGGGGCATCCCAGTATGGCTTTTGTGGAGCTGGTTGTGTTTTAAAACCCTGTCCTGGTACCATCTATCATCTTAGGTTGAGAGCTGGTAGGGGAGCCAACACCCGGTCATAACTTTTAGCACTATGGGGACTGCTTTACTTTGCCCATTCCTTAAGGCTTTCCATGATGACTATTTTGGCGACTCTCGGGTTATTATTCTCTGGGCCAAGGGAGAACAAGGCATGTCTTCTTTACCACTAAATGGGTGGATGAATCGAGTGCTTTCTCTCATGGATGGATTTACTGATATCTCGCTTCATCATATTTATCGTGAGCATAATGTGGAGGCCGATAAACTTTCAAAGAGGGCCTTGGGAGGGATGGATGGCTCTATCCATGTTCATAAATTTTGTGATGGTACTCCTATTGAGACCTATAATCTCACTTTTGATTTGTGATTTCTAATTTTAGATGTAAAATATTTAAGACCACGAATGTAGCTCACTTGATGAGTGATGAGATCAAAAAATTATGATAGTGGAAAGTGGACATCAAATCCCCGCACTCTTGCAAGTGAAAAAAAAGAATATTTGATGTTTTATGTTGTTAGCCTATTCTGTTATTAGATTTAAAGTATACCAAGAAAAACATTAAATACTTTTCTATTGCTATCGCACGGACTCCACAGGGAATCTAATCTCGTTACTGCTGTGGCCATATGGATGGTCAATTAATGCACTGCTACAAAGTAGACTTTTATTCATACACTATGTTTTTGGATCTTGGATTATTAAATTGTTTTTTATATTCAACTTTGTCTTTAAAATATAAATCACATTAAAACAATTTAAACAATCAAAATTAATAAAAAAATCAAAAAATAAAAAAAAAACTTTATTTTAAAACCATTTAAATGAGATTTCTCGCATTCTATACTTCAAAAATGAGATTCCTCCTTACTGCAAGCTTTAAACTGGCTGACTTGTTAGTCCTCAGCGGAAGCTGTAACGATTTGGTGGGACAATGAATCTCAGTCCACCTGAGTTCAACTCTGGTAAGCTCTTGATTTCTTGCTTAATAGGACAAAAACTAACCATTGAATTACAGAGTATTAAATATGATGATTTAGTAATTAATGATCGTTAGATTTGAAAATTATTTAGATCTAACGATCAATGACTAGTGATCTGGTCACTAATCACTGAGCCGCCGCATTTAATACTATGCGGCTCTGTGATTAGTTTGGCCGAAGAATAGAATAGTAAAATTAGGCATTTTCTGGTGAAAAAAAAAAATGGCTGGCTGCTTTTTGTGATGTAAACGGATGTGACTTTAAAATCTGTGTCATAATGGGGTCCATGAAGAGCTCAGCAGAGTTCTGTTGGAAAAAAATAAGAGCTCAGCAGTGAGCAGAGCCTAGTACAGAGACGCGTGAGTTCACATGCTCTCAGATTGAGAAATTTCAACGTGCCCCTTTCATTCCCCGAAACTGAAAAGAAACTTCAAAGTCGGCAAGATGCGACAATAATCCCGTTTGGTTTGGAACCCCTTCCACAAGGAAATTTCCCTTTAAATTCTCGGCTCTTTCGGGTTCACTGGATTGCCCATTAAATAGCCAGGTCGAGTTTATCTCATGAGTAAGAGGATCGATTATTTGCTGTTTTAATATTTCATTTTTGGGGTTTCCTGTTTTCTTGAAAATGGAGGTCTGGTCGAATTTGGGGTCGATCATGGCTACGGTTATATTCATACGGACCATAGCCAAAGATTACCTTCCCCCCGAATTCTATGGTTTCTTGTCCAAATCAATGCGCAGGCTCATAGGGATAGTGTCTTCTAACATTTCAGTCGTGATAGACGAGAACGATGGGATGAAGGTGAGCGAAGTTTATGAGGCAGTGCAGACTTACCTGAGCGCAAGGTCGTCTTCGGCTGCGAAGAGATTAAAACTGAAGAAGCCTAAGAATAACAAGGAGTTTACCTTCACCATGGATTCAAACGAAGAGATCGCAGAGGAATATGAGGGGATCAAACTGTGGTGGGTCTTCCACAGCAGTGCGCGCAAACAGCAGGTCATGTTCTCCTGGGACAACACCTCCCAGGAGAAACGGTATTACAAGTTAACATTTCACAAGAAACACAAGCACATCATATTCGATCAGTATCTTCCCCACGTCATGGCCGAAGCGAAAGTGCTGGAGATTAGAAGCCGCTACCGGAAGCTTTACACCAATCAATCCAATTCCAGTTACTATGGATACCGGAACAGAGTGTGGACGCCCGTTGTGTTCGATCATCCTGCCACTTTCGGTACTCTGGCTCTCGAACCAGATCGGAAGCAGGATATCATAGAAGACCTCCTAAGATTCTCGAGGGGAGAGAAGTACTACAGGCAAGTTGGGCGGGCGTGGAAGAGGGGTTATTTGCTCTACGGTCCCCCTGGCACGGGCAAGTCGAGCATGATTGCCGCCATGGCTAACTTTCTAGATTATGACATCTATGACCTAGAGCTTACCCAAGTGAAGAACAACACGGAACTCAGAAAGCTTCTCATCGCCACCACCAACAAATCGATCATCGTCATAGAAGATATCGACTGCTCTCTCGATCTCTCGGACCGCAAGAAGAAGAAGAAGCAGCCACAGAAAGATGGAGAGGAGGCCGAGAAGCCATCCAAGCCCGGCAAACCGGATGAGAGCGAAGAGAACCAGGACAGCAAAGTGACTCTCTCGGGGGTTCTGAACTTCACGGACGGGTTGTGGTCGTGTTGCGGAAGCGAGAGATTGTTCGTGTTCACCACTAACCACATCGAAAGGCTCGACCCGGCGCTTCTCCGGTCTGGTCGGATGGATAAACACATTCTGCTCTCGTTCTGCACTTTCGGAGCATTCAAGATTCTTGCCCGCAATTACCTCTCCATTGAAGACCACGAGCTGTTTCCCGACATCGAAGATCTGATAGAGGCTGCTCAGATTACTCCTGCCGATGTAACTGAACATCTCATGAAGATGGCTAACAATCCGACCACTGCCCTCGAAAAGCTGATTGAAGCTCTTCGCGAAGCCAAGGAAAGAATAACTAGCGCCGCTCTGAAGGGCATATCAGAAGAGAATAATGCTTCTGCTGCGAGAGAGGGTCAAGTGTAAAGTCAGAGCCAATCTTAAAACTCCGACATCCAGTAGAGGTTATCAGTATCAGCATAGCAGAATTATTAAGAAGAGTTAGATTTTCATTGCTATTACAGTATGAGCATCTCGTAGTCATATTAAATTTAGTCTATTATGACTAAATTTCCCTGTGATTTCATTCCAGTCAATAATGTGATTTCATTGGTACGCAGTGATGATGTTTTCATCGAGGATAAGCTCATGGTTTCTTATGTGGAATAACAAACTCTTTCCTGGTTAGCTTGAATTTGAGAGAGAATTGTTCAAATTGTAATTTTTATTGTTTAAATTGTAATTTTGATAAAATTGTATAATTGTAATTTTGATAAAATTGTATAATTGTTTAAATTGTAATTTGATAAAATTGTATAATTGTAATTTTATTGTTTAAATTGTAATTTTGATAAAATTGTATAATTGATAAAATTGTATAATTGTAATTTTGATAAAATTGTATAATTGGAATAACAAACTCTTTCCTGGTCAGTTAAGCAGTCTTTTTCTGGTATATACGAGTGAGTACTCTCCGTCCATGGCAGGATGAGAAGTGAATATGCGGGAGAATCACAGGATTACTCTCCTTTTGGCGGGAATTGTTCTTAGATTTGATGTATGCAGTTATTACTCCATCTCTATTGCCTGCCAAAGGAGAGTTGCCCTGCGATTGTTCTTTACGTGATGCTAAGTATTTGAAACCTTGATTCACAGATTCTTCAATTCTTCTTTCTGCATCCTTTAAAAGGATATCATACAATAGGTAAGTTATTTAATTTTCTTATCATCGGTGGATTCTTGATTTTGATTTGTCTCTTTGGAAGATTTGATCCCTGTTTTTTTAGTCCTAAAATCAGTTTTTTTTTTCTTGATGTGTCTCCTTGGAAGATTTGATCCTCGTTTCTTAGTCCTATATCACCTTTTTTTCTTCTGCAGGACTTGCTGGGAAAACTGTTCAAGCCAGATTGCACATTGGTTTGTTTCAAATGTCTGAGCATCAGTTGCAGGAGAAGACGGCTGTCCATTAGTATTTAACAAAATACGTTCTGGATGATGAATAACCCTTCGAGTAACTTCATCAGTAGTCAAAACCCATTTTCTTTGTGCGAAAATTATTTTGGAATTTATAGCAGAGATTTAGTGACTTATATAAGGGTTTTGGTTCAGAAGGATTTTGATTGTAATATAACTTAGATCCCAAAGAGATTTGCAGAAGGGTGGGTTCTGGCTCATATACAGCGCAGAAGCTCAGTTTTTTAATAAAAAAAGTAGGTCAGATATAAGAATAAAAAGCATCTGAAAACAAATTCACTTATCAGGAAAAATGGAATTTGGGTTTGTTTACAAGATTGCAATAATTCCCAATTGTCAAAACCTAAAAGAATGCGTCTAAAGCAGAGTTCTTGAGTCATCTATCATGAATAACAAGCAAGGAAACATCATTTTCAAGAACTGTATATGAAACATAGGACTGTTTGGGGACACAGTACTTATAAAGCATTGTGTATATATCCCAATATATATTACATATTGAATTGCTGGTTGATAGTGTTGATCGATTGTTTTTTCAACTCTGTAACTAAGGATAGGCTAATCTGTTTTTGGATAATATTGAATTGAATCTTAAAATTGCAGCGGTGAAATTCCAATGAATTGGAGTCTGCACAAGAAAATCTCTAAAAGATTAATTTTTATTAAGAATTTGAGATTTTTCATAGCCAATTTCCAAATATCTCGCTTACCAAACGGAAGTGATATTAGCAGAACAGCTGTTTGCCACAATAGACAGCTCCCGTAGCATTGTCAGCTATGGTATTCCATGAGCCTGACGGGATACAGTGTATGTACCCTTTCTATTTTGCTGAGTAATTCAATCACATTGAACTGCAGAGCATTAAATGCTGTAACTTAGTGTTTAGGGTCTGTTGAATTTGGATAATCTCCAGATCCAATGAACCCTAAATACTGAACTATCGTATTTAATGTTTTACAACTCAATGCTTAGCTTTAGCCATCCAATCACAAATACCATTTTCACGATTGACAACCTGAAGGCCGATTTTCCTTTTCCTTTTGAAGCGACACACGTCTTGTTTTCCATTTTCTTGTCGGACGTGAGGTGAGATCCAACCGTAGTTCACGACAGCTTTCGATTTTGGATTTGTCATTTTTATTGGAAATCTTAGGTAATAAAGTGAATAGCAATATGGTTGATATTGTTTATGCGTTAAAGTGTCATGATATAGTTTTTCTCTGGTCAAAAAGACTTTGACTATTGTGGTTTATTATTTTAGGGGTCCCCCGTACCCCACCCAACCCAATAAGATTTCAAATTTATATTATTTACTTCATCAAAATAAGATCTCAAATTTATATTATTTACTTTATCAAAATAAGATCTCCATTGAAATCTTTAGAATAATTCCGCTTGGGAAAGTGAAAATCTCCCGTAACTACCACCCTCAATCTCTTTAAGCTGATTGTAATTTGATAATCCAAATTTGTTTAGCATCTTTCAAAACATATTAGTGATGAAAAATACTAGTGTTTATATATATATATTTTAAAATGATTGCATCTTGAAAAAATACAATGGTTTTTTCAAAGTTCAATCATAGTAGGCTTTTTTTCATTGGATTATGATAGATAATGAAGTCAAGTACAAAATTAAATTAATTAGCATAAAAGCATTACTTCCTTTCCGCCAGTTACATTTGTGAATCTTAATTTTTTTTTTAATTTAATCTTTTTTTATTGATAATGTATGTCAAAAGGGGTTTTGATATTGGTATTTTTTTTAATTTTTATTATATATAATCTTTTAAATTTTCAATTTATTAAGCATTCAAAATTTCAATTTATCAATAAGTAATGATATTATTATTTTTTAAAAATTTAATCTCTTTTATTATTAATGTATCTCAATTTTTTAAATTTAATCTCTTTTATTGATAATGTATGTCAATTTTTTTTAAATTTAATCTCTTTTATTGCTGATGTATGTCAAAAAGGGTTTTGTTATTGATTAACCTTTCTTTATTTTTTATTATATGTAATCTTTTAAAATTTCTATTTATTAACAATTCAAAATTTCAATTTATCAATAAGCATAGACATTGTCATGTTATAATAGGTTTTTTTTAATGGAAAATAGAATATTATTGTTTTTTATTTGTTTTAAATAAACATTTATATTTTACCATCCTATTTAATAATATTTTCATATAATAAAAATATTTTAACTTTTTAATATAATTTTTTTAATAGTATATATTCATTACATATTATTTTTCAATGATAAAATAATAAACACTATGGTAGCATAATTCGAGTACGAATACAAATACCAATAAGTACGCAAAAATAATGAAAAAACCTAATACAAATAAAATATGGAAGTAGTTTGCTTATACATAATACTTTTAATTAAATATTCACAAATATACCATAAATATACTTAGACATTTATATGGTGTGAAAAAATGTACGTAGAAGTTTATATAATAAAATTAAACATATATTTAAAAAACAAAAAATATAAAATTTCAACAACCTAGACTTAGTGAGTGTGAGAGACAACTAGTTATTAACAATTATTTTAATAAAAAAGTATGAAATGGAATGGTATTTTTATAGTGTTTATATAATTAAAACTTGTTTTTTTTAAATTGGTTTTCAAAATTTAATTATCTAAGAATCCGTATCCATATTACACTAAACCGGAGTATGCTACTATGGTAAAACATAAAAAAAAAATAAGATTATTTAAGAGCAATTTTAAATTGGTATTGTTTTTTACAATGATAAATAAAATAGGTTGCATTTGTTGTTTTTACTTTTATTTTAATAATTTATATTAAGCAAATTTTCAATTAAAATCTGGTCATTGATTATCAACAAAATTAAGAAAGTGCTAATTAAATAATTTTTCTCATTGATTTGATAATAATTCCTACCTTAGTTCCAGTTTATTATTAATTGAAAATTTTAGTCTTCAAACAATGAAAATATTTATGTGTCTTTTAGTGAAAATGGGTTGCACTTTTTAGCCATAAATGTCAAAAATATTAATTACACAGAGTTTTCAAAGTCTTTTAAAAGTTATATTGTGCCATGAAAAATGTTATACTCTCCCATGAAGTATTGAGCTCTTTCAATTAAGAATGTTGAGTATTAAATCGAATTGGCTAAATGCTGTAATGTACACAGCAGTTTTTTCGTTTCTGTATCCACCAGTAAAGGCTGTGAGAGAAAACAAATTGAAAACAGAAAATTTTGTATCCTTCTTTCTGAGCAGCTAGAAGCTCTCTTTTGTCAATCTGCAATTAACCTGCAATCTGAATAGCCATAACAAGAAGAAACAAAATTATGTCCACCATGATTAACAAGTCGAAACTTGGATTGCTCTCATCAGTTTGAGCCGATTAGGCGTATATCAATTGTAGACAACAATGCTCAATCGAAGTTGTTAAAGGGTTCCTGTTATTAATAGAGCCTTTATGTGAGAAGGATGAATCATTAGTAAATTGGCATATATATATCTATATTTAAAATATTTTAAAATTTATTTTTTTAATATAGAATACTTATTTTAATATATAATATTAAAAAACTTTATAAACATTTTTATTATATTACAAACTAATAGAAAGTGAAAACAGTGTGACTCTAAAATGAAAACAATATAATCTGTTTTTTGTTAAACAGTGAATTTACTTAGTAATAAATATGTATATGGAATCCACGAATGAAATATTAACCTAGAAAACACTCGATCTCTTACTCAGAGAAACTCGGCCTGGCTATTTAATGGGCAATCCAGTGGAATATGAAAGAGCCGAGCATTTAAAGGGAAATTTCCTTGTGGGAACCAAACAGGATTGTGGGAAGCTTCTTCTCATTTTCTGGGAATGAAAGGGCGACGTTGAAATTTCTCAATCTGGGAGTAAGTGAAATCACGTGCCTTTCTACTAGGCTCTACTGAGCTGTACATGGACCCTGGACCCTATTATGACACAACTATATATTAAATTTAGTTATGTTTCTATTTGAAATTAGATTTGACTATGAAATTAGATAGCACTATCAGACTTGGCACATGGAGCGAAGAGAGCGACTGGGCCCTCTGATAAAAATTCCACTGACCTGACGTAATTCCTTTTTAGCACATGTGATTCTTTTTTAGCGGGGTGCTTTTTTTTTTAGCACATGTTACTTTTTTTAGCACGAATCTCCATATTGCACTGACCCGTCGCATTTAATGCTCTGTAGCTCAATGCTTAGCTTTCGCCCTGATGTACAACTTATATATTAATGTTGATGACAATGATACTACATGAAAGCAACTTAATAAATCAAAGTTTTTTTATATTGGTTACATAATATATATCATACAGTGAATTTGAAATTGAGTAGAAAGTATAATAATATTATTTTTAATGAGATATATCATAGAGTGAATTTGAAATTGAGTAGAAAGTATAATAATATTATTTTTAATGAGGATTCAAAATTGAACATGTCATAGAACGTCAAAGGGTTCCCAACACATCTAAGAAGTGTTATAAAAAATTTGAAAGTCGATAATTTTTAATTTTAACATTTTATGAGAAAGTGCAGTAATTATATTAAAACTACATAAGAAGTGTTAAGTTTCAAACCGCCTCTCAAATATTTTTTATTCACCGTCCAATTCTTAGTGTGGTGCTAGCCTTAAATGTGTCATGAAATGTATTACAACAATGCCAGCAATGGCCATTGGCCATCTCTATTCCCAAGTTTGCCCCTTGAAAAAATAAAAATAAAAATAAAAACTATTAAATGCATTATTACCTTCCATGAATCTCATATCTAATCTCAACAAGTTTTTAGATTATTTTTTCCTTGATTTCTTTAATGACGAAAGGACAGACTTGATAGGTTAGCAACCAAACGAGCTTAATTTATTTTACTCAACATCTCATCCAAATTTATAAGTCTCCATTCTTGAGCATATCATAGTGATGCATGATACAACTGGGTTGCCTTTTGTTCACATCAAATTGTTTAATTCATGATCTTCATGACAGTTTTGAGCATGGAACAATTTTAACTGTAGTCCCGACTCTTAGTCGGTTCAATAGTTGTACCTATAGCCACTTCCAATTCTTTGTATAAATGCCATGCCCATGAAGAGGATCAAGCATACAGGGTTTAGATTCGAAAGTGATTCATTTGGGTGTCTGTTATTTTGCTAGTCTAAATAAAACTCTTATTTAGTTGTATTTATCTACATGAGTTACTTTCTATTGATCATACCATTGAACGAGTTATTTTTTCTCTATTAATTTCTGAATATGTAATGTGTTGATGAAGAGTATCGTATCACTTTGAGGCAATTCCTTGAGGTGGCATGTGCTGTCAAGACTCAATGCTTTGCTCACCTGTTAAGATTAATCTCTATCCCATCCACCATTATAAGGAAATAATGGTTGTGTTGCACATTAATTTCCTTTATCTACCACCAAATTACTGTCCAGGATAGATTTTCACAACTTATGACACACACATTCATTTAAAGAACTGGTTGTTCTTCAATTACTCACCGCCTTTTCGCAGCAGGCATTTCTTATATGGAATAACCCATGTTGCCCACTAATGCTAATAAGAATTCTCACCCCACTTCTTTTAATACGTTTCTTCAACGCTCAATCATCCCACCAAAGAACAAGAAATCCAAATGCCACAAATAAAAAAATAAAAAATGGGTAAATGTTATATAAGTATGAATATATTTTCCTTATAAGGAATGCACATGAAGAATCGAGAGTGCAGAGAGGGAGGTTAGAGGAACCTGTGTCTAATTGAAAAGGAGATTTTGAATAAAATATCAAGTTGTAGAATCTAGGATGAGGTTCAACCATCCAAATATCTAAGTGTTTATATAATATTATAAAGGTTCAAGTCTAGATATCAGAACCCGGATCCGAACATCCATTTAATTTGAAGTAAGAATCCTGGATAAATGGATGCATCGATTCCTAGACAGGGTTCAAAGTAGACTTGAGGTTTTCACTATATGTTCCACCACACAAAGGGTTGAAAGAATGAGTTTTTGAACTGATATTGGTTAATTAAGAAGAAAATAAAGGAAAACGAGATGGGGTTTAGCTACGCTACATTCCTAAGCTGGGTATAAATTGTTGGAGTTTAATCCTCAGGGAGACTAAGAGTCACCCGGGAGTCCAAGAGTCCACTTGGGAATATGAACCCCAAGAGACATTTATCATTGTATTTATATGTACAGTTGGTTAATGAGAAATACATTGAGCATTCACGCTTATTTTGTATGTGCATCTTCTTATATTTGGATTTGTTCCAGCCAATTTTCCTATTTTCCCAAAGGGGAAACCTAATAGTGGTATCAGAGCATGCCTTGTTCTTAGACCTATGAGAGCTTCATCTGCATGAGAGTTAAGAGATGGAAGCTATATTTCTAGAGGAGCTATAATATTTTATGTAAGAGCTTACCATTTCTGTGTTGTGCTTGTTATTTCTTAGTTCTGCTCCAACTTGTTATTCCTGCGATATTATGGCTTATCACTGCTACATTCTCTGCTAAATCCATACCTACCTAGATGGCGACGGCTAGGGTTTGTCAGCCTTGGCTTGGGATGCTGGTGGTCATGAAGGCTGTAGCTACCCTACTGGATGACCTTTTTGCGTGCCGATGTTTGTCTGGGGATGGCAGAGGTGATGCACGGCTGCGGCCTCATTTTTGGCGTCAGGTAGGGGCGTTTTTGGACCATTTATTAGGGTTGTTACCCCCGCTTTTACCTAGTTTTTCACCGTTTACTGCTACCGGTTTCTCCATGGGTTACGAGGATTTGCTCGATTACGACAATGATCCTATGGAGGCTTGTGATATCTAAGCCTCTCTAGGTGGAGGTTTTCAGGATGAGGTGGAGGCTGGGTCTTTGTTGGGTGGTGTGGATGTTTCGGGTAAACAGGTGCAGTTTCCCTTTCCTACTGTGTTTTCCTCTGCGGGTGCTCAGAACAGTTATCTTTCACCGGAAGAGTTCTCAAGGAAACATTGTTATGGTGCGGATTCTGCGGCCGAGGTTTTGGGCGGAGTTTCGTGGAGTTTTGCGGGTCTTCACCACCCTCTGTTTTCTTCATCTGCTGCTCCGTTGAATCAGAGTGAGTCCTTTGATTTTCTAAATGGTGATTGTGATGGTTTCATCCAGGGTTCTGATGGATTGGTGGGGGGATTCCAACGATTTTTTAGGGTTCTGTGATTGGCTCAGCCCATCTGAGCGACTCTGGATTTCTAGCTGATTTCTTGGGAACCCTAGAACAACAGGGTTTCCCGAGTCCCTCTGCTAGGAGGGTGTCGAGTCTGGTTACTAGGTCAGCGGGGGGTGATGACGGTGGGGAAACCTGCTCCAGACAGAAAGTTCACAGGAAGTGGTTAAAGAACAAGGGTAAGGGGGCGAATTACACTCTGGGGGAGGATATTGGCTTTCATCAGGTATTGGAGATGACTAAACTGACTAAGGCTGGAAGGGCTTATGGTCGTTCCTTTGCTCTGCGATCGGTAGTAGGTTGGGCTGAGCAACATTGGCTGGGACAACATGGATACGTTCTGGAAGTGGTGACACTTTCCAGTAACTGGTTTGATTTTCATTTCATTCAGGAGGATCATGCTCTTTGGGTTCATAGCCGGAATTGGAATCTGGACCATGCGCCTTTTTTACTAGAACATTAGGACCCCTCTTTGATGCTAGTAGGGAGCATCTTCCTCCTCACTACTGGTCTGAGGAACACTTCATGAACATTGGAAATATTCTTTGTAAATTTCTTGAAGCCAACTTATCCTTCTAAGAAACTAAACAGCGGAAGGTAGCTCGGATTTTGGTGAATATAAATGTTAGGGATGGATTGGTGGATGGAATGGATTTATGCTAGGGTCCTTATGTTTTCCCGTAGAAGCTGGACTTTGAAAACGTGCCTTTCCACTGCCGTCGGTGCCATGAATATAGGCATCTAGTGGCCGAATGCTTGAATCCGCTGCAGATTCTCAATGGCTCCCACCGTCAGAAACAAGGGGGTGTTGAGAGAGATTTTCATTATGCTCCGGTTTCACCTACTCATGGGATTTCATCACAGGATTTTGACGGTGAAAAAGAGCTTCTTTAGGATAGACCCCCTCGAGCTCAAATTGAGGAGGTAATTGGTGGACTGCATTCGTCTTCGTGTCTTCAAGTGCCCTCCTTCATGGGTACTGCTTTTCCCTCTCGTTCTCAGTCTTTTAATTTTTTCATGAAAAATGTTTGGTTTCGTGTCCCGACAAGCTTGAGGGTCTTAGGAATTTGACCATATCCTCTCATTTTTTGACGCCCCTTTCGACCCCTCCTTTCCCTACTACCTTGATTAAGGGTAGTTTACCGTCTTTACCAGCTGTCTCCCTTACCCCTCCTCCCCCTGGTCCTGATCCTTCTTCCGTTGTGGTTCCTTCCTCGTCTCCTTCTCTTCCCCCCCCCCCCGATTCCCCTAAATATGGTTATTTTCTCCGCTCCTTACTTAAACTATCCTCGGGAGGGCTTGGGAAAGTTAGGGTGAAACCAGCTAAAAGCAGAGGTCATCAGTATTTCATCTCCAATGTATAGTCTAAAGCATGTGAGGATGTGTTGGAAGGGAAACAACTCTATATTGAATGAGCACTTAGAGCTGTGTGAGCCCAGAAGAAGGGCCTGAAATGAAAATTATGTCCTTCAACTATCGGGGTCTCGTTGGTCCCCCTAAAAGATCAGCTTTGCGGAGGGTGGCCAATCTTGAACACCCTCATATCATTCTGTTACAGGAGGCGATGGGTGCTGGGGATATTGTTCCATCCCGTCTTCAATGTTGGTTTATGGGTTGGAACTTCGAAGCTTCGGATGCTAGAGGAAGGTCTGGAAGGCTGGCTTGGTTGGAATGAAGCGAAGGTGAAGGTTTCCAATCTATGGGGGATGGAATCTGTTTTGGGTGGGACCTTTTCGTCTCTAGACATTGAAGGTGATTTCAATGTTATCAATGTCTATGGGCCATATCTTGATAGGATCCCCTTATGGGATTCCTTGTTTTCTAAATCTCTAATTAGCAATGATTCTGTTATTTTGGGTGGGGATCTGAATTATTCCCTAGGACAGGTGGAAGTTTGGGGTCCTCATGCTCAGATTGATCCTCTTACGGATTTATTTATTCTGAAATTGGTTGAGAAGAACTTGATTTATGTGGAACCGGTTGCATCAGACCGACTTGGAAGAATAATCGTGTTGGAGATAGTCGAGTGGCTAAAAGACTGGATCGATTCCTGTTGGCGGAACGACTGGTGAATATAATATTTTCATCTGAGGCAGTGGGTGGGTTGTGGAGGTTGTTCTGATCACTTTCCTATTTTCTTTGAACTTTTGGATAGACCTTGTAAACCGCCTAGTCCTCTGAAGTATAACAAAGTTTGGCTGAAGGATCCGTCCTTTTTTGATGTGATAAAATCAGTTTGGATTCCTTATTTTCCTGGGGACTCCAGCTCGGCTGCTTTCCAGTTTGCTGCAAACATCAAAAGATTAAAGAAACCCATTAAGAAGTGGGCTTTTGAGAAGAGGCAGAGGGAGGATCTGGAACTTAAACAGATTGAAGGGGATTTGTCGTTACTCTATGAAGGTGATGGGGGGGGGTTTTGAACCAAGATTCCAAATACACCTTGGTTCGGCTGGAAGGTCGAAGGAATACAATTCTTATGGATAATGGGGAGACTCGGAGGCTGAAGTGTAGGGCTATTTGGATGAAAAGTGGAGATGACAATTCATTTTTTTTCATGCTTATGTAAAAGGGAGGCGATCCTCCAATACTATCTGGAGCCTGGAGAATAAGTTTGGAGAATCTCAGCATTCTTTTGAAGCTATGGCAGAGGGTGGGGTCAATCATTTTCAAACTCTTTTTAAGGCTAGTGAACATGTTTCTATTGCAGAAGTTATCTGAGTGGCGCAATTGTTCCCCCCGTTTTGTGGAATATGAGAACAATAAAGATTTGATGGAAGAAATCACGGAGGAATAATTGAAAGATGTTCTCTCTAGTTTTCAGAAAGACAAAATTCCTAGTCCCGATGGGTGGATGATTGAATTTTTCCTTGAGCTTTTTTATTTCTTTGGAGAAGACCTTTTGAGAGTGGTTGAAGTTACAGGGAAAGCTGGTAGGATTCCAGCCAGTTTTAACTCTACTTTTATTGCATTAATTCCCAAGTCGAATTCCCTTATTTCCCTGAATGATTTTCGACCTATATCCCTGTGCAATTGTATTTACAAGATTGTAACTGGTGGACTCCAGGAATGGATAACTAATTAGGGTAGCTAAACCGGAAGCATACTTTAATTATCAACCAGGGAGCATACAAAATTAAGAGGTGCTAAGCACTGTATGTGCTCTATAGGATAGTCTTCGTCGTTTTAGGGTGATGGAGTGTGTCTTGAAGGTTTCTCGAAAAGGAAATGGAAGTGATATGCTCTTAAACAACGAATGAAGGAATATGAAAATATGGTAAATTTATAAACTAGAAATGTTGAAACTGATAGACCTTTATGCTAAGAATTAAATACTGAAAGACTGTAAATCTAATCTAAGAAATCAAATGCCGAAAACTTGGGAAACTTGATCTAGAAATAAAGTGTTGAAAGCTGGAAGTTTAACTAGAGATTCAATGCTGAAAATTAATCAAACTTGATCTCATTCAAATCCAATGCTGAAAGCAATAATCATCTATTCTATTCAAATCCAAAGAACTAAAATGATTAACTCCTATATAACTGAACTCTGATAAAAGAAATATTCATGGTATCGCAGATCTAAATCATTGTGTAAAATTAATATAGCGAGCTGGAAAACAAAGGTAATTACGCCTACACAGAATGCGTGTACATGACTACAGGAAGCATATTATAGAACTACAGAATCAATGTTGGCGAACTACAAATAAAAAGTGATGAAATGAAAGGATCGCTTAACTGAAATAAAACCATGTCATTCAAACATTACCAAAGTACTTCATATACGATAAGGATTTAAATCAATTCACAGTACATATGAAAAATACCTGAAATGGAAACGAAGCTCCTGGCCTACGTGTTGGAGGGGCCCTCTCCAACTCGTATTTCATGAGTGGGAAAAGTCCTATAAACGCGAAGCTTGAAACACCATTACTTCTTCCATTAAAATCATAATCTCATGTTCAGAAAAGTATTAACACAGAATTGTCTTGAATAACATATACTGAAATGTAAGTTCTACAAAATGCATAGGAACCCCTTGCTAACCAAGAGGCCCATATATATATATATATATATATATATATATATATATATATCTTTTTTGGAACATAACCTAACTCTAGGATTTAAATGCCGATTATGCTGAACAATTGTTCTCTTCTACAAATCAAGAAAAAGGCGCTGAGCCACTTATGGTCTTTCAGTCCTTGCACTGGAATTGATGGTTGTCTCTTGGATTACATGTGCCTGCTCATACACACTTACTCATACACAGTTATTTCCATATGATTAGCTCATGGAAAACGCTTTTAAGCATTAAAGAATAACCTCTAAACTACTCTATCAAATAATCAAAACGAATCATTAAACCCCACAAACGAAGGCATCTTCCATATCCATTATTATGCTTGTGTGGCATCAAAAGGCTTATAAAGTACCTAATTTGGGGCTCATCATCTCCCCCATACTGAAGGATTCACCCATCCTTGGGTGACACATTTTGTTCATCGATAGCTTCTCTGATGTCCCAAGCAACGATCATAGGAGTCCCTGCCTGCCTATGATAGCCATGGGTTCGGTCATCTCTGGCCCATGTTCTTTTCTCTTCCTCCTCATCAATATGTGCTTTGATAACTAATGGGAGAAAGAATGGTGGACTAAGCTTCATCCCTATCCATCTGAGCTGGTGTTTGATCAAGGATTCACTGTATAATTTGGCCTTAGTGAGTGTCATTTCTAACCTAAGGAGGGAGTGAGGCTCCTTCTTCTTCAAATCGTCTCCAATCCTTTCCCACCTCTCACTGATGGCCTCCTGTACCTATTTGTATTCATTGAAGGGTGAGATCAAAATGCATGACTTTCTCCTGTTGTTTTTCAAGCAAGATAGGAATTAAATCTTCGTCAGTGGTGATAGTTTGGTGGTCCTGAATTACCTGTTCAGGGTGAGATGCCTCGGCCCTGATCCATAATGGATTCTTCCACTTCTCTGCAATATATATATGATCATCTTGTGCCCCTTCCACCTCGTGGTTCATCTAGGAGCATAATGATCTTAGCTGGAAGTCACCTACATAGGGATTAGGTGACCAGTTAGGTGTGCTTGGCACCATGAAGTTGTGCAAGAAGAATTCGCACAATTGATCCTTTTCCAACTCTGTGCCATTCAGAGAAGAAGTATCCACAAATTCTTTTGGAGTGTTCAACTCTAGAGGCAGGCCTTGTTTCACCCTCTGCAGCTGGAACCTTCCCCACTTTTCCTTTAAGTAGACCGTGTAGATTCTGGATGATGGTCTGAGTTGCAATATTCCCTCATATATTTTTGTAGTGATAGTCAATGTGTCCTCTAATTGCTGGATTTTCTGGTCCTTCTAAGCCAATTTTGTAGCTTGGCCCAATTTCTCCCATAGTGCAGCATTTTGCTGTTCTGCCAGCTTCAACTCCCCTGCGTGTTGCATCTTCAATATCTGGGTCTTCTCCTGTACAAACAGTGGAGGTGCTTGTGAATTTGGTTGGCTTCTCTGAATCCTTGCTTCAATTTTTAATGTTGCCAACTCTTCCCTAACTTTTGCTAACTCCGTCAGTGGCTCTAGGGTTTGTATTTTAATTAGCAGGGTTTACATCTTGACCAGCGGGGTTGCATTGGTCATCATCCTGTTCTTCTTGTGTGGTTGGGTCATCCTGGTCTACCCAATTGTCATCATCGTCAGATACATTTTGAATTGTTGGGCTGGGCACTTTTTCCACCTTCTTTACTTGTTCGTTCTTGGGCTGTTGTGGGATCCTCTTACTTCATCGTTTTTCCCCTTGCTTGCTGGCGGAGATCCCTGATTCTTTTTGGCGGGAGGCTTCTTTTGAATGTTTTATTCTAATCAGGGTATCGACCATAATTTAATTGTCACTTTCCAGGTCAATCTTTCTCTTGGCTCTTGATACATAAGTGGATTTTTCCTTTGATCCTGAAGCTAGGGGTATGCCTACATTAGGTGTACCCCTCATTCTCTGCACATCATCTGCTGAGATTAACACAAACTCCTCCCATGAAAGTTCTGGAACCTGTACCGTTAACTCTTCACGAATTATCAATTTGATTATCCCATGGTGGGCTAACGCATCTTCTTTTCCCTCAACTACTTTTTTGCTCATTTCTCCCAGAGACAGGAGAAGATAATAGGGGATGCTAATGTTGTTATTTGGCGTCATATGGCTCCGGTTCCTCAAAAGATCCAGAATTTAGAAGTGGAAAATAGCTCAGCTTCCCTATACACGTTACATATTTTTGAACGACAATAGTTGTTTCATTCCAGGGTGCGGGCATGGTGACTCTCTTGACCCCATTTTTGTCTTCTTCATAAACTTCTCCTAGTCCGAAGAAGGTTTCCTTTACACTCTGGTTGGCTTCCCATTCGTCCCTGCTCCAGTGTAGACCCATGGGAATCCCTGTGTATTTTGCAATTGCCTCCTCATCCAGTCTGATTCGTAGTCCCCTTACCCGGGTGACGAACTGCTCATCTTTGATGTGCTTCAAGTTCCTTGCGAATTCTAAAGCTACCTTTGTATTAGACCCTCTTAGCCCTGAGATGAAGGGCATCCAGCCCGCATTACAGAGGATTGATAGAACCTGTGGGTTTTCATAAATGGGCTTGTGATCTTCTGTTTCACTCTTTTTGAACCCCTTTGTCATCTTGAATCTTCTACTATAATCGAAAAACCCAAAATTTTGAGTGTGGTTGACTTACCTCAACTGACCGGGATTGATCACAGGTTTGAGGGAAGCTTGCTGGTTGAGTGATAACACGAATTTTCGGTCTTCCTGCTTCTGGAAAGATTTGTATTGCAAGATTGCGTCTTTTTTGTAGATTATGCTGCCTTATTTAGTTATTTTCACGCACTTATCCCGATCATCGTGCATCGTACTTGTTTCCTTATACATTCATTTTCATTATTGCACCCTGCGTTCTTTTCATCATTTGTACATTGCACTTCCGCTCTGATCATTGGGGAATATGGTAAGTAGATGCGGGTGCTGTCATTCACTGACATGTCTGATGGTAAGTAATCATGATTCTGTGAGATTACTCCTGAACCGTGCCGCTGAATTAACTTAGAAGTTGACCTAAGCTTTGGAAAATAACCGTTTTGTGGGGGGTTTTGATTTGATTTGAAAATAAATTAGAGAGTTAAGTGATTACCTTCCATGCTTTGCATACCTGATTGTATGATTCATGGTTGATTTTATGGGTGTGGAATTATGTTGTTGAGATCAGCTACGTCTGCAGTGATTTTGGGCGTGTCAGTAGTCGCGTCTTTTTTTCTGCCCTTCAGTTGGAATTGCTGCCTTTGTTTGCTTGATTTTCGTGCAATCTTGTTGATGTGACTTTTCATTGTGTTCAGTATTGTGTTGTAGTGATGCTTCAAATGGTGATTTGATTTCTGTAGTGGTAGCTTGCTGGTGATCTGGCTCGCTTGAATTGACTACTAGTTCGCTTGAATTGACTTGCTGCTGGCTTGCTTAACTTAGATTTGCTGGCTTGCTTGATTTAGATTCTGAAAGTTGAACTTTGTTTGTATTTCTTTTGATGTTAGCTTTCATTCGGCTGCTAAATGTTTGTTGGCTCTCTTGATTTATAGTGTTGGCTCGCTTGATTAAAATGCTGGCTTGCTTGAGTGCTGGCTCACTTGATTGATATTGCTGGCTCGCTTGATTGTTTTCTAGTTCGCTTGAATTGACTTGTTGATGGCTTTGTTCAGATACTGCAATTGGTTGTTCATGGGGATGGATCAATTCCATCAATTGTGTTTGTGAGATCCTGAGTGGATCATGTTTTCATTTTCTGTTGTTTTGTATTTTTCATTTTTCATTTTTTTTTCTTTTTTTTCTATTTTTTTCGTTTTTTATTTTTTATTTTTTAATTTTCTTTTAATTTTTTTCATTTTTCTTTTTCTTTTTTTCTTTTTTTTTTTTTTTTTTTTTTTTTCATTTTTAAATTGTTCTCTTCGAATCAAGAAATTTTCAATGATGTTCTAGGCTCTCTATCATCATTAGATTCTGCTGATAAAGTGTCTGTGTGAACTCTTCTCTGGATTTCGGTGTCTTATAGAGTTTGAGTCTGTGTCCATTTACAATCATGGGGAATTTTTCCTCATCTATTGTTGTAATTCTGACAGCTCCATTGTCATAGATGTGTTCAACGATGTAGGGTCCAATCCATCTGATTGTCAGTTTTCCTTTGAATGTGTGAAATCTGGAGTCATAGATTAATGCCTAGTCACCTTCTTTGAACTTCTTCTGCTTGATGTTCTTGTCATGCCATTTCTTTCTTTGTTGTTGGATGATTTCAGTGTGGCCAAGTGCTTGTTGGCGTTGCCAATCTAGTTGATTTAATTGTAGTATTCATTCTTACTAGATGTCTGAAAGTTCCATGTTCAACTCAGTTGCAATCCTCAATGTTTCGATCACAAACTCAATGGGCAACATTATTTTCTTTCCATATACTAGCTCATATGGGGTGAAGCCTGTTGTTGTCTTCCATGTAGTATTATAATCCCGGACTGCCTCACTTAGTTGGTCTACCCAATATCTTTTGTGGAGTTGTATAGTTTTTGTCAAGATCCTTTGTATTTCTCTGTTTGTCACCTCAGCTTGACCATTAGCCTAAGGGTGATAGGGAGTAGATTTTTTGTGTTTAACCTTGTTTCTTTTAAGCAGGTCCTCTATAAGGTTGGATGTAAATTGTGGGCCCTGGTCAAAAACTAGATCTCGTGGGACTTCAAATCTGTGGAAGATTTGCTCTGTAAAAAACTTTGCCACATTAGTTTCATTTGTTGTTGCAAGTGCTGCTACTTCTGCCCACTTTGTAAGGTAGTCAGTGCATACAAGTATGTAGCTTTTTTGATTTGATTGTGGGTTGAATGGGCCAATGAAATAAAATCCCCACATTAGAGGAAATTTTGGTAAAAAATGGGCCTCCTAAGGAAAATAATAAAATAATAGTAGAGAGAGAGTAAAAAAAACTACTTTTTTGGATCATATTTTCAACTTATCTCCTTGTAGGTTTACTCAAATTTCAAGAGGGAGGACTCATTGGATGCATAATTAAATTATGCATCCAACGAGTACCCATGTTGCATACTTTTAACAACATCCACACCATGAAAAATCGAAAATACATTAAAAACGTGTTTCTAGTGAGAGAAAACACATTTTTTAATGTATTTTCGATTTTTCATGGTCTGGATGTTGTTAAAAGTATGCAACATGGGTATTCGTTGGATGCATAATTTAATTATGCATCCAACAAGTCATCCCGCTTGAAATTTGAGTAAACCTACAAGGAGATAAGTTGAAAATACGATCCAAAAAAATAGTTTTTATTTTTTCCCTCTAATTTTTTTAGGTGCTCCCTTGATGAATTTTAAAGCATTTTGATTGGCTAATACATGATGACAAGGAATTTATATTATTTTTGGAAGGCCTATTTTAAATTGAAATTTCCTCTAATGTTTCTCGAATGGTTCCAATGAGATTTGTGGATGAAGAGGCATTTCTTCTCGTTGTGTAGGCTTCCCCATTCATTGACAGTCATCACAATGTGAAACATATTCATAGGTGTCCTTGTGGAGTGTTGGCCAATAATATCCAGTCTGCAATATCTTGTACATTGTCCTCTTTGCAGCATAATGTCCTCCACATGGTTCATTATGGGTGGCATGCAGTATGTCATGTACTTCATCTTCCCTAATGCATCTTCTCAATACTTGGTCTGGTCCTTTTTTTAAAAGCATGCCTTCTATCCATGTGCAGGTGGCACTTTGCCTTATGATTATGTTCTTCTCTTGGTGGCTATAATGTTGTGGGAATTCTCCAGACACTAAGTAGTTTGCTATGTCAGCAAACCATGGGCTTCTTGTGGAGATTGAAAAAAGATGCTCGTCATAAAATTGTCATTTACCACTTCATTATCTTGTCCATGGGTTAGCCTAGATAGAAAATCAGCCACTACATTGTGTTTGCCTGGCTTATCCAAAATTGTGATGTCAAACTCTTGCAGGAGGAGTAGCCATCTAATGATTCGATCACTTGTGTTAGGTTTGTTCATGAGATACCTAATTGTTGAATGGTCTGTGTGGACGAACACTTGGTATCCAGTTATGTAGTGCCTGAATTTGTTACTGGCATGTATGACAGCCAAAAACTCCTTCTCTGTGACTATATAATTTAATTATGCTCCTGCCAAGTTTTTGCTGATATAGTATATGGCGTATGGCTTCTTCTCTCTTTTTTGTCCAAGGACAGATCCAATGGCCTTATCTAATGCATCAGAGTGGATGTGGAATGGAAGTGCCCAATTTGTTCCTTGGAGTACTGGGGCTGTAATTTTTTTCTCGTTGAGTTTGTCAAATGATAACATACAATGTTTTGTCCAATTAAATTCCGTGTCTTTTGTGAGAAGGGAAAACATTGGTGCAGCAATCTTGCTATAACTCTCAATTAATCTTCTATAGTATTCTGTTTGTCCAAGAAAACTTCTCACATCTCTCTGTTTCACAGGTGGTGGCAGTGTTTTGATGATTGCGACTTTTGGTTGATCAACTTCTATTCCTCTCTGTGAAATATGGTGTCCAAGCACGATGGCTTTTTCCATGAGCATTCTGCATTTATCGTTGCTGAAGCATAAGCTCATCTCGATACATTTTTTCAAAACCAGTTCTAGATGTTTTAGTGCTTGGTCAAAATTATGGCCATAGGGTGTGAAGTCATCCATGTAGACCTCCATTTGTTCATTAATAAAATCAGAGAAGATACTTAAGATTTCTCTCTGAAACGTTGTTGGGGCATTACAGAGCCCAAAGGGGAGCACTCTGTATGCATAAGTGCCCCATGGGCATGTTAATGTTGTTTTGTCATGATCAGCTGGGTGAATGAGGATTTGGTTGTACCCACTGAACCCATCCAAGAATGAGAAAAACTTATTCCGAGCTAATGTATCTAGTACTTGGTCAATTAATGGGAGAGGCAAGTGATCTTTCTTGGTTGCCTTATTGATCTCTCTATAGTCCACACAAATCCTCCACTTCCCTCCTTTTTTTGGAACTATGACCAGTGGTGATACCCACTCACTATTTGAGATTGGGTATATGAACCCTGCATCTAACAACTTTTGTAATTCCAACTTAACTATGTCCTTTAATACTGGGTTCATTCTTCTCTATGGTTTCCTGATAGGAACAACACCTTCCTTTATATAGATATAGTGCTTACAGATGTCTCGGTGGATACCCTTCCTGTTAGTATACGTCCATGAAAAGGCTTTGTTGTTGTCTTTCAGTACCTTCAATAATTGTTGTTCTTGTCCTGGCTCCAAATTGGAGTTAATATTAACTGTCCTGCCAGGCATTATCTCAATTGTTTCTATCTGGATTGGCTGTTGTTCAAGTGTGAGTACCTCTGCCCACATTTTGTCAGGATCGTGGTTTAATGTTTCCTCTCCTTACTGCTGACCTGTGCCAAGAAAATATTCAAACATATTATGATTAGAAGAATCATTTTGAATAAACCTATCTAAATGACTATCTTCGTCAATGGCTTTTAGTGATAGGGCAACTTCAATTGTAAGGATAGGTCGTATGTGTTGGTTGGATGTGTCATCATAATTGTTTGTCCAGTTCTGATATTCTAGGTCTAAAGACTTCCTCGCTGGAGGATAAATCGTGATTTTCTTCCTAGCATGGCCACTGGTGATTGTCATGTTGCCCGATCTGCACCCTATGTAAGCATCTGCAGTTTCCAGCAGCCAGGGTCTCCCCAGTATTATTGGGTATCCACTAAGTTTACTCTTTACTTCGATGACTATGAAATCAGCTGGGTATTCCTAAGATTCTATGTTGATAATAATGTCTTCGAGCATCCCTTCAGGTTTTACTGTTGATGTATCATCTAGCTGTAGGACGGTAGTTGTTGGTCTGACCATTGATTGTAGTCCTAGGGCTATCATGGTATCCTTAGTCATTACATTTATTGCAACCCCTAAATCAATTAGGCTGTTGGCAATATGTTTGTTGTTGATGGTCACGTTTACTACTGGGCTACATGGATCAAGATATTTGGGGTTAACAACGATACCTAGCATTAAATATGCTAACTGGCCTACTATATTTATGGTTGGTGGGTCACTTCTTCTTCTACCAGGTATTTTCAAACAATTTTCTTTAATAAAATTGTTGCAGATAGGCACATCTCTAATGGCCTGTAAAATTGGAATTTGGATATTCAAGTGTTTCAATTCGTTCAGAATTGCATTTTCCTCTTATTCTCTTGTATTTCGTACAAGTTTTTCAGGGAATGGAGGGTTTATATTTTGTGTGAGTGGTCAAATTTCTTCCTCCTGAGGGCTTGGCTCATCTGGATGTTGAATATGAGGTTGTGTTGTTTGTTCGTGAGCCTCATCTTCTTGATTATTCTGTGTGTGTGTATTTTGCAATGTTTTCCCAGACCTTAGATTAATTTCGTATATCTCTAGCGTATCCACAACATGAGTTGTAAAATGCACCATTTCAGTATTGTAGGCTTGTTGTTGCCCTGGCCTATTGTTGTTAGGGTTTGGAATTGGCTGGGAAGGAATTGGTGGAGGTCTGGGGGGTGGTTGGTTTTGTGGTGGCGGCATGATGAGTGGTTGTTGCTGCTGCAATGGAGCCCTCCAATTTGATGAATAAGGATATTGATTTCCATAATTCGTGGTTGGTTGAGCAAAAGGTGTGGGGTATGGAGAGTAAGATTGTGGGTAATAAGGTTGTTGACATGGTTGGCTTTGCTACCACTGGTTTGGGCTTGGCTAAGATGGCCACAGGGATGGTACTGAGTTCCAATTTTGCTGGTTACTTCCTTGATTATAGTAGGCTTGGTTGTTGGGTTGGTAAGGCCTAGCAAAGTTATTTCTCCTTTGATTGACGAAACATAGTTGTTCTATTGCACCTTCAGTTATGGGATCTTGAATAGAAGCTTTGCATGAGAGTAACAGAGGACACTTATCAGTGGAGTGATCGTCAATATAGAGGCCACATATTTCTATGGTGTTTAGTGTGCATTGCCACTTCTCATGCTTCTTCCTGTAGCGTGGACAAAAGACTACCAATGCTTGGTTTATTTCGTCCTGTTTCTTCTTAATTTGAAGTGCATCAAGTTGCATGGCCAAGGATTGTAGGATATTGGTCTTAATGTCATCTAAAGGGTTCCCTAGATCAGACTTTGTAAGGTTTGGTCTTGAAGATGCTGATCCCCCAGTAAATGGGTGTGAATCCCTTGTCCCACTTTTACCTTTCCTAGATCTAGAATAGTTTTTGAAAATTTGCAGGATTTGGTCATAAGTTTTTTGAAATATATCTCCATCTCCTAGAAGATTTAAAACTTCTAGATTTTCTTCTTTTATCCATCTGAGAAGGACAAGTTTTAGTGATTCTTGATCTAAGGTGCAGTGACTATCTCGCTTGTAGCTGAGCTGAAATCTTTGGGCATAATCTTCTAATGATTCTCTTTCTCCTTGTTGCATTCTGAAGATTTCATCTTTTGTATCTTTTTCCTTACATTAGTCCCTGTACTTTTCTAGGAAAGTTTGTTTCATTTGGTCCCATGTAAAAATGTTGTTCCCTTCTAGGTTCATAAACCATCTAAGTGATAGATCTTTCAATGTAGAAGGAAAGAGTCTTAGTTTTTGTGCATCAGTGGTGTAGCCAAATGACCTACAAACTACCTCAAACTCAAATAGGAATGTGTCAGGGTCCTCTGAGGTTAGGCCATGGAATTTTGGTAGGTTATTAGGGTTGATATTCTTCATCCTGGAATTTCCAAGAGGTACACTGATAGGAAAGGTGAATAGTTCTCTAGGTTCATCATCTTCCTATGCCATAGTGGTGTTTGAGATAGAGCTAGCAAAGAAGTTATCTCTGTGTGGATCGTAGCTAGAATCAGCCTCTTCTTCTGAGTTAAGGAAATCAAATTGAGAATTATCAGAAGTGTTGTTTCTCATAGGGCGGGTAGGCAGAAAGCGTCCAAATCTATCTCTCTGTCGTGTAGGAATTCATGGTATAAAATTTATGTTTCTGGTTGTTTTTGTATATTTTTTTTTTGTTAAAAGATGTCTCCTATGGATGAAGCACCTCCCCGGCAACGACGCCAAAAAGTGGTGGACTCAAGGAATGGATACCTAATTAGGGTAGCTAAACTGGAATCATACTTTAATTATCGACCAGGGAGCGTACAAACTTAAGAGGTGCTAAGCACTGTATGTGCTTTATAGGATAGTCTTTGTCGTTTTAGGGTGATGGTCAGTGTCTTGAAGGTTTCTCGAAAAGGAAATGCAAGTGATCTGCTCTTAAACAACGAATGAAGGAATATGAAAATATGGTAAATTTATAAACTAGAAATGTTGAAACTGATAGATCTTTATGCTAAGAATTAAATACTGTAAATCTAATCTAAGAAATCAAATGCCGAAAGCTTGGGAACTTGATCTAGAAATAAAGTGCTGAAAGCTGGAAGTTTGACTAGAAATTCAATGCTGAAAATTAATCAAACTTGAACTCATTCAAATCCAATGATGGAAGCAATAATCATCTATTTTATTCAAATACAAACAACTAAAACGATTAACTCCTATCTAACTGAACTCTGATAAAAGAAATATTCATGGTATCGCAGATCTAAATCATGGTCTAAAATTAATATAGCGAGCTGGAAAACAGAGGTAATTATGCATGCACAGAATGCGTGTACAGGACTACAAGAATCGTATTATAGAACTACAGAATCAATGTTGGTGAACTACAGATAAAAAGTGCTGAAATGAATGGATCGCTTAACTGAAATAAAACCATGTCACTCAAGCATTACCAAAGTACTTCATATATGATAAGGATTTAAATCAATTCACAGTACATATGAAAAATACCTGAAATGGAAACGAATCTCCTGGCCTACTTGTTGGAGGGTCCCTCTCCAACTTGTATTTCAGGAGTGGGAAAAGTCTTATAAACGCAAAGCTTGAAACAACATTACTTCTTCCATTAAAATCGCAATCTCATGTTCAGAAAAGTCTTAACACATAATTGTCTCGAATAACATATACTGAAATGTAAGTTCTACAAAAATGTCAACAGGAACCCCTTACTAACCAAGAGGCCCATATATATATCTTTTTTGGAACATAACCTAATTCTATGATTTAAATGCCGATTATGTTGAACAGGAGTTCTCTTCTACAAATCAGGAAAAAGGCGCTGAGCCACTTATGGTCTTTCATTCCTTGCGCTGGAATTGATGGTTGTCTCTCGGATTACCTATGCCTGCTCATACACACTTATTTCCATATGATTAGCTCATGGAAAACTCTTTTAATCATAAAAGAATAACCTCTAAACTACTCTATCAAATAATCAAAACGAATCATTAAACCCCACAAACAAAGGCATTTTCCATATCCATTATTGTGCTTGTGTGGCATCAAAAGGATTATAAAGTACCTAATTTGGGGCTCATCAGTAACCAAAACCATTGCAAGGCGCCTCAAGGTGATACTTTCTAAACATATCTCTATTGAACAGTTCGACTTCTTGGAAGGCTGTCAGATTCATGAGGCCATTGGGGTGGCTTAGGAAGGATTGCACAGTATGAAAACAAAGAAGCTGAAAGGGGTTGTACTAAAAATTGACTTGTCCAAGGCCTACGATAAAGTGAGTTGGCTATTCTTAAGGCTTCTACTTACTCATGTGACATTGGCTTTATCAGATGGATCATGAGTTGTATCTCTACTCTATCTTTCTCTGTGCTGATCAATGGTGCTGCTTCTCCTTTTTTCACTCGGGTCATGGTCTTAGGCAGGGATTCCCACTATCCCCTCTGCTTTTTCTGTTGGTAGCAGAAGGTTCGATCCGTGCTATTTTGGACGCCATGAGGCATGGTGTATTTAGAGGTATTCTAATTTCCCATGATCTCCAGATTACTCATCTACTGTTTGTAGACGATGTACTTATCTTCTTTTGGGATCAGAAAGGGATGCATTTCAGCTTAGGGAGATATTGGAACTTTTCTCCAGGGAAACTGGGATGGAAATCAACTCTAATAAATCTACTCTAACTACCAATCTTCTTAATGATGCGAAGGTGGCATCCTTTATCAGGTTTTTTCCTTTTACCCATCTAACTTTGCAGGATGTCTTGAAATATCTGGGTTTCAACCTGAAACCAAATGACTATAGAATTTGGGACTAGAAGTGGTTGATTGAGAAGTTGGAGAAGAGACTGAAATGTTGAAGCCACAGGTGGTTGTCTAGGGTAGGGAGACTAGTCCTGGTCAAGTCATTTTTGGAGGTGATCCCTGTGTATTGGATGTCGCTGTCGTGGATCCCTCGAGGTATTCTGGATGTTGTTAGATGTCTATGCTCTCGATTTTTGTCGAATGGAAAAGAAGACACTTTTGTTTATCCCTGGGTGCGGTGGGACAAGATTGCTAATCCTAAAGCTTTGGGGGGATGGGGTCTGAAAAATATCTTTCTCTTCCCCAAGGAGCTGGATACCAAGGGTGGGTGGTGATTGATCAAGAGTGAAGGATTATGGAAGCAGGTGATGGTTCACAAATATATTGCCCCCGATTCGCTCGAGGATTGGATCAGGAGCCTGCTGAGGTCACATTCAGGTGGATCTGTAATCTGGAAAGCAGTCGTCTCGTCTTTTGATATCATTGCGAAAGATCTGGTATGGAATATTGTTAGCTTGTTGACCCTGTGGAGACTACTCCGGGTTTTCAAGCTTGGCGAATGGCCAACTCTTTTGGTTTTCCCGTGGATGTGGAACTAGAGCTTTCGAGGTATATCAGGTCTCTTACCCTTGACCATATCTGTCTTGATGATATTGTAGACGACCTTGTTTGGGATGTTGATCCGGTGGGGTTGTATACTCCCAAAGGTGGATATTTGAGGCTTACTGAAAATCTTGCACAGGGTGACCAAACCTTGTGGTGGAAATTGTTGTGGAAAGTTAAGAGTCCTCCTAAGTCTCGATTGTTTATGTGGTGTGTCCTAGAGAACAAAGTCCCAACTTGGGATTTCCTCCAAAAAAGGAATAAACAGGGGCCAGGGTGGTGTGTTTTGTGTAAGGTGAATGGATAATTAGTGTATTAGATCCCCGCGATCACTAGCTTCCTCCATCTCCCTTTTCCACTGTTGAAATCTGGGAGTTTCTGAGCATATCTACGTCTATGTTTCAGATTTGCTGCTCGTAGCCATCTTTAGCTGCCTTCTCGCTGGCTCTAATCATAGTTTGGGCACTTCTGTCGTTTTTTCTATGCGCTCTGCTATGGGCGTCTTTGTTCAAGAGAGGCTGCCCTCATTCCAAGTTTTCTTAGTCGATGGACTTTGCACATGCTTTGCATGTCGTTTGAAAAAGTGGGAATGGATGCCACCTCTACCTTGCTTAGGTGACATGGAGACTCCCCATCATATTCCCCTCCGTAGCTTTGGATTTACCAGAAAGGCCTCTCTTCCTGTTCCTCTGCTTTCTGCTTTTTACATTCATTTTTATTCCCATCGTGGGGCTACCACTACCTGGTCTGCATCCCATTCTTTTGCCATGTATAGAGTTGATGGGCGTGGAGTTCCATATTTTGTGGTGATTCTGGTGAATGAGAATGGAAACATGGTTCTTCGATTTTTCCTCTTGAAGATATCGATGTGATTGTTTATATGTGCAGAGACTATATTCATGCTGGGAGAGAAGTGTTATTGTTCATCTTCAAGCCGTTGCGTTCATGGATTTTTTGTTGGTGTGGATCGTGGCCCCTTACTCTCATTTTGGTAGCACGCTCTCTTGTGGGTTTTAATACCTTAGTTCTCTGTTTTTGGTTTGTAGCTCTGACATGTCAATAGAGCTTCTCTAATTCCTAGCTGGGCCCTCTTCATACCTCTGTTGTGGCTCTTTTTTGTTGGAGAAAGTAATGTGGTTGATGGTGGGAATCGTTCGGACATTACAGAAATTCGGGATGTTGTGTTTTTGCATGTTATAATGCTCTGTTTTTTTTATTTTCCTTGGGATTTGAAGCTGCTTAAAGATATTATGTGGATTTTTTATGGCATTTCACAGCTTGGGTTTTTTGGCCCTCTTTAGAGACATGATCATACTTTCTGTTTGGAGCTTTCAGTTACCGCGGGCCTCATTGATGGTTTTTGGTGTTTGCTTTTGTTTGGAGCCTTGTTCTGGTTCATAACCAACACCTATTTTTCTGGAGCATTTGGTAATTGTCAGAGTTTTCCATTCTTGTGCCTCTGCAATCAATCCTCTTTAGCTTCAGAATTCAGCGACATTCTTTGAGTTTTTTTGGGGTCTTTCTCTTAAGAGCTTTTTGGCCATACTTCCTGATTGGAGCTTTCAGCGTCTACAGGCCTTATGCTCTTGCCATTTAATGCTTCTCTGTGGGATCTTCTTCAGTTTCAACTCTGGTTTGTAGTTACTTCCTTTTGGGAGCCTTGTTCTGGTTTCTAATCGGCATTAATCTTTTGAACAAATTGTACATGAGTACCTTAGTAGACCTTGTTGCTGGGACTCATTTTTTTGTCTATTCTTGTGTACTCCCTACCTTTCGCTTAAGGAGGGGTGTTGGTGTACAACTATAAGCTCATTTAGGTGAGTAATTGATATCCGTAGGTAAAGTATCAACCACCTGTCTTTAATGTTGGGCGTCCCCAATCTATAAATTTGGGTATTCTCATTGTAATATATATCAGTTTTATATATAAGATTATCAAATTTATTAATCTGTTGTTCTTTTGCTTTTTTGTATGGAGGTTGCGGTCATGTATGATCCTAGGTAGCTTCTTTGTTTTCAACACTTACAACTTTTTATTGACAACGGTTTGGTCTCTGAAAGGAGAGGAGAGTGTCCCTACTCATTGAGGGTTTAGAATCTACAAAATTGTTTATGTTGAGGAGCGAACTGAGGGCATAATGAAAAAGATAGGCTTATTTATTCATGTCACTGTGTGGATAATATCATTTCGAAGGTGATTGCAGACATACTCAAGGGAAGGTGATTGCAGACAGACTCAAGGGGGGTGCTTTCTGGTGTCATTTAACCAGAGCAGTTTGGTTTTATTCAGAACAGACACATACATGAAGCAATTGGAGCTGCACAAGAAGGACTACATACCGTCAGGTTGAAGAAACTGCCATCATCTCTGGTGTTATATACATAGCAAAGCTTCCAGCACGTGATTTTGAAGCAAAAATTGATCCTGTTGATGAATCTATACAACAAGTGATTTTCAAGCAGCGGTCGATCTTGTTGATGAAGCTATACCTTCGATTTAGCCGAAGATTAAATAACCCATCTAGCCATTTTACTTTGGCATGTTGAGTGCCACGTAGAAATGCACTGAAGTGAGCGTGGAGTAAGTCCAATTACTTTCACATGTTGAGTGCCACGTAGAACTGCATAGTGCCAAGCCCGAGCATGGTTTAAAGGAGCATAGAAAATTAATGTTAATGCTCAATAGCTTAGCTAGCCTTGGAGCTCATTAATGCCATATATATTTCCTATAGGGAACCACCGACCATAAGGCCATGCTAGGACTCTTTGATACAATGGATAAGAAAAACGATGGCTAAAATTAAAAAATGAACACTGAAACTATATCATCACCTCGCACTGGAAAGTGCAGCCTACCAAACACAAATATAATATACAATGGCCTTTTAACAAACCCAGAAAGGGTTATGTCTGGTTCTCACAAACCATATAATCTACAATAATCCACGGGCATCATTAAATAGAGCCAATAACAATACAAAAAACCATGCATATTCAAACAAGGGTGGTTCATCAGCTGAGCCATTGAGCAATACCATCTTCTTCGCGAACAGCAGCCAGGATATCAATAGATACATCTAATGTCACCTGCCTCCATAAAGCTTTGATTAATTACAGACAGGAGATAAAATGTTGTATAATTATGAGTTGAGTGGAAACATGCTAACTACACCCGAGGATAGTTTCAAACTATCTGTGATATTCGATGCATGTAACATGAAAGAAAATGTATTTCCGTGTACATGATTTAATAGTCAATAAAAAAACAGGATAAAAGCAACGCAGTCTTTCTAGAATAAAGGCCTAAACTTATACTTCAAACATCAAGAACAGATTTTTCACAAATTCCATAAGCTGAAGAGAATTGACTAGTCAGGACAGATTTAGCTTGGGGATTGGATTGTAATAAGAAAGGAAGCTAGAACCATGCAGGTTATTGTAATATCGGTTACCTCGGGTTTCTGGATTGGGAGCAGAGATACAACATTGTATCGGGCGTAGCCTCGGCTGTACTCTATCTCCATGAGGAGTGCGACCAACAGGTAATTCACTATTCTTTTCAATCAATTGCTTTGCGAGGCAGGAATAAGATCATCTCACATGGCCCTGAGTTTCCTTAAAAGGACCTCTAGTGCACTGCTTGCAGAAATCATATCTTGTTGAAGACTACTCACACCTGCCTTGGTCACGCTTCGCACATGCCTTGGCCTCCCTCCCTGCTTGCCACGCTCCCTGCAGCTTGCCACCGATTGCCTTGGCCTCGATATGAGGCCAAATAAGGCTTCCAAATAGTTGATTGGTGCTAAAGGAAAATCACAACAAAAACATAGGCTAAACCGCCTAAAAAACCGTGCCAAATTAATATAATTTCACCCTATGGATTTCTATAGTCCTTGCTGGGGACTAATAAGATTAAGTTGTTCAATTAATTTTTTTGAGATTTAATTTTTTATTATTAATTATATTCAATCAAATTTGTAGTTAAATCAAATTGAGTATAATCTAATTTTAAAAATTAAATAAATATATTATTAATTTTGAGCGCAACATGGAAACCCGTTATCCACAACCTAAGGAATAAGAACTTCCATAAATAGCCGGAAATATTAATCTTGGCTGACACTGACTACACTATAATGATTAAATTTCTGCTCTATTTATAATACCCTAAGCCACTAATTCCATTGAGACACTCTCACTCCTCAAGATGGGCATGGCTTAGGTAGAGTACACTTTACCACTTAGAGGTCCTCCACACATGTCTCCAACATACTCTACCTGTGAAAACCTAATTGCAAATATTATTATTTTCTTAAAAAAAAATTAAAAATAACTCTAAACTAGAAAAAAAATAATAATATCGAATTAATTCAATTTTGACTAAAGCTAAGGCTATGGCAGGGACTACATAAAGATAAGCTCGTCCTTGAAGATCACAACTCTGTAACATGCTAAAACAAACTTCACAGTAACAATTATCTGACGGTACAAAAGGACGAGTCCATGAAATTCTCCGCTTTTTTTATATCTTAGTCTAAAGATTCTATGTTTTGTATTGTTTTTTGGAATTTTAGATAATAGTTAAATTTATATAATTTAGATATTTTAAAAAATTCTTAAATAAATAAAATAATCCATCTAATATTTGGAAGCCTTCATTCCACTGGAACCTGGAATCCAAGCGGATAGCCCGGCTGAGCTCTGCAAGAATCTACAATACCATCAAATCTTGTCAAAAATTTTAATAAAAAATAATTATTTTGCAAAGCGTTATCAAGATTCTAGATAGATCTAATTTTGATAAACGATAAACAATAATCACTTGGGTGTAAAATAATTGATGTTTTATATATGTTAGTAAAAGTTATTAAGTGGGCTTGAGGATGGCTTATTGGATGGAAAGTCGGGTTAGATGGGTTATAGCACAGTGGTCAATCTGTTATATAAGAAAAGTTTGATGGGTTATATTTATTTTAAATTTTTATTTAAGAAATTGATTGGAATTCATAGTTTTATTTGATGAATAAAAGATTTTTTTGGAATATTTTTTTTAAGATTTTTTATTTTGAAGATTAATAAAAATTTATATTTTAGATATGTTTTAATAAGAAATAACAAAATTTGTTATAATTTAATTGTCAAATTAATAATGAGAACAATCATTACTAACCACTATTTGCAAACTCACCATGATAAATGGTAACGAAAACTTTAAATCCTGCAAAATGTTTTTGGATTTTGGATCATTAAATTGTTTCTTTACTTATAACCAATCAAACCAGTTTAAATATTACCTTTATTTTAATTCCTTTTTAATTTTAAAATAAATATAAAACAATTTAGAAAACAAAAATTTATAAATAAAATCCAAATTTATAAATAAGAATAGAATTATTAAAATTTAGATTTTTATTGCTATTATAGTATAAACATATGGTAGTCAAATTAAATTTAATTTGTAATATGTTCTTTTTTCCTTTTTCGCATCGTTATTTCTCTCTGAGCATCTTATTGTCAAATTAAATTTTGTTGTCTATCTTTCACATCGTTACTCTTCGAGCATCTATTTTTCTTTTTTCCTTTGCACTTTCCTTATCACTCAGAGTCAAACTTATTTGACTTTGATCAAATAATTTGTAATGTTTAACTTTAACTCGCTAAAGTTGCTTCGTGTAGGTTTGGATTTTGACCATGACTGTATGTATTTTTAGTTTCAGAGTATATTTAATGATTAAAATTAAATATTGAATATTAAAAAATGCATTAGATTAACATATAAAAGAAAAATTACCAAAATTTATATATATTAATTAAAATTATATTAATTAAAATTTGTATATTTGAAAGTTATTATGAAAACATTTATTTTATTTTATTTATGTTTCCCAAGTTTAGATGATGAATGAATGTCCTATTAAGGCATTCTTTGCTGCAATACAAGTTTTAAAAAAATCATTTATTCTATTTATATTTTATTTAAAGTTTAGTAACAAAACAATCATTTTTGTTTTATTAAAATTATTAAAATTTTATAACTAGCATTTGCTCCTCGAGGGCAAAAATGAATGCCGCAGTGGACAAGCGATAGACTCAGGCAGAAACGATAAAGGAAATTTTGGGGTTGGCATGAAAAGGTTGGGTTGGCGGTGGATGGGCTAAAACTCTCGACTCCTTTGGTGGAAGATAGTCTTGAATTATTAATATTATTAATATTATTAATATTAATAATATTATTAATATTAATAATATTATTAAGATTAATAATATTATTTAGAATTTTTTTTGGCCACAATGGTTATTAATAAAATTAAAAAAGAACAATTGTTGACCCAGGAATAGTCTTCAATTTGATGGGTGGCATGATCATTAATCTCTTGGCAAGTTTTATTTCATATTTCATAGAATAGATTTTAAGGTCGACTCTTACTATATGAAAAAACGACAATTATTAAAAAAGATACAAAAAGAAGGACTTTCCTTATCATTGCAAGCAACATCTATTCATGTCAGTGCGAGGTTTCTAATGGCAATCACCTAAAGTGTACATGCTTTACATCATCCTTATTCTTAACTAATTTTTTATTCCCCCACATCTAAATCTGAAGACAACGGATTGGAAAGCACTGGAGCATTAAGAATGGGACAATGGATAAAGATACACTTTGGTGCAATGACATTCAGCACGCCTCCTCCTAAAATCACACACATCTTCTTCATTAATGATGAGAGAATATTTTAAAATTTAAAAGTTTATAGGTATTATATTATAATTTCTATTTTTATTTTTAAAACTATATTGATATTTAAAAAAATAATTCTATAACCATGATAAATATTTAGAAGATATCAATTAAAATGTTCACTCATAAGGTATTTCATTTTCATGGTAATTTGTTTGAGTTTAAGTTACAATAGCAAAGGTTATTGATTGGTTGCAACTGGTTTGAAGAGTCATAAAAGGGATATAATTTTTTTTTAATAAAAATGGTTAACATTTGTATTAAAAAAAGTTGCTTGGTTTCTTCAAGCAATAGAAGTACATAACAAAAACAAGTTTGCTATTAAATTCAAGAGTTTTCAAAATATTACTAAAATAGTTATGAGACCACTTACATACCATATTGTTTAGTTAAATTTTACATACAAGTCTTCTTGAAACAAAAAGCTTGAGGGCATTCAATCTAGAAACAACTTAGCAAAAGATACTTGACACAAAAAGACTGACATGACTCAGTGCCTTCAAATGGAGTAGGAACCTAGAATGGAATTCTAAGTCTCTAGCGCATGGATTTCTGACTTGAGGACCACCATCTCTGTTGGGATGAACCGTTATTGTTGTCGAAAAGAGGGCAGGAGGAGCAGCCAAAACGAGAGTCTACTTGGATGCCTCCCATCTCCAAAGAGCTAACTCAAATTTGTAGAACCGAGAGCTGAGCTTCAATTGTGGCGATTTTGGTTGAGAGAATCTTGTTCTTCTCTTTTTCTATCTTTATTTTGTCTCATAATTCCTGCTCTTGCTATCTAGTAATCTCATGTTCCAAGTCTCCCATTGCTTCCTCCTGCTCTAGGCATTGCTCTAGTGCCTAGAAATCATGCTCACAATTTCACGAAAGCCTTCTCAATGCTCTGTCAAAATGACAAGCTTCATCTTCCACTCTCATATCATAATAGGGATCTTAGCGAGTGTTGTAAGTGTTGATTGTTCTATATGATTTTTTGGAATTCATTATGGATGTTTCGTTTTTCTCTATTTGTTATCTAATAGCACAATAAATATATAAAGATAGTATTAATTAGTTAAAAGTGTTCGATGAAGGATGCATTATAAATTCAATTTCACATTAGTTAGAATGCAAAGGCTATCTATTGTAAATGTCTAGGTTGACCAATGTTAATGATACCCAGTGGAATTGAATTATAATGGTACCTACCTACTTACAAAAACCCTTCAAAATTCTCATTTTTTTAGAGGTCGCATTTAGTCTTTATCTCTATTTCAATAAAGTTGTGCTATTGGTAGCATCGTTTTTTTTATTTGTTATTTGCATTTATGGTAATGTTTTTTTAAACTAATTTTCTTTCTAGAGCAATTGTACCTAGCCAAGCTACTATTGCTATCCATAATTAATCATTTCTTCAGAGAACAAAATGTCATATGCATGGTGTTGGGTGATTTGCTAGCTTATGTATGGCTCAGTTTCTTTTATTAACAATAACATATTTGGATTAGCTTTTTTCAAATAATTTCCAAATTTTATCATTTATTAATCAATCTAATAGCTTAGCTTAATCCTGTAGGGTATACACAGGTTTCCTTTCGGAAAAATGGGTATGTGTTTTTGTCTTGATCATCTTATAACATTTTATATCGATAATAAGACTATAATTGGTAGAAATATGGAATATTTTGCAAATCCTACTTTAAAATAAAGACACGAAATTTAGGAAGGTGCAATGTATAGGGTCTGTACTATAGAGTCTCTCTAGGAAATAAGCTTTTGAGGGTATTGCTACATATTGTTATGTTTAAATCAATTAGCACCGACACATAAATTAGAGGATCCGTGAAAGTTATTATGTTGTCAATCATCAATAACACTTGACAAAATAGCAAACTACGCAAAACAAGGTGTTACAAGTTCGATAGAAAAAAGGAAACCCGTGGAAAACAATGAATACCTTGTGGATATAAACTTCATGTGCAGCTCAACCTATGAATGATGTCAAGGCCTCATCGATACCTAGCCCCACATCACAACAAAGGCACAAATATATATGAATATGGATGTATATATTATATAGTCAAATCATACCATATGCCAAGGGTTAGCCGATTTCATTAATGAATGGAGTAAACTAAGGGGACGACTCCTCCATCCATAGCCAAATAAAAATATCGCTTGATTAGTGAAAATTTCATGTATAATGCCATTTACTCTTTCTCCCTTACAATACATGAGCCAAAAATCCACATCATTTTACCAATACATGAGCCAAAAATCCACATCATTTTACCAAACTGACATGAGCCAACTCATTTTATCAAGGCTATGCTAGATAAAATGAAGGCACTAAAGCCCCATCATGACATCATCTTCGCATGTTAGTGAGCTTAAAAGTGCAAATAGATCCATATAATATGTGAAAGAGTAAGCCATGTAAAGCACACAAATATTTAATTCACCATGGAATGAGAGACCTTGAGCAGCAAATTATGTAATTAAATAATTGTTATGTGGCACGATTGTTGAACGTGAAGAAACCGTTCTAAATCACTGAAAAAAAAAGAGGACGTCATTCAAATATTGACATGGTTGCAAGCCATGCACCAAAGAAGTCCGACACGTACTATATTTTAGTTGTATTCCACGTTATCTCTATGCAGTAACAAAAACGTTGGAGGATTGTGATAAAAACACATGAAGTATGAAGACATTTTGGAATGACAGATATTTTATGGGTTTTGTGAACTTGGCCCACTTCACTTCGCTGCCTAACAACGCACTCCATGCCTGCCTTTTGTAAGAAAGTATATGTTTTCACTGCAACCTGTGATGATTCATGGCATGGGCATTGATAAATTCTACTGTCAAAGCTATCCCTCATGTCCCGGTCTGTGAAAAATGGCGTAGCTCTGCAGGTTGGATTCTGCATTTCAACTTCTTCAGGATGCAGATGCCATGGCCACTAATTGTCACGCTTCGAGGAATGGATTGGATTCTGCATTCATCACCTTCGTCAAGTCTGCAAGAAAAAATTTGTAGGGACTCTGGAACTGATTTTGCATTTTTGAATGGCGATAATTCCAATTTTTTTGCCTCTTCCAATTGATCAAAATGGTTGTAAAATTGAAATTCCCTTCATATAGTTTATCAAATTTCAATTATTTGAAACTAAAAGCAGGTTTGGAGCTAAAGAATGGTTAAATTTCAGGTTAATATGTTATGATCTAAATATTCCTCTTTACAAGTTTGTATAAAAATAAAAAATATTGATTCGACTGCCTACTTACTACTCTTTTAAATGTAACGTTTCCAGAAAAGCTTTAAACTGACCTTCAAATTACGCTATCTATGATTTGTAACTCCTATTTTGTGAGTCAGTCAATCTATAAAAATGAACTTTTCAATTTTAATGGAAATTGTTAAAGGTACCCAACGAAAGCAATGGCTACACACAACGGCTACAGATTTACAGGTACTCTAGCGTTTTCTCTGTCTTCAGTTGCAAGAATTGCAAAAGCTTTCTCCAGGCATTGAACACAACCACTAAAGATTTTTGACTCCAAGGTATAGTAAAAACTCAAGGAAATTGATACCATTTTTTAATTTTTGTGTGTATTATTTGTGGTGGTTTCACTTTACATTTAGTGTAGAAACAATGTCCAATGTTTTTGTGGAACCAAAGATTAACATACATCTCGCAATCAATTTTGTCCAAACTGCAATTATTGTTATTCCAACATAGCAGGTCCAGGGAGGGTTGACGCTTGAGCAGAAGCATAATTTATGCGTTTGTTGGAGATATGAAGATTTGTGAGCCATCAGCAAACTATGAAATTTCCCACCCATTGCAGACATTTTTGCAGACTCGGATTCAAGAGGTATTTATTTCTTTCAAGTTTGTTTCTTCTTAGCGAAAGAATCAATTTTCGACAAGAAGAAACTTAAAATTTGTTAAGATTTGTTAAGATTAAGCTATCCTTCTCCAGAATCTGCTGCTGTAGTTCTTCCACCTTTCTCTGCATAGTCTCCATCCTAATGGTTGAACTCTCCGCAGACTTTAGAAGTTCATCCTCCTTTTCGACCAATGTTTTCTCTAAAACCTCAATCTGATTCTGCAATTGAAGTAGCTCTGAACTGTTTCCACTACTCAATGTTTCGGCTTTGTTTCCATCAACGATATCGGTGGCACCTTCAATGAAACAGTTACTAAAGTAATGCTTCCCGCTCTCATCCAACACAGTATCTTGATACCCCAGAAAGCTGCATCCGTAAAACGAAGAGCGATCTCCCGATATCCTCAGCGACACAGCTTGATCGCCCGGGCCATACGAATTCTGCACGCCAACTCTTTACTTTTAAATAATCTCAACTGTCAAGACTATGATATCATATATTATATAATTGTGATTTAATAACAAAATACTTGGATTGTGATATCTAGCCATGAAATCTGAAGTGAACACGGAGACAGTTCCCCTGTAATATGTTCCCCCGCTCGATTTCGCACTATCATTCCAAGTGATGATGGTGTTGTTGGCTCCGGAGGCATTAAGAATTATGAATGGTTTCTCTGGAGGAATCATCACCTTCTCCCTATTCAGATGAAGACACTAACACTTCAATTTATGATCCTAAAAACCTCTTTTATGGACATAATTTAATCTATAACTATATTCTCCTATGAAGATTATATTGATCTTCAGAAAACGTTTGTTGACAAATAGTTTTCCCGAATTAATCCGCAATCTATCCGTTAAAAGAAATAAGTTCATGCATGTCTTTCCCTTGAGGATAGACCAAATAAGCTTGTTTTTTATACTTTTAAGTGTTCATGTACCCGAGTCATATACTGTTTATATTGTTTCGGAGTCAAATCTTTTAATGAAACCCAGCGGGTTTAATAGGCTCACCTATAAATGCCTGGTTTGACACGAATTAAGATCAACTTTGTGTTATTGGCGGGAACTGCATTGATGGCGTCCTGGACTGTTATAAAATCGTCGTTGCCCTTCTCCTTGGCTACGACTATAACTCTGGTCGCTACATCGTTCAGTTTTCGATACCATGATTCGGTGATTATGATGTGCTGAAGTCTAAAGCCTGTTTTGATCCGCTGCCATCCGAGCTAAACTTGTCAATTCATCGATTCCGTGTTCAATGAGTAGTAGACAAAATGAAGGGAAGAGGATCACAGGCTCACACTATAATGTTTCGCACTCGCAGGCGACCAGCGACCGGCTCACAATATAATCGCAGGCGACCAGCGACCGGCTCACAATATAATGTTTCACACTCGTAGGTGACCAGCGACCAGCGACCACCGAAGAGGGAGTTCGCTGCACTCTGGCGAGATTGTGCCGGTTGCGCTCAGCCACCAGCGACCAGATCCCAACGACCAACGACCGGCGACCAGCAAAGCCGCAGGAGGGAGTTCGCTGCACTCTGGCGAGTTTGTACTGCTTGTGTTCAGCCACCAGTGACCAGAGCCCGGCGACCAGCGACCAAGCTGAGATGCATAAACTCACCAGATCTCAGCGACGCCCGTCCACCTGGAAAAATTCCATTCGCTAGGAATCTTGTTGAGGTGGAGGTAATGATTCTCTACAGTGAAAACCCCTAAGGCTTAAATATATAACAATTTTCAATTGTGCATTTAATTATGTTAAATTAGATTAAATGAAAATATATCTATTAAGTAATTTATATTTAAACAATATACTAATAATTAGAAGTAATAACTAATTTTATTAATTAAAGTATAATTGCTAATTTGCAAATACTAAAGTATAATTGCCAAATTGCAAATTGGAAAATCTTTTAACGTAAAACAATTAAGTAGGGTAGAGTTTGTCATTTTGAAGAGCTTTTTTGAATTTGGCATTTTTCAAAACAGAAAAAGAATTTAAGGTTTTAGTCATATTGAATTTATTCCACATATTATGAGTTATGAGTTAAGTTTGAATTGGGAAGATGTTTGAATGGGGAAGTTGTGAATGTATTTAAATTTTTAATGATGATGTTAAAGTATACTTTATATTTATTAAATTAAATTAAGTTTTTTTAATTTTAGAAGTAATTTTGAACTAATTAAAAATAAATAAAATAATAAAATTGTTGTAAAAAATGTGAGTTTACAAAGAGATATTGCATTCAAGAGATTAACACAATAGCAACCATAAGACAAATACTCTACCTGGTAAAACCTTGATAAGAAGTAAGGAAACATCCACGCTCGGTAAGGTAAATCTTACATATACTACAACATGCTTACACAAAATTGCCTACAATGTCCTACGAGGGCTACATTAATATAATCGCTTCAACATAATTACTATTTTTTCATGAACCAACTCTCTAGGAAAATATAGTTTTACCATAAAATTTCCACCATGAGTAATTGTTGTCACAATTCCAACAAACTCCACTTTTTCTGTGTTTTTCTACAAGCCAAGAAAAGTTAAACACCACCACAACTTCTCTAATAGTGTTGGTTTTGTAAACATGTTTGCACAATTTTCTTGTGTATGAACTTTGAGAAGGGTTGCTCCTCTTCCACTAAAACCTCAAGTAGATCTCCTTATTGGTCTAAGTTGAATAAGTTGTCATTGGTGTCAAGTTACAGGTCATTGCTATCATCATGAAAGTCAAACTACTGTCTCATGTCAAATAAACTTCATGGTTATAACTATATGTGGAATACCTATAATTATATTTGGTCTTTACTATATCTGGTGGATTGCTATCATATGACTTGAAGGTTATTATTTTGTGGATTCCTTGTCTTATTAAAACTTTGTGTTGTACCCAGTTCGGAGTCCGGTCGCGAAGTTATCAAATGGTCATGGTATTTAGATATTGAAATGGAATCCGAGGTTGAGGATGATCGCGGGGGCTGGTAGAGCTTTGGTGAACCCCAATTCCGGTGGATCTGCAGTCAATTTAAACCCTGGCTCTATAAATCTTAAACTACGTCTCTAAATATGGCATAGTTCGAACATATTTGGAGAAGACACTAATAGTTTTGGACTTTTGTCAGTGTTTGACAACCGTTGATTATAGTGATCAAATGGTTATGATTGAACCTGGTAATTTCATCAGTTGTGTGCATTATGTCATTCGAATGAGGACTTGAACCGTTGGCAACCGAATGGATGTAGGGAATCCCAATAGACGAATCCATGATGGGTGTAAAGGATGCGTAGAGCAGTTGATATAAGGGGAAGTGGATCGTAGGTGGTAAGAGAGAGTTTCTTTTGCTTAAAAACAAAAATATAGAGACCACAGAGGCGTTGGAAATGCGTGGGAGTGCGTGGGAGTCTACAGAGCCAAAGGGAAATCCGTGGGATTCTACATAGATAGAGGTGAATGCGTGGGAGTGCATGTGAGTCTATAGAGACAGAGGTAAATGCGTAGGAGTCTACAAAGGCAGAGGTGAATGCATGGGAGTCTACAGGGACAGAGGTGAAGTAGGTATTGCAATTGTGGGTAATCGTTAAGCGAGCTTAGTAACAAAGTCTGGGGATTGGAGAATGTGTATGCAAATATAGAGATAGCAAAGGTGTGAGCAGAAAATTAGAAGAAAACAGTGCATTCATGAAAATACTAGAGAAAGAAGGTTGAATGTAGAGCTATGAAACAATAAAAGAGAGAAGAAATAAAACTAACCTTGACATGAGAAGCATTGAAATGATCAGGAGCAGGCTGATGTACAACATGTTGATGCTTGTAGAGTTGGTGCTCTTTTCATGTTGTAGCCTGAGAGATTGATGCCTGAATTGAGTTGGTGCTCAATGTTTGTAATGTACATGATTTGAAGCTTGCTTGGCATTCCAAGAAGAAGAGGTTTTCTCCCTTTATGGGTTTCCTTGTATATCTGTGTCTCTGTTTATGTTACTTGTGAATATGTTGTATGCTTTTCTACAATTTTTAAATGAGATATTGCATCAACAGAACTTAAAGATGTCTTGAAATATTTTTAACTTGAATATTAAGCTTTCAAAGAAACTGATTCACCCGCCCCTCTTAGTTTCCTTAATTAAGTTCAACAATTGGTATTAGAGTTAGGTTCCTTCATTCAAACAATTAATCATTGGAAGGTAGATTCATAAGCTTAATCATAAATAGTCAAGAAGGAAGTTCATCCAATAGAGCTCCTCTGTTTGATGGCACAAATTTTGCCTTCTGGAAAATAAGGATGAGAACTTATCTTATGTGTCTAGGTGCAGATGTTTGGGATGTTGTTGAAATTGGGTATGTGAAGCCAATCGTTCTTGCCTCTAAGGATGACAAACTGGAATTTAATTTTAATGGCAAGGCAATGAATGCAATTCTTAGTGGACTTGCAGAATCTGAGTTTGTGAAGGTTATGCACTGTACATCAGCCAAAGAAATGTGGGACAAATTGATAAGTTGTTATGAAGGTGATGAAAAAGTGAAGAATGCTAAACTTCAAGTTCACAAATTACAATTTGAACAGTTGAAGATGAATGATGATGAAACAATAAGAAGGTATTTCTTAAGAGTTGAAGAACTTGTCAATCTTATGAAGGGTTTTGGTGAAAAAATAGATGATGATATCTTGGTTTCGAAAATTTTAAGATCTCTTACTAACACATTCAACCCTAAAGTTTCAGCTATAGAAGAATTAGATGATCTTAAGAGTCCGACAATTGACCAGTTGCTTGGAACCCTAACAACTTATGAAATGAGGATTGCCAAAGAAAAAATTACTATGAGGGAAGCATCTTTTAAGGCTGAAAAGGAAAGAAAGGATAAAGAATTTGATTCTGATACAGATGGAATTGTGGCAAAATTTTCTAGAAGACTAAAAAAGGGATAGGCAAATATCAAGGTAAGTTTCCCTTCAAATGTTTTAATTGTGGAAAGGTTGGTGATTTTGCATCCAAGTGTCCATATAAAAAGAAGGACTATGAATCAGAGAATCAGGAAAAGATCAAATTAAATAAAGAAAAGAAATATCAGAAGAAAAGTCTTTGTATAAACAATAATGATAGTTCCTCAGAAGATTGGGATAAAGATTTCTTAGATGATGATGAATCAAATGAATTCATGCTTATGGCTGTAGAAGACCAGTTTGACATGAATGAAGAAGAAGTTGAAGTAGATTTGGAAGGTGAGCTTATCACTGCTTTGGAATAAATAGATAGACTTAAACAAAAGAAAAGGAAACAAAAGGAATTGTTGAGTAAATATGAGAAAGATGAACATGGATCTAGTGATGCCCTTATTTCATTAAAAATTGAATTAGAAGAAGCAAATAAGATAGAGGATATTCTCAAGCAACAAGTGTATGAGAAAATAAAAGAGTGTGAGAAGTTAGAAACAAAAGTGGTGTCTGTCAAAAAGGAATTGAATAAATTTTAAGCACTATATCATCAAAATATGAAATATGCTCAAGCAACTAAGAAGTTGGATAATATTTTGGACAGTCAAAGATCACCATTTCTGAAAAATGGTCTAGGGTACGAAGGAAGTTCAAGCAAAAGAAAATTAGAAGACAAAGAGCCTGTCAAGTTTGTCACAGAAAGTATTAACATCAGTAAGAATGAATTTGCAAGCAGATCAGTGGAACAAAATGATCACATTCAGCAATCAAGGAAGTATGAAGAGGGATCTGCTATTCTAAAAAATGAAGCTAAAAGAGATCAATCAGCTCTTGATCTAGAACAAAAACACCAAAGATTCAGAAACTCATTTGCACAAAAATTTATTCTATTGATATTGTTTCTGTTGCTCAGAATTTGGTCATAAAGCTATAGATTGCAATTTTAATCTTAAGAATTTGCAAAATAACTATAAAATGTCATATCCAAGAATAGGTCATCTATCAAAGGAAAGAAAAATAAATGGCAGATCTAGTAATCCATATGTTCTTCTATACAATGAGCCAGAATGTTATATGTGGCATAACCTTGGACACAAAGCATTGGATTGTAGACTGAAGTTTTACAACCAGAACTTCAAAAACCTCATATGTTTGAAAATGTCAAAATATGGAAGAAGAAAGATGACAGTAAGTGTGGTTTGGTTCTTTCTGCTAAAAAACAGAAAGATTCCTGGTATATTGATAGTGGATGTTCAAAACATATGACTGGTGACAAACATAAACTTTTGTCTCTAAGTGAATATAAGTCTGGAAGTGTAACTTTTGGAAATAATTATCTAGGAAAAATCAAGGGAAAAGGATTAGTTAGCTTAAACAATGGTTAGGGAAAAGCAAAAGATGTGTTATTTGTTGATGTATTGAAACATAATCTTTTGAGTGTCAGTCAGATGTGTGATAAAGGTTGTGAAGTAACATTTACTGCCAAAGATTGCAAAATAAAGTCGGTAAGTACAAGAAAGACTATTGCAAAGGGAATCAGAACAAAAAATAATGTTTAGGTGTTAAAAGAAGATAGCGAGGAATGTCAATTGAGCAAATTTGATGAAAGTTGGTTATGGAACAAAAGACTGGGACACTTGAATTTTGACCATCTTATTAAACTCAATAAGAACAATGCAGCTAAAGGTTTTCCTAAAATAGAAAATCCACATAGTTTTGTGTGTAAGCCATGTCAAATGGGAAAATTAACATGTACTCAATTCAAAACAAAGAACCAACCATCTACAAGCAAGTCACTTTAGTTAGTTCATGCGGATTTATGTGGACCTTCTAGAAAAGAGGGATCTAGAGGAGAATGGTATTTTATGTTGGTCATTGATGATTTTTCAAGACTAACCTGGGCATCTTTTCTAAAAGAAAAATCAGAGGCATTTGAGAAGTTCAAAGTCTTCAAAGCTTTGACTGAAAATCAAACAGGGTGGAAGATAAAGTCAGTAATATCTGACAGAGGAGGAGAATTATGTTCAAGAGTTTTAAAAAAAATATGTGATGAACATGGAATTAAAAGAGGATATACTATTCCAGGTACTCCTCAACAGAAGGGAGTTGCAGAAAGACAAAACAGATCAGTTCAATAGATGGCTAGATCAATGATGAAAGAAAGGAATGTGTCTCAAACCTTTTGGGTGGAGGCTATTCATACAACAGTTCATATTCTTAACAAAGCACATTTAAGGCCTGAAAGTGATAAAACTCCTTATGAACATTGGTTTGGAAGACCACCTTCAATAAAAAAAATTAAAAGTGGTTGGAAGTAAATGCTACATTAAAAATAATGATGAAAATCTGGGTAAATTCGATGATAGGGCTGATGAAGGAACTTTTCTGGGTTATGCATCAAACAGTAAAGAATACAGATGCTTCAATAAAAGGTTGCATAATATGATGGATTGCATTGATATTTGTGTGGATGAAGAACTTCCTTTTCAAAGCAGACAGATAAGGAGTGTTGACATAAATGATGAAGAAACTAATGAAACTGATGAAACACAATTCATAGAATTGGAAGATGATGAAAAATCTCAGGAAGATCAAGAAAAGTCTAGTAAGCAAACTGAACAAGAACAAAAAAATCCTTCCAGAATTGTTCAAAAGAATCATCCAGAGAGTCAGATTCTTGGTGATAAAATTAAAGGATTTCAAACAAGAAGAAAACCTATTCAAACAACAGATCAGTCATAGGTTGCTTTCATTTCTATAAATGAACCCAAAATTTTTGTTGAAGCTAGTGAAGAAGATAGTTGGATAGAAGCAATGAATGAAGAGCTTGATCAGATTGAAAAGAACAATACCTGGGAACTTGTTCCAAGACCTAAAAATAAAAACGTTATAGGCTCCAAATAGGTGTTTAAAAATAAGTTAAATGGGCAAGGACAAATTGTGATACATAAACCAAGATTGGTATGTAAAGGTTATGCTTAGGTAGAAGGAATAGATTTTTATGAAACCTTTGCTCCTGTGGAAATATTAGAAGCTATTAGAATGTTTCTTGCATATGTCTGTCATAAGAATTTTAAAATATACCAAATGGATGTCAAATTTTCTTTTCTTAATGGAGAATTGGAAGAAGTATATATGGAGCATCCTGAGGGATTTCAATTGTCAGAAGATTCTGATTATGTCTGCAAACTGAAGAAGGAATTATATGGATTAAAACAAGCACCACTTGCTTGGTATCATTATCTAGATACATATCTACAACAACAGGGTTTCAAGAAAGGAGCAGCTGACACCAACCTGTACATAAAGTCAGAAGGTGAAGATATTTTAGTTGTTTTGGTTTATGTTGATGATATAATATTTGGAAGTAACAATTCTTAATAAATTCAATGGTTTTCTACTACAATGCAATTAGAGTTTGAAATGTCTATGATAGGAGAATTTCCTTATTTTCTTGGTCTGCAAGTGTGTCAACAATTAGAAGGCATAATCATTTTTCAAAGCAAGTATCTTAAAGAAATGTTGAAGAAGTTCAAGATGGAAGATTCCAAGCCTTTTAGTACACCTATGGAGGTGGGATGCCAGCTTAGAAAATATGATTAGTCACCAGAATTTGATCAAAAATTATATCGCTCAATGATAGGAAGTTTATTGTACCTCACAGCTTCCAAACCGGATATAATGCAAGTTGTTGGTATCGTATGAAGTTATCAAATTGCTCCAAAACAGAGTCATATGTCAGCTATCAAACGTATATTTAGGTAATTGAAGGGCACAATTGAATATGGTTTGTGGTATCCAAAGAATCAAAGTATGCAATTAACAGCTTATTCAGATGCAGACTAGGAAAATTGCTTGGATGACAGAAACGTACAAGTGGTAATGCATTCTTCTTGGGAGACTCTTTAGTTGCTTGGCTAAGTAATAAACAAGGTTCCATTTCTTTATCTACCACAGAAGCTGAATACATCTCTACTGCTACATGTTGTGCTCAAGTGGTGTGGATGAAACAAGAACTTGAAACTTTGGAGGTAAAATATGATATACCTATTCCTATTCTCTGTGATAATACTAGTGCTACTAGTATTTCAAAGAATCCCGTTCTACATTCCAAAACAAAGCATATTCCTATCAAATATCATTTTTAAGGGACCACGTGGCTAACAAAATTGTTCAAGTAAACTATATTTTTTCCAAAGAACAGATTGCTGATATATTTACTAAACCACTAGCAAAGGCACAATTTGAATATCTTCGTCAGAAGCTTGGTATAAGATATTTTTCCTGAATGAATTGACTCATTCAGTCAAGAGGAGTTGTTCTTCTAAAGAACACTGACATATGTGTGAAGAATCAGAGATGGATTTCTGCTATGGAAAAGAATTCTTCTAGATATGAAGTCATGCAGCTAGGGGAAGAAGTGTTTTCCAATACTAGCTCAGAAGGTGCCATGCATGCAGGGGGAGCTGTTCATATTCATCAAAATACCAGGGAATTTTTTTTTCCATTGATGTCAAAGGGGGATAAGAGCAGTGGGTATACAGAAAAGAGCAATGATTAAAGGAATAGTTATCTTCTCTTTTACATAGGGGGAGGCTGTGCTCATCAATTAAAGTTGCCATCAATGACAAAGGGGGATATTGTTGGTCTAAGTTGAATAATTTGACATTGATGACAAGTTACAGGTCATTGCTATCATCATGAAAGTCAAACTATTGTCTCACGTCAAATAAAATTCATGGTTATAACTATTTGTAGAGTACCTATAAATATATTTTGTCTCTACTATATCTGGCGGATTGCTATCATATGACTTGGAGGTTATTATTTTGTGGATTCCTTTTCTTATAAAAACTTTGTGTTGTACCCAATTTGGAGTCCGGTCGTGGAGTTATCAAATGGTCATGGTATTTAGATATTGAAATGGAATCCGAGGTTGAGGATGATCCCGGGGGCTGGCAGAGCTTTGGCGAACCCCAATTCTGGAGGATCTATAGTCAGTTTATGTAATTTCCCTTTTTAATCAATTTATTAAAATGGAAAAATTTTTACTTTTTTCCCTAGTTCAACCTTTGACTAGTTTTGATGTCTAGGTCTCCAAATTGCTCCAAATGCTCCCAAATATTCAAAGAAGGTGTATGACTGATATTAGGACTTTATTATGATGTTTAAGGATGGTTTAGGACCATCAAAATACTTCTGAAAACCCTTTTAACATTCTTGACAATGTATGGAATTTTACTAGCAATTTGGGGTTCGAATCCCCCTAGGGTAAATGTTGAATATGGCTCTCCAAATGATTTCAAAACCACTCGAATTTCTGAAAATAGGTAGAGGATGTCTAAGGGACAATATTAAGGTCTCATTTACATCATTATTCAGTTTTTGAAGTCTGTTATAACCCTCTCCCAACAGCTACAAAATCACTAGTCTCGACCTTGGGGGAAATGGCATTAAATCTTCTTCAAATGGTATTAAACTCATAAAAAAGACTCCAAATGCTTAAATACTGAACATGAAACTTGTGAAGCTCATAAATTAAAGTCCATTAATCATAAATACATCATAGGAATGATCTTCCATTCGAATACATCAATACATCATTGCTACACATCAAGATAGTGGGGAAATGACACCATTCTTTCATTAAAAATCAGATTTATACATTTCCACTTGGAATATCGACCTGAAACTTTCTGAAGATGAATAAAAGAGTATTTAATTCATATTAAAAAATAAATGGGGCATTAGAATCTCCCCCAAAGGGTACAATATCTCACCAAGTGCGCAATTCCTCAAGGATCATGAATATGCCAAGAAATAGAAGAATGGTTGTAGAAGCAAGCTGAAAGAGATGTGACCATGATCTTCCTTGTAGCTTCAAACTGTAACAAAAGACTCCATTAAATATACAAATGAAAGGTATGAATGGAATTTCCAATTACCAACTAGGATGGGAATCTTTCACCCTCGAAATTGGTGCTAAGGAAAGTCTAGTAGCACTCCACTAGCTCTCCTCTCCCAAATGCAAAATGCAAATTCGAAAATGATCAAAAGCTGCTATTCTTCTTTGTTCATGAATTTTATAAACTTATAAGGTCCTCCATGGGTTGAATTCCTTCCAAGAGCTTCATGCCAACTCAAGTTGGGAAGAGATTCCCAAGTATGCCACTTGTCCTTCCAATTCTAGCCCTCTCCTTCCCCAAATTCGAATCGGTGTCTCTTTGGATGCCCTAACTCACTTGAGCGCCCCCTTGGAGGCTATTTTTAGCCATGAAATGTCATATATGTCAGATGTCATCCTTCGGGTCTGATTTGTGTCATAGGTGTCATAGCATCTTCATCATTGTTGTCATAGAGCTAGGGAATCTACCCCAAGTGTCCCACTAGATCCAAATTGCCTCTTCCTCATCCATGGGAATTACTCTTCCTCTACAATTCGACCTCATTGACTCATGCCAAGTATTATTCCCTTCCAAATCATCTCAATAACATTGGACTTCTCATGGATTCGAATTGACAAGAGGAGGATGCCATGTGGCATAGAAAATCTAGCTTGTGTAGGTCCCACTTCCTCCATGTGTCTTCATGATCAAATGCCACTTTGATTTTCACTTTTATATATTTATTTATCTCCTTTATTAAATATTTATGCTATTCTAATGTCCACACATCATTTATTATCCCTCTTGTTTCAAATCCCAATGCTTCCACCCCCCAACCTAGGGAACTAGTAATTTTTCCTCCATGGAAATTATTTGACCCTTAACATCAATTTGACAAACTCTCATGAATATGGCCAATGGGATTAGGCCATTGTGACCCAATGCAAAATTTGGGACATGAAAGTTTAAACCCTGGCTCTATAAATCTTAAACTTCATCTCTAAATCTGGCATAGTTTGAACATATTTGGAGAAGACGCTAATAGTTTTGGAATTTTGGCAGCATTTGACAACCGTTGAGTATAGTGATCGAATGGTTATGATTGAACCTGGTAATTTCATCAGTTGTGTGCATTATTCCATTCTAATGAGAACTTGAACCATTGGAAACCGAATGTATGTAGGGAATTACAATAGACGAATCCATGATGGGTGTCAACGATGCGTAGAGCAATTGATATAAGGGGAAGTGGATCGTAGGTGGTAAGAGAGAGTTTCTTTTGCTTAAAAACGAAAATATAGAGATCATAGAGATGCTAGAAATGTGTGGGACTCTACAGAGACAGAGATGAATGCATGGGAGTTCATGGGAGTTCATGGGAGTCTACAGAGCCAAAGGGAAATCCGTGGGAGTGTGTGGGAGTCTACAAAGATAGAGGTGAATGTGTGGGAGTGCATGGTAGCCTACAGAGACGGAGGTGAATACGTGGGAGTATACAGAGGCAGAGGTGGATGTGTGGGAGTCTACAGTGATAGAGGTGAAGTAGGTATTGAAATTGTGGGTAATCGTTGAGAGAGCTTAGTAACAAACTGTGGGGATCGGAGAATGTGTATGCAGATACAGAGATAGCAGAGGTGTGAGCAAAAAATTAGAAGAGAACAGAGCATTCATGAAAATACTGGAGAAAGAAGGTTGAATGCAGAGCTATGAAACAATAAAAGAGAGAAGAAATAAAATTGACCTTGACATGAGAAGCATTGAAAAGATCAGGAGCGGGCTGATGTATAACAAGTTGATGCTTGTAGAGTTGGTGCTCTTTTCAGGTTGTAGCATGAGAGATTGATGCCTAAATTGAGTTGGTGCTCAATGTTTGTAATGTACATGATTTGAAGCTTGCTTGACATTCCAAGAAGAAGAGGTTTTCTCCCTTTATGGGTTTCCTCGTATATCTGTGTCTCTTTTTATGTTACTTGTGAATATGTTGTATGTTTTTCTACAATTTATAAATGAGATATTGCATCAACATAACTTAAATATGTCTTGCAATATTTTTAACTTTAAGATTAAGATTTGAAAGAAATTGATTCACCCCCCCCTCTCAATTTCCTTAATTAAGTTCAACACTCCTTTTGTCTAAATCTAATCTGTGTCACCTAGGAAGTCGACAGGAGGACGACAAAGTTGACTGCATGGGTCGGGTTCTGCTCTGGCGGAAGATAGCAATGATTTAGTCTGAACAATGAAACCAATATAGAAAAACAACCAGACAGTAAACAACTGCAAAAATATAGACAATGCTAATAAAAAAAAAATGTGAGACAAGAATTGATAACGGAGAAACCCCTAAGGGTGAAAAATCCGGTTGTATTGAGCAGTCGTCGTAGGTTATCGGTCTCTTATGTTTGTAAGCAAAATATGTAGTGCTATTTGAAAGACTTTTTTACATGTACAGAGGTCGAATGTAGGAACCGTACGGAACCAATCAAGCCTTCTCTTCTGGGACTTGTCTTATTGCAATCAAGAACAAGGAACCCTTTCATATTCGAGATTACATGTGTATATACAGATATGACAAATGCTTGGGTGTCTACCTGTTGTGTTTTAGTTACAAAGAAATAGTTACAACTGAATAATAATACCTACCATCTTCTTCCCATTTTTTGGCTAGAAGAAGATGAAGAGACATTGTTGCCATGATGATGGCATTGTCCCGATGCCTGCTAAATTTTAAGAATGACGTCTTACATGTGAGGAGTAATCAATATTTTCGGGTATGTATGATGAAAAAGTATTGCATAATATTGCATAGGTCGACTGAGTCAATGACTTAGTTGATGGTTCAACTGATCTGCAGGGTCGATTGAGTTAATGGATCCGACAAGGAGTCAAATTGGACTAGGCACTAGTCGATGGAGCCAGTTGATACTTAGGATGGATCAAAACAACCCCCTTAAGTGGAAATGGTCCCCATTTCCTAGTGCAGATGAGGAAACTTGCGCTCTAGTTAAGTGAGGGGATACTGCTTTCCTTGCGATGGGAGTTGTCCTACTTTGGCTACCTGAAACAAGGGAATTGTTTGTGTCCTTTTATGGTGTGCTTTCTATGCAACAATGGTGTTGACAACAAAGGGCTCTTGAACATCTAGATGGATGTCTTCTGGATATGTCGGTTGTAAGTCGATATGTTCTAATAATGGTGAAAAATATGGTCAAATCAAGTCCACATTGTCTTCTTTCTTGAGATACAACCAGACCTAATCCCCAATCTTAAATGAATGAGGAATACGATGCTTATTGTTTCGGGCCTTGGATTTTTCATTAGATCGATGAAACATCTCATATACTTGTTTCTAGATCTCACACACCTAATCCTTAAATTTGAGTGCCTTGTCCATTTCTCACTGTTTATGGTCAGTGTTGACCGAGCCAATCGGTCAGGTGACTAAGTCAATAGATGCTAAGGGTTAAACTCCTTAACAAAATTCAAATGGACTCTTGCGTGTTGAACTATGTGGTGCTCGATTATAGATATGTTTAATATGCGGGAGACTTTCATCCCATGTTCTACGATGCATGTTGTTGTACATGCAGGGTAACTTGACCACTATGCAATTCACAACTTATGTATGTCCATCGGTCTGAGGATGGGACTCGGTCGACATAGATAGTTGTGTGTCAAGTTGTTGAAAGAGTGTTTTTCAAAACATGGTAATGAATTAGGATTTTTGATCAAAGATGATTGTAGTCGATAAGCCATAGTGCTTCCAAACATGCTCGAAGAAGAGATAAGGAAATCGTTGTGCTATTTTAGTCGTCTTTCAAGGAATAAGGATGGCCATTTTAGAAAATATGTCAACCACCACAAGGATTGCATCATGTTGGTGCTTGATGACATGACATCCAGTTAATTAGTCAAAGGAAATGGATTCCCATCGTCGAATGGGAATAGGCAAGGGTGTATACAAACCTTATCACCTATTCAATGGCTTGGTGATGGCACAAACCACACAAGAATTGATATATTTTCAAGATCTATATTGAGTGAAAGAAAGTAGAAATACTTCTAGAGCACTGTGAGAGTCTTTTACACTCCAAAGTGTCCTTTTTTTGTTATAGAAATAGATTCCCATGGTCGAATAGGAACTGGAAAAGGTGTGTACAATTCATTTCGTCGATTAGGAGGTTTAGCAATGTCGCAAACTACGCATGATCGAATGTACTTGTTGACGTCAGTTTTAAGTGAAAGCCAAAAGAAATACTTCTGGAGAATAGCAAGGATCTTTGCTACTCCAAAGTGTCCTGCAGTCTTGCTGCAGTGTGCGTCCCAAATGAGCTGTTGTCGATGGTCACCTGTCATTACACAAAGCTTTCCAAGCTTGTATAGCAAGGTGTCTTTCAAGAAATAGTCGGAGGTCGACTACTTGTCAATCTGAAGTTGTCGATAGACTGATGAAAATCCGTTGTCGTCCTGATACAACTAAGGCCAAGTGGTGGTGTCATAACCATGCATATTCATCATTGTAAGAAGGAGAGTAATGGGTGGTTGACTCAGACAATCGATAGTGACATTGGCTTTACCCTTTCGATACTTAATTACCAACTGAAATTGTTGCAGGTAATTAATCCACTTGAGTTGTCGATTTGTTTGTAACTTCGACTGGGACAGGGCGAACTGTAAAGGCTCATGGTCAATGAGAATGACCATCTCCTTGCCAAGAATATGATGTCTCCATTGCTTAAGAGATTGAACAATGGCGTACAGTTCTTTTTCATATGTCAAATATCTTGTAACAGTGTCATTAAAATTTTCAGAATGAAAAGCGATTGGGTGACTAGACTGAGTGATCACTGCACCCAAGTCTTAGTCCGATGCGTCCGTCTCAATCTCAAAGGGCTGATGCAAATCAGGTAACACAAGTATTGGTGCAGTAAAAAGCTTGTGTTTGAGCTGCTCGAAAGCTTCTTGTTGTGTCGATGTCCATTTGAAGACAGTTTTCCCATTTCCCTTGGTCAACTGATTCAAAGGCCAGGCTATGTGACTGAAGTCGAGTATGAATCGTCGATAAAAATTCGCCAAACCAGGAAAAATTCTTAGTTCATGAATGCTTTGAGGAATGGGCCACTCTTTAGGAATTTGCACTTCATTTGGATCGATGTGAATTCCTACAGAATCAATTATATACCCCAAATATTTGATGTTGTTCATTGCAAAGGAACATTTGTCCATGTTCAAGTAGAGTCGATGTTGTCGGAGAGTGTCGAGGACTTGTCGAAGTTGTCCGACATGTTCTTCCCATGATCAACTGAAAATCAATATATCTTCGAGTTAGACAATGACACATTTGTCGATGAAAGGTCGAAGAATGTCATCCATATACTGCATCAAGGTTGCAGGTGCATTGGTTAAGCCGAAAGGCATGACTAACCATTCAAACAATCCTTCCTTGGTCTTGAAAGCGGTTTTCCATACATCTGGGGGATCAATTGGAATCTGATGATATCCCGACTTGAGTTCGAGCTTAGTAAATAATTTAGCACCTTTCAGACAGTCGATGAGCTCGTCTATCCATGGCAGAGGGTATCTATTCTTTACCGAAATTTTGTTGAGGTCCTGGTAGTCGATGCACATGCACCAAGTCCCATCTTTCTTTGGAACGAGGACGACTGGACTTCCACAAGGAGAGGATTTGGGTCGGATATGACCTTTGTTGATCAAATCTTGAATTTTTTTGCGAATCTCTTCATTTTCAATAATGGATCTTCTGTAAACAGATGCGTTAGGTAATGAAGAACTAGGAGTAAGTTCAATAGAGTGTTTTACCTATCAATGTAGAGGTACTTTGTCTGGCTCTTGGAATAGGTTCCGGTACTCACCATGAATATTGTCGATCTACTACTTCTGTCAAGAGTTGCACTGGTCAATGAGTCGACTGGTTGCTGCAGTCTTCCTAGGATGTTGCGGCTTAATCATGATAAATGCGAACTTCTGAACATGGTTGATGGGCTTCTTCATCTGTTTAGCAGATATTATTGCAACCGTTGGTGTAGGTCGTCGTTCTGGTATGCCATACCATTGGTTTCAAATTCTTATAATCACCTTTTGAGGCTGTGACTGGTAACTTCCATGTCGATCCCATAAGTAAGGTTTCCCAAAAAAGGCATTGGCTATGGAGAGTGGTGCCACGTCGCAGAGTACTTCATCTTCAAAAGGTTTAATGAAGTAGGTGAGTTTGCATTGTTGGGTGATCCTTAGTTCCTTTCCATCCTTCATCCAACCGATGTTATAAGGATGAGGATGTGGAGTGGTAACAAGACCTAGTTTCTTCACGAGATCTTTAGAAACAAAGTTCTTTTGGTTGCCATTATCCACAATCAGATGCAATGGATTTTTTTGAACCCATATTTGTGTATGGAATAGACGCTCTTGTTCCTCCTCATCGACGATAGTCGAGGCTGCTAGAGTGTTCAATGTCAATGTCAAAAGGGTCTGATGTTCGGGATTTCTACCTTATAGTGAGGAGATGGACACTACCAACTGGGGAGATGGACACTACCAACTGGGCGGGGTTCGACAGGTAAACACATTGATTATATTGCATTAGGTTACTGCAAAAGAAAGAGATTGGGATTGAGAGAAATACCTCTTTTTGACGGTTGGTCCTAGCTTTCGCTTGGGCTCTCTGATGAGTCCAATTTTCAAGTATATGATAAGCCTTTTTCCAAAGTAAAGCTCAAGCAATGGCGAAGAAACACACTCATTTGTGGAAAAAATGTTTTACTTTAATTATTTAATGAAGTTTTTTTTTACGATTATTCTTGTATGTTAAAATGCGTATTCAATAAACTAATTCTGTGGAAATCGAGCGTGATTGAGTAGGTTCACGAGCATTAAAGGACAAACATGTAGAAGACTGAGGATTCATGTAGCTTGGCACCCTGATTCCTAATTTATAGAGAACGCACTCTTGTTTAAGGGGAATCGGCATTTAGACAGTTAGTTAGGTTCAGCATTTAGAAATATATAAATATGGACCTCTAGGGTAGTGAGAGGTCTCTGTTGACATTTTTGGACAACATTGTTTTGTATTTTTGCACTCTTGAGATAATTTTGGGTTACAGACCTTTGTGAAGACATGGATTTTATATTTTAATAGAAGATTGATGTTAATTCCCAACCATCGTTTATAAGTTTCTTTCTCTCCTAAGTGCGGGTTGGAGAGTGCCCCTCCAACACGTAAGTCAGGGGATTTCCATTTTCCAGGTATTTTCTGATTATGTGTTTTGCAGTGATGAAAATTTATATCGCATATGTGTTGATGTATATGTAACTTCATAATGTATTTCATATATATTTATTGTACCCTTATAAGAGATGTGTTATTCCTCTATAAGGAAGTGTCGTCATGTGGATTGACAAGTGTCGCAAGTGTGTGTACCTTCCAATGGGTTATTAGACCACCATGTGTGGGGTCGGCCCTGAAATATATATTATATTGTGGATGTATCTAGATAGACAATTCGGCCCCATAGTGTAACTGGGAAAACAGGCTAGTATAAATAGAGATCGAGAGATCTCTATTTTGATCATTCGGAAAGTCCCACTTCTCTCACTCAGAAAGTGGCGCACTAGTGAGGAGGAGGATCATCTGCTACTAGGAGACTATCTCAAGTGTATTTCGGTTGTACTTTGGTTGAGCCATTGCTCTCTCTATCTCTGAGGAAGTTGTGGGGTTTTTCACCTTAGGGTTTTCCCCATGGAAACTATGTGTCTCTTGTCTCTCATGCTTTTGATTTTTGTGATGATTGACATGCTTGTTATGATTGATATGCATTGATATACTGTACATGTTATTCTCTCAGTGAAGATCCTAGAGTATTGTGAATTAATGCTCAAAATTTAACATGGTATCAGAGCTAACCTGAGAAGAAGACATTTTGCAGTGACAGAAACTTGAGTTTCTTGTTTATTGGGTATATCTCCACAGTTTTTGGAAAAGAAGTATAGTAGATTGACTCTACTCATCAAGGAGAATTTATCTGTCCAATCATAATTCAATTCTGAGCATTTTCAGATTTGGCCCTAAAAATTAGGGTTTCCACAAAAATAGGAATTTCTGAAATCTAAAGACATAGCTGGAAGCTCCTTGCAAAAATCGAAGTTTAGAGCTTTGGATCGAGATTTTTGGCTGGGTAGATCTCCAGGAAACTCAAACCCTAATTCAGGGCTCTCCCTAGTGAACTCGGGAGGACAAAAAGGCAAATCTGAAGGGTAAAGCTTTGCTGATCTCAAATTCTGAATACACCAGGCTGATCAGCTCATCAAGGCGCATCTTTCTATCCTTTCAGAAAGTTGAAATTCACATTTTGAATTTTTAGGGTTTTTTCGACAAACCCTAATCCAGGACCAGATCCAGTTTTCTGCATTTCAAGTGGTAAGACCTAAATATTTTCTATTTCCATTTGAAGTACTCTTTAAGATGTCTCACCACACCAAGCTTGAGGATAAGCTTGAAGGGGACGATAACTTTCGAGCTTGGAAGTATAGGATTGGGTTAATCCTGGAAGAGAATGAGTTGGACTCATATATAAAAGAAGACATCCCTATCCTAGAGGATGAAGAGGCTAAAGTATTGCATAAGAAGAACTTGGTCAAGGCAAAGAGAATCATTGATGATTCTATCAAAGACCATCTCATACCCCATGTGTCTTCTCTAAAGACACCCAAAGAGATGTTTGACTCTTTGACCAAGCTATTTGAAGGGAAGAACATAAATCGGAAGATGACCCTGCGGAACCAATTGAAAGGAGTAAAGTTTCAGAATGGAGAAACCATTCAATATTATTTTTTCAAGGGTATCCCAGATCAAGGAACAACTAGAAGTAGTGGATGAAATGGTAGAGAATGGTGAAGTTGTCATGACCACTCTGAATGGCTTACCTAGGTCATGGGACTCCTTCATTCAAGGAATCTGTGCAAGAAAGAAGTTGATTTCCTTCAATAGACTACGGGAAGAATGCTCACAAGAAGAAGCAAGGCTTGTGGCACAAGAAGAAAAGATGGGGAATGAAGATCAAGCTCTCGCAGCTCACACCAAGAAAGGGAAGTCCAAGAGAGAGCCATCTCACTCCAAGAAATCTTCACATCACTTCAAAGAAAGAAGAATATGCTTCACCTGTAATGAAAAAGGACATATTGCCATAAATTGTCCCAAGAATAAGAAGGACAACAACAACTTCAACAAGAAGAAGAAGGGTAGTAAAAGAAGGTTTCATGCTCATGCTGCCGAGGATGATGAACCTCCCAAGAAGAAGGCTAGAGCAGAAAGTGATGATGATAACTCATCAAGCGAAGAAGAGTATGTTCTGATCTTTGCTCTCACAAGTACTATCTCCCATGGTTGTAATGATTGGTTAATTGACAGTGGGGCTTCAAAACACATGACTGGGTTTAAAGAATCCTTTGCTAACCTATCTGAACATGAGTCACCCCATAAAGTGAAACTTGGGGATGACTACCAATACCCTATCAAAGGAAGTGGTGAGGCATCCTACAATCTAGACTCTGGGAAGTCTTTGAAGATGAAAGATGTTTTGTATGTACCTAGGCTCAAGAAGAATCTACTCTCCATATCTACATTGGATACAAAAGGTATGAGGGTTGCATTTGTGGATGGCCAAGTCCTAATGTGGCCAAAAGGTAAAACTATTGATGATGCAGTAGTGATTGGAGAGTAGGAGGGAGGATTGTATAAATTGAAGGGACAACCTGAACATGCCATGGTACATGACTCCATGGAGCCAAGTGAACTTTTGCATAGAATACTTGCACATATGCACTACAGGACATTACCAATTGCAAGTAAGTCTATATAAGGTCTTCCTGAAATCAAGACCAAACATGAAGGTGTTTGCAAAGGATGTGCAAGAGAAAGAACATTAAGAAGGCATTTCCAAGCAATGAAAGCAAGGCAAAAGATATCTTGGAAATCATCCACTCAGATGTATGTGGTCCTATGTCATCCAGTTCTCTAAGTGGGTATGTTTACTATGTCTCATTTATTGATGACTTCTCCAGGAAGACTTGGGTATACTTCTTGAACAACAAAGATGAGGTGTTTGATAAGTTCAAGGAATTCAAAACCTTGATGGAGAATTAAACTGACAAGAAGATAAAAATATTCAGATCCGACAATGGTGGAGAATTCACCTCAGGTGACTTCAAGAATCCTTGCAGTGATTCAGGGATTAAGAGGGAGTTGACTGCTCCTTATAATCCTCAACAGAATGGAGTTGCAGAAAGGAAGAACAAAACAATCATGGAAGCAGAAAGGGCAATGCTGCATGACTAGGATCTACCTATGCATCTATGGGCAGAAACATCTAGAACAGCTATATATGTGCAGAACAGAACACCCCACAAGATATTGGACAACAAGATACTAGAAGAGGTCTTTTATGGTAAGAAACCTGAAGTCAACCATCGCAGAATATTTGGTTGTCCAGTATACACTCATGTCCCAAAGGAAAAGAGGACTAAACTAGATCCTTCAGAAAAGAAGGGTATCTTTGTGGGTTACAATGAAAGCTCGAAGGCTTATAGAATATACTTTCCAGGTTTCAAGAATATTGATGTCAGCAAGGATGAATATAAGTTCAAGGACATGTAATCCAGGAAGCAAAGATCAAGAGGGAGCACACTCCAGCAGCTCCTGCAAGGATGCGTATTTTCAGAGGGAGTTGACCATCTTCCTACATTCCACAATAGAAAGGTGTAGAAGAAGCTACTTCAGCAGCTCCTGCCAGGAAGTAAAGACTCAGAGGGAGTCCACCCAACAAACAAACAAAGATAAGTATTTCAATTATCATTTCTTTTTTATTTTTGTTTAAATAATATTATGCCTATGTTCCTAGACTTAGGAGATGTATTGTGCATATTAGAATGATTGCATTAATGAACATTATACTACTAATATGCATGTGATGGGTAAGTGGCCTATGGCACTGTACAACATTCCAATGCTACTTATCTAGAATGAAACCTCTTTGCTGACATGTTGGGAGTAGTGCAAACTCTTAACAATGTTATGGTAGAGACTGGAAGGCATCTAGAAAGTTGTGGAACATGGATAACTGTTGCATTGGAGCATTAGCTAAGATAACTGCATGACTGCATGACATATTTATTTATGTGTAAAGAATTTGTTCTGAAAATTATGAAATGTTTCTAATCATGCAATTTAACTTGTTTTGTAGGAAAGACTGTATATCTTCACCTACAAAAGAAGGACTACAACATTTGTTCCAGCAACAAAGATATCTATTGAATATATTGAAGTTCCCAGGATCTGGGATGAAGAAATGGAATGCCATGATCCGTTGATCATGAAGATGATGTTTGGGATGCAGCCCCAAGACCTGACAGGGAGTCACATGTGTGCAGATTGAAGAAAGCCTTGTATGGCTTGTAGCAAGCTCCGAGAATTTGGTGTGATACAAAGAGGAAGCTTGCTGCTGAGTTTGATATGAAAGATTTGGGAATGATGCATTATTTCCAAGGTATGGAGGTGTGGCAAAGTGGAGGTGGGATCTTCATTGGTCAAGGGAATTACACAGTAGATATCCTGAAGAGATTCGGGATGATGGATTGCAAGGCCATGGCCACACCTATGGCATCGAATCTGAAGCTTCTATGTGATGCTTCATCTGAGCCGGTTGATGTCTCTATGTATCGTCAGATGATTGGGTCCTTGATGTACCTAACGAACACGAGACCAGATATGTGCTTTGCTGTGAACACATTGAGCCAGTTCTTGACGGATCCGAGGAGTGTTCACCTGGTTGCTGTAAAGCATGTTTTGAGGTACCTGATGGGTACAGTGGATTTTGGGCTCAAGTATGAAGCGAATCAAAAGTTTAACCTGCAGGGTTATGTTGATTCAGATTGGGCTGGCAGTGCTGCAGATAGGAAGAGCACATCTGGATGCTACTTCAGTATGGGATCAGATGTGATCTCTTGGTTTAGTAGGAAGCAGTCCTGTGTAGCACTGAGTACAGCTGAGGCAGAGTATGTTGCATCCTGTTCAGCTAGTTGTGAGGTAGTATGGCTATGGAAGCTACTGCCTGAGTTATTTGATCTCCCATTGGATGCTACTGGTATCTTCTGCGATAACCAGAGTTGTGTGAAGTTTTCTGAGAACCCAGTGTTTCATGACAGGTCGAAACACATAGAGATCAAATATCACTATATCAGGGATAAGGTGCAGAGAGGAGCTGTGAAGCTCCTGTATGTTGCGACGGACGAGCAGATTGCAGATGTGCTGATGAAGCCACTAGCTAGGGTGAAGTTCGAGTACTTCAGGGAGAGGCTTGGAGTTCTTCAGATCGAGGACACTTCGAGGAAGAAGTGATGGACACATTTGCTGAAGCCATTCCAAGAATGTTGGAAGGAGGATCCTTCACATGGCTGTGGATGTAAGCGTTGGATGATGAGCATCAGGATGATGTTCTCGTTTCTGCTTTGTATGATCAGTTGGATCATTTATGTGTATATGTATGTATGCATCATGTTGTATGCTGGATATGATCAGTTGGATCATTTATATGTATGTACGCATCATGTTGGATGCTGGATATGATCGGTTGGATCATTTGTATGTATTTTGTATATGCATCATGTTGGATGCTTGGACCATGTATCTGTATATGTATCAGGTGGATACATTGTATGATCAGGTAGATCATGTATATTGATATGTATCAAGTATGATCATGTAGATCATGTATATTGATATGTATCAGGTATGATCAGGTAGATCATGTATGTTGATGGATACATTGTGTGGATCATGTATCTATGTATCAGGTGGATACACTATGTATGATGATATGTATCAGGTAGATACTTGGTGTGCATCAGATGGATGCATTGTATGATCAGGGTGATCATGGATGACGAGCTTCTCCAAATGACATGCAGCAGGATGTTGCAATGATGATGATTAGGATGATCATGTGTACATCAGGATGATGTATGGTGAGTATAAGATGATACTTTGTGGCCGTGGATCAGGTTGTGTAGATGAGCATGTCTGGGAGATCCTATAGGTCAGAGTTGCGTCCCTAAATAGCCTGGGATGCTCTTTCGAGACATTGCTCTGGGAGGACATGTAATTTGTGCCCTGGGAGATCTTCAGTTCGGAGTTGTGTACCCATAACATCCTGAGATGCTCTTGCGAGGTTTTGTCCTATGGCATGTAATTTGCTCCTGGGAGATCTGGACAGGATGAAAAAGGCCTCAGATGCTTTAGCCAGGTTTTGCCATGACCACATGTAATTTGCTCCTGGGAGATCTAGACAGGATGAAAAAGGCCTCAGATGCTTCAGTCAGGTTTTGTGGTGGACCACATGTAATTTGATCCTGGGAGATCTGGACAGGATGAAAAAGGCCTAAGATGCTTCAGCCAGGTTTTGTGGTGAGATCACATGTAATGTGCTCCTGGGAGATCTGACAGGTAGAGCTGTGTGCTCATAACATCCTGGGATGCTTCAACCAGGTTTTGTGATGGGTCACATGTAATGTGCTCCTGGGAGATCCGATAGGTAGAGATGTGTGCTCGTAATAGCCTGGGATGCTGCAGCCAGGTTTTGTGACGCACGTAAGAAGTCCTGAGGATTCCACAGTATGGCTAGTGATGATGAAGACCTGCAGGTGGTGGGCCTACATCCAGTATGAAAAAGGACTGGATCTGTAGAAATTCCTATAAAGAGTAGATTCAGAGATTGGTTGAGATAGCAGCAGCAGTGACAATGATGATGACGATGATCTCGAGAAGAAGACTTGTCTAGCAGAACTATGTCGAGAAATACCTTCCTAGTTAAGAGGGAGTGTTGATGTATATGTAACTTCGGAATGTATTTCATCTATGTATTTCATATATATTTATTGTACCCTTATAAGAGATGTGTTATTCCTATATAAGGAAGTGTCGTCATGTGGATTGACAAGTGTCGCAAGTTTGTGGTTATGGATGGGTTATTAGACCACCATGTGTGGGGTCGGCCCTGAAATATATATTATATTGTGGATATATCTAGATAGACAAGTCGGCCCCATAGTGTAACTGGGCAAATAGGCTAGTATAAATAGAGATCGGGAGATCTCTATTTTGATCATTCGAAAAGTCACACTTCTCTCAATCAGAAAGTGGCACACTAGTGAGGAGGAGGATCATCTGCTACTAGGAGACTATCTCAAGTTTATTTTGGTTGTACTTTGGTTGAGCCATTGCTCTCTCTATCTCTGAGGAAGTTGTGGGATTTTTCACCTTAAGGTTTTCCCCACAGAAACTCTGTGTCTCTTGTCTCTCACGCTTTTGATTCTTGTGATGATTGATATGCATTGATATACTGTACATGTTATTCTCTCAGTGAAGATCCTAGAGTATTGTGAATTAATGCTCAAAATTTAACAATATGGAAGCATTTGAATGATGTATTGATTCTGTAGTAATTTATAATATGTTCTGTTTTTCAGCAACACAGCTTCAGTAGTCCTATAGCTGCTTTCTTCCAACGCACATTTTAACCAACGATTATATATGTATTAGCATTGCTTTCGAACGTCATGGTTTAGATCTAAGGTTTATGAATGTTTTCCCATCATGATTAATTGCTTTGATTTCTTCATAATGGATGTGTAGCATGAGATGATCGCGCTTCAAACTTAGTTTTGATATTTAAATGATTTAGATCAGAATTCTAGTTTTATGCACAAGCAGTTATAGACCTTGCTTTCTTTAATTTAGAATAGATTTGTTATGGAATTCCACTTTCACAAGCTAGATTCACCATTCTGCGTTAGGTAAATTCATAGGATTATCTCTTCCACTTTCAACATTTTAATTCTTTAAAATAGATTTACTGCTTTTAGTATTTTAAACTTTAAAATAGATTTACTGTTTTCCAGTATTTAATTCCATATTATAAACAATTTTACATATTGAGTAGGCAACCCTTAAAACATTGATACTGATACTCAACCGTGACAAAGATTATCCTAGAAGAGCACAGATAGTTCCTGCACCTCTAAATTTTGTACGTCCCCCAGGTTGATAATTAAAGTAGGCTCTTAGTACAGCTTCCCTCATTAGGCATCCATATTGGGAGCTCACCGCTCTCGCTTGATATCCTACTTGCTCTTCTGCTTGACGAACCTGCAACACAAAAGATACCTTCCTCAAGGTATCTTGACCATATAACATATGATGAAATTATAAAACAATTTAACATCAACTATAATCAAGAATTAAGCCAAATAGACATACAATCCAATAGATATCTGATTTGGGACATGAAGGGTGTTTCGACCATTTTATTGTCAAAGAAACATGAAATCAATACAATATACCTGACGTGTAGAGATGTTTCTACAACTGGATCCTGGGCTCCTGCTCTTCACTCTAACTTGGGACTTTCCTCCAGCGTAACAATGCGTAAAGCCTTTCTTCTAGGCCCCTCTCTCATGGATCCTCCTTGTATTTATGGGACAAGGTAGGCAATTTAGATCGAGAGGTAAATGGATTGGGAGGTTGGGGGAGTTGCAAAACCAACTTCAACTAATCCCAATTCGTCAAATTAATATATTTTTGATTTCATCTTAAGATGTACGCGGGTTTCATACCACAAGAGTAGCGTACAGGAAGCAACTTTTGGGCTTTACAACAAGCATTTACAACTTTTTGGGAGATGTACGCTAGTTGTCCTTGAGCAAAGTAGGGTATTTTCTCAATGTGTACGCTGGTCTTCTATGTAGAGAGGGGCAGACATGTGGCAAGATCAGGGGAAATTGCAATCTTTGCAGGTGAGGAGTGTACTTCTGGAAGCAAGTCATCCAAGGAAATCTAGCTCTTCAATCCTTTGTGTCCTTTTGTGTGATCTACAAGGCAAGGTGATCACAGGAAGAAGAAGTGCAGATTTTCCCTATAACAGATTCCCCCTAATGTGTGAGGTCATATTTTCCCTATAGTTAGAGAGGTGGTTGAATTGGGAGGTTAGGGAAGTTGCGGAACCAACTTCAACTAATCCCAATTCGTCATATTAATATATTTTTTATTTCATCTTAAGATGTACGCGGGTTTCATACCACAAGAGTAGCATACAGGAAGCAACTTTTGGGATTTACAACAATTTTTTACAAATTTTTAGGAGATGGACGTTGGTTGTCCTTGAGCAAAGTAGGGTATTTTCTCAAGGTGTACGCTGCTATTCTATGCAAAGAAGGGCGTACATGTGGCAAAATCAGGAGTAATTGCAATCTTCGCAGGTGAGGAGTGTACTTCTGGCAACAAGTCATCCAAGGCAATCTAGCTCTTCAATCCTTTGTGTCCTTTTGTGTGATCTACAAGGCAAGGTGATCACGGGATGAAGAAGTGCAGATTTTCCCTATAACAGGGTCGTTGCTTCCGGGTCAGATTCTACTAGAGTTTTGTTGAACAAGTCGGATGTCAACACTTTTTCCAAAAATGTCTTCCGAGCTTTGCATTCAGACGTATCATGCCATGATGAATTGTGGTAATCACACCATTTCCCAGTAGGAGGTTGTTTTCTACATTCCCTTTTGTCTTTCTGAGAATGCTTTTTGACATGATCTTGCTTTGGTGGAGTTGGCTGAGAATATATTGACTTGTCGAACTCGGTTAGTGCCTTCTTGTCGGGTGGTCATCCTGTCGGCTTGGTCACGAAGCGTGCTTTTCCTTTCTGTTTGGCTTCAAGCTTACTGGCATAATGGAATGCATCCGCAAGCGTATTGAGAGTCATAAATTCCATCTCCTGTTGAATGTATAGGAACAATCAACTGACTTACTTCAGAACAAGCAATTTATCTTCTTCTTGAATTCCAAGTCTAGCCATTAGTCGTTAAAACTCGTCGGTGTAACTCTGTATGGACTGGTCTTTCCATTGCCTTAGCTAATTCCACTTCTTATATTGTTGTTCAACATACTTGGGCGGGTAGAACTCCTTTCGGACATATTCGACAAATTTCTCCCATGTCTCTATGGGGTCTCCACTTTTCTCCATCTTTGTCAATAGGATCTCCCACCAATAGTGCACAGATGTTGACATATTTAAGGATGCAACGGTGATCTTTTCAGTTTTTGAGAGATGATTCACATAGTAATAGAATTCCAATTTTTGTATCCAATTGTCGACGAATTCCGCGTCAATATTGCCTTCTAGATTCAATATGTCTAATCATTTGCACATTGAATGGACTGATTTTTTCAGATTTAGATCTTGTCGAAAATCCTCCTGATGTCGAAGCAAATCGTGTGAGAATCTCATTGAACTGGGTGAACATTTCAATTCGTTGTCGAGGGAGTGCTTACTCTATGATTTGATCTGTCTTGTCAATTGCATGTCTATTGTTTGTTTCTCCTGCCATCTTCGAAGGTAGTGTCTGCTTGGATTGCTGAGTTTGCGAGCGTGTTTGAACAAGCATAAGTCAGGTAAATTCAATGGAAGTGTCTACGCACAACTTAAGCATGAACAAAGCTCTTAATAAAGCTCTGAATGAATGAAGCTCTGAGTAGCTCTGATACCAATGATCTGTACTCACCTAGGTGCATGATGGGGACAACAGTTCGATTGAATGAATCGATACTGTTATGGAGGAAGCATAATAATAAGCAAAGCAGGAAAAACATTACACACATAAACATACACACAGAGAGAGAATATGCAGGAATGAGAACTAATCTCTTATTTATTTTCCTTGGTTACTTCCCTATATATTATAGTAGTTTACATGCTTAAATAGAGTGCTGAGAATGATTGGGTTGTTTTCCCGTTACGTTCAGTTACAAGAGAAGTTAGAACAGTTTCAAAAGTTCAACTGTTAAAGTCAAATGGAATACATAGATACAATGTATCATAGTTCGTCAGTCGCAAGTCGACGATGCATGTCGAAGTCGGTGCAGTTGATGAACTGGTCGAAGTAGATGACTTGTTGAAGTCGATGTTGGAATCCGAAAATAAGGCCAACTGCTGGGTGGATCAGTGTGCATCCAAAATGATCTTATGGTGGTGCTCACCTAGTGGTACACAAAGCTTTCTAAGATGGTACATCAACTTATCCTTCATGTTGTAGTCGAGAGGAATCAACTGACCTATATGGATTTGTCGATAAATTGAAGAAAATTCATTGTTTTCTTCATATAATCGAGGCTAGGTAATAGTATTATAACCATGCATACTTACACTGTAGTGAAGTAACTTGTGGTCGGATAAGGCAATCAGTTGTTGCATTGCCTTTTCCTTTATGATGCTTAATTATCAATTGAAAATGATGCAGGTAACTAATCCACTTAAGTTGTGTCATCGTATATAGCTTAGACTATGACGGAACGAACTGTAGAGGCTTATGGTCCATATGAATGACCATTTCTTTGCCTAGAATATAGTGTCTCCATTGCTTAAGAGCTTGCACAATGGTACATAGTTCAATTTCATAACTGGAGTACTTGCAAATAGTATTATTGAAATTTTCTTAATGGAATGCCACTGGATGACCTACTTGTGTGATCACGACGCCCATGTCATAATTAGATGCATCGGTCTAGATTTCAAATGGCTAATGCAAATCAGGTAGCACGAGCAGTGGAGATGTACAAAGCTTGTTCTTTAGCTGCTCAAAATCTTGTTGTTGTGTTGTGGTCCATTTTAAAGTTGTCTTTCCATTTCCCTCAGTCAAATGATTCATTGGCTAATATATATGGTTGAATCCCAACACAAATCTATGATAGAAACTTGTTAAACCAAGGAAATTCCTTAGTTCTTGAATGTTTCTTAGATTGGTCCATTCCCTGATGAATTGTATCTTTTTTGGGTTGACTCGGATGCCTACTGATTCAATCACATAGCCCAAGTATTTGATACTCTTAATTGCAAAAGGGAAGTTATCCAAGTTCAAACAAAGCTTGTGTTGTCTAAGAACATTGAGAACTTGCTAAAGCTGTTGCAAATGTTCATCCCATGATCTACTGAAAATAAAAATGTCAATGAGATAAACAATCACACATTTTCCTACAAAAGGTATCAGAACATCATCCATATATCTCATAAAGTTGTAGGTGTGTTAGTTAAACCAAAAGGCATGACTAACCATTCAAGTAAACCTTCCCTGGTTTTGAAAGTAGTCTTCCATACATCTGAGGACTCTATGGGAATTTGATGATAACCTGACTTGAGGTCAAGTTTGGTAAAGTATTTAACATCTTTCAACTAGTCAAGCAAATCATCTATTCTTAGAAGAGGATATAGATTCTTTACTAAAATTTTGTTAAGATCCCTGTAGTCAATGCACATATGCCAAGTCCAATATTTCTTAGGAACTAGGATGAATAGACTTCCACAAGGAGAGGAGCTAGGTCAAATATTCCCTTTGTCAATCAAATCCTGAATTTGTCTACAAATTTATTCATTCTCTAAAAAAGACCTATAAACAGATGCATTGGGTAATCATGAATCAAGAATGAGATCAATGAAGTGTTTTACCTTGCAATGTAGTGCTACCCTAGCTAGATTTGTGAACACATGCTTGTATTCTTCAAGTACTCTGTCAACTTGTTGTTGTCAAGCATCATGGTCAGTGGCGAGTCATATAGTTGTTGTGATCCTACAAGAGTGCCTAGGTTTAATCATTATCAACATGAATTTATAAGCATGGTTGATTAGCTTTTTGGCTTGTTTTGTTGAAACCATCTCGACTATCAACATGGGTCGATGTTCACGAATGCCATGCCACTGATTTTGAATTTTGACAATCACTTTATGTGGTTCATATTGATACTTTCCATGGTTGTCCCCCAAGTAGGGTTTTCCAATCAATACATTAGCTACCGATAACGGTTCTATGTCACATAGCACCTCATCCCAAAATGACTTGATGAAGTAGGCAATATTTCATTGTCGGGTGATTATGAGTTCTTTTCCATCCTTAATCCGAATGATGTTGTAAGGTTGTGGATGAGGACTAGTAACAAGACCCAATTTCTTCACAATGTATTCATATACAAAGTTCTTTTGACTACCATTATCCATGATTAGATGCAATGGGCTATTCTGAACCCATATTTGTGTATGGAATAGTTTCTTTCTTTCCTCATTGTCAACAATGGTCAAATTTGTGAGGGATGTCGAAGTCGATGCCAATAAATTCACGAAGTGATCTGAGTCTAATTCCATAGTAGCTTTGTCAGCTAGACTTGAGCTAGCAGTATACATATGTGTCAAGAATGTCTTCTAATATTTGCATTCAGATGCGTCATGAAAAGATGAACTATGGTAATCACACCATTTTCTTGTAGGCGGTTGTTTACTCTACTTTTCCTTGTCTTTCTTGAAAGGATTCCTACCATGTTCCGACTACTGGGAATTTGTATGAGCAAGTTGTTTTGACTTGTTAAAGTTGACAACTGACTGAGTTTCTTATTGAAAGGTCGGCCAATTGGTTTGGTTGGAAAGCGTCCTGTCTCCTTTTGTTTCATCTCAAGCTTAATCGCATAGTGGAATGCTTCTTCTAGAGTGATAATAGTGAGAAATTCCATCACTAGTTGGATATAAGGAGCTAAAACACTAATATATTTCAGAACAAGTAACGTTTCTTCCTCCCTAACACCAATTCGAGCAATTAGTTGATGGAATTCGTCGGTATAACTCTATACATTTGATCCTTCCATTGTCTCAACTACTTCCACTTCTTATATTGTTGTTTTGTGTACTTAGGTGGATAAAATTCCTTCCTGACATGTACAATGAATTTTTCCCATGTATCGATGGGGTTACCGTCTTCTTCTAATTTATTTGAAATCTTTCCCCAACAACAATGTATAGAAGTCAACATCTTCAGAGATGTGAGGGTGACTTTTTTGGCCTCAAAAATTTAATTCATAAAGAAGTAGGACTCTAATTGTTGTATCCAATTACCTACATATTCAACATCAATCTTCCCTTCTAGATTCGGTATGTCCAAGTTCATATGTACCTTAAACGGGATAGCCTTGTCAAAGGCATTTTTCGTCGGGTTTCTAACCGAATTCGATCCCAATGAATTGGTAAGATGAGCAAGAATCTCATTGAAATGATCATACATTTCAATTTGTTGTCAAGCGAGTGCATTCTCTATGAGTTGTTCAGTTTTGGTACAAGGAGTTATGTCCTCGGTTTCACCTTCCATCTTCGTTCTAGGGATGCGAATAGATAAATACTTAGAATTCGAAGGTAAAGGAAAGTTAAATAACCATGTCTTAGAGTGTGCATGAACAGACCTAAGTTGTCTTAACTACACAAGTAGTGTGTAAGCAAGGCTAGAGAAGAATAGAGTGCTCTGATACCAATGATATGTGTCTCCTAAGAAGTCAATGGGAGGACAACAAATTCAACTAAATGATTCGAGCTCTGTTATGGATAAAAGCTAACAATGCTTTAGACTGAACACTAAAACCAATATAGAAAAACAACCACACAATAAACAACTTCAAAAATATAGGCAATGCCAATCACATAGAAATGTGAGAGGAATTGATAACGGAGAAACCGCAAGGGTAAAAAATTTGGTTGTATTGAGTAGTCGTCATAAGTTTTTGGTCTCTTAAGTCTGTAAGAAAAAGATGTAGTAAGTCGAAAGACTCGTTTACATGTATAGAGGTCGAATGCAGGATTTCGTAAGGAACCAATCGAGCCTTCTCTTATGGGACCTGTCTTAGTGCAATCAAGAATGAGGAACCCTTTCATATTTTTTTTACATGTACATATACAAATATAATGGGTGCTTGGGTGTCTACCTAATGTGTTTTAGTTACAGAGAAGCAGTTACAACTAAATAAGAAAACTAACCATCTTCTTCCCATTTGTTAGCTAGAAGAAGATGAAGAGACACTATTGACATGATGATGGTTTCTTTCTAATTCCTGCTGACTTTTCAGAATGTCGTCTAACATGTGAGGAGTCATCATTGCCACCATGCATGTATGATTAATGAATCTTGAATAAGATTTCATAGGTTGACTAAGTCGATGACTTATTCGATGGATTGACTGATCCGCAATGCCGACTGATTCAGTGGACCTGAACAAGGACTTGACTGGGACTAGACACTAGTTGATGGCGCCAGTTGAGTCTTGGGATGGATCAAATTCACTTGCAAAATCTAAGCCAAAATATACACAAACTTAATCACTACATCCATTATAGGTGCTACAATAATCATGTGTGCCTCTAAGATAACGAAGCACCCATTTCATTGTTTCCCAATGATCTCTACCTAGATTTGTCATGTATCTACTGGCAACATCAATTGCATGTGAAATATGTGATCTTGTACATACCATCGCATACATTAAACTTCCTACTGCACTAGCATATGGTACACAAAACATATAATATTTTTTTACCATGTTTCATGTCTCTGTGTATTTCTATTCCTAAAATTTGTTTTGCAGCTCCTAGATCCTTCATATCAAATGCCCTAGCCAACTGATCCTTCAACCAACCGATCTCAACCATGCTTTTGCTTGCTACAAGCATATCGTCAACATATAATCCTGAGATAATGAATATGCCATTTTTTAAACCTTTGAAATAAACACAATGGTCATACTCACTTCTTGTAAAAATTTGGCTCGCCATGAAGGAATCAAACTTCTTGTACCATTTCTTGGGAGACTGCTTCAGGCCATATAATGACTTCTTGAGATTGCAAACAAATCTTCTTTTGCAATCTTGAACAGATCGTTATTGATATTCCATATATATTTTCTCATCCAAATATTTTTTAATGGTGATTTTGTGGGTAGTAGGATCCCACAATATGTACCCCTTAACTCTATCATCAAAACCAACAAAGCTATACTTCTTTGATCTGGGGTCTAACTTAGAACGATGCTTTTTAGGAATAAGAGCATAAGCATCACAACCAATTTTTTGGGGTAGTAGAATTACTTATATCATATATTAACAATGCAAATCAAAGATGTTAGAATCTATTTTCCTATTTTAATTTAGAAATAACAGTTACAATAAATCTAGAATTGTGTTGTATATTTATAATTGAAATAGTTATATTTATATCTCTAAACAAATAACTAAAACTTAGTTTTTTTAAATAGGCCCAACGTATGAAATTATAGGCTTTATCATTTTATTTTTCAGAGGGTACTTAGGGATTAACACAAATGTTAGCCATCAATTTTGACAACTTTGTAGCAAGTGATGTTGTAAATTTGTCTTCCCTTGATATTTAATAGATATTTGTTTTGAGTAAATATTTAAAGTAATGTTGAATTGTGAAGCATCGTAATGATATTTCAAATCTAAATCAATATGAATCGAACGTGTGACCACCCAGTATGCACAAGGTGTTCACTTGACAAAAGACATCATCAATCAACCAGGGGCCTTCTAGGCCCCCCATCCAAATCAAGCAGTCTTCTGCTCCATTGCATGTACTTTGCACCTCCTTTGTCATGGTCAAAGAGAGGTTGTTTGTAAAATTTTGACAACCATTACATGTGTAAAAGGGATATACCGATTGAGTCACTCATATTATGGCACCTTTGGAGTGTTTTTTTTACCTAGTTGAACTTATATCCTAGTAATCATAGTTCAATATGGTTTTTTCACTCACACCTCCAAAGCCAAAGTGTGTGTTATAATGTAGGTGTCTTAGGTTGGTTTCTAAGTTCTTATGGTCCGATGTCAAAGTGACAAAATACTATGTAAAAAACACTTGAGGGGGTCAAATATCAAAAAGGGGATATTACTAGCGCATTGCCCCCTTAATCAAGAGCATATATGGGTCTCCCCTCATCCAAGGGAACAAGGTGGCACCCTTACCCACCTCATGATTCATATCCAAGTCAAAAATTGACATGCTTGAGTCATCTCCTACAAATTAGGGCACATTCTCACCTTCTTTTGGATTTTAACTCCACATGTGGCCCCTCTATCTTGAGTTAGATGGAGAAGTGGCACATTAGGTTTTGGAGGCTTAGTTAAAGCTGATTTAACTTCTCAGTTTGCTCCATTTGATGAGTAGAAGTGGCACATTAGGCTCAAATCACTCATCAAATTTCTCCAGTTCTCCTCCACATGGTGCATTAGTGTTTTGGAGGGATCAATTAGGGTTTTTAAAGACCTTCCATGTGTCACCATATCCTTAGTCATGCATGAGCTCAAGGGGGGTGAATTCTCTCCTCCTTGTGCTATTTAAAGAGTCCTCTCCTCTAATTTTTGTTCTTGGTTATTGTTGGAGGTAAATTATTGTAACAATATTTCTCTCTTTAAAGCGTTGTATGGGAATAAAGTGAAGGATTTGTAGGCTACACCAGATATATTATTGTATGGTATATGTTCTTCTCAACTTATTTCATGATTGTAGTTGGTTTTCTTTAGTTTTTTTTGTACTCTTTTCTTGCGTTGCATGTTTGGCCATTGAAGGGTATTGCTACTCATTTGGCTTAGATACTGCTAGTGCGATTGTATCTTTGTGATAGGTTGCTTCAAAGAAGGTTAGTGGTAACTTCTTTCCTAGTTTGGATGTGGTTGCACTAACATCTTTCAAGTAGACTACATCTTCAAGCAATAGGAAGAGAATATCCATCTTCTTGTACAAACTCTTCATTTGCGGGTTAACCACAAGCTCGAAGAAGGACATATCATGCATAGGGATTCCATTTATTTTGGATCTATTCAAAGAAATTCATTGCTATACATAAGATCTGATTTCCTCCATTGGTTGTTCTAAAAAAGGCTCACTATTCTCTTCCTTAACGCTCCACTTATCAAAGAAAATCTTAATAATTAGTTATTTTGTGATATATGATTAGTTAAGATACTTGATTATCAAAATTGAATCTTACATTAGCTATCATATGATCATATATATCTTAGGCATTTTCATATCATTGATATCTAATTTTAGATTTAAGATTAAATATTCTAGTGCACGCGTTAAAATCATTTTCAATATTGCACCTAGTTTCAAAAGAGAATGCAATTCCATACTTGCACATCATTGTAAAATAGTTGTAAATAGTTATTTTGGGTACTTGTGTCATATTTTAGCTCCCTTCCCACAATCTGGATGAAGTTGGATGACGATATAATATAATGATACAAACCCTTACTTCTTCTTAGATTTGTAGTTCTAACATTTCATTTTACTATCTTGTAGTCTAGCAATTTTTTGTAGGACAACCCCCCTTTTTGGAGAGGTCAAAGAGCTGACTTTAGAGTACATTTCTTATTGGTTTTGTATCTCTAATTTGTAGGTGTCTAACCACAAAAAAAATTCCAAGAGGCATCCAGGACCAACCATCATCCAAGACCCCAAGGTGTCTACTAAACAAAGCACTTACCTCACAGTTTTCCCATTTCCACTTTCTAACTTTTATGTAAGCCTAATTGTTGGCCATAAGGACTAACAATAGGCATTTCTAAGGGATTCAAAGCCCATTGTAACACATCAGGTAGGGTAGTGGTGTCAAATCCTCCCTACCCCCCCTCTCCACGTCATTCTGGTGCATGATTTTTCTTTTCCTTTTTTGCTTAGCTTAGCATAGTTTTTCTAATTTGCTTTAAGTAGTAATTAGATCACATTTGATTTCAATTGGAAAATATATTAATTGCAAGCTAATTTATATAATGATTCAATCACTCATGCATTATTCAATTAATTTCATCTAATAATTAATCATAAAAAACATTCCAATTAATTTCACATTAATTAAAATGAAAATCAACCCTCCCTAAAGACATAATTCCGATGTTTATAAACACCATAGATTTGTCACTTATGGGAAAATTCTACAATGAAAGGAATCTATTAGGTAGTGATCATGGGGACCTATCAAGCTACACTATTGATTGGTGTCAATGTTGAACATACCCCTACGACTCTGATCTAGTCCCCTTCTTGTGTAGTAAAACACTTGATATCCTGACTTGTTTCCACGCACCTAGCATATATTTGAAATCCCACTTTTCCCCTTAACAATTCACTTGTAACAAGTAGTCGATCCCTGCACCAAGTAGGTTCACAATTCGATGCACCTCCATTTAACAAGCAAAGTCAATCCTTGCTTCAACGAGTTCACAATTTGACTTTGCATTCGCTTTCTAGTAATTATATAACACTTATTTTTTTGCTAGTAAAGTAATCTATTAGTGTAGCTTGCGAGTATTGCATATTCTATAGCTGTATCATTTTTGCTCAATAGTAAGGAACTGGTCTTTATTTCATACATGTGGAAGCTTTCAATTACTTGCCAAGTTATATTGTTAGGTTATTTTCCTATTTTTATCAACTCCTAAGTCACCTTTTCCAAGGTGACCATCCTAGATTTGTATAGAATCTACCTCCCTTGGCTTTTGCTTAGGATTTGACCTAAACATAAGGTGTTGAATGCTATGGTGACAATGGCACCCAACTTGTCGACTTTCCCCCAAGTCTGCTCTCAGTGAGTTGAGATTTTTCTCACGTTCTACGCGGCAATTGAACACACATTTTAAACTACACCTTAATTTTAATAAAGACTGGTGGCCTCATGCTTTTATCAAATTTTTAAGTAATAATAAATTAGTATTTTTATTTATTTAGTGAAAGAGTAAAATAATTATGGTTTTTTTTATTGTTTTTAATTTTTTTAATAATTTTAAAATATCCTAAGTTTTTATATGGTACTTTTAGGTGTCTTCATATTAAATTACAATATCAATGTATTTGTTATAATATCAAAATTTCTAATAACTCAACACTATATACACCTTATTCTATTTATAAAGGTAGTTACTATATATACTTTATAAGTGGCAGGCGTTATGCCAAAGTAATGGTTGAAATTGAAATTGATATTGGTCTTCCGGCAGAAGTAGAGATTGTTTGGGGGCAGCGGACTTGGAAGCAAAGGATTGATTTTTTCAGAATCCCTTTTCGTTGCTTCTTCTGCCGGGAAACACGACATATCCAAGAAAAATGTCCTCATAATAAGAAGATGCGGTCTCCTGTGGTTGGTTCCAAGGATTTTACACCACCGCACTCTTCTTTGCAATTTGGCCCTGGTAAGTGTAATACTGCTCCTGATTTTGTTTATACTGATGTCTCAAAAGATGATATTGCTTTGGTTGAAGTTGTTGAGAAGGAATTAGATGTTCAAATTGCGTCTGGGGAAGTTATCTTGAGACATGGGACTCCTTCGCCTTTAATAGAGACTCAACCAGTAACCTCTGTGTTTGTGGAGAAGGAGAAACCATTCGTTGCCCGCAGTCTTTCTTTTGATTTAGATTCAGCTGCTTTTGGAGAGGATGTCTGAGAGGGTTCTACTTCTGCTATTGTCAATTGTGTTGAGCCTCATGTGCTAATTAGGCAAATTTCTCCCTTTGTTGCTGGTTTGGGGACAGGACTTCCTAGGGTTCAGAATTCTTTAATTTTATATAGTGGGGTTTCTGAGATTGGGGAAAACTGTGGTTTTAATGTTGATGGGGTTTTGAAAACCCTAACTCCTGTTCCCTCTTATTCTAAATTTTCGGTTGCTGATTCAGATGCACTTCCCCTTCATTCAGTGAAATTTCAAAATGTTACTATTTGGAGGGGGGAAAAGAAGAAAGATGGAAATAGGGGTAAGAATTGTTCGGATTTGATCCCTCCCTTGGTGTCTGGTCGTTTGTTGACAGGGGAAACTCGTTCTTCTTCCGATGAGGGTCTTAGAGCAAGGTTGCCCTACACTTTTGGTTCTTAATGCTTTTATTATCTTTGAACATTCGGGGGTTGGGGAAGGTTGCTAGGGCAAAGGCCTTCTCTAAACTTTTTGCTGCTATTTTCCTGGGCATTGTATTACTGCAAGAAACTATGTGTTCTAGTGATGTGGCTATTTCAAAGTTAGGGGTTTTTTTACCAAGTTGGGAAGTCACGGCTAGCTATTCCAATGGGATTTTAGGGGGATTGGCAGTGGCATGGAACCCTGCTCTGTTCTCCTTGAAAGTTTTTAATTCTCCCTAGGGTTTCCTGATGGAGGGAACTTGTATTGGTTTGAATTTAAAGTTGTCTATCCTAAACTGTTATGCCCCTCATGTTGACACGAGGAATTTTTGGGAGGCTCTGGATCTGTCTAGGATTCTAAGGTTAAAAAATTCGATTATTGCAGGTGATATAAACTTTACTAAATCATCTTTTGAAATATGGGGTTCTGTGGCTAGAATGGATCCTATGGAAGACTTTTTCTCAGATTTTTTATGTTATTATGACCTGGTGGATTTGGTTCCAGCTAAATTACTTCCAACTTGGACAAATGGTCGGTGTGATGATGCGGGTGTTCATAAGAGGCTTGATCGGTTTTTTGTGAAGTCTTCACTGCTTAGTATTTTTCAAAAAACCCGGTCATGGGTCCATGAAGTGAAGTTTTCTGATCACTGGCCCATAGTCTTTCAATTTGAAGATTATGGACAAAAGGTTTGCTATCCGTTTAAATTTAATAGTTCATGGCTCGTGGAGAAAGATTTCTGCGAGATGGTTAATGAGTTCTGGATTTATGCCGATATTGAAAATTTAAATCCAGTTGATTATTTATGTCACAAGATGAAGAAGCTTAAAGAAGTGGTTATTGAATGGATTAAGGCAAGGAAAAATTCAGATGTTGCAGAATTGAAGGAGTTGGAGCATTGTATTCAGGATGCCTTTGTGTTGAATTTTGATGGTACTTTGAATCAGGATGATTTTGAAGTCTTAAAGAAATATGAGAAAAAAAAGGAGGAATTACTTCTCATGGAAGAAAGGGAGTGGAGTTTAAAGAGTCGTGTAGTGTGGATTGACCATGGAGACAAGAATACTAAATTTTTCCATGCTTATGCTTCTGCTCGTAGGAATTTGAAAATGATCTGGGATATCAGTGATGAAGCTGGTAATTCTATTAAGGGGTTGGACTCTTTAAGTGCTGAAGCTATGAGGTATTATGGTAAAATTTACAGAGATGAAGGTGGCTGTGACCTTTTAGACCAAATCCAGTTGGCAAGACTTTACCCACGGTGTTTTGATGAAAGGGAAGCTGAAGAGTTGGGGAAGGAGGTCTCGTTGGAAGAAATTGAGAAAACCCTGAAGATTTTTGCCAGGGAGAAAAGCCCTATCCCAGATGGTTGGCCGGTGGAAGTGTATGTACATTTCTTTGATGTAATGGGGAAAGATATCCAGAATCTAGTGGAATTTATTAGAGTTCATGGGTTTGTCTCTGGAGCTCTCAATTCTACATTTCTCACTTTAATTCCTAAAAGTAACAAGCCAGCTACTTTTGGGGATTATCGACCTATTGCTTTATGTAACCTAATCTACAACCTCATCTCAAAAATCATTGCTCAAAGGCTTAAGAATGCTCTTTCTTCCTTCATCACTCCAAAACAGTTCAGTCTTTTAAAGAATAGACAAATTCATGATTCGATTGGTCTTACTCAAGAGCTGTTGCATACAATCAAATCCAGGAAGTTGAAGGCACTGTTATTAAAGATGGACTTAGAGAAAGCTTATGATCGTGTCAATTGGACTTTCCTCGGGTTGGTTTTGATTCAAATTGGTACTCCTCCTATAGTGCTGAGCTGGATTCTGGCTTGCGTATCGACTACCAGCATTGCTATTTTGGTAAATGGGAATCCTACCTCCTTTTTTCAATGTTCTAGAGGGATTCGGCAAGGTTTCCCACTCTCTCCTCTTCTATTCCTATTGATCATTGATGGTCTTAGCAGATTAGTTCAGGAAGCTAAAGATATGGGGCTGATCAAAGGTACCAAGATGGGAGATGGGTGCTTTCTATCACATCTACTATTTGTTGATGACGTGCTACTTGCTGGTATTGATTCTATAACAGAATGGAAGGTTTTCTTTAACATCATCAACTTCTTCTGTAAGGTCTCGGGGATGAAGGTCAGTATTTCTAAATCTTTTTTTTATCAGTATAATGTGGAAGAAGCCAGAAGAAGAGATATTGAATCTTTCTTACCCTACAAATGTCATAATTTGGAAGATGGTATAAAATATTTAGGTTTTCTGTTAAAATCTAATTCCTATCAAGTGAATGATTGGAGATGGCTTATTCGCAAGTTTGAAAGCCGTATCAACCATTGGACATATCGACTTCTCTCCACTGGAGGCAGGCTCGTCTTAGTGAAAGCGGTCCTCTCAAGCATTCTCATTTTCTGGTTATCATTACTGGAGATACCGGTCTATATTTTAAATATGCTCAGGAAACTCATGTTCAGATTTCTATGGTTCGGTAGTACTGAAGGTTCAAAACTAGTGATGGTGAGATGGGAGGTTTTAACACGCCCAAAAAATTTTGGAGGCTGGGGAATCAAGGATATCAGTATTTTTAGCAAAGCTCTACGATTGAAGAGTCTTTGGCGTGGTCTATTTAGTGATACTCTATGGTCGAAGGTTCTTCATCTTAAATATATCAAGACAGACTTAATTAGTTGGTTGAGGAAACCAAATTCTGTTAATGGGATGTTGTCTCCAGTTTGGAGAGGTTTTCTAAAGGTTTATGATTGGATTGCAAGCGACATTTGTTGGCAGGTAGGTGATGGAAGCAGAATTATTATTGGAGTGGATCCTATTCTTGGAATGGAGGAGGCATTTAAGCTTTATGACAGTTTGATTTCACAGCTGAACTCTTTGGGATTCTCTACATTGAATAAAGTTAGAAATTGCAATCCTAATAATCATTCTATGAATGGATGGTTAAATGCTACGAAGATGGAGCTCACAGGTCAGTCTTTTTAGGAATGGGAATGCTACATATTGGATTTAAGATTGACTGGAATAGTTTTATCCGAAGATTCTGATAAAATTTTGTGGGTTGGTAATTCAAAAGATGGATGTGTTACGGCAAAGTCTACATATGACAGAATGATTCAAGATGTCTGCATCTTTCCTAGACATTGGTGGTATTTGAAAATCTGGAAGTGTTCACTTCCACTTAAGGTTAAATTTTTTTTATGGCACGCTCTCAATGGCAGCTTAAAGACTTGGGATAACCTACTCAGGCGTGGCTGGAATGGACCGAATTGGTGTTGTTTGTGCAAGCAGAGCTCTAAATCTATAAACCATTTATTCATGAAGTGTATATTTATGCAAGAAATCTGGTCTTTATGCTGTAAAGAACTTAATTTGAATATGGATTGGGGTAAGATGGATTTTGTCTCAGGTCTGCTCAGTTGGGTTAGGGACTATAAAAAGCCTTTGTTTTTACCTATCTTTGTCTCATGGGTCCTTTGGTATGCTAGGAATGAAATGATCTTTCAGAATAGTTTGCCAGTGGTTGAATTATGTGTGATGACTGTTCTTAAGATGATCCAAACTTTTCAGGAGGAGGAGGATTCTAAGAGAATTGAGAGAGATAGTCTATTCTCTTACAAGATATCTCAGCCGATTTTATTTTTTGATGGGGCGGCACAAGCGGGTATTTGTGCAACAGGTGGAGTCATTTTCTTAAATGAAGGTCATTATTTCTCCCTACATCTTAATGGAGGCAAAGGGACTAATATGAAGGCAGAGCTGTTGGCTCTTTGGGTTGTTCTAAAAGTGGCAAATATCTTTGGTTTGGTCAATCTCAAAGTTTATGGAGACTCACGGGTGACCATCAAATGGGAAACAAATGAATATAATCTGAATATTACTACTATCAGGAATTGGGGTCTTAGAACTCATCATGAGATATCTAGACATGAGCACATTACTTTTGATCATATATTCAGAGAACATAATTCTCTTGCTGATCAACTTTCTAAACACGCACTTGAAGGGACAGAAGGCTTTTGTTTTGGGAAGAATGGATGGATTCCTGTCTGCTAGACAGGGGTAACTTTTTTTTTTTTTTTTTATTTTGGTTCAAACTTTTGTAAATGATGTAAGACTCTTTGAGAAGTCTTTTTGATGGGCAAATTCCTACTATGTATAGCAGATAAGCTTGACGCTTTTTTGAGATGAAGATCACCTGATGGCATCTTGAATTTTCATTGTACTTGAACTATCATTGTACTATTTGATTCGGTTTGAATAGCAATAGTACGATTTTTTTCCGATGGAAAAAAGTGGTACTATATACATCTTGTAATTTCACTATTAGTCTCTACTCATGGATTTGTCGAAATATTTGTTTTCAACATTATTATAGGAAATACAATATTAGCTTCTTAAGCCTAGTTTCCATGATTTATAGCCCAAATATTCATACTGAGAAGGTTTTGATTTAGATATTAGTTTGTAATTATATATATATATATATATATATATATATAATTTCATTTCAGTATAGGGTGAAAAATATAGTTGGCTCTCCTGTTGTAGGTTGGGTGGCTGGGGTGATCGGTTGTGGCTATCCCCACCTAGAATCGACCCACGACTTGTTATCTCAAGGCACTTTTGCCTCTTACATTGGTTCGTCTAACTGTATGAAAATAGTTGTGATCTTGAGCACCTGAGTGGGCCTAATGGTTAAGAACATGTGCTATCTCCATGGAGGTCACATGTTCAAAACCGGCGGGGGGTAGGGTTGCTCATTGGCCCGTTGTGAAGGGGCTTGAAGGGTAGGTGACCCCTGGGACAGAGGCTCTCCCCTGGGATAAAGGGTCTCGAGACGTCTCGACCCCTACTAACTCACAAGTTTCTGGTAAATATAGCTTGCGGGCTGTTGGATATACCCTTGGGAGGTTTCCCTTCCCATGGTTAAAAAAAAAAGTAAATAGTTATGATCTTTTAGAGGCAATTTTCAAGTTTAATAAAGTTAAAACTATGAAATCCCATGTTTTAAGGATTAAATAATGTATGCATATATTTAGGGATTAAATCATGCATGTAAAGATTAAAACTGGGCCAAAACACTCTATCAAGTTTTTCAAGCTTTCTATGGTCAAAATACCATACCAAGAGTCTACATTACCATCAAATGTATCAAGTTTTTCAAGCTTTCTATGGTCAAAATACCATACAAAGAGTCTACATTACCATCAAATCTTCTACAAAGTGTTATCTAGATGGATATAGTTCTGATTAACTATGAGCACTTAGATGTAAAATATTTGATGTTTTATGTTCTTAGCCTATACTATTATTAGTCCCTGCTCCGCAGGGATTATAGCGATCGGTTGGTTGCCAAATCTCTTTGACCAGCATTGGTTGCAAATATTGTTACCTAATGTTTATTAAAGTTTTTCAAATTTGTATTATTAAAATTAATTTACTAAAAATTAAAAATATTTTTAAAAGTTTTCAAAATTATATCAATTATTTTTGTGATTGGTGTCGTACAAGAATTTGACAATTTTCCCCTAGTGTGCAAAATAATTATTGAATTAAAAAAATAAGAAACAAAAAGTATAAACTTGCCAAGTGTTGTCAAGTATTTAATACAACCTGGAAGCCATCATTCATTCATTTAATATGATATATCGAATATTTGACAAATTTTTATGACATACAACACCTGGCAAGCATCATTCATTCATTTAATATGATATTCGAATATTTGACAAATGTTTATAAACTAGCCTAGAGCCAAATCCTAGGTTCTATCAAGAGCCGAGAAGGATCAAATCTCTGCTCAAGTATTGCACTCAAGGAGCTATTCAAGGAGAGCTAGTAAAAAGAAATTACTATAGCCGACATACGATCTCCCTCATATTTACTTTTTACTTTGTATTATTCTTTTTTGTTTATGGCCGACATAATATTTATTACTTTTTACTTTGTATTATTCTTTTTTGTTTACTTTGTATTATTTTGTTACTTGACAAACACTCCACAAACTTTACAAGATCTCCCTCATATTTACTTTTTACTTTGTATTATTCTTTTTTGTTTACTTTGTGTTATTTTGTTACTCGACAAACACTCTAGAAACACACACATGTTACAAGATCTCCCTCATACTGGGCTGTAGAGTGCCTCTCAGCGCAAAAACCACTTAGGTCTTGTCCATCCACTCGAGTCATAAATATGGTGCAGCCCTGCATCTGATTGCAATAAAAAATTAGTTTAAACTGGCATAGTAGGTCTACCAGGGCTATTTGCATCAAAGTAAGATATCATTTCATATCAAACTAAGATATCATCTCATATCTAAATCCTAAAAAATTAGTTTAAACTGGCATAGTAAGTCTACCAGGGTTATTTGCATCAAATTAAGATATCATTTCATATCAAACGAAGATATCATCTCATATCTAAATCGTATCTGTGCAATGACTACCTTTGTAATTATTGGCACTCACTGCCTCAATTACTAAATAATCAATGAATACTCAATTACTAAATAATCAATGAATAGTGAAGACTGAATGTGAAGTTTAATGTCTTATCCAAACCTGGTAGCATGCCCAACATTCCCCTTGACTTCGTGGGGGTAGTGAGACTCGATCTCAGGTCGAGGCTCTTCCTGAGCAGGTGCATCATGGCACTAACAAGATGCATAGTGAGATGCACAACGAGGTTAGCCCTAAACTACATGCCCTAAATATTAATTCATATATGCCCAAAATTTAAGCAACACTAACCCTAACCCTCCAAAGTATGCTTCATACCAGGTCACTAAGAAGCTTCCTGAAGTTCACTGCTCCCCAGTGCTTTGCTAGATTGATAACCCACTTATTTAAGAGGTAAAACCTTCTTCCTTTGCAGGCGATCCACCAAAGTTTCAGAAGGACAAAGCTCAAGCTCTTCTTCTAGTGCTATTTCTAGCTATCAGAGAAGCTTCTTACTTACAGAACGATCAAAAGCATACTTACAGATCGATCAAAAGAATACTGGTCAAACAGGGAAAAGGTAGTGTACCCTAGTGCTAAAAGCAAATATATTTATGTTTCTATTTCCTATATCCAATGCTACATAGAAAATTACAGTCTATGTTTCTATTTCTTATATCCAATGCTACATAGAAAATTACAGTCTTGCATCTTCATGCATGCACGCAACAAAACCCCTACATGGTAACATTACTCTTCTCTAACAAAACTAGAGATGAGATCAAAATAACATACTGTGTAGAGCTGTCAAAGCCAAGAAACAGTGTGTCCTCTAGAAGAGAATATCGTCAATTGGTAGCGGCCATGACTTTGGGATTTTTTCCCAGTTGTGCCCTCAAAATGCAAACCGATACAGTGCCCAAATTCTGCCTTGATGTATTTGTGTAGCCCTTCAAAAGTGACAATCTCTTACATCCCTTGACAGAGATTACCGCTTGCGTATATATAGAATTAAAATTAGAAATTTGGTTAGGCTCGCTTCTGGATGGAATCCAATTAGACTACGCTAGCATCGAGGAGATTTATCCAAATGGATTGCTTTCAGTTCTTTTATAAAAATTCATGGGGCAATGCAAAAGCATACTTACCTAGATAACCCACTTATTTAAGAGGTAACACCTTCTTCCTTTGCAGGCGATCCACCATAGTTTTTAGAAGGACAAAGCTCAAGCTCTTCTTCTAGTGCTATTTCTAGCTATCAGAGAAGCTTCTTTGCCGACAAAGTTGAAGCTCTTCTTCTAGTGCTTTTTGTGGCTGTGAGAGAAGCTTCTTTACCCTTTTGGTAGTAGGGTCGCATAATGTATTCAGTCGAACCATTAAGTCTTGTTAAGTTGTGGGCATACCTGCAGTTATCATTGTGCTTTCAATCCTGTGATCAATGTCTAAAGTATGAGCATAGCACCCATTTTCAATAGATTAATACGTAGTTTTCGCTTCCACACCTTAGGTCAATTTTTTCTAGAATCATTATGGTCCTCGCCCTCTGCTAGATACAAAGTGGCATCAGTGAAAGCACTGAATTGCCTCCGTACGAGTAGCACTCCAATAAATATAGGCCACTGTAGAGTCTGCTACCTTCTCTACTACTTCTGCGGCTGCTATACTTGCTCTAGCCTTCATATCCTTTGTGGGTCGCACATATAGCAAAGCTGGAACCCACTGAAAAAATATTTGCATAAAAAAAGGAAAAAAAAGAACCAGGTGATTTAAAGTTTCACCATTGGATAAGATCTCCATAGATCTCCACTGCACTGATAGCATAATTCCTCCTCCACTCCCTCAAGCAAGTTAATCCCCTACATCTCCAACTATGGGCGAAATCATTTGGTGAAGAAGGAAAGATGGTATATGTGCATTGGCAGATCTCTATGTGCAAATGTAATAAATACAGACCTTGCATAATCCACAAGCTGAAGTATTTTTAGCAATTATATTAAAAGGATTAGCCTCAGATTGAATTGTTCTCTCTTTAACACTTGCTGCATGAGCCACGCATGTCCATTAGATTAGCTGAAGTATTTTTTTGCAATTATTTTAAAAGGATTGTCGCTACATGAGCTACGTTCCTCTCTGTGAGCCACTCATGTCCATGCAATGGGGTGTCTTGGCGACTATTCATAAAAATAAGATATTAAAAAATCAATTACTATTGTTATTTGTTTAAGTGGGCTGAGGATTGGGAATTGATATTAATTGTTTTTCTTTTCCTTTGTTTTTTATATTTGGACTTATACGATTTATATTAAAAAGCATATAATGATATAATGGGATGCATAGCTTATTAACTGATACTCTGTTTTTATTTTTTAATTTGATATATAAGATAATTAAAAATTCAAATGCAAATATAGATTTAATACTGTGAATCTATCTTTAATATAAATTAAATATAGATAATTCAAATTCAAATAACAAAAATGAATTTAACACTTTTAAATATCTATACTATAATCTCATGATACAGTATCTTATAATTACAATTCCATCTAATTCAGATATAAGTTTACAACGATACTGATTTCTGATAATGAAAACACAACATTTAACCTGATGTTCTATCTTAAAAATGTTTTATTGTAATTATTAAAGCAAAAAATAGAGTCATAAAAAAATTAGAACTTGTAACAATTTTATTATTTATATATCCTGTATGCTAATTAAAGTAAATAAATACTAGATAAGTGGTGAGTAAGAATATATTTATTGTTATAAAGTATTAAAATTGTTTAAATGACCAAATATTTTAAGAAAATTGAATTACACTATAATGTGCTCAAGAAGTCAACAATAAAATTATAAAGTATTTTAAATTTAGTTAAATTTCATTTACATAGTTGGTTTAGATTATGTTAATAAAAAATTCATATTTGATGCTTAAAAAATCATATTTATTAGGGATTAATTCACCTTCTTGCTATTTCAAAGAAATAAAGGAAAGCTTGAAATATAATCATTACAATAAAACTCAATAAGAATATCATGTCACTTACAATCTTTCCTCCCAACCACCCAATCTACAACCAATAGACTTATTTCTGACTTTATTATACATTATATTAATATTTAAAATGTATTTCATTTGTATTTCTATCTTATTTTTAATTTTATGTATTTTTGATAAAAATGAAGTAACCACCAATATTTTATATTATTTTATAAAACAATTTTTAAAATATTTTTAGATAAGAAAATCTATCATACCATGTTAAACTCAAATCACTTAATTAAAAGCTAAAAATACAAAACACTTATTTAAAAGTAAAAAGAATAAAAAAAAATTAAGAGAATTTTATGAAATATTATCTCAAAATCTCTTATATACAATATTAATATACAAAAGTTAGTAAAAACACAAATAACTTATTTAAAAGTTAAAAAACAAAACAAAATTTGAGTGTATTGTTAAAGAGGATCTATGAAATATTATCTCAAAATGAGATATTATAAAAAAAATGATTGTACGTTTCAAAAGGATATTATGGCCGCTGGTGTGTAAAAAATGCAAAAATAATTGCAGGCGCCATATAAGAGGTTGTTAGAAGAGATTTATCTTTGGTGGCAAAGACAATTATTAACATATTCTGGTTTGCATTCCTTGGGAGTAATTTTACCTTACAGCAAACTACCTCTATTCTGGGAATAATGACAACTGCTTGATGCCATCCACAGGAAGCAAGCTTATGGATATGTCACGCAGCAAGATTTTAATTCATAAGTGTTTTGAAGTTACAATGACGCAACCTGATGCTCATCATATTCCTTAATTTTGATTCATTTCTGCAAGAACTGAAAATCACGATTTTTGGAATAGTAAGTCAATTTGCTTAAAACAGAAATCCAATGAGCTATGATCATTACAGGAATCAGATATGTGATAAGAGATAGGGCAATCTCCTTTCGTATAGCATACAAATGCAAACATTTCAGCATTCGAATAATTATGGAAACAATTCGGCTTTTAGGTAACTTGTCTACCGTTCTGGCATTCTGAATAAGAGAACAACTGGATGACGAATGAGTAGACATCTCTGCGAGGTATATGGAGTCTGTAAAAAGTCAACTTGACTGGCGAGGTTCAACAGTTGTAATTACAATCCGCAGGTTACTCTGGTAGCTGATGTTGCTTATATAAAAACCGATATTGGGCCACACATACAGTTTCTTATTTGGAGCTCCAGATTTTGTGTAATTGACACTGAAAGCATCAAATCGTTATATCCTGTGGAATTATTATGGATATGGGAATACAGATAATGCAGCAGTGAATTGGGACTCTAATAAAATAAACTTTTAGCATAAAATTGATATCCAGGCAGTTCACTTATTTAATTTTTGTAACACTGGCAAGATCACCAGCAAAGGATCTTAGAGGGATATAGAACATCCTCATAGCTGTCTAATGTTTAATTCACAGAGAAATTGCAGTCTAATGCCATGTTATGGCTTTTGTAACTCCTTCTTCTTCTTCTTTTTAATATCAAATATTCGTTACAGTTAAAAAAGATAAAATGACGCAGCCATAAAAAACAATGACGCAGTCGGCAATGGCTAGAAAAGAGCTCCGTACAATTTCCCGTGATCTTTTTCTACAGATAAATATCAGTAATAAGTTGACACTAATCGTCTGATCTGCAATTGATAATTTTCTTCATATAACAGTATGCGACGAGACATTAAGCTCCACTAACTAATTTGCCCGGGTAAAACACGGAAATTTAAGATATTTAAGCTCCAAAGCATGAAAATTTAAAGCATTTAAGTTCCAAAGACTGTTTTAACAGGGTTAAGCATAGAAATTACAGGCATCTAAGCTCCACTCACTAGTTTACAGTATTAAATATCAAATTAAGGCATTTAAACTAAATTATAAGGGTTAACAACAAAAAATATATTTACAGTAACTGAGTGCATCAATAGCTACCTCCAACGAGAATGTGGATAGGACAGCCATGACGTCTTCCACCGGAACATCCATTTCTTCAAGCTCTGCCATTTCACAGCCATGTGCCAAAACATTGGTATGATTTGAAAGCCGCGAATAATAAACTTAAATATATTACAGAGAGGCCTCTAGACTTGCAGATATTGGAAATTTTACTTGATGAATAAATTGGAAATATAAACTTTTACAAGGTTCCTTGAGATTCAAGAATGGAAAGGATCATCATAGGTATTGGAGCCCTCCAAACCCTGCACAAACCCTGGAGAGTTCCGAGCTGTGTTAAGCGAGTTGCTACTCTTTGCCCAGTATAGGCGTATGGTGCCTCCACGCCACAGATTTGACAGGAAACTCCCTACCCAGAAAAATGAGTTGTAGATAATAGAGAGTAAGGAGCCTTTTCTTTCAATGTGAAAAACTACATTCGGGTACTCAAAGTTTGTGTTTAATGTTGCAGATAGATTTGTCAGACTGTCATAAGAGTTAATTTCATTCCCGAAAGATACATTTTCTAGGGGAGGGATGTGAGTACCTAGACACCCCGCCTAGCTTCCCCTCCCACGCCACCTGGCAAGGTCGAAGTGGCACTTTTTGACGCCGACGAGGCAGCACCACCTATCTAGTAGGTGGGCACTTTAACGCGACACGTTCCAGGTGCCTTTTCACAGTCCCATGGAGCCGCGCCCAGGAAAGGTATTACCCACCATTGTTTTTTGTTCGGCCCTGGAGTGTGGGCATTTTGTTGCCCCGTTTGTTGATCGTGTGTGCACCCGCTGCTATGGCTCCCTCAGCCCGTCTATGTTCACCTGGCGCTCGGCTCTGGTGATCTCCCGCACCCCTTTGTGACCACTCTGTCCTGATTGTTGCTTCGAACATGGCATCATTCTGCTCGATGGTGCACGTCGGTGTGTTCAGTTGTGGTGGCGACTTGTAGTATTCCCATTTCAGTCGTGGAGATGTTGGGTTCCGCCTCCCGTGGTTTCGATGGTGGTGATGGTGGCTTTCTATCCCTGGTCCAGTGGCTGTGGTGGCCTCATTCGGTGGCTTCGCTCCTTGGCCGGTAGCTGCGCTCGTCTTGCGTTTGGATTCTTCGTCCTATGGCTCGCTCACTTCGTCCGGTGGCTCGCTGGTAGGTTTCCTACCAGCCATCCCTGCAAACGTGTTTTTCAACACTCCCAGTCTGCTGGGGATTATGTGGACCTTCTGTGCTACACTTCAAGGTTTAAAATTGCTTTGGTTTGTTGTTGTTGTTGGAAAATTTATTTTAATATGGATAATTTAGTTTGTTGCTGGTTTAGTTTGGAAAAATAAGTTTGTTGTTGGTTTTTGTTGCAATGCCTGCATTCGGGTTTGAGATTAAGCTGGTGGTTTGTCCTTATACTGTGTTTTGAGATACTAGTTAGGGTTTATGAATTATGGTTAGGGTTTATGAATTATGTTTATCAATTATGGCTATGGTTTATGAATTATGTTTCTTGTTGGTTTATGTTTCAATCCCTGCCGCAAGGTTGGTGTTTATGAATTATGTTTGTTGTTGGGTTACGTTGCAATCCCTGCCGCAGTGTTAGGGTTTATGAATTATGTTTGTTGTTGGGTTACGTTGCAATCCCTGCCGCAGGGTTTGGGTTTATAAATTATGTTTGTTGTTGGTTTTTGTTGCAATCTCTCTCGCGGGGTTAGGATGTATGAATTATGTTTTTAGTTGGTTTAGGTTGCAATCCTTGCCGCAGGGTTAGGGTTTATGAATTATGTTTGTTGTTGGGTTAAGTTGCAACCCCTACCGCAGGGGTTAGGTTTATGAATTATGTTTGTTGTTGGTTTACGTTTCAATCCCTGCCGCAAGGTTGGGGTTTATGAATTATGTTTGTTGTTGGGTTACATTGCAATCCCTGTCGCAGGGTTTGGGTTTATGAATTATGTTTGTTGTTGGTTTACGTTTCAATCCCTGCAACAGGGTTGGGGTTTATGAATTATGTTTGTTGTTGGGTTGCGTTGCAATCCCTGCCGCATGGGTTAGGGTTTATGAATTATGTTTTTTGCTGGGTTACATTGCAATCCCTACCGCAGGGTTTGGGTTTATGAATTATGTTTGTTGTTGGTTTTCATTGCAATGCCTGTCGCGGGGTTAGGATGTATGAATTATGTTTTTAGTTGGTTTATGTTGCAATCCCTACCACAGGGTTAGGGTTTATGAATTATGTTTGCTATTGGTTTACGTTGCAATCCCTGCCGTAGAGTTTGGGTACAAGAATTATGTTTGTTGTTGGTTTGTGTTGCAATCCCTGCCGCAGGGTCAGGGTTTATGAATTATGTTTGTTGCTGGTTTACGTTGCAATCCCTGTCGCAGGGTTAGGGTCTATGAATGATTTTTTTTGTTGGTTTATGTTGCAATCCCTGCCGCAGGGTTAGGGTTTATGAATTATGTTTTGTTGCAATTCAGTTTGTTGTTGGTTTTTGTTGCATGGCCTGCAGTAGGGTTGGTTTATGAATTTGGTTTTTGTTGCATGGGATGGATGTCTATTCTTGGAACTGCATGTGCCTGATGTTAATAGTTAATACTTAAAACTGCATCATACAACAATGACTTTTTCCATTGTCTCATCTTATTGGGAGAATACACATAATTAATTTTTTTATATCAACAACTGCACCAAAGCGTTGGAGCTAGCAGTCGAGGACTGAGATTGGATTTTACTTTAATGTACAGCTGGAAACACAACTTGGCATATGATGCAGTTTTACAGGTATATGGGCTTCAATTTACAAGTATATGATGCATTTTTTACTTCTAACTATTAACATCAAGTGCACTTCACTTGCATTATGGGCCAATTTATGGTGTGAAATTATTTTGTAGGCCAATTAATTTCTTTTGCACTCATTTCATATTCAAAACCTGCTGTGATGGGTGCTATCAGTTTTTCATGCTGATTTGGTTGTAGGTAGAATGTTCAATTTGTTGTTGGGTAGACCATAGCATGCATTTATATACACCTGGTTTTATTAAACAATGACTTTGGATCGATTACTGTTGTTTGTTGCTCTAGTCTTCAAAAGGATATCGATTTTGTTCTTGGTTCCTTATAAAGTATCATGTCTTCTTTGAATATTACAGAGAAGGGCTACAGACTATAATTTGATATTTGATAGTTATTTTGGTTGAAGGGCTACAGACTATAATTCATAGGAAAACTGAACTGCAGTTGTACTTGATTAGTATGATACTCATTCATTGAAGATTCATTAAGGATTTAGACATAACCCTACTACAGGGATTGCATCATAAACCAACAACAAACATAATTCATAAACCCTGAAAAACATACACTATGCTTGATTTAGTCCTTTTATGTTGATTAGTATGACACTCAGGCTTCTATAATTTGTCTTTGTAATTATGAAGTTAATAGATAGTTACTAGAATTCAGTACTGTGCTGCCACTTCTAATGTGATTTACAAATACAACAGTTTACTTGGAGCCATTTTTTTTATCATGGTTATCAATATTATCTTTGCATTAGACTTAGCCATTGTTGCTAGACTAGACTTGTGGGTTATGATCAATTTTTGAAAACAACGGAGGTCTTGTTATGGCTGCTTTCTAGAGATTACAAAATGTAATGAATCTAATGATTAATACTGTAGCCCTTAACCTGCTGGACTTACTAAGATTAATGTAGAGGGGTTCTCAAGAGTTGTAGATTAAAAAAAACACACTTAAAGGTTCATTAATGATCTAGACCCTAACCCTGCTGCAGGGATTGCAACGCAAACCAACAACAAACATAATTCATAAACATGATGAAATTGTATATTAAACCTCTGATTACAATGCTACAAACATTAGGGAACACTGTGAACTAAGATTGTATCCAAAATGGTCTAGAATTGTATCCAAAATGGCCATGTTATAGACATTAGAGCCAATGATTACAAAAAATCCACATTGCAATGTGGTCACAACAAAAATGCGGGCACCCCATGTGACACCCCTATGAAGGATGTCCTCCAAGATCTTCACTGCCCAGTGTTGTTGAGTTTCCTGCTTGAGCCAAGTTGGTTGGCCTACCTAACAATGGCTGGTTAGGTTGTGGATGATTGCCTCCATATGATATACAATTCGCCTCATGAATCCATGGAGAAATTGAGTAGCCACAGTGCACACTTGTGCTGCTAACCCCTCCAGTAAGTTGAGCCCCCCTATAATCATACACACGATTGACACTTGCAATGGTAGGAGGGAATAAATTGGGCATGTGCACTTGTTGATAGCGGGGGACTTGGATGTTTAGGAGGTCTTGGAAACATGGAGTATTATATGGAATATGTTCCAATGTGTTTGGAATCATCCTACTCCCCTCCACCATGTTTGCATCACTAGCAACCCTTTCTAGCAGCCCTTGTCCTTTTTGAAGCAATTGCTGAGCCTTTTCTTGTCTTTCTTTCTCTCTTTCAGCCCTTTCCTGTGCTTGAAGTTCTGCTGCAGCAATCCTTGCAACCTTCTTTTCTTTAGCTAAGTCCTTCTTCTTCTGTTTTAAATCCTGGATTTCAAGTTTCCTATGCTCAGACTCAACCAATAGTTTTATATAGTCTTCTGAGGTGAGTAACTGTGAACTTCGGCATAGATGAAGATTGTCTGTTGTTGCTTGCCTTCTTTTTGCTGACACTCTCTCTACTGGTAGCTTTAGGAACCAACCAAGCAACTGGCCCTTCGTTGACAGTTGCTGCTCCTTGCTTGACACTTGCCTTTCAATATTTGGGTCAATGTTTTCCTGCTCTATCTAAACCATATTGTCTTCTTCAGTTGGAACCTCGTTGTGGAGACTATCTTCTTCCAAGTTTCCATTGTCCACAAAATAATGAACAATTTCATTTTCCAATTCTCGTGGCTGTGAAGGCATGTTCATGCTTTCTTCATTGGTCCTTGAGACAATATTTTGGTCCAAATTCATCATGGCTTCTACCAGCCATGATGGTGGGGTAACCTGGCTTGGAAAAGTCAGTTCTCCATTGCTACTCCCTGGTGCATGATCAACGTTTTCATTGACATGATCAGAAGCAGAAGTTGCAACTGTCCCTTGCATAGAGACATTGAGAAGATCCGAAGCAGAAGTTGCAGCTGTCTCAATTGGTGTAACAACCTCCATGTTACTGTCACTTGGTTCATTGTTATATTGTGTTTCACACACCTTTTCATCATCATCACCGCAGTAGGGTCCTCCTTGAGACAGGGATATGATATTATCAGCAGCAACAACGTCTTCCTCTACTTCCACATCTCCTTGGCCATCACCTTGTGCTTGGACATCCCCTTCTTCCTGACCATCCAGTTGAAATGCCTGGTTGCAACTCGTATTATGCATGAGAGCCTCAGAATTCAGTGGCCATATCCCAGTCCTCTTAAACCCAACCTTCATATTTGATGGTGTGAGAGGCCTTCTAAAGGCTTTACTTGCAAGCTCGGCTAGCTCAAACCTTTTTACCTCCACCCCTGGATTCTTTGCCATCCACGAAGCTCGCTCACCCCTGAAATAGTTCTTGAAAGGCCCGAACACACTGACATCTAGGGGTTGCAATCTATGAGTGGTATGAGCAGACAGTGTCAACAGGTCGATGCCCAGATTGTTAGCCTCTTCAATTGTTTGCACAACAATGTGGCTTCCATGTCCATCCAAAACCAGCAGGTGTCTGTTTACAGGTGAGACACTGCCTGGTATAGATGCAACAAAGTGAGTTAGCCAATTCAGAAAGAGTTCTTTAGTCATCCAAGCATGGGGATGTGCAGCCATGCATGCACCTGGTTCACAATTATGTATATAGTTTTTGAATTGAGTTTTACCTTTAAATAGATAAAATCCAGGGATTGAAGCACCAATTGCATTGACACAACATAGAATAGTGATCCACTCCCTACTCCTAGGCAAAATCTTAGGCACATTATGACTCCCTCTCTTGGCAATCACACGCATGCCACAGTTCCTTCCTGCCTATAAACCTATTTCATCACAGTTCCATATATGGTCTGGAGCATAACCATGTTTTTCGTATGCACTAGAAAGGGTGGCATAGAACTTAGTAAGAATTGCAGGGCATAGATTTAGAGCCCTATCTCTATCCAGGCCCTCAGCTGTACGCAACACAAGGTTTGGGTGCATTTTTTTAAACCCAAACCACCATGACTTTCCAGGAAACCCATCTTTGAAGGGGTTTGGCCTCCCTTGACATATTTGAGCTACTGTGGACTTTAGCTGTATTAGCTCTAGCCCATGTCCCATTTGAGCCATCTCCTTACACCATTGAACCACTTTGGCCTCCTCCTCGTCACTCATAACTGTAACAGGCCCTCTACGCTTTGTATGTGTGAGCCCATTTATCCAGTAATGCACTAATGAGGTAGCAAGTCCATCTTTTTTAGCGGTAGCACGAATGGAATATCCATTGAACTCTAGATCATCAATGGCAGCTAACATGTCTTCTTTTGTCCAGCCTCTTATTGCACTGATTTTGGTGGTTGAACTTGTTCCTGGAACTATTGTTAATGGTGGCTCTGTGGTTGATGGTGGCACAACAGTGTCGTCTGCCACCACATGGTCATTCTCAACAACATTGTTGGGTGCATTGTTGGCATTTGAAGGATCGACCCTCTCCTCGTCCGATGAGGTGCAGCGTAGCTGGGCACCCCTGCTCAGTCGACGACTTGTTCTCCTTGCAACGTTGACTCTTGCCATGCCTGCAACAACTTGCACATTTAAAGGGGAAGATGTTTATGCAGAAGAAAACTGGAAGTTGCCTATAACATAAATGGAAATAACACTACAGGTTTTGATTATATAGAAATATCACTAACAGCAATGGAAATAACAGAAATATCACTAACAACAAGTTCTGATTATATAGAAATATCACTAACACCAATGGAAATAACATAAATATCACTAACAGCAATGGAAGCTTTAAAGGGGAAACTTTTTATAACAAAAATATCACTAACAACAATGGAAATAACAGAAACACTGATTATGCAGTTACCTGATTATACTATGATTATACCCTACACACACTCTGATGGTATGTCTCCACTTTGCACACACTATGAAGTTCGAATTTTTGAAATGCCTCTGCAGTAAGGGTTGTGGTTCTTTTATAGTTGTTTGATGTTGAATTGGATTGGTAAGAAGTGTGCACATGGATTGCAATCTCTCAAAAATGAATGTCTGTTGTGGATTGATTTAGATGTGATCCAATGGCTGGGAGCTTGTCATGGTTGATCTTTGTGCCTTCATCTGTTTCATGATCCTTGTGCTTTCAGCTATTTAATGGTTGCATTTAATGGGTAGTTGTCATTTATTGATCACAGTGGGTTGGGATGTTGAACAAGCACATAGTGATGGCTGACAGTCTTTTGGTTGTTGCTTTGACAGGTTGATTTGAATGGTTGAACAGGTTTTAATGAATGCTGGGATATTTAGGCTCCAATAGATATTCGTGGGTCCTCATTTGATGGTTACCTTGCAGTTGATGTGAAAGACAAGCTGGGTTAAATAGTTGTTAATGTACTTTTGGATCCGTGAGTAGATCTGTATGTACTTTGGACAAGATGTTTTGTACTATTTTGCACTCCAGGACTATTTATGGACATCTATTGGCCTAGTCAGTTAATGGACAATTTTTGGACTTAAATTAAATATGTACTGCACTTAATATGGAATATCTCTGTTTAATTTATGGATTTTTTTATGTCAATATGTGGTGGCTACGTGGGACCAGTACTATGACAACTACTGGTCCCTGTTCAACAATAAACAACCCTCCCCTAGATGATGGGAAGCTCCGCGAGGTATTAAGGAGGTACGAACTATGCAGGTGAGAAGTTACCCAAAGACAATTATTACAATACCAAATATTATTATTATATATACCAAGTGGTAATTTAAAAAAAAATTAAATTCAATTAAATTTTATTATTATTTAAAAATAAATAAATTTCACGTCTCGGGAGTATTTAGTCAAATCAAACTCATTCACCAATCATAAAATAATAATATAAAAATTTAAAAATTTAAAATTTTTTTATTCATTTAAAAAAATCAAATTAATAAACAAAATGACATAAACTTTGGAAAACTAGCTAAAGATTTAGTTTAAAATTATCATGTCAAAAGCAACCGCGACCAAGTGGTCGCTATATAACCTGCGGGAGGCAGGTATAATAAATCAAAGCCATTGGAAAATCGCCATTTCACCTCAGATTTAAGCTGCTGCCATGAATTAGTATAAATGAAGAATTAATCCATTTGATCTAAATGATTAGTATTTATGATACTTTAAATTAACCTCAGGACTCTTTTTCTGATCCATCTCTGTTATAAATTTGATGGTTGCAATTTTACTACTGCCATGAATTAGTATAAATGACGAATTAATCCAATTGATATAAATGATTAGTACTTATGATACTTTAAATTAACCTAGGCTCTCTTTTTCTAATCCATCTCTATTGTAAATTTGATGGTTGCAATTTTACTATGCAGTTGTTCCAAAAAAAATGAAAGTTAAAAAATCCATTGTAAACAGAAAAATTTACAAATTTTCAATTCAACGCTGTCAAAAGTATGATTTTTCATTATCAAATATGGACAAGATTAGAAAGATCAGAGAGTTCCTTTAGGACTCTATCACCCTCAATGCTGAATCCGATCCGCCATCCAGGAGGTTTATTAAAAATGAAAGTACATTGAAAAATCTGTACATAAAATTGACGTTCAGTCACTGTTACTTCGTAGGTTCGACTTTTGCAGTCTCACACGCCAAACGTGGAGCATTCATGAATCCATTCAATGTTCTCGTTAATGTCAAGGTCGGCTTGACTACTTTCTGTCAATTATTTATGTAAGTGATGGCTTTACTTTAATTAACTTTAATGTCATGGCACGCCACACTAATTTCCCTGTATTATTTTATGCAAGCGTGGCTGACTGAATTACTGTTCTTTCAACTTGTCTCGTATTCTGGGGCCTGCCCTACATGGCTTCCATTGCTGATTGGCAATTTCTTTGCAATTTTACTATGCAGTTGTTCCAAAAAAATGAAAGTTAAAAAATCCATTGTAAACAGAAAAATTTACAAATTTTCAATTCAACGCTGTTAAAAGTATGATTTTTCATTATCAAATATGGACAAGATTAGAAAGATCAGAGAGCTCCTTTAGGACTCTATCACCCTCAATGCTGAATCCGATCAGCCATCTAGGAGGTTTATTAAAAATGAAAGTACATTGAAAAATCTGTACAGAAAATTGACGTTCAGTCACTGTTACTTCAGTGGCATCTCTGTAAGTTTCCAATGGGTGGGGATTCTGGGGAATGTGATAATTTCGCAGACCAATGACGTAGAAACGGTTCTGCAGTTACTTCGTAGGTTCGAGAGCATTCATGAATCCATTCAATGTTCTCGTTAATGTCAAGGCCGGCTTGACTACTTACTGTCAATTATTTATGTAAGTGATGGCTTTACTTTAATTAACTTTAATGTCATGGCACGCCACACTAATTTCCTTGTATTATTTTATGCAAGCGTGGTTGACTTAATTACTGTTCTTTGAACTTGTCTCGGATTCTGGGGCCTGCCCTGCACGGCTTCCATTGCTGATTGGCAATTTCTTTCCAAAAGTCCGTATGATGCAGTTTTTACTTCGAAGTTTGTAGTCCTAAAAAGAGCATATAAAATTCACACTACTACAAGGTGGGGTTGGGGTTGTTTGAGACAAATTTTAAAGACAATATTTAGATATTGTCTTAAATATCTATTTTTATTTTTTTCTTAAATTTTTAAAAATAATTAAGACAATATTTGAGACAAAATCAATATCTATTTTAAACTTTTTTTTTCGAGTTTTTATTTTTCAATTTTGAAAGTTACTATTTTGAAACTGATTTTTTTGAAAGAGGGATTTTGCATGAAGCTTTTCTTTTGCTCAGCCATGAGTGGCCGCAAACATGATACACCGAGAAGGAGAAAGGAAACGACTGCACTTGGATTATTGGATTGTTGAAGGATAGAGCTAAACCGACCGGGATGGATAGGTATGCTAATGTTATTTTATTTTACATTTTAGTCAGTAATGGTTAGATTACTGTTAGTTGGATCTTTATCCATATATGTATTCTCTTTTTTTAATAGATCTATTACAGGACAATTATTGATTGATTATATGGGGCTCTGTTATTACACAAGTTCTGTTCTAAATCTAGAGTATATCTGTGTGAAAGTTTTTTTTTTTTTGATTTTCTGGATTAAATTCTTGTTACATAGAAAAAAAATACTACTAATCCTTGCAACTATTCTATCACCACAAATCGATAGATTAGAGCTTTCTAATCTCGCAGATCAGTAAACAACCTCTATGATTTACACAAAGGTTTATTTATTTATACAAACTCCCAGAAGTTACTCCGAATTTTATTGTGTAATTATGATTTATGTCATTTCCTGTAATACTAATATGATTTGGGTTTTAAAATATTGTGATACTGCATGATAAATTGGTGGTTTTACTAAGGATGTAAAAACTTATGTCTGTTCTTCAGGATGTCAATTCTATCCAAGCATATTTCCGATCTGTCATAATGGTTAGTTAACTTGTATATATAAATCCGATGGTTGGTCTTAACTACTGTCGAGAGAATGCCGACTATGTTCCAGTAGTTTTGGTGCAAGATCGGAAGGAACAATCAAATCATCCTTAGTAGAACGACTCTATTGAGACTTGCACAAACCTAGATCTACGAGATGTCATGGCATTGTCTGGGTTAGTTTTCACAGCAATTGTTTTTGGATTGAGCTCCTCTCTTTCGAGGTAAGCCTTGCTACTTGCATGTTGTGTAAATAATCCTAGTTGATGAGTTGGGCTCAACGTCATGAGAGGAATCTCAACGTAATTTATGGGTGATTACTCCATCTCGATGAGAGTGATGTGATGGTATTGTTTTATCTCTAAAAGCTATGTAGATTTTTGAAGGAGAATTTAAGTCTCGGATGAAATGTATTTCAGTTAGAGGGTTTATACCCATCTTGTACAGAATTTTTGCAAATAATGTAACAAGTATGAGCCTATCCGCGGTAAAGCCAAGAATTTTGCTATATCACTGTTCATTGTTTTTTTTTAGGGAATTATGTTTCCCTTTGTGCAATTTTTGTTGTAGTTATTTTTGTTTGGTATAAACCTTAGCTGGTTCTAGTTTGGAAATATCTAAGGTACTTGTAGTAATTTTGATCAGCCTTTCCAATGATTCAGTGTGTTCAAGGCTCTTTATTTGTATTATAAAAGAGGGTCTGATTTCCATACATATATTTATATATATTTTGTAGGGTTTGTAATTCAATGCAATATTTATTGTATATAAGTTTTTAATACTTCTTACATTCATAAGTCAATTCGAGATTGTGATTATCCGCTTAAAATAATGGTTTCAAAATTATCACTTTAAAATTTTGTTATATTAAAATGATACTACCAAAACTTGAGTAAACGCTTCGGCATAACATCGTATCCAATAGTTATAATGAAGGTTAGAAGAAATTGTCAAGTAGATTTGTTTCTACGAAAAGGTTAGTGAATAAAAAAAATTTGAGTTATGCTCCCGGTCTGCTTTAGTCAAAGTTATAGAATGTTACTCTGGATTAACTACATAATTAAGCAAGACTCCGTTTAGTTAAGTTAACAATATACTCTATTTATTGTTCTTAGGTATCGTTTTAGAATATTTTGCAATGCTAATTGTCTTTGAATGTGAATTAAAAAACCCTGTAGATAAAGCTACCATTAATGTAGATGCAACCACACAATTCATACCGGGTTGTTTATGAATATGTTCGTCTCCTTCGATTATTTTTACTATTTTGATTTGAATTTGGAAATCTATCAAACATGCAAATGAAGATACTATTTTTATTGTTCTTAGGTATTTAAGAAACGAGAAGTCAAAATAGTTGATTTCTTATAATCATTCAAGTAGCATTAACATGTGGTTAGTAAATATCTATAATTCAGAAGTTATCCATGCATCTAGCATTAACATGTGGTTAGTAAATATCGATAATTCAAAAGTTAGCCATGCATCTCACTATAAAATTAGTGAATATTTATAGGTCATAAAGTATTCATGCATCTGCTATATTAGGTACTCATACATGGTCATGTAATTTAGGAAAACAATATAAACACCTATGAGTAAAAGTCTAGAAGATTGCAACTATTACTAAGTATAAAAATTATAGGTATAAAGATGTATATGGTTTTAGATGCAAAAATATTTCAAAAGGGAACATTTTTACTGGCCAATAAAAATATGAATAGAAGCAATGAGAGCATAGTACAGTTTTCAACTACTTAGAAAAAGAAGGGAACATTTTTATTCGTGAATAAAAATATGAATAGAAGCAATGAGAGCATAGTACAATTTTCAACAACAACTGAGTACTGTGGGTTACATAAAAAAAAGAGTATTGACAATTTGTTATGCTGACAGAAAAATATATTTATGTTAATAATTAAGTTAGCTTTTAATGTGATTGGAAAAAACTATAATTAAACAACTAGTTTATTTTCTAAGTTGTTTGGTAAGTAGACATCTTAAAAAGATATAACTTTTCTCTTTGACACAAGTCTATTTAATTTTACAAAATAAAAATGTCGGTACTTTCTAGATATTTGTTGATTGATCAAGGTTATTCAAGAAAGCCATTCAAAAACAATTTTTATCTCTAGGACTATTTAAGAAATAAATTAGATCTTTGATCGCAAGCAAATTGCCATTACAAACATATAATGAGATAAAGAATTATTGGAACACAAATAATAAGTGCAATCTCTATGATAACTACATATGAATGAGTGAAATACAGGGAGTATTTCATGCTTCTTGTGCTAATTTCTTTAAAAAATCTAAAAAATACAAATATTATTTTTGTATATGAAGTTGCAGGGTACTAGCTCAATGGTAGAGCATCTGCATTATAATGCAGAAGATGGTGGTTCGATTCCACTGTGCCCTATCATAAATATATTTGCATTCTATCACTACTACATAGAGGAGGTATTAAGACAATATTCGTGTAAATTGTCTCAAGTTAAGACAAAAAAAAAAATTGTGTATTGTCTTAAATATTGTCTTTAAGCGAGTGTCTTAAACTCTTGTCTTAAATTATTGTCTTAAACTATTGTCTTAAATTTAAGACAATAGTTTAAGACAATAATTTAAGATAAGAGTTTAAGACACTCGCTTAAAGACAATATTTAAGACAATACACAATTTTTTTTTTGTCTTAACTTGAGACAATTTACACAAATTTTGTCTCAAATTTTGTCTTAATACCCCTCTCTATGTAGTAGTGTCAGTGTTTATTAATTTGGACTCCATTAATTGTATTCTTCCATTCAAAGTATTCTCATTTTCTGCTGGTAATTATCAATATCCAAATCAATTCATTCTTGATCTATTAATGTAGAAGGAACCATCATTACAATTGCACAGTGTTGGAGGTATAGTTTTGGCATCAAAAGATGGTTGAATTGTTTGTGAGAGCACACTTGTTTTCAGATTGGATGATATTCACACACAACTTCCCTAGATATATGATCCAAAACTTAATCTTTATACCACATATTTTATAGCATTCACATTATTATTCTGTTCGTAGAGTGAGTGAACAAAATGCATGGCAGTATAAAAAAATGTATTTCTTATTTTTATTTCAGAGCTTATTGAAAATCCTAACACTTCAAGATTTATTTTCCATGTTTTGTCATTTTACCTTTCAAGTTTTCAAGTTTAATTTGACGCAAAACTTTCCATACTTTTAATAGATCAATTCAATTTTTAGCTCTCTTCTACGGAGATTCACAAACTTATGTTGAGCAAGGGATCTTTAAGCATCTTGAGTAATAATATTAAAATTTTATTTTTTTTAAAAGTTATTTTTAAAAATTATTTTGATTTTAAAAATAGTTTAATTAATTTTAATTTTCTGAATTCTGAAATAATGGTTTTACAACAAAAATAATCCAAAAATAATCCATTTTAACTCTGGGATTTTCTTAAAACCATTTTTAATAACAACTTTGTTTTTAAAATTAATTTAATTAATCTTAATTCTCTTTTCAATATTGATTTTAAAAAATACATAATACATTTTAACTCTACAATTTTTTAACCCTACAATGTTGTGTAGGTTTCACACTTTTACATAGTGAGCTTTGAAATGTGTGTTTAGATAATACATATAGACACAATTTTCATTTATAAAATAGCTACCCACAAAAAATAGCTATCCACAAATCATTATTTTTATTATGAATCTAAATAATTCCAAAATGACCATACAAAAGTTTATAAACATTAAAAGAATTTATACAATGTTCACATACATATATAGTAGTAACATTAATGTATGTAAATAAGATTCATCACTAACAAAAATTAAATATAAACAAATCATATAACATAATACCTCATACAAAATATATGACAAAATCAAAATAAATAAATTAAATTAAATTATTCCATGACCAAATACTTTATAGTTAATTTACATGCACTAACACTCACTTTGACCTCCATAATTATTAGCTTTGTTAAGTATTATTGTGCACTATCGAAGTACAAGACATTTAAAAGCATAATAGAAACAAAATGCACGAAAATTTCCATACAATACAATATAAGGTAAGCATATTTTGTAGCTTTTTATTATGAATCTAAATAATTCCAAAATGACCATACAAAAGTTTATAAACATTAAGAATTTATACAATGTTCACATACATATATAGTAGTAACATTAATGTATGTAAATAAGATTCATCACTAACAAAAATTAAATATAAACAAATCATATAACATAATACCTCATACAAAATATATGACAAAATCAAAATAAATAAATTAAATTAAATTACTCCTTGACCATATACTTTATAGTTAATTTACATGCACTAACACTCACTTTGACCTCCATAATTATTAGCTTTGTTAAGTATTATTGTGCACTATAGAAGTACAAGACATGTAAAAGCATAATAGAAACAAAATGCACGAAAATTTGCATACAATACAATATAAGGTAAGCATATTTTGTAGCTTTATATATAAATATATATTTTTTTTAATTTACATATAAATGAAGAAGTGATAATACTTGAAGTATTAAAATTGTTTAATATTATATTTAGTTATAATTTACTAGTATAAATATTAATAATTTGAAAATGTAATATTGAAATTGACATTGATAAAATAGCTATCACAACTTCATATATAATCATTTTTTTTTTTTAATTTCAATATATCTAATTTCTGTTTAACAAATGTTTTTATTTATTTTATTAATTAGACAAATTATTTACATAATTTTAAAGTAAAGCAAAGGCTAGCTACTTTACCGCTATTTCTTTTGTTAGATTTAAAGTATACAAAGAAAAACATTAAATACTTTTATCACTTTTGCTATCGTACGGACTCCACAGGGAATCTAATCTCACTCTTACGACAGTCATTTCAATTACGCGTAGTCGTCTGCTGTTATCAATGACCTCGGCAGGTACTTAGATAAGATTGATCAGATTAGTAATAAACACTTTACAGCAATGTACTTCTCGTTACTGCTGTGGCCGTGTGGATTGTAAGAGATATTTAATGGATGGGTTAGGTACATGTCCTTCATTATTAGAATAAGGTTGGATATATTTAATTTAACTGAATTAAGTTAAGGGTATAATTATTATTTATATATATTTATATAACTTATGATGTTATGTCTTAAATTTAATTGTAATTAAATTTAAAATTGGAAAACTTATACATTGGTTGGATATATATATATAAAGGATCATTGATATGTTGTAAGCTTTGTTATGAGTTGAAGGAGACGTATGAGAAATTGTTATAAAAGAAATAAAAACAAAAAACAAAAAAAAGATTACGACAAATCGGATGTTCTTACATATCCTTCCCTCATTATCAATTAATGCACTGCTACAAAGTAGACATTTATTCACATACTATGTATTTGGATCTTGGATTATTAAATTATTTTGTATATTAATCACTTAAAATATAAATCACTTTAAAAAATTTAAATAATCAAAATTAATAAAAAATAAACAAATCAAAATAAACTTTATTAGTCCATGCAGGGAGTATAGCAATGGGTTTATTAATTAAATTTTTTAAATATTTTCTGTTATTTAAAGTTATTTTTCAATGTTTTGAAAAATAATTTTTAATTTTAATTTTTAAAAATAACAAATATTATTTTAATTTTTAAAATTAAATATTTTTATTTTTGATTGGTGGAAAAGTTTGATTAGATGAAATAACCCTATTTATTTAAATTAAAATTCCTATTTCATAATTGGATTAAAATTTTGAAATGACTAATTATATATATTTTTAATTATAATTGTCAAAATTTAAAAAAACAAAAAACAAACCTATGTGCCATTTGTCCTTTATATGGTCAGTCGTAAGTCCGGTACTTTAAAAATACGCTGCTTCAAATCTTTTCGAATTGCAGTCAGCGTTCAAATTTGAACCCTTCTTGGCCCTTCCAAAGGGTTCTAGCCCTTCCTAGAAGTGTAAAGTTAAAATTGCCCTTCAAAAAAAATTCAAAATCTGAATTTTACTCTTCCAATAGGAATGGCATAATTTACATCAACATTTCAAAAGAATGGCAACATTTGAAATTACCCATCCATGTAAATTTCAATTTCTATGTTGAAATTCCTATGCTATAAAATTTGACTCGTCATTCAAAATATTGGAAATATCATAAATTATAATCATTCACTCACTCATGTCATGCACTCACTGCTTAGATTTGCAAGGTGACGAGTGATGATTGACAACTACGAGGTACTAGACATTGGGATTTGACTCTGAATCCCGAGTCATTTCGAGTTGAGATCTAAGGTGTGACAATGTGTCAATGACTATGGTTGTAACAATAGAAAAACACTAGAAGGCCCAAAAGAAGGCTGAAACATTGTGCCTACTACCTATGTCAACTTGGCTACCAATGTCCACTCGTTTTTTGTCAAAATGAAATTCAAATTGCTGCTTTGATGAGTCCTCCTCTACAAGACTTCATTTATTGCATGAATGTCACAGACTCACGACAACTCTAAACAACACTCAATGGCATGCAACTACAAATAATGGCATGCAATTAGAACAACAAACCAAGCAGAGGTTGATTTATGCATTGATATAGAGAGGTGGCATTAGGCACACAATATGGAGAAACAATGAGTTAGAAAAAACTTTTGGACCAAAGTACCACAATGGTTATTAATAAAATTTTAAAAAACAATTTTTGGCTCAGAAATTGTCTTCAATTTGATGGGTGGCATGATCATGATCATGTAATCTCCCTCCGTCCTTCCAAACATATGTGGTTTCTCACCATGTTTCTCTTCGACACTCGCCAACAAAATAACATGTATTTACATCCTCTTCCATTTAAATCCTCATCGCATAGTCATAAATAAGGATTATTATGCATGCACATCCTTACCTTATAATATCAATTGGGTCAAGTCACAGAGACAACCATAAATTATCAAATGTGTCAAGACGCAAAGAGTAAGAGACAACTATAAGTAAGTCTTATATTAAATTTACCATATAAGTCTTTAATTGACACTATCATCTGAGATTTGACATGTTGGATTGTTGTGATCTTCTTATCACTGCTTACCAATGTGATTGTAAGGCTTCTTTGATGGTGAAGTCCATAATTTTAAGTCTTCTTCCTCATTCTCATGCCTTTTGGTAAGACAATAAGGAGGGCAGTGGCCCGCATCAGCATGGAAAACAGTTTCGACATAGAGGTAGATACATTAATTCTTGCATTAAATAACTTAAATTTCATGCCAATGACTATGAATTCACCGAATTGTGGATTGGTAAAAAGCAAATCAACTTTTAGAGCCTAGAGCTCTTAATTACTCATGTATCTAGAATTTTCACAAATCGAGCCATTAAAAAACTTCTTTTGTTGTTATGGTTTAATTTAAAAGGTAGATTGTCGATACTCAAACATGCAACGAGTCGCAAGGCTCCAGTTGACTTAGGCTTGATTCCATTTCCCCTCCATCCCATACCTATATGTTGTCGCGACAAGTCTTGAACAACAAAACTTGATGCCCATGCCCCTATGATGCTAGCCTTGCTAACTTGCTTGGTATGGAGGATTTTTTTTAATGTTTTTTTGAGCTATGTATTATATTTTCTTAGGCACCTAATGTCCATCACTCTTACATCTCTCTATCTTGGATGATTTCCCTCTCTTCGGTTTGAATTCAGGTTTTGGTTGGTTTTATATGTATAGTTTGGTTGTAGGTTTATTATAGCCTCGTTTTGCTTAGTGTCTTGTTTTTGTGCATAGTTAACAGTAAGTAATTTTCTCATGGTTCTAGTTTTATTTTAAGACTATATCTAGTTACAACGTCTTGCACTATGCATACTAGATCATGTAGATGTCCTAATATGGTTATTGCATAGTCGTTTTCTGTATAATGAAGTGTGGTCTAACCCGAAAAAATACAACAAAACAATTGTTATTTTAATGATCTGTAAAATTAATGTTACATATATGTCAAATTAATGTGTTCAAATTCGGTTTTATTGAAAAGATACCATTTTATCATATAGATATTAAGGAGTGCTCAATTGTTTAAGATTGTAAAAATTTAGATGAGCAATATTCATTTTTTGCATTTTTGAGGAACGGTTTAATTAATTTATACTTGTCAATTGAAGTACAATTATTTAAATTGCCCATCATCTTTGAAGGGCTCCAATAACAAATTCCCTTCCATTAAAAATTAAGACCCACCCTTCAAATTTGATCACTGCTTGCAGTATTCCGGATTCTCCGTGGTGCTCTGACGTCCTCCATTCCGTCCTGCCATAACCCTGAGAAGTACGGGAGAAATTGTGACTGGTAAAAAAAACCTTGATGCGATAGGTTTAGATACAGCATCGTATTTCTCTAGTATAACTGAAATACGTTTCCTCAATATTAAAATATATATATTTCTAAAGCATATTCCATCAAAATATCTTAAAAATAAATATACGTTTTTCCTAATATTAAATAAATATATATTCATAAAGCATCTTCTCGTTAAAAATGTTTTTAAATAGGAATGTTGTCAAATCACCACAATGCCTGTTTTAGCCGCTATCTCTCTAGAATTTTCGTTAAAAATGTTGCGACTTAAAATTTAGCCTGAATGATTTCCCATGCGAAGATCTTAAAAATAAACATACATTATTCCTCATATTAAAAAAGATATATGTCTAAAGCATCTTGTCGTTAAAAATGTTTTTAAATAGGAATGTTGTCAAATTGGCATGCCATTTTAGCCACTATCTATATCAAATTCTCGTGAGAAAGTTGACAACTCAACTTTATATATTATTTTATGTAATATAATGCTTAAAGATAAAAGATTATCTAATTTAAAAATTAAGAATATGATTTTTTTAAATAATTTTTTTTTTATAATGCCACTTATTTTTGGAAACTGTGTGCATTAATTTACTTCTATTAGCAGTTCGATCTCACTGCTGCTGTGTTAGCAGTTCGATCTCAAATTAATAACGGGGTGGCTGCTTTAGCTGTGTGATCTGGAATACGGAGTTTATAATGCCACGCATGGTTAGAATTTGACGGGAATTGGAAGCAATAGAAGACAATAAATTTGCTAAAAAAAATTTCATTTGTAATACATTTATTGTATTGAAGAGGAATATCCATTTTCATTCTTACGGATATAGCGATTTTATATTCTTCAGCATTCCATCGGCAGTATCCATAATGTGCAATTATTTTATAGATTTGCAATGTGCAATTATTGTAATATAAAGGTTTCCTACATATATTCCACTCTGTTGATAGGAATGTATTTTTTTATTTTAAGATTTTTTATTAATATCATTATAAAAACCGAAAATATATTTAAAAATTTAGTTGAATTTTATTTATCAATTTTTATTATTTATAATAAATTTACATAAATTTATAAACACTCAACTAAACATGAAAACGAACACAACATTTTTCAAAACTTAAAAATATAAATTTAATATTGTCAAATAATTTTTTTAAATTATAATTCTAAAGCAAGGACTAGCTGCTTTGCCGCTATTTTGCTTGTTTTAAAACCATTGAAATGAAATTTCTCGCATTCTATACTTAAAAAATGAAATTTCTCGCATTCTATACTTAAAACATGAGATTCCTCCTTACTGCAAGCTTTAAACTGGCTGGCTTTTTAGTCCCAGCGGAAACTGTAACGACTAGGTAGGAAAATGAATCCCAGTCTACCTGAATTCAAATCTGGTTAGCCCTTAATTCCTTGAAAAATAACGACGAGGTGAGACAATGAATCCCAACCCAATTAAGTTCAAATCTGGTTGGCCCTTAATTCCTTGAAGAATAGTAAGGCCAGGCCTACGAGATAAGACAATAAATCTCAGCCCATTCGAAATCTGGCTGGTCCTTGATTTCTTGAAGAATCTTCAATAATAAGGTCAAACATTTTTTTTTGAAAAAAATAAAAATAAAAAACTAGCTAGCTAGCTTTTCGTGATGTAAAAGGGCCTGCCTTTGGCGTTTTATAGTTACTGCGACTTTAAAGTCTGTGTCATAATGGGGTCCATGAAGAGCTCAGCAGAGTTCTGTCGGAAAAACAAAAAGCTCAGCACTGTGCAGAGCCTAGTACAGAGACGCGTGATTTCACAAGGAACCCCCTCCCACAAGGAAATTTCCCTTTAAATTCTCGGCTCTTTCGAGTTCACTGGATTGCCCATTAAATAGCCAGGTCGAGTTTATCTCATGAGTAAGAGGATCGATTATTTGCTGTTTTAATATTTCATTCTTGGGGTTTCCTGTTTTCTTGAAAATGGAGGTCTGGTCGAATTTGGGGTCGATCATGGCTACGGTTATATTCATACGGACCATAGCCAAAGATTACCTTCCCCCCGAATTCTATGGTTTCTTGTCCAAATCAATGCGCAGGCTCATAGGGATAGTGTCTTCTAACATTTCAGTCGTGATAGACGAGAACGATGGGATGAAGGTGAGCGAAGTTTATGAGGCAGTGCAGACTTACCTGAGCGCAAGGTCGTCTTCGGCTGCGAAGAGATTAAAACTGAAGAAGCCTAAGAATAACAAGGAGTTTACCTTCACCATGGATTCAAACGAAGAGATCGCAGAGGAATATGAGGGGATCAAACTGTGGTGGGTCTTCCACAGCAGTGAGCGCAAACAGCAGGTCATGTTCTCCTGGGACAACACCTCCCAGGAGAAACGGTATTACAAGTTGACATTTCACAAGAAACACAAGCAAATCATATTCGATCAGTATCTTCCCCACGTCATGGCCGAAGCGAAAGTGCTGGAGATTAGAAGCCGCTACCGGAAGCTTTACACCAATCAATCCAATTCCAGTTCCTATCGATACCGGAACAGAGTGTGGACGCCCGTTGTGTTCGATCATCCTGCGACTTTCGGTACTCTGGCTCTCGAACCAGATCGGAAGCAGGATATCATAGAAGACCTCCTAAGATTCTCGAGGGGGGAGAAGTACTACAGGCAAGTTGGGCGAGCGTGGAAGCGAGGTTATTTGCTTTACGGTCCCCCTGGCACGGGCAAGTCGAGCATGATTGCCGCCATGGCTAACTTTCTAGATTAGGACATCTATGACCTAGAGCTTACCCAAGTGAAGAACAACACGGAACTCAGAAAGCTTCTCATCGGCACCACCAACAAATCGATCATCGTCATAGAAGATATCGACTGCTCTCTCGATCTCTCGGACCGCAAGAAGAAGAAGAAGCAGCCACAGAAAGATGGAGAGGAGGCCGAGAAGCCATCCGAACCGGATGAGAGCGAAGAGAACCAGGACAGCAAAGTGACCCTCTCAGGGGTTCTGAACTTCACGGACGGGTTGTGGTCGTGTTGCGGAAGCGAGAGATTGTTCGTCTTCACCACTAACCACATCGAAAGGCTCGACCCGGCGCTTCTCCGGTCTGGTCGGATGGATAAACACATTCTGCTCTCGTTCTGCACTTTCGGAGCATTCAAGATTCTTGCCCGCAGTTACCTCTCCATTGAAGACCACGAGCTGTTTCCCGACATCGAAGATCTGATAGAGGCTGCTCAGATAACTCCTGCCGATGTAACTGAACATCTCATGAAGATGGCTGACCATCCCACCACTGCCCTCGAAAAGCTGATTGAAGCTCTTCGCGAAGCCAAGGAAAGAATAACTAGCGCCGCTCTGAAGGGCATATCAGAAGAGAATATTGCTTCTGCTGCGACAGAGGGTCCAGTGTAATGTCAGAGCCAATCTTTGCTTAAAACTCCGACATCCAGTAGAGGTTATCAGTATCCGCATAGCAGAATTATTAAGAAAAGTTAGATTTTCATTGCTATTACAGTATGAGCCTCCCGTAGTCATATTAAATTTAGTCTATTATGACTAAATTTCCCTGTGATTTCATTCCAGTCAATTATGTGATTTCATTGGTACGCAGTGATGATGTTTTCATCGAGGATAAGCTTATGGTTTCTTAGGTGGAATAACAAAATCTTTCCTTGTTAGCTTGAATTTGAGAGAGGAATTGTTAAAACTGTAATTTATTATTGTTTAAATTGTAATTTTAATGAAATTGTATAATTGTAGAAATTGCAATTTTTATGTAAAATTTTGGTAAAAATAATAGCTGTTTTGATTGTTCTTTATCGTAAGTATTAAAGTCTAGACTATTTGCATTTTCCCTAAAGTATTTATTACTAAAATTGCAATTTTAATTGCAAAATAAATTCAACATCCTTGATTAAAAACTATCATTTCAATAACTTTCAGGCAAAAAAAAATTAACATCAACATATAGCATGATAATGAACACTAATCCTCTGTATAAGTGCGGCGTTACTATATCCTCTATATAAGAGTGCGGTAGGTCCCATTCAATGGTCTCCCTCCTCCGCAGACCTGCGCTTTCTTCATTCGATTCTGTCATCTCCGTCTCCTGCAGTCAGTTAAGCGGTCTTCGTGAATCGTGAGTGAGGTCAATTAAGCAGTCTTTTTCTGGTATATACGAGTGAGTACTCTCCGTCCATGGCAGGATGAGAAGTGAATATGCGGGAGAATCACAGGATTACTCTCCTTTTGCCGGGAATTGTTCTTAGATTTGATGTATGCAGTTATTACTCCATCTCTATTGCCTGCCAAAGGAGAGTTGCCCTGCGATTGTTCTTTACATGATGCTAAGTATTTGAAAGCTTGATTCACAGATTCTTCAATTCTACTTTCTGCATCCTTTAAAAGGATATCATACAATATGTAAGTTATTTAATTTTTCTATCATCGGTGGATTCTTGATTTGTCTTCCATATGTAAGTTATTTAATTTTCCTATCATCGGTGGATTCTTCATTTGTCTCCTTGGAAGATTTGATCTCTGTTTCTTAGTCCTAAAATCAGCTTTTTTCTTCTGCAGGACTTGCTGAAGAAAACTGTTCAAGCCAGATTTTGCACATTGGTTTGCTCTACTCCAGGTGAATAACAAATTTGTTTGTTTCAAATGACTGAGCGTCACTTGCAGGAGAAGACGGCTGTCCATTAGTATTTAACAAAATACGTTCTGGGTGATGAATAACCCTTCGAGTAACTTCATCAGTAGTCAAAACCCATTTTCTTTGTGTGAAAATTTTGGAATTTATACCAGAGATTTAGTGACTTACACAAGGGTTTTGGTTCAGAAGGATTTTGATTGTAAGATAACTTAGATCTCAAAGAGATTTACAGAAGGGTGGGTTCTGGCTCATATACAGCGCAGAAGCTCAGTTTAAAAAAAAAAAAAACAGATCAGGTATAAGAATAAAAAGCATCTGAAAACAAATTCACTTATCAGGAAAAATGCAATTTGGGTTTGTTTACAAGATTGCAATAATTCTCAATTGCCAAAACCTAAAAGAATGCGTCTAAAACAGATTTCTTGAGTCATCTATCATGAATAAGAAGCAAGGAAACATCATTTTCAACAACTGTATATGAAACATAGGACTATTTAGGGACACAATATCAACCAAGCATCCCAGTACTTATAAAGCATTGTGTATATATCCCAATATATATTACATATTGAATTGCTGGTTGTTAGTGTTGATCGATTGTTTTTTAACTCGGTAACTAAGGATAGGCTAATCTGTTTTTCGATAATATTGAATTGAATCTTAAAATTGCAGCGGTGAAATTCCAATGAATTGGAGTCTGCGCAAGAAAATCTCTAAAAGATTAATTTTTATTAAGAATTTGAGATTTTTCATAGCCAATTTCCAAACATCTCGCTTACCAAGCGGAAGTGATATTAGCAGAACTGCTGTTTGCCACAATAGACAGCTCCCGTAGCATTGTCATGTATATTTACGGCATGCCATGAGCCTGACGCTGATACAGTGCATGTACCCTTTCTATTCTGTTGAGTAATCTAATTACATTGAGCCATGAGCCTGACGCTGATACAGTGCATGTATCCTTTTTATTCTGTTAAGTAATCTAATTATATTGAGCTGTAGAATATTAAATGTTACAGCTTAGTGCTTAGGGTCTCTTGGATTTGGATAATCTCCAGATTTAACGGATTCTAAGTATTGAGTCATCACATTTAATGCTTTATAGCTCAATGCTTAGTTTTAGCTATCCAATCACAGATACCATTTTCACAATTGACAACCTGAATGCCGATTTTTCCTTTTAAAGCGACACAAGTCTTGTTTTCCATTTTCTTGTCGGACGTGAGGTGAGATCCAACCGTAGTTCACGACAGGTTTCGATTTTGGATTTGTCATTTTTATTGGAAATCTTAGGTAATAAAGTGAATAGCAAAATGGTTGATATTGTTTATGCATTAAAGTGTCATGCTATAGTTTTTCTCTTGTAAAAAAAACTTTCAGGTACCTGAATTTTTATTAAAGCTTTAAATTCCATAAAAATATTCTGCAACTATATCAAATTTATATTATATACTTTAAACCAAATAAGATTCAAATATATATTATTTACCTCATCAAAATAAGATCTCCATTGAAATCTTTAGAATAATTCCGCTTGGGAAGTGAAAATCTCCCGTAACTACCACCCTCATTCTCTTTAAGCTGATTGTAATTTGATAATCCAACATTGTTTGGCATCTTTCAAAACATATTAGTGATGAAAAATACTGGTGTTTATATATATATATTTAAAATGATTGCATCTTGAAAAAATATGATGGTGTTTTCAAAGTTCAATCGTAGTAGGCTTTTTTTCATTGGATTATGATAGATAATGAAGTCAAGTACAAAATTAAATTAATTAGCATAAAAGCATTTTTTCCTTTCGGCAAGTTACATTTGTGAGTCTTAATTTTCTTCCTTCATCCAGTTACATTTGTAAATCTTAATTTTTTTGTTTAATTTAATCTCTTTTATTGATAATGTATGTCAAAAGGGGCTTTGATATTGGTTTTTTTTTTAAATTTTTATTATATATGATCTTTTAAAATTTCAATTTATTAAGCATTCAAAATTTCAATTTATCAATAAGCAATAACATTATTATTTTTTTAAAATTTAATCTTTTTTATTACTCATGTATGTCAATTTTTTAAATTTAATCTCTTTTATTGGTGATGTATGTCAAATTTTTAAAATTTAATCTCTTTTATAGCTGATGTATGTCAAAAAGGGTCTTATTATTGATTAATATTTCTTTAATTTTTTATTATATGTAATCTTTTAAAATTTCTATTTATTAACAATTCAAAATTTCAATTTATCAATAAGTATAGACATTGTCTTATTATAATAGGTTTTTTTAAATGGCAAATAGAATATTATTGTTTTTTATTTGTTTTAAAGAAACATTTATATTTTACCATCCCATTTAATAATATCTTAATATAATCAAAATATTTTAACTTTTTAATATAATTTTTTTTAAAAGTATATACTCATCACATATTATTTTTCAATTACAAAATAATAAATACTATGCTAGCGTAATTCGAGTATGAATACAGATACCAATAAGTACTCAAAAATAATGAAAAAATTTAATAAGTACTCAGACTTCGCTATCTCCTGATGATGATCCTACAGTAAGGATTGAAATGTCGAGAACTTTCATTTCACAAACGCAGATCCTCTTCTTCTTTTCAAATATGGAAGTAGTTTGCTTATATATAATACATTTAATTAAATATTCACAAATATACCATAAATATACTTAGACATTTATATGGTGTGAAAAAATGTATGTAGAAGTTTATATAATAAAATTAAACATATATTCAAAAAACAAAAATTATAAAATTTCAACAACCTAGACTTAGTGAGTGTGAGAGGCAACTAGTTATTAACAATTATTTTAATAAGAAAGTATGAAATGGAATGATATTTTTATAGTGTTTAAATAATTAAAGTTTGTTTTTTCAAATTGGTTTTCAAAATTTAATTATCTAAGAATCTATATCCGTATTACACTAGACCGAATTATGTTACTATGGTAAAAGATAAAAAAAATTAAGATTATTTAGGAGCAATTTTAAATTGGTATTGTTTTTTACCGTGATAAATAAAGTAGGTTGCATTTGTTGTTTTTACTTTTATTTTAATAATTTATATTAAGCAAATTTTCAATTAAAATCTGGTCATTGGTTATCAACAAAATTAAGAAAGTGCTAATTAAATAATTTTTTCCTTAAAAAAATGGATTTGATAATAATTCCTCCCTTAATTCCAGTTTATTATTAATTGACAGTTTTAGTCTTCAAACATTGAAAATCTTCATGTATCTTTGAGTGAAAATGGGTTGCACTTCTTAGCTATAAATGTCAAAAATATTAATTACACAGAGTTTTCAAAGTTATATTGTGCCATGAAAAATGTTATACTCTCCCATGAAGTATTGAGCTCTTTCAATTAAGAGTGTTGAGTATTAAATCAAATTACCTGAATGCTGTAATGTATACAACACATTTGTATCTTCTTCGAGCACATTTGCAAAGTTGATATGCACACTACCTGGTTTTGGCACATTTGTATAGTTGATATGCTTTTGGCACATTTTCACAGTTGATATGAGAACCCAGATTTCATCCTTCTCCTCTACTCTACGCTCCAGCCTTGAGGCATCCACGGTCACTTGAAAAGCAGCAGTAATGACTACATCCATGGCTATTGTCCCTTAGTTATTTCCATCACCATTGAACTCAAAATTATGTCCACCATGATTAACAAGTCGAAACTTGGATTGCTCTCATCAGTTTGAGCCGATTAGGCGTATATCAATTGTAGACAACAATGCTCAATCGAAGTTGTTAAAGGGTTCCTGTTATTAATAGAGCCTTTATTTGAGAAGGATGAATCATTAGTAAATTGGCATATAACCATGAAAGGGCCAATTCATTGGGAGTTCTCTTCGAAATGACAATTTACTGTTCAAAATTCGCGTCATGGCCGAGATGAAACATCAATCTTGGTAGGCAGTAAATATATTCATCATTAGTGATCCAATGGTAAAACATATGGATGATCATTATGCTCATCAACGAATCCAAACCAATAAATAACCATCCCAGGACCAAATTTGTCCACGTACCTGCAACAGGGGTGAAAATTGCTCGATGTTAAAGATGACAGTGTCAAGACGAGAGCATATGTAAAGACAACATATAGGTTTTCTGCTTTGGATCCCAATCACTGCCAGGGATTAGTAAGACTGACCTTGAAACCAGTACAAAAAGAGTAGAATAAGAAAGGGGAAGAGGGAAATACGAAGGTCCTGAAGTAGTTTATCCTAAATATAATGCAACTAGTATGCAAAGAAGTCCAACTTCACGTATGTACAAACACAAAGAAACATTCATATCTCACCAAAAGAGAGAAGCATGTGCAGAGAGAGACCGATTATTGTACATGTATATGTATGTATATATACAAGTCTTAATAGGTGCACCAATTCAAACACCTTGCATGCCACAAGTTTAAAAGAGCATTGATTTAATAGATTTGGTGGTTTGGGAAGCAAGTAGTTGTGCTTAGCCAAAAGCCTCAATTCCTGTTTTATCTTTAGTCCTCTAGTTTTGGTGGTTAAGTCTATGTTCTAGTAGGTTTAAGGGAGAAGCAAAATCTTGTATAGCTTGAGAAGTTGTTTAGTTGGAAAGATTTGGTTGGCCAAATAGTACTTTAATGTTGTTTTGACTTATTCTCTGTTTTTTACTCATCAATTAGTGTAAACAAACAAAAAAAACCATTCCCTTGGGAAGGTTTTTTATTGAGTAGTAAGTCTAATGTAATATGTTGGAATAAATATTATTCCTTGTCTTAAATTGAAAATACAATACTTGAGGATTTTATATATATATATATAACCTTTGTTTTCCTTTGTTTCATTGTTGTGGATCAAATGTTTTTCCTATTTTATTTACTGAAACCCCACTTCCCACTTCTTAATACAATTCTTACAACGCGGTTCTTACTGGGTAGTAAGATTAAAAGGATTATGTGTTGAAATAATATTTTCCTTTGTCTTAATAAAATGGAAAAAACAAATAACTTGAGGAATGTCTAAGTATGAAACTATAATTACCTTGTTCCCTTTATGAAAACATATCAGACAATTTCCATAGAAGTTCCTAATGCGAAGTTCATGTCTGCCACACTTGTTTCTGTCACGATTAATTTTCTGTCACAGTTCATTTTTCGTCATAGTTCACCTTTGTTGCAGTTCATCTCTGTCGTAGTTCATCTCTGTCACAGTTCATCTTCGTCGCAAATCCTTTATGTCGCAATTCGCTTTTGTCACAGTTCTTGTGTCACATTGATCGTGTGTCACAGCTCTTGTGTCACATTTATCTTGTGTCACAGCTATCTTGTGTCACAGCTCTAGTGTCATAGCTCTTGTGTCACAATTATCTTGTGTCATAGCTCTTGTGTCTCATCTCTTGAGTCACAGCTCTTGTGTCACAGTTATCTTGTTTCACAACTCTTGTGTGAAAGTTTTTATGTCACAATTATTATGTTTAAAGCAATAATAAACCAAATTGTTTGGTGAAATATGGTTTGGACTGATCCAAGGTATGATTGATCTATTATATGGATCTACTATGTTTTCGCTTATATGCTAATTGTTATGCATTTGTTATACGAATTTATATAACCATTATGCATGTAATATTTTATTTTAGAAAACAAAATTAGTATGTTTTTAAATCCTATGTAACATAGGGCGAGTTACAGGAGTTAACCAAGAGAAGCTTTGGAATTGATGGCTTGGTTCTTCATACTCGATACAGGGGGATTTCTGGAAACCAATGTGTCATGGGGAGAGACGAGATATTGTTTATTCCAAGGATGGATCAACTTCTTCGCTATGGTCGATGGTTTGAACAGACGAGAAAGGAATAATCTCTGTGGTTTTTTTCTAGAGTTTGTTCATCGCTTATGCATTGCAGTGGTAGACTTGGGAGCACATGCTACCCAGGAAACAAACTCGGTTTAGGAGGGGAAGGGGCACCCAACCTCAACTCACTCCGGCAGTCCCCAAGCCTCAACAATCTTATCCATAATGGATCCTCTATCACATTGAGCTAGCTATAGAGGAACTATAGGTGCTCCCCATATTCACCCATGAATATAACCAAGGTTCTGAAGTGGGTTGCTAGCCTCATTGGATTTCACACATCCTAATAATGCAAGAGCACAAGAAGAAAGAAAAGTGGCAAGAGGATATTCTCTAAGTCATTTCACGGGTTAAATACAATATGGAAGAAGTGGTCCAAGAGAAATAAAATTTAGCAATAGTGGTAGAGGTCCCTTTCATAATTAATCATGGTTTCCCTGCAGATGCGGAGGATCCAACACATGGCATCCTCGTCCCCTCGGAGGACACGACTCTTGACGGTTCTGGGTTTGGTGCTTAAGTTTGTAATTCTCTTTGTAATGGGACAATCTATATTAGTTTTTCTCAGTTGGCCTAGTTTTATGGTTTTAGTTATGTATAGAGCTCGACATGGTTTCCCCATTGGGCCAGGCAGGTTAGTTTATATGTTTTTGAAGTCTTGACTCTCTCAAACTCTAAAGTCTAGGTAGATTTGTATATGTAGATTCAATGAATTTAATTAATAACTAACAATTCCAAGTAAATTTTTTGGGATTCAAAGACTCACATGATCATTTTTGGACTGTTTATTCGATGACTAACCAATGCTCCAAGCATAGGTAATTTCCATATTTCCTCCCAGGTCATGAAGCGCCCCTCCCGTTCTTGCCACTGTAGATATCATGGCATAATATTACTATGGTCGTCATTTCTAACTATTTTAATGGTGAGGATATGAAACAAACTAATTTGAAACATGTCATGCAGACAATCATTGCATTGATAGTGTGGTGTATAATCTGTAAAAAATGAAGAAACAAAAAACTATTAGATTGTACATTGATCAAATGCAAGAAGATTTGAAATAAAACAATATAATTGACATCTTTGGAATCACTATTAAGATCAACAAAATTTAAATTGACATTTGATAGAATCAAGTATCATACGTATGGAATTGAAATTCTCGCTTTTGGAATTAAAATCTTCAGTTTTGAGATAAGAAATTAGGCTTTCTGAATCGAAATCACACTTTTTAAATTAAAACACACTTTTCAAATAAAAAATCACGTTTTTTTAATTTAAAAAAAGCACTTTTCAAATAAAAAATTACACTTTTTAAATTCATAAGATTTCTCACTTTTTTTTTTCAAAATAATTCTAAAATTGTACTTTTGAAATCCTTTATTACACTTTTCAAACCTGATTTGATTTTACATTTTATAAAAGCTATTTCTAGGGTTTAAAAAGCATGATTTTGCCATTTTATTCCAATTCTGCTGAAAGATTTAATAAAATGGACATTCATTATTATAATAAACTACATCATAACATTTATGAAGTTCATTGTTATTGTTACTTATACCATAACATTTATGAAGATCTTTATGACAAGATATTGAACTTCATTAGTTTTATAACCATAGCCATGCGTGGAATATCAGGTTTACTTTAGCTCTCATATGAAAATTTAATCACTACTAACTTTTTTGAACATCTTTCATATGCAAAAGTATAAAATGTTAATTGTTTTGCTTATATAAATTTATAGAAATGCAATCACAAAAAAACCAAATTGTGGCCATTGCAATATTTTTTTAAGTTAGCTAACAAAACTTCTATTACTAGTAAAATTACATAAAATATAAAATAAATCAATAAATTATGGTTGACTTATATGAGAAACCAAATCAATCATGGGAAACCAAGTCAATTATTGAAAGAGTTTTAGTTGGGTTCTAATACTATGAACCAAAATTGCACAAAATTAAACTAAAGAGGGGAATTTTTTCCTTTATGGGGAATCTAGAATTACCCCTCCTAAGAGACTGCCTTAAACAGAGAACTAGCAACATAGCAACACCTGAATTGTTATGTCCAAGCCATAGCTATTGTTCATAGTCAAAACTAAAACAACTAAAAGACAAAATTGTTATGTCCAAGCCATAGCTATTGTTCATAGTTAAAACTAAAACAACTAAAAGACAAAGCCTGATTAAACATGAGAAAAAGATCTCCCTTTTCTTTTGGAGACCAATCACACACCTACAAGGGGGTATTCACTGCATCAGCCAAGAGATCCAATTTGGAGCAGATATTAAGAGATCCAATTTGGAGCAGATATTATTGACATCATCCAAGAGATCCAATTTGGAGCAGGTAATATTGAAATCATCCCAAATGGTAGAAACCATTGAGCGAATAATAGCTTAAGTTTGGTCATTTTCCATGAGAAACCAACCAAGGAGAAATTTAAGGATCCAATACAACTCCAAACTAGAAACACCTTACGCATTGCCATTTTTCACCTCAACCAAATTCACTTAGAAACTACTCGAGAGATTAGAAAATATACCGAGGTGTTTCCATGTGATACCTTCTTTCCAATTGGAATTCTCGCCCTCCTCCGCCAAATCAAAAACCAATCCAACCTAATTTAACAACCACTATTAAAAATAAAACGATACCAATGAATACCAATTTAAAATTGGTTGCTTAATAATGGCAGTACTTTTAAAGTGTGAAATGTTTGATGGAGCTTAATAATTAATAAGACAATATAACATTTTTTATGTTTTTATAATACAATGTAAATTATTATGATGAAATTAAGAATAATCCTTTTAATCTAATTTAACCACATAAAATTAATATTTTTAATATAAAATTAGTTATTTAATATGAAAAGTTTGAAGTTTCTCAAGTTTATTTTTTTAAATAATATTTTTAATTTAAAATTAGTTAAATTTCTAAAGTTTTATGACTTTTATTTTTTAATATGAAAACCAAGTATGATTTTTGTTTTTAATATGAAAACTAAGCAAAGTTCAAAACTGTCTCTATAGTTAGTAGGAAAAAGACAAAACTCTACTTAACACAATAAATATATAAATGCCCACTATTTTTGAATATAGTCATTAGAATTTTAAATATATTATAAAAAAGTATTTCTCATAAATATATAACATCGGATTTGACATAATTTATAATAAAAAACTATTTTATTTTTCAAAATGCAGGATTTAAAAAGATTTTTTTTATTATTATTTAAACAAGTGAAATTAATAACAAAATGGACTTATGTTGATTTTATTTTTTTATTTTACTTTATGAGACGATGTAACATGTCTCTTTGATCCCTATTTTGTTGTAAGTGAAATACAATATGTAAATGTAACTATGTAAGACCCCGCCAACAAATTTTGTAAGTATTGTTATGATTTCTTAAGTCAAACCAAGTAACATTTAAAACATGGTGATATAAATTGGAATGTACGCCTAGGAGATTGAATGTGTACAAAATGACAATGACAATGACAATGTGTACTAATGTGTTCAAAACATATTAGTGATGAAAAATACTGGTGTTTATATATATATATTTAAAATGATTGCATCTTGAAAAAATATGATGGTCTTTTCAAAGTTCAATCATAGTAGGCTTTTTTTCATTGGATTATGATGGATAATGAAGTCAAGTACAAAATTAAATTAATTAGCATAAAAGCATTACTTCCTTTCCGCAAGTTACATTTGTGAATCTTAATTTTCTTCCTTTCCGCAAGTTACATTTGTGAATCTCAATTTTTTTTTAATTTAATTTCTTTTATTGATAATGTATGTCAAAAGGGCTTTGATATTGGTTTTTATTTTTTATTTTTTATTATATATGATCTTTTAAAATTTCAATTTATTAAGCATTCAAAATTTCAATTTATCAATAAGCAATGACATTATTATTATTATTATTTTTAAATTTAATCTCTTTTATTACTAATGAATATCAATTTTTTAAATTTAATCTCTTTTATTAGTGACGTATGTCAAAATTTTTTAAATTTAATCTTTTTTATCGCTGATGTATGTCAAAAAGGGTCTTGTTATTGATTAATCTTTTTTTAATTTTTTATTATATGTAATCTTTTAAAATTTCTATTTATTAACAATTCAAAATTTCAATTTATCAATAAGTATAGGTTTTTTAAATGGCAAATAGAATATTATTGTTTTTTATTTGTTTTAAAGAAACATTTATATTTTACCATCCCATTTAATAATATTTTAATATAATAAAAATATTTAAACATTTTAATATAATTTTTTTAAAAGTATATACTCATCACATATTATTTTTCAATGACAAAATAATAAACACTATGGTAGCATAATTCAAGTATGAATACAGATACATGAAAAAACCTAGTACAAATAAAATCTGGAAGTAGTTTGCTTATATATAATACTTTTAATTAAATATTCACAAATATACTTAGACATTTATATGGTGTGAAAAAATGTATGTAGAAGTTTATATAATAAAATTAAACATATATTCAAAAAACAAAAATTATAAAATTTCAACAACCTAGACTTAGTGAGTGTGAGAGACAACTAGTTATTAACAATTATTTTAACAAGAAAGTATGAAATGGAATGATATTTTTATAGTGTTTAAATAATTAAAGTTTGTTTTTTTAAATTGGTTTTCAAAATTTAATTATCTAAGAATCTATATCTGTATTACACTAGACTGAATTATGTTACTATGGTAAAAGATAATAAAAAAATTAAGATTATTTAGGAGCAATTTTAAATTGGTATTTTTTTTTACCGTGATAAATAAAATAGGTTGCATTTGTTGTTTTTACTTTTATTTTAATAATTTATATTAAGCAAATTTTCAATTAAAATCTGGTCATTGGTTATTAACAAAATTAAGAAAGTGCTAATTAAATAATTATTTCCTTAAAAAGATGGATTTGATAATAATTCCTTCCTTAATTCCAGTTTATTATTAATTGAAAATTTTAGTCTTCAAACATTGAAGATCTTCATGTATCTTTTAGTGAAAATGGGTTGCACTTCTTAGCTATAAATGTCAAAAATATTAATTACACAGAGTTTTCAAAGTTATATTGTGCCATGAAAAATGTTATACTCTCCCATGAAGTATTGAGCTCTTTCAATTAAGAGTGTTGAGTATTAAATCAAATTACCTGAATGCTGTAATGTATACAACACATTTGTGCAGTCGACATCAACACTATACACACTTGACCATTCTATCTTCTTCGAGAACATTTGCAAAGTTGATATGCACACAACCTGGTTTTGGCACATTTGTATAGTTGATATGCTTTTGGCACATTTGCACAGTTGATATGATAACCCAGATTTCATCCTTCTCCTCTACTCTACGCTCCAGCCTTGAGGCATCCACGGTCACTTGAAAAGCAGCAGTAATGACTACATCCATGACTATTGTCCCTTAGTTATTTCCATCACCATTGAACTCAAAATTATGTCCACCATGATTAACAAGTCGAAACTTGGATTGCTCTCATCAGTTTGAGCCGATTAGGCGTATATCAATTGTAGACAACAATGCTCAATCGAAGTTGTTAAAGGGTTCCTGTTATTAATAGAGCCTTTATTTGAGAAGGATGAATCATTAGTAAATTGGCATATAACCATGAAAGGGCCAATTCATTGGGAGTTCTCTTCGAAATGACAATTTACTGTTCAAAATTCGCGTCATGGCCGAGATGAAACATCAATCTTTGTAGGCAGTAAATATATTCATCATTAGGGATCCAATGGTAAAACATATGGATGATCATTATGCTCATCAACGAATCCAAACCAATAAATAACCATCCCAGGACCAAATTTGTCCACGTACCTGCAACAGGGGTGAAAATTGCTCGATGTTAAAGATGACAGTGTCAAGACGAGAGCATATGTAAAGACAACATATAAGTTTTCTGCTTTGGATCCCAATCACTGCCAGGGATTAGTAAGACTGACCTTGAAACCAGTACAAAAAGAGTAGAATAAGAAAGGGGAAGAGGGAAATACGAAGGTCCTGAAGTAGTTTATCCTAAATATAATGCAACTAGTATGCAAAGAAGTCCAACTTCACGTATGTACAAACACAAAGAAACATTCATATCTCACCAAAAGAGAGAAGCATGTGCAGAGAGAGACCCATTATTGTACATGTATATGTATCTATATATACAAGTCTTAATATAAATATTAAAAAAGGGTGCACCAATTCAAACACCTTGCATGCCACAAGTTTAAAAGAGCATTGATTTAATAGATTTGGTGGTTTGGGAAGCAAGTAGTTGTGCTTAGCCAAAAGCCTCAATTCCTGTTTTATCTTTAGTCCTCTAGTTTTGGTGGTTAAGTCTATGTTCTAGTAGGTTTAAGGGAGAAGCAAAATCTTGTATAGTTTGAGAAGTTGTTTAGTTAGAAAGATTTGGTTGGCTAAATAGTACTTTAATGTTGTTTTGACTTATCCTCTATTTTTTGCTCATCAATTAGTGTAAACAAACAAAAAAAACCATTCCCTTGGGAAGGTTTTTTACTAGGTAGAAAGTTTAACGTAATATGTTGGAATAAATATTATTCCTTGTCTTAAATTGAAAATACAATATTTGAGGATTATATATATATATATATATAACCTTTGTTTTCCTTTGTTCCATTGTTGTGGATCAAACTGCACAGTTCATTCTATACATTGGAAAGAATGGTAAATGTTTTTCCTATTTTATTTACTGAAACCCCACTTCCCACTTCTTAATACAATTCTTACAACGTCGTTCTTACTGGGTAGTCAGATTAAAAGGATTATGTGTTGAAATAATATTTTCCTTTGTCTTAATAAAATGGAAAAAACAAATAACTTGAGGAATGTCTAAGTATGAAACTATAATTACCTTGTTCCCTTTATGAAAACATACCGGACAATTTCCATAGAAGTTCCTAATGCGAAGTTCATGTCTACCACACTTGTTTCTGTCACAATTCATTTTCTATCACAGTTCATTTTCCGTCATAGTTCACCTTTGTTGTAGTTCATCTCTGTCGTAGTTCATCTCCGTCACAGTTCATCTTCGTCGCAAATCCTTTATGTCGCAATTCGCTTTTGTCACAGTTCTTGTGTCACAGCTCTTGTGTCACATTTATCTTGTGTCACAGTTCTAGTGTCATAGCTCTTGTGTCACAATTATCTTGTGTCATAGCTCTTGTGTCTCATCTCTTGAGTCACAGCTCTTGTGTCAGAGTTATCTTGTTTCACAACTCTTGTGTGAAAGTTTTTATGTCACAATTATTATGTTTAAAGCAATAATAAACCAAATTGTTTGGTGAAATATGGTTTGGATTGATCCTAAGGTATGATTGATCTATTATATGGATCTACTATGTTTTCGCTGATATGCTAATTGTTATGCATTTGTTATACGAATTTATATAACCATTATGCATGTAATATTTTATTTTAGAAAACAAAATTAGTATGTTTTTAAATCCTATGTAACGTAGGGTGAGTTACAGGAGTTAACCAAGAGAAGCTTTGGAATTTATGGCTTGGTTCTTCTTACTCGATACAGGGGTATTTTTGGAAACCAATGTGTCATGGGGAGAGACGAGATATTGTTTATTCCAAGGATGGATCAACTTCTTCTCCATGGTCGATGGTTTGAACAGATGAGAAAGGAATAATCTCTGTGGTTTTTTGCTAGAGTTTGTTCATCCCTTATGCATTGTAGTGGTAGACTTGGGAGCACATGCTACCCAGGAAACAAACTTGATTCAGGAGGGGAAGGGGCACCCAACCTCAACTCACTCTGACAGTCCCCAAGCCTCAACAATCTTATCCATAATGGATCCACTATCACATTGAGCTAGCTATAGAGGAACTATAGGTGCTCCCCATATTCACCCATGAATACAACCAAGGTTCTAAAGTGGGTTTCCAGCCTCATTGGATTTCACACATCCTAATAATGCAAGAGCACAAGAAGAAAGAAAAGTGGCAAGAGGATATTCTCTAAGTCATTTCACGGGTTAAATACAATATGAAAGAAGTGGTCCAGGAGAAATAAAATTTAGCAATAGTGGTAGAGGTCCCTTTCATAATTAATCATGGTTTGCCTGTAGATGCGGAGGATCCAACACATGGCATCCTCGTCCCCTCGGAGGACACAACTCTTGACGGTTCTGGGTCTGGTGCTTAAGTTTGTAATTCTCTTTGTAATGGGACAATCTATATTAGTTTTTCTCAGTTGGCCTGGTTTTATGGTTTTAGTTATGTATCGAGCTCGACATGGTTTCCCCATTGGGCCAGGCAGGTTAGTTTATATGTTTTTGAAGTCTTGACTGTCTCAAACTCTAAAGTCTAGGTAGATTTGTATATGTAGATTCAATGAATTTAATTAATAACTAACAATTCCAAGCAAATTTTTTGGGATTCAAAGACTCACATGATCATTTTTGGATTGGTTATTCGATGACTAACCAATGCTCCAAGCATAGGTAATTTCCATATTTCCTCCCAGGTCATGAAGCACCCCTCCCGTTCTTGCCACTGCGGATATCTTGGCATAATATTACTATGGTTGTCATTTCTAACTATTTTAATGGTGATGATATGAAACAAACTAATTTGAAACATGTCATGCAGACAATCATTGCATTGATAGTGTGGTGTATAATCTGTAAAAAATGAAGAAACAAAAAACTATTAGATTGTACATTGATCAAATGCAAGAATATTTGAAATAAAACAATAAAATTGACTTCTTTGGAATCACTATCAAGATCAACAAAATTTAAATTGACATTTGATAGAATCAAGTATCATACTTATGGAATTGAAATTCTCGCTTTTGGAATTAAAATCTTCATTTTTGAGATAAGAAATTAGGCTTTCTGAATTGAAAATCACACTTTTTAAATTAAAACACACTTTTCAAATAAAAAATCACATTTTTTTAATTAAAAAAATGCACTTTTCAAATAAAAAATTACACTTTTTAAATTCATAAGATTTCGCACTTCTTTTTTTTAAAATGATTCTAAAATTACACTTTTGAAATCCTTTTTTATACTTTTCAAACCTGATTTGATTTTACATTTTAGAAAAGCTATTTCTAGACTTTAAAAAGCATGATTTTACAATTTTATTCCAATTCTGCTGGAAGATTTAATAAAATGGACATTCATTATTATAATAAACTACATCATAACATTTATTACGTTCATTGTTATTATTACTTATACCATAACATTTATGACGTTCATTGTTATGATTACTTATACCATAACATTTATGAAGATCTTTATGACAAGATATCGAACTTTCTTAGTTTTATAATCATAGCCATGCGTGGAAGATCGGGTTTACTTTAGCTCTCATATGAAAATTTAATCACTACTAACTTTTTTGAACATCTTTCATATGCAAAAGTATAAAATGTTAATTGTTTTGGTTATATAATTTTATTTTTTTTTCACTGAAAAATATAACTTACTATTAATAAACGAAATAGTAAATGTTGCCAACTGTCAGAATCAAAAGCATACATCTCCACACTGTCCTGCAGTGTAAGTGTCATGTGTAAAACAACATGGCCTCCGAGCCAACAGCCATAAAGAAGACCATAAAACATGTTCCAAGAGTTCATACATAAAAATCAAGAACCCCTCCCGTAGGAGAAACAGGTTCTACATCCACAATGATATCATCCAAGAGTCACAATAAGTTCTCAAAAAGAACCAAATAAGTCATAGCTGCCGATCCAAAAGAAATAGATATATGTCCAATATGCTAAGTAACCAAAACATACACATAAATAACCGATAAATAGCCGCACATAGGAGAAAAACAAAAAACCAACAAGGCGTTGGAGGCATCCCCTATGTGATATCTGCACATAGAAAAACTAACAGCGAACATAAGTATCACATCTCCTCAGTGAAAAAACTAAACAGCAACAAAATGTAACTAAATAAGAAGCAAAAAAGCCTAGCCAATCAAGACCAATGTAGAAGATGTGAACCCTGTGAAAACAACGAGCCCTCCCGCCAGTCTTGCCACATAATGACACCAAACTCGGAGGAAAGAGCCTTCTTCGAGAGCTTGTCCGCCACCGTATTAACCTCCCTGAAGACATGGTCGAAATGTAGATGTTGAAAATCCATCACAAGCAACCGAACCTCATCCATCCAGTGCTTAAGTAACAAGTTATTGAGAGATGCCTTTCCTTTCACCCAGGATATGATCGAAAGAGAATCGCCAAAAACCACGAGTTGGGTGATGTTCCGCAGCCGGGCCCAGAAAAGTAGTAACCAAAGGGCACAAATCTCACTTCTAGTATTGGAGCCACAGCCCAGATTCAGCCATAGATGAATGGAGACAGAATTAGTCAAGTGTATAACAGCCCCAACACCTCCCCTCCCAGGAGTACTAGCAGCAGCACCATCAAAGAAACCACATGGGAAGGTCAGAACCGGAGGGGTAAACCGTAAATACCGATCTGATATGGTTCTGCCACTTCTCCGAACATGGATAGAGATAAATTCCTGGTGTGCGGCAAGTGTTTTAACGCCAAGTCCTGCCAAGAAAATGTCCCTGTTATCAAAAATTTTCCGGTTCCGAGCCTTCCAAACCTCCCAGATCATAAAATAAGGGAGCTCTCGAACCCCAGAATCTAGCCGGGCCCAATCAACAAGACACTCACATAGGGAGCAATAGTTCCAAGGAAATGAAATGCCAGATCTGTTAGCAATAAAAGACCAGAGTTCTTTAATGAAAGTACAGGTGGAGAAAAGATGATCAACCGTCTCCTCCTCAGAGCAGCATAAAGTACATCAACCAGGGCCACAAAAACCACGCCTACAGAGGTTGTCCCATGTGAGAATCCGGTTGTGCAGCGTTAACCAAATGAAACATTTTATCTTGAGAGGCACAACTAGTTTCCAAATGGATTTATCCCACCATTTAACCAGTACCTGTGATTCCGCAAATAAGGCCTCATAAGCCAGTTTAGCAGATACCCTTCCACCCGCCACGTCCCAAGACCACACAAGTCGGTCCACACCATCTGAGAGTCGCAGGTTGGATTGGTACAAAGACTTGGTATAAGCCTCCCATTCCTGTCTCATTGTACCTGCAAGGCCCAACTGGGTAGCCGAGATCCATCTGGGGCGATCGTCCCCACCCCATCCAGCTGCATGAGCCAAAGAATAGTAACCTTTTGAAAAGAGGAACGTTCGCAATTCCACCGAGAGAGAGTGTTTCGGAGGCCCCCCGATGAATGGATCAAGGCCCAGTTTGATGTCACGCCCATTGCCGGGCAACCAAGCAATCCAGTGCGCAATAACCCTGTATGCTCCTAGCAACCCGTTCCAAATATTTGATACACCCACAGCAGCAGGGCGATTAAGACGAAGCCAACTTGAAACCGGAATGTTACGCAGGTATTTGGCACGAATGATCCTTCCCCAGGTCGATTGATCAAAGAGTACCCGCCAGAGGCTTTTAGCATGAAGGGCCAAAACAAAACTATCAATATTCTTAATGTTCCAACCACCCAGTTGCCAGGGGCGGGCCAATACCTTCCAATTCATTAGATGTATTTTTTCCGGATTACCACCGCCAGACCACAGGAAACTATAAATCTTCCTTCTAATTAGATTCAGGGTGGAGCGAGGAATTTTGCACAGGGAGAACCAATATACTCCTAAATTCTGTAAGACATCTTTTACCAGGGTAAGCCTGCCTCCCAACGACAGGTGTCGAAAGCTCCAGTGTCCCATTCTTAATTCAAATCTTTTTATGAGCCAAGTCCAGTCGTTTATCAAATAATTTGTTGGCTTAATGAAAAAGCCCAAGTATTTTGTTCCAGCTTCGATATCTCTGAATTCCAAAGGCAGAACGTTGCTTATTGACTGCTGAACATCCACTGCCAGAGAATGTTTCAAGAAGAAAGATTTAATATAGCTGATAACCATACCTGTAACCCTGCAGAACAAATCAAGAATCTGTTTATATGTCATCCATTCCGCCAGACATCCCTTGCCAAAAAGCAAGACGTCGTCCACAAACAAGGAGTGTGTGACCGGAACATCCCGGGTAGCTTTAATGCCTTCAATCCGACCATCTTGTCGAGCTTTGATAATGGATAAACTTAGGCCCTCAATGACCAAAAGAAACAGTAGAGGAGAAAGTGGACATCCCTGTCGGAGTCCCCGAGAGGCTTTGAAAAAATCTGTGGGGAAACCATTGATTAGGATTGCATAGTTAACAGAGTTTATACATGCCATAATCCATTTCACAGCCTTCCATGGTAGGCCAATCTGGACAAGGATTAGTCTCAGAAAATTCCAGTTCACCTTATCATATGCTTTCACCAAATCCAATTGTAGAACAAGGGCTTCCCTCCGTCGCTGCTTGATAGTGTGAAAGATTTCCTGAGACACCCCCACAGCGTCATGGATCTGCCTCCCATTAAGGAAACCATATTGTTCCTTAGAAATGTGCCTAGATAGCACCGGTTTGATCCTTTCAGCAATAATTTTCGCAATAATCTTATAGACTATATTGCAAAGCGCAATAGGTCTGAATTCATCATAATTGTTCGGATGGGAGTTCTTTGGTATGAGAGCCAAATATGTAGAGTTTATTGCTCCAGAGACCATGCCAAGCTTCCGAGATTCTTCCACAACCATTCTGAGTTCATCACCCATGATATCAAAATTTTGTATAAAAATCTCCACCGTCCACCCATCTGGACCAGGAGATTTATCTTTGGCTATCCTCCTCAGAGTATTCTCCACTTCTGCCAGGGAGACTTCCAGATTAATAGTATCCCCCTCGTCCTCATTGAACATACGAGGGTATTCTTTAATAAGTTTGAATTGCTCCGCCAAATTAGTGTCCTTTGGGTCACGATAATACTCCTGGAAATGGAAAACAGCTTCATTCATCAGGTTCTCCTCCCCCCTGATCCTCCGACCCAGATGGTCATTCAAATCCCAGATTGAGTTTTGTATCCGACGGGAGTCTGCAAACTAATGAAAAAATTTTGTATTCATGTCTCCCGCCTTAATCCAAGTTGCTCTGCTCTTCAATCGCCAGGATTCTTCTTGCAACATGAGGATTTTCATTTTCCGACTCTCCAAGGTAGAGAGTTTGGCAAGTTCCCCCTTATCAAGTTCATAATCAACTCCTCTGTTCATCAGATATTCCACTTCCAGTTCAATCTGTGATAGTTCTTTTCCCATTAGTGTTTTTTTATTCTTTTCCCACTTTGTTGTGTATTCTTTCAATGACTTGAGTTTCACCGCCATCTTATCCATGGCCGATCTTTCCCCCGAAACATCTGTCTGCAACCACAAATTTCTCACTCCCAAACAGTATTCCTCCTCAGTAAGCCACGTAGAATTAAATTTGAAGGGAAAGGTTTTATGCCAGGGGTCATCGTCAAATTGTAGCACAATAGGTAGGTGGTCACTAATTTTTATTTGGTGCATCCAGGACCTATAGTTCTGTAGACTTGAAAGAAAAGATTCCGAAATTAGAAATCTATCAATACGCTTCTGAATCATCTGAAATTAGAAATCTATCAATACGCTTCTGAATCATTTGGTTATATAAATTTATATAAATGCAATCACTAATAATTCATGACAAAAAAACCAAATTGTGGCAATTATAATATTTTTTAAGTTAACTAACAAAACTTCTATTATTAGTAGAATTACATAAAATATAAAATAAATCAATAAATCATAGTTGAATTACATGAGAAACCAAGTCAATCATGGGAAACTAAGTCAATTACTGAAAAAGTTTTAATTGGGTTCTAATACCATAAACCAAAATTGCACAAAATTAAACTAAGGAGGAGAATTTTTTCCTTTATGGGGAATCTAAAATTGCTCCTCCTAGGAAACTGCCTTAAACAAAGAACTGGCGACATAGCAACATAGAAGAGCAAACCTGAATTGTTATGTCCAAGTCATAGCTATTGTTCATAGTCAAAACTAAAACAACTAAAAGACAAAGCCTGATTAAACCTGAAAAAAAGATCTCCCTTTTCTTTTGGAGGCCAATCACACACCTGCAAGGGGTATTCACTGCATCAGCCAAGAGATCCAATTTGGAGCAGATATTATTGACATCATCCAAGAGATCCAATTTGGAGCAGGTAATATTGACATCATCCCAAATGGTAGAAACCATTGGGCGAATAATAACTTAAGTTTGATCATTTTCCATGAGAAACCAACCAAGGAGAAATTTAAGGATCCAATACAACTCCAAACTAGAAACACCTTATGCGTTGCCATTTTTCACCTCAACCAAATTCACTTAGAAACTACTCGAGAGATTAGAAAATATGCCGAGGGTATTTCCATGTGATACCTTCTTTCCAATTGGAACTCTCGCCCTCCTCCGCCTCATCAAAAACCAAACCAACCTAATTTTACAACCACCATTAAAAATAAAACGATACCAATGAATACCAATTTAAAATTGGTTGCTTAATAATGGCAGTACTTTTAAAGTGTGAAATGTTTGATGGAGCTTAATAATTAATAAGACAATATAACATTTTTTATGTTTTTATAATATAATGTGAATTATTATGATGAAATTAAGAATAATCCTTTTAATCTAATTTAACCACATAAAATTAATATTTTTAATATAAAATTAGTTATTTAATATGAAAAATTTGAAGTTTCTAAAGTTTATTTTTTTAAGTAATATTTTTAATTTAAAATTAGTTAAATTTCTAAAGTTTTATGACTTTTATTTTTTAATATGAAAACCAAGTATGATTTTTGTTTTTAATATGAAAACTAAGCAAAGTTCAAAACTGTCTCTATAGTTAGTAGGAAAAAGACAAAACTCTACTTAACACAATAAATATATAAATGCCCACTATTTTTGAATATAGTCATTAGAACTTTAAATATATTATAAAAAAGTATTTCTCATAAATATATAACATTGGATTTGACATAATTTATAATAAAAAACTATTTTATTTTTCAAAATGCAGGATTTAAAAAGATTTTTTATTATTATTATTTAAATCAGTGAAATTAATAACAAAATGGACTTATGTTGATTTTATTTTTTTATTTTATTTTATGAGACGATGTAATATGTCTCTTTGATCCCTATTTTGTTGTAAGTGAAATACAATATGTAAATGTAACTATGTACTAGTTCCTAGGGAGGAGCTCAAGGGAAAGGCCCCGCCAACAAATTTTGTAAGTATTGTTATGATTTCTTAAGTCAAACCAAGTAACAGTTAAAACATGGTGATGTAAATTGGAATGTACACCTAGGAGATTGAATGTGTACTGCAACAAAATGATAATGACAAAGGAATCCAGTAGGGTGAGATGGTAATGGCTAGGAAGCCACGTGCATTCATTGATGATGACAATTGTCATCATGGTGCCTTGGGCATGAGAACAAAAGTGAACTCTTGATGATCAATTAAATAGGTATTAGCCTAAGTTAAGGTCAGTTGCGAGGCAATGCATCATTCTAGTAGAATGGTGAATGAATTAGCAACAGTTAAAGTGAATAGTGAGCTTCTATGATTATACTTTTTATTATACTTCTTATTAGTGCAAAGCTAACTAATACTATTATGAGCTATTAAAATATTATTAGTATAAAAAGGAGAGTAAATTTACATTCACTTAAAGAACATAAAGTAAACTAATTTATTATCAAAGTATCTATTATGATCGTTTATTATTACTATTATTATTGAAAATAATTGTCTCAACCAAAAAGAGGTGTTATAAAAATATATCTAAAGTTTTTAATGGAAAGAAACCAAGCTTTTCCAAGTTATTTAATTATAATTCTTTTTACATATTTACAACTAAAGAAATAATTTAATGAATTATAATTATTTTTACATATTTACAACTAGAGAAATAATTAGGAAATTAATGTGTATATAAATATAATTCATATGGAAATTCTTCCTTATGTTAAAAGAGGATGTGGCCATATACCCTATAAGTGCTAAGTTCAAGATTATTTTCATAATGATATTGAATAAAGATAAATGAATATATGCATTATGTTATAAACACTTGTTATATTATAAACATGCTTAAAACACTTGTTATATTATAAACATGCTTAAGGAGAATAAACAACTAGAATGTGCAACTTGAGAAAATAGTATATCATATTCAATTAAAAGAAGTATTGAATTGAGAAATGAGAAAATAATATATTATATTCATTTAAAAGAATGATTGAAATGAGAGAGGTCGTTGATTTCAGGGTTTTCTTATTTGTTGGAGAATAATGCTTACTATAAATTGGCTATGTTATAAAGAAACCATATATGAGAAGACAAAACGATTAAGTTTCAGCATATGAGATGGAATGACAACCTCTTTCGTAGCGAAGCATGTAACCAAATCAGACTAGGCCTCCATGGTAGAGAAGCGGACTTTTTTGGTTTCAATCATTTTGTTAGCTGTTTTATTGGTATTTTATGTATTATTTAAGTATGTAATGTAATGTTTATGGTTTTAATTTATCTAATTTGTGCAGTTTTGTATATATGCAGTGTTAAATGTTTTAAATCTAAATTGAGCCGAAATTTTATTTTTTTATTTAAAAAAAAAACATGTGTCAACCCTAATAAGCATGGAAGGAGTTACACATCCAATGCACCTTCGATGCTGTACAATGCACCTTCCACACAATTATATTTCATGATTTTTCATAATACTAATTTATTTTGTAAACATTCCAATAAATGTTGTTCCTTCTTGAATAAGATACAAGGTAGCAGAAATATACATTTAAATATGTATTAAGTTAATACATGTAATATCATCTCTGTAACCCCACATATTCTGCAACTAAAATGCAAGTATAACATATTTAGGTGTCAACTTAAGTTTAAGTCACGATTAATTTTATATCTATTACTTACTTATGAAATTATGACTATAAACCTAAAAACGAAGCTGAATTCTACCACTAGCTTATTATTTAAGATATTATTATTATTGCATATAAACTTATTATATATTTTGGATATTTTAGGTATCAGGATATTGTGATAAGGAAGAGCATCCTCCTCATAGAGAACTGCAACTGTTCCCTTGGTGGTATACATAAATATTTTAATGATGCATTGTCAATCGAGAGGGAAAGGCTCCAAAACATACTCCACCTTGGCAGTTTAACAAAACATGTATTTACCACTCTGTTCATGTTTTAACTAAATATGTAGTAATCTTTGTTAATGGATAGAGGGGTGCGGTCTTACTCTGCACATAGCAAGGAAGGCGTACCCTTTTTTTTAACCATGGGAACAACAACCTCCCAAGGGTATATCCAACAACCCGCAAGCCAGATATACCAGTAACTTGTGACTCGGCAGGGGTCGAGACCTCCCAAAGCCCACCGAGGTGAGCCTCTATCCCAGGGGTCGCCTATCCCTCAAGCCTTGTCACAATGGGCCAATGAGCAACCCTACCCCCCGCCGGTTTTGAACTTGTGACCTTTACAAAGATAACACATGTTCTTAACCATTAGGCTCACTCAAATGCTCTAAAGAAAACGTATTCTTACTCACCATTATGTATATACGTGTTAATGGGCATGCAAAAATGTCAATGTACCTTTACTTATATATTGAGGGTTGAACCAACCAGGTCGTAGATCTTGGCTCAAGCCCTCTATTAAAATATATAAGTAAATATATTCTAGGACAAGCCGGTAAGAATGAGGGCATAGCCCTTTGTTTACCCTTATAAACATGGGAAGAGGGCGTGCTCTTAAATCTCTTTTTCTTTTAATTATTTATTTGGTTGAGTTATTTAACAATAGATGCATAACCTCTTATCGAACAAAGGCGAGCAGAGCCAAGTCTCCTATCATCTTACACACTAGATGGGGCTTTAGTGGTTTTAAACCATGTTTCTTTCAAGATAATAACGTTAGTGGAGGTAGAGCAAAACTCCTTTTGATGTGTTGATCCATTTATACTATATTCAAACTTCAATGTATTAACATAAGTTAACCCTTGTACAAAGGATGGCTAGTATGTTTTTATAGTAATTTGTAATTTAGAGTTGTAATAATTTCTAAATATGTAATGTGTTGATGAAGGGCGTCATATCACTTTGAGGCAATTCCTTGAGGTGGTATGTGCTGTCAAGACTCAATGCTTTGCTCACCCGTTAAGATTAATCTCTATCCCATCCACCATTATAAGGAAATAATGGTTGCGTTGCACATTAATTTCCTTTATCTAGCACCAAATTACTGTCCAGGATAGATTTTCACCACTTATGACACACACATTCATTTAAAGAACCGGTTGTTCTTCAATTACTCACCGCCTTTTCGCATTAGGCGTTCCTTATATGGAATAGCCCATGTTGCCCACTAATGCTAATAAGAAGTCTCACCCCACTTCTATTAATACGTTTCTTCAGCACTCAATCATCCCACCAAAGAACAAGAAATCCAAATGTCACAAATTAAAAAATCGAAAATGAGTAAATGTTATATAAGTATGAATATATTTTCCTTATAAGGAATGCACAGGAAGAATCGAGAGTGCAGAGAGGAGCTTAGAGGAACCTGTGTCTAATTGAAAAGGAGATTTTGAATAAATTATCAAGTTGTAGAATCTAGGATGAGGTTTGACCATCCATATATCTAAGTGTTTATATAATATTATAAAGGTTCAAGTCTAGATATCAGAACCCGGATCCGAACATCCATTTAATTTGAAGTAAGAATCCTAGATAAATGGATGCATCGGTTCCTAGACAGGGTTCAAAGTAGACTTGAGGTTTTCACTATATGTTCCACCACACGAAGGGTTGCAAAGAATGAGTTTTTGAACTGGTATTGGTTAATTAAGAAGAAAAGAAAGGAAAACGAGATGGGGTTTAGCTACGATAGATTCCTAAGCTCGATATAAATTGTTGGAGCCTAATCCTCAGGGAGACTAAGAGTCACCCGGGAGTCCAAGAGTCCACTTGGGAATATGAAACCCAAGAGACATTTCTCATTGTATTTATATGTACAGTTGGTTAATGAGAAATACATTGAGCATTCACGCTTATTTTGTATGTGCATCTTCTTATATTTGGATTTGTTCCAACCAATTTTCCTATTTTCCCAAAGGGGAAACCTAATAGTGGTATCAGAGCATGCCTTGTTCTTAGACCTATGAGAGCTTCATCTGCATGAGAGTTAAGAGATGGAAGCTATATTTCTAGAGGCGCTATAATATTTTCTGTAAGAGCATACCATTTTTGTGTTGTGCTTGTTATTTCTTAGCTCTGCTCCAACTTATTATTCCTGCGATATTATGGCTTATCACTACTGCATTCTCTGCTAACTCCATACCTACCTGGATGGCGACAACTAGGGTTTGTCGACCTCGGATTGGGCTGCTGGTGGTTGTGAAGGATGTAGCTACCCTACTGGATGTCCTTTTCGCGTGCTGACGTTTGTCTAGGGATGGCAGAGGTGATGCACGGCTGTGGCCTCGTTTTTTCACATCAGGTAGGGGCGTTTTTGGACCATTTATTGGGGTTGTTACCCCCGTTTTTACCTAGTTTTTCACCGTTTACTGCTACTGGTTTCTCCATGGGTTACGAGGATTTGCTCGATTACGACAATGATCCTATGGAGGCTTGTGATATCTAGGCCTCTCCACGTGGAGGTTTTCAGGATGAGGTGGAGGCTAGGTCTTTGCTGGGTGGTGTCGATGTTTCGGGTAAACAGGTGCAATTACCCTTTCCTACTGTGTTTTCTTCTGCGGGTGTTCAGAACAGTTATCTTTCAACGGAACAATTCTCAGGGCAACATTGTTATGGTGCGGATTCTACGGCCGAGGTTTTGGGAGGAGTTTCGTGGAGTTTTGAGGGTCTTCACCACCCTTTGTTTTCTTCATCTGCTGCTCCGTTGAATCAGGGTGAGTCCTTTGATTCTCTAGGTGGTGATTGTGATGGTTTCATCCAGGGTTTTGATTGATTTGGTGGGGGGATTCCGATGATTTTTTAGGGTTCGGTGATTGGCTCAGCCCATCTGAGCGACTCTGTCTTTTTAGCGGATTTCTTGGGAACCCTAGAACAACATGTTTGCCCAAGTCCGTCTGCCTGTAGGGTGTCGAGTCTGGTTACTAGGTCAGCGGGGGGGTGATGACGGTGGGGAAACCTGCTCCCGACAGAAAGTTCGTAGGAAGTGGTTAAAGAACAAGGGTAAGGGGGCGAATTACACTCTGGGGGAGGATATTGGCTTTCATCAAGTATTGGAAATGACTAAACTGACTCTGGTTGGAAGGGATTGTGGTCGTTCCTTTGCTCTGCGGTCGGTGGCAGGTTGGACTGAGCAACATTGCCTAAGACAACTTGGATACGTTCCGGAAGTGGTGGCACTTTCCAGGAACTGGTTTGATTTTCATTTCACTCAGGAGGATCATGCTCTTTGGGTTCATAGCCGGAACTGGAATCTGGACCATGCGCCTTTTTTACTAAAACATTGGGATCCCCTCTTTGATGCTAGTAGGGAGCGTATGGACACCATCCCACTGTGGGTTCGGCTTCCGAGTCTTCCTCCTCACTACTGGTTTGAGGAACACTTCATGAACATTGGAAATATTCTGGGTACATTTCTTGAAGCCGACTTATCCTTCAGGGAAACTAAACAGCAGAAGGTAGCTCAGATTTTGGTGAATATAAATGTTAGGGATGGATTGGTGGATGGAATGGATTTATGCTAGGGTCCTTATGTTTTCCCACAGAAGCTGGGCTTTGAAAAAGTGCCTTTGCGCTGTCGTCGGTGCCATGAATACGGGCATCCAGTGGCCGAATGCTTGAATCCGCTACAGACTCTCAATGGCTCCCATCGTCAGAAACAAGGGGGTGTTGAGAGAGATTTTCATTCAGCTCCGGTTTCACCTACTCAAGGGATTTCGTCACAGGATTCTGACAGTGAACAAGAGATTCTTTCGGATAGACCCCCTCCGTCTCTAGTTGAGGAGGTAATTGGTAGACTGCGTTCGTCTTCGTGTCTTCAAGTGCCCTCCTTCACGGGTACTGCTTTTCCCTCTTGTTCTCAGTCTTTTAATTTTTTCGTGAAAAATGTTCGGTTTCGTGTCCCGACTGGCTTGAGGGTCTTAGGAATTTGACCATATCCTCTCATTTTTTGACGCCCCTTTCCACCCCTCCTTGCCCTACTACCCTAATTAAGGGTACTTTACCCTCTTTACCAACTGTCTCCCTTACCCCTCCTCCCCCTCATCTTGATCCTTCTTCCGTTGTGGTTCCTTTCTCGTCTCCTTCTCTTCCCCCCCCTGATTCCCCTAACTATGGTTATTTTCTTTGCTCCTTACTTAAACTATCCTCAGGAGGGCTTGGCAAAGGTAGGGTGAAACGGTCTAAAAGAAGAGGTCATTAGTATTTCATCTCCAATGTACAGTCTAAAGCATGTGAGGATGTGCTGGAAGGGAAACCACTCTCTATTGAACGGGCACTTAGAGCTGTGCGAGCCCAGAAGAAGGGCCTGAAATAAAAATTATGTCCTTCAACTGTCGGGGTCTCGTTGGTCCCCCTAAAAGATCAGCTTTGCGGAGGGTGGTCAATCTTGAACACCCTAATATCATTTTGTTACAGGAGGCGATGGGTGTTGGGGATATTGTTATATCCTGTCTGAAATGTTGGTTTTCGGGTTGGAACTTCGAAGCTTCGGATGCTAGAGGAAGGTCTGGAAGGCTGGCTATTGGTTGGAATGAAGTGAAGGTGAAGGTTTCCAATCTATGGGGGATGGAATCTGTTTTGGGTGGGACCTTTTCGTCTCTAGACATTGAAGGTGATTTCAATGTTATCAATGTCTATGGGCCATATCTTGATAGGATCCCCTTATGGGATTCCTTGTTTTCTAAATCTTTGGTTAGCAATGATTTTGTTATTTTGGGTGGGGATCTGAATTTTATCTTAAAATATAAATCACTTTAAATGGTTTTAAACAATCAAAATTAATAAAATATAAACAAATCAAAATAAACTTTATTTTAAAACCATTTAAATGAGATTTCACGCATTCTATACTTCGAAAATGAGATTCCTCCTTAGTGCAAGCATTAAACTGTCTGGCTTTTTGTGCATGCAAAAGATTCGGAGTTCTAAGACTTTAAAATCTGTGTCATAATGGGGTCCATGAAGAGCTCAGCAGAGTTCTGTTGAAATTGAGACTCAGACTGAGTGTGAAATCACGCGTCTTCCCCGAAACTGAAAAGAAACTTCAAAGTAGGTAAGATGCGACAAGAATCCTGTTTGGTTTGGAACCCCCTCCCACAAGGAAATTTCCCTTTAAATTCTCGGCTCTTTCGGGTTCACTGGACTGCCCATTAAATAGCCAGGTCGAGTTTATCTCATGAGTAAGAGGATCGATTATTTGCTGTTTTAATATTTCATTCTTGGGGTTTCCTGTTTTCTTGAAAATGGAGGTCTGGTCGAATTTGGGGTCGATCATGGCTACGGTTATATTCATACGGACCATAGCCAAAGATTACCTTCCCCCCGAATTCTACGGTTTCTTGTCCAAATCAATGCACAGGCTCATAGGGATAGTGTCTTCTAACATTTCAGTCGTGATAGAGGAGAACGATGGGATGAAGGTGAGCGAAGTTTATGAGGCAGTGCAGACTTACCTGAGCGCAAGGTCGTCTTCGGCTGCGAAGAGATTAAAACTGAAGAAGCCTAAGAATAACAAGGAGTTTACCTTCACCATGGATTCAAACGAAGAGATCGCAGAGGAATATGAGGGGATCAAACTGTGGTGGGTCTTCCACAGCAGTGAGCGCAAACAGCAGGTCATGTTCTCCTGGGACAACACCTCCCAGGAGAAACGGTATTACAAGTTAACATTTCACAAGAAACACAAGCAAATCATATTCGATCAGTATCTTCCCCACGTCATGGCCGAAGCGAAAGTGCTGGAGATTAGAAGCCGCTACCGGAAGCTTTACACCAATCAATCCAATTCCAGTTCCTATCGATACCGGAACAGAGTGTGGACGCCCGTTGTGTTCGATCATCCTGCGACTTTCGGTACTCTGGCTCTCGAACCAGATCGGAAGCAGGATATCATAGAAGACCTCCTAAGATTCTCGAGGGGGGAGAAGTACTACAGGCAAGTTGGGCGAGCGTGGAAGCAAGGTTATTTGCTTTACGGTCCCCCTGGCACGGGCAAGTCGAGCATGATTGCCGCCATGGCTAACTTTCTAGATTATGACATCTATGACCTAGAGCTTACCCAAGTGAAGAACAACACGGAACTCAGAAAGCTTCTCATCGGCACCACCAACAAATCGATCATCGTCATAGAAGATATCGACTGCTCTCTCGATCTCTCGGACCGCAAGAAGAAGAAGAAGCAGCCACAGAAAGATGGAGAGGAGGCCGAGAAGCCATCCGAACCGGATGAGAGCGAAGAGAACCAGGACAGCAAAGTGACCCTCTCAGGGGTTCTGAACTTCACGGACGGGTTGTGGTCGTGTTGCGGAAGCGAGAGATTGTTCGTCTTCACCACTAACCACATCGAAAGGCTCGACCCGGCGCTTCTCCGGTCTGGTCGGATGGATAAACACATTCTGCTCTCGTTCTGCACTTTCGGAGCATTCAAGATTCTTGCCCGCAGTTACCTCTCCATTGAAGACCACGAGCTGTTTCCCGACAACGAAGATCTGATAGAGGCTGCTCAGATAACTCCTGCCGATGTAACTGAACATCTTATGAAGATGGCTGACCATCCCACTACTGCCCTCGAAAAGCTGATTGAAGCTCTTCGCGAAGCCAAGGAAAGAATAACTAGCGCCGCTCTGAAGGGCATATCAGAAGAGAATATTGCTTCTGCTGCGACAGAGGGTCCAGTGTAATGTCAGAGCCAATCTTTGCTTAAAACTCCGACATCCAGTAGAGGTTATCAGTATCCGCATAGCAGAATTATTAAGAAAAGTTAGATTTTCAGTATCTCGTAGTCATATTAAATTTAGTCTGTAATCTCTTCTCTTTTCCTTTTTCACATCGTTTGTTATCTCTAAGCATCTCGCGGTCAAAATAAATTGAGTTTGTAATCTTTTCTTCGTCCATTGCACCATTCCTGACCACCAAGAGTCAAACTTAATTGACTTTCAATTAGTTAGAAACTGATCAAATAATTTAACATTAACTTGCTGAAGCTGCTGCTTCGTGTAGGTTTGGATTTTGACCTTCCACGGTAGCTATTTTCAGTGGTTATTAATTAAATTAACAATTTAAAAAAAAATAAGAAATTTCACTGCCAAAGCAATTCTTTACTCTAATTGTATTATAGTAAGTTAAATTTTATAAATATATTATTCTATTTTTATTTTACATTAATTAGATTTAATGTATATATAGAAATATTTCTGATATTCAGGGATTTGAACGGGATCTCCATGTTAATACATTAGCAGTAATACAAAATCTTCGTTAGTTAACCCTACCATGGAATACCAACCCAAACTTTGACATTGGAAATTCAATTTGGCATTTTTTCGTATTATTAAAATAACAATGTTTTCATTGAGGATAAGCTCATGATTTCTCATGTGGAACAACCAAACCAAATCGTTCCTTGTTCGTCTCAATCTCAATTTCACGGAGGAATAGTGGTTGAAACTGTAATTTTCATTGTTTAAATTGTAATTTTGATGAAATTGTATAATTGTAGAAATTGCAATTTTTATGTAAGTTTTTGGTAAAAAAATCACTAGCTGTTTTGATTGTTCTTTATCTTAAGTATTTCTGAGTATTCAGGGTATTTTTCTTTTATAATTATTGTAATCTGTAATGAGAGGGGAGGTTCCAGCCAAGGGGGCTGCGATGAGACACTTATGAGGGTCATGGATACATGTTTTACGTTTTCACTATTTGGTTATATCAATATACCTATGTTTTCATTCATATATGTGCATTGGCATGTACAAAGAAAACATCCATATTATATATAATTTTTTGAAATTTCAATTTATTAAGCATTCAAAATTTCAATTTATCAATAAGCATAATCATTACTATTTAATTTTTTTAAAAATTTAATCTCTGTTATTCCTAATGTATGTCAAACAGGACCTTGTTATTAGTTAATCTTTCTTTAATTTCTATTATATGTAATCTTTTGAAATTTCAATTTATCAACCATTCAGAATTTCAATTTATTAACAATTCAGAGTTTCAATTTATGAATAAGCATAGACATTGTCTTGTTATAATAGGTTTTTTTTAATGGCAAATAGAATATTATTGTTTTTTATTTGTTTTAAATAAACATTTATATTTTACCATCCCATTTAATAATATTTTAATATAATAAAAATATTTTAACTTTTTAATATATATATATTTTTAAAGGTATATATTTATAATTATAATTGTAAGTACATATTATTTTTCAATGACAAAATAGTAAAAACAATAATAACATAATTAGAGTAGAATACATAATATCTATAGAATATTATTAGAGACGATACGCAAAAAATAAATAATGAAAAAACCTAATACAAATAAAATACTGAAGTAGTTTGCTTATATATAATACCTGTAATTAAATATTCACAAATATATAGTGCTTATATATAATAGTTGTAATTAAATATTCACAAATATACCATAAATGTACTTAGACATTTATATGGTGTGAAAATATGTATGTAGAAGTTTATATAATAAAATTAAACATATATTTAAAAAACAAAAAACATAAAATCTCAACAACCTAGACTTAATGAGGTGTGAGAGACACCTAGTTATTAATAATTATTTTAATAAGAAAGTATGAAATTGAATGGTATTTTTATAGTGTTTGAATAATTAAAGTTTGTTTTTTTAAATTGGTTTTCAAAATTTAATTATCTAAAAATCTGTATCCATATTACACTAGACGGAATATTTGACGAATTAGAATTTACCCAATTATGCTACTATGGTAAAACATAAAAAAAAATAAGATTGTTTAGAAGCAATTTTAAATTAGTATTGTTTTTAAAGATGATAAATAAAATAGGTTGCATTTGTTGTTTTTATTTTTATTTTAATAATTTATAATAAGCAAATTTTCAATTAAAATCTGGTCATTGGTTATCAACAAAATTAAGAAAGTGCTAATTAAATAATTTTTCCCGATTTGATAATAATTCCTCCCTTAATTCCAGTTTATTATTAATTAAAAAATTTTAGTCTTCGAACAATGAAAATCTTCATATATCTTTTAGTGAAAATGAATTGCAATTACACAGAGTTTTCAAAGTTTTTAAGAGTTATATTGTGCCATGAAAAATGTTATACTCTCCCATGAAGTATTGAGCTCTTTCAATTATTTATATTGAGCTCTTTCAATTAAGAGTAAGCTATACTCTCGACTATTTGCACTTAGGTAGTCGGAATTCTCACGTTGTTTATCATAGTCTGATTTCTTGCTCGTCGACCCAAAATCCATTCGCTATCCGTTGGTCCCCTTACTGTCTTTTATTGGGGTTGTTACCCCCGTTTTTACCTAGTTTTTCACCGTTTACTGCTACCGGTTTCTCCATGGGTTACGAGGATTTGCTCAATTACAACAATGATCCTATGGAGGCTTGTGATATCTGGGCCTCTCCACGTGGAGGTTTTCAGGATGAGGTGGAGGCTGGGTCTTTGCTGGGTGGTGTCGATGTTTCGAGTAAATAGGTGCAGTTACCCTTTCCTACTGTGTTTTCTTCTGCAGGTGCTCAAAACAGTTATCTTTCACCGGAATAGTTCTCAGGGAAACATTGTTATGGTGCGGATTCTGAGGCCGAGGTTTTGGGCGGAGTTTCGTGGAGTTTTGCGGGTCTTCATCACCCTCTGTTTTCTTCATCTGCTACTCCGTTGAATCAGGGTGAGTCCTTTTATTTTCTAAATGGTGATTGTGATGGTTTCATCCAGGGTTTTGATGGATTTGGTGGGGAGATTCCGACGATTTTTGAGGGTTCTGTGATTGGCTCAGCCCATCTGAGCAACTCTGTCTTTTTAGCGGATTTCTTGGGAACCCTAGAACAACGGGGTTTCCCGAGTCCATCTGCCTGTAGGGTGTCGAGTCTGGTTACTAGGTCGGCGGGGGGTGATGACGGTGGGGAAACCTGAGCCAACAGAAATTTCGCAGGAAGTGGTTAAAGAACAAGGGTAAGGGGGAAAATTACACTCTAGGGGAGGATATTGGCTTTCATCAGGTATTGGAGATGACTAAATTGACTCTGGTTGGAAGGGCTTATGGTCGTTCCTTTGCTCTGCGGTCGGTGGCAGGTTGGGCTGAGCAACATTGGTTGGGACAACTTGGATACGTTCTGGAAGTGGTGGCACTTTCCAGGAACTGGTTTGATTTTCATTTCACTTAGGAGGATCATGCTCTTTGGGTTCATAGTCGAAACTAGAATCTAGACCATGCGCCTTTTTTACTAAAACATTGGGACCCCCTCTTTGATGCTAGTAGGGAGCATATGGACACCATCCCACTGTGGGTTCGGCTTCCGAGTCTTCCTCCTCACTACTGGTCTGAGGAACACTTCATGAACATTGGAGATATTCTAGGTACATTTCTTGAAGCCGACTTATCCTTCAGGGAAACTAAACAGCGGAAGGTAGCTCGGATTTTGGTGAATATAAATGTTAGAGATGGATTGGTCGATGGAATGGATTTATGCTGGGGTCCTTATGTTTTCCCGTAGAAATTGGACTTTGAAAACGTGCCTTTCCGTTGCCATCGGTGACATGAATACGGGCATCCAGTGGCTGAATGCTTGAATCCGCTGCAGACTCTCAATGGCTCCCACCGTCAGAACAAGGGGGTGGTGAGAGATATTTTCATTCAGCTCCGGTTTCACCTACTCATGGGATTTCGTCACAGGATTCTGGCAGTGAACAAGAGCTTCTTTCGGATAGACCCCCTCTGGATCAAGTTGAGGAGGTAATTGGTGGACTGCATTCGTCTTCGTGTCTTCAAGTGCCCTCCTTCACGATTACTGCTTTTCCCTCTCGTTCTCAGTCTTTCAATTTTTTCGTGAAAAATGTTTAGTTCCATGTCCTGATTGGCTCGAGGGTCTTAGGAATTTGACCATATCCTCTCATTTTTTGACGCCCCTTTCCACCCCTCCTTGCCCTACTACCCTGATTAAGGGTACTTTACCCTCTTTACTAGCTGTCTCCCTTACCCCTCCTCCCCCTCGTCTTGATCCTTCTTCCGTTGTGGTTCCTTTCTCGTCTCCTTCTCTTCCCCCCCTGATTCCCCTAACTATGGTTATTTTCTCTGCTCCTTACTTAAACTATCCTCAGGAGGGCTTGGCAAAGGTAGGGTGAAACGGGCTAAAAGCAGAGGTCATCAGTATTTCATCTCCAATGTACAATCTAAAGCATGTGAGGATGTGCTGGAAGGGAAACAACTCTCTATTGAACGGGCACTTAGAGCTGTGTGAGCCCAGAAGAAGGGCCTGAAATGAAAATTATGTCCTTCAACTGTCGGGGTCTCGTTGGTCCCCCTAAAAGATCAGCTTTGCGGAGGGTGGTCAATCTTGAACACCCTGATTTCATTCTATTACAGGAGGCGATGGGTGCTAGGGATATTGTTATATCCCGTCTGAAATGCTGGTTTTCGGGTTGGAACTTCGAAGCTTCAGATTCTAGAGGAAGGTCTGGAAGGATGGTTGTTGGTTGGAATGAAGCGAAGGTGAAGGTTTCCAATCTATGGGGGATGGAATCTGTTTTGGGTGGGACCTTTTCGTCTCTAGACATTGAAGGTGATTTCAATGTTATCAATATCTATGGGCCATATCTTGATAGGATCCCCTTCTGGGATTCCTTGTTTTCTAAATCTCTGATTAGCAATGATTCTATTATTTTGGGTGGGGATCTGAATTTTTCCCTAGGACACGCAGAAGTCTGGGGTCCTCATGCTCAGATTGATCCTCTTATGGATTTATTTATTCTGAAATCGGCTGAGAAGAACTTGATTTATGTGGAACCGGTCGCATTAGACCGACTTGGAAGAATAATCGTGTTGGAGATTGTCAGGTGGCTAAAAGACTAGATCGGTTCCTGCTGGCGGAACGACTGGTGGATAGATTTTTTCATCTGAGGCAGTGGGTGGGTTGTGGAGGCTGTTCTGATCACTTTCCTATTTTCTTTGAACTTTTGGATGGACCTTGTAAAACGCCTAGTCCTATGAAGTTTAACAAAGTTTGGCTGAAGGATCCGTCCTTTTATGATGTGAAAAAATCAGTTTGGATTCCTTATTGTCCTGGGGACTCCAGCTCAGCTTCTTTCCAGTTTGCTGCAAACATCAAAAGATTAAAGAAGCCCATTAAGAAGTGGGATTTCGAGAAGGGGCAGAGGGAGGATATGGAACTTAAACATATTGAAGGGGATTTGTCGTTACTCTATGAAGGTGATGGGGGGGGTTTTGAACCAAGATTCCAAATACACCTTGGTTCAGCTGGAAGGTCGAAGGAATACAATTCTTATGGATAAGGAGGAGACTTGGAGGTTGAACAGTAGGGCTATTTGGCTGGAAAGTGCAGATGACAATTCAAATTTTTTTCATGCTTATGGAAAAGGGAGACGATCCTCCAATACTATCTGGAGCCCGAAGAATCAGTTTGGAGAATCTCAGCATTCTTTTGAAGCTATGGGAGAGGCTAGGGTCAATCATTTTCAAACTCTTTTTATGGCTAGTGAACATGTTTCTATTGCAGAAGTGATCTAAGTGGCGCAACTGTTCCCCCGTTTTGTGGAATATGAGGACAATAGAGATTTGATGGAATAAATCACGGAGGAAGAATTGAAAGATGTTCTCTCTAGTTTTCAGAAAGATGAAATTCTTGGTCCCGATGGGTGGATGATTGAATTTTTCCTTGATCTTTTTTATTTCTTTAGAGAAGACCTTTTGAGAGTGGTTGAAGTTACAAGGCAAGCTGGTAGGATTCCAACCAGTTTTAACTCTACTTTTATTGCATTAATTCTCAATTCGGATTCCCCTATTTCCCTCAATGATTTTAGACCTATATCCCTGTGTAATTGTATTTACAAGATTGTAACTGGTGGACTCCAGGAATGGATACCTAATTAGGGTAGCTAAACCGGAAGCATACTTTAATTATCGACCAGGGATCCTATAAACTTAAGAGGTGCTAAGCACTATATGTGCTCTATAGGATTGTCTTCATCATTTTAGGGTGATGGGGTGTGTCTTGAAGGTTTCTTGAAAAGGGAATGGAAGTGATATGCTCTTAAACAACGAATGAAGGAATATGAAAATATGGTAAATTTATAAGCTAGAAATGATGAAACTGATAGATCTTTATGCTAAGAATTAAATACTGAAAGACTGTAAATTTAATCTAAGAAATCAAATGCCGAAAGCTTGGGAAACTTGATTTGGAAATAAAGTGCTGAAAGCTGGAAGTTTAATTAGAAATTGAATGTTGAAAATTAATCAAACTTGATCTCATTCAAATCCAATGCTGAAAGCAATAATCATCTATTCTATTCAAATCCAAAGAACTAAAACGATTAACTCCTATATAACTGAACTCTGATAAAATAAAGCTACCTCTGTATTAGACCCTCTCAGCCCTAAGATGAAGGGCATCCAGCCCTCATTACAGAGGATTGATAGAACCTGTGGGTTTTCATAAATGGGTTTGTGATCTTCTGTTTCACTCTTTTTGAACCCCTTTGTCATCTTGAATCTTCTACTATAATCGAAAAACCAAAAAATTTGAGTGTGGTTGACTTACCTCAACTGGCCGAGATTGATCACAGGTTCGAGGGAAGCTTGCTGGCTGAGTGACAACACAAATTTTCGGTCTTCCTACTTCTAGAAAGATTTGTATTACAAGCCTGGATCTTTTTTGTAGATTATGTTGCCTTATTTAGTTGTTTTCACGCACTTATCCCGATCATCGTGCATCGTACTTGTTGCCTTATACATTCCTTTTCATTATTGCACCCTGCGTTCTTTTCATCATTTGTACATTGCACTTCTACTCTGATCATTGGGGAATATGGTAACTAGATGCGGGTGCTGTCATTCGTTGACATGTTTGATGGTAAGTAATCATGATTCTGTGAGGTTACTCCTGAATCGTGCCGCCGAATTAACTTAAAAGTTGTCCTCAGCTTTGGAAAATAACCGTTTTGTGGGGGGTTTTGATTTGATTTGAAAATAAATTAGAGAGTTAAGTCATAACCTTCCATGCTTTGCATACTTGATTGTATGATCCGTGGTTGATTTTATGGGCGTGGAATTATGTAGTTGAGATCAGCTGCGTCTGTAGTGATTTTGGGAGTGTCAGTAGTCGCGTCTTTTTTTCTTTTTTTTTCTGCCTTTCAGTTGGAATTACTGCCTTTGTTTGCTTGATTTTCGTGCAAGAATGTTGATGTGACTTTTCATTGTGTTCAGCATTGTGTTGTAGTGATGCTCCAAATGGTGATTTGATTTCTGTAGTGGTAGCTTGCTGGTGATTTGGCTCTCTTGAATTGATTGCTGGCTTGCTTGAATTGACTTGTTGCTGGCTTGCTTAACTTAGATTTGCTGGCTTGCTTGATTTAGATTCTGAAAGTTGATCTTTGTTTGTATTTCTTTTGATGTTGGCTTTCATTCGGCTGGTAAATGTTTGCTGGCTTGCTTGATTGAATTGCTGGCTCGCTTGATTTATAGTGCTGGCTAGCTTGATTGATATTGATGGCTCGCTTGATTGTTTTATGGTTCGCTTGAATTGACTTGCTATTGGCTTTGTTCATAAATTGTTATTGGTTGTGCATGGGGATGGATCAAGTCCATCAATTGTGTTTGTGAGATCCTGAGTGGATCATGTTTTCATTTTCTGTTGTTTTGTATTTTTCATTTTTCATTTTTCATTTTTTTTTTCTTTTTTCTATTTTTTCGTTTTTTTTTCATTTTTTTCATTTTTTTTCTTTTTCTATTTTTTTTTGTTTTTTTTTTCATTTTTTCATTTTTTCATTTTTTTCATTTTTTTTCCTTTTTCAATTGTTCTCTTCGAATCAAGAAATTTTCAATGATGTTCTAGGCTCTCTATCAGCATTAGATTCTACTAATAAAGTGTGTGTGTGAACTATTTTCTGGATTTTGGTGTCTTATAGAGTTTGAGTCTGTATCCATTCACAATCATGGGGAATTTTTCCTCATCTATTGTTGTAATTCTGATAGCTCCATTGTCATAGATGTGTTCAACGATGTAGGGTCCGAGCCATCTGGTTGTCAGTTTTCCTTTGAATGTGTGAAATATGGAGTCATAGAGTAGTGCCCAGTCACCTTCTTTGAACTTCTTCTGCTTGATGTTCTTTTCATGCCATTTCTTTCTTTGTTTTTGGATGATTTCAGTGTGGCCAAGTGCTTGTTGGCGTTGCTCATCTAGTTGATTTAATTGTAGTATTCGTTCTTGCTGGATTTTTGAAAGTTCCATGTTCAACTCAGTTGCAATCCTCAATGTTTTGATCTCAAACTCAATGGGCAACATTATTTTCTTTCCATAGACTAGCTCATATGGGGTGAAGCCTGTTGTTGTCTTCCATGTAGTATTATAAGCCCAGACTGCCTCACTTAGTCGTTCTGCCCAATATCTTTTGTGGAGTTGTATAGTTTTTGTCAAGATCCTTTCTATTTCTCTGTTTGTCACCTCAGCTTGACCATTAGCCTGAGGGTGGTAGGGAGTATATTTTTTGTGTTTAACCTTGTTTCTTTTAAGTAGGTCTTCTATAAGGTTGGATGTAAATTGTGGGCCCTGATTAGAAACTAGCTCTCGTGGGACTCCAAATCTATGGAAGATTTGCTCTGTAAAAAACTTTGCCACATTAGTTTCATTTGCTGCTGCAAGTGCTGCTACTTCTGCCCACTTTGTAAGGTAGTCAGTGCATACAAGGATGTAGCTTTTTTGATTTGATTGTGGGTTGAATGGGCCAACGAAATAAAATCCCCATTTCTTGAATGGTTCCAATGAGATTTGCGGATGGAGAGGCATTTGTTCTCGTTGTGTAGGCTTCCCCATTCGTTGACAGTCATCACAATGTGAAACATATTCATAGGTGTCCTTGTGGAGTGTTGGCCAATAATATCCAGTCTGCAATATCTTGTAGGTTGTCCTCTTTGCAGCATAATGTCCTCCACATGGTTCATTATGTGCGGCATGCAGTATGTCATGTACTTCATCTTCCCTAATGCATCTTCTCAATACTTGGTTTGGTCCTTTTTTGAAAAGCATGCCTTCTATCCATGTGCAGGTGGCACTTTGCCTTATGATTATGTTCTTCTCTTGGTGTCTATAATGTTGTGGGAATTCTCCAGACACTAAGTAGTTTGCTATGTCAGCAAACCATGGGCTTCTTGTGGAGATTGGAAAGAGATGCTCGTCAAGAAAATTGTTATTTACCACTTCATTGTCTTTTCCATGGGTTAGCTTAGATAGAAAATCAGCCACTACATTGTGTTTGCCTGGCTTATCCAAAATTGTGATGTCAAACTCTTGCAGGAGGAGTAGCCATCTAATGATTCGAGCACTTGTGTTAGGTTTGTTCATGAGATACCTGATTGTTGAATGGTCTATGTGGACAAACACTTGGTATCCAATTATGTAGTGCCTGAATTTGTTAATGGCATGTATGACAGCCAAAAACTCCTTCTCTGTGACTGTATAATTTAATTCTGCTCCTGCCAAGTTTTTGTTGATACAGTATATGGCATATGGATTCTTCTCTCTTTCTTGTCCAAGTACAGATCCAATGGCCTTATCTGATGCATCAGAGTGGATGTGGAATGGAAGTGCCCAATTTGGTCCTTGGAGTACTGGGGCTGTAATTTTTTTCTCCTTGAGTTTGTCAAATGATAACATACAATGTTTTGTCCAATTAAATTATGTGTCTTTTGTGAGAAGGGAAAACATTGGTGCAGCAATCTTGCTATAACTCTCAATGAATCTTCTATAGTATCCCGTTTGTCCAAGAAAACTTCTCACATCTCTTTGTTTCACAGGTGGTGGCAGTGTTTTGATGACTGTGACTTTTGCCTGATCAAATTCTATTCCTCTCTGTGAAATATGGTGTCCAAGCACGATGCCTTCTTCCATGAGCATTCTACATTTATCATTACTGAGGCATAAGCTCATATCGATACATTTTTCAAAACCAGTTCTAGATGTTTTAGTGCTTGATCAAAATCATGGCCATAGGGTGTGAAGTCATCCATGTAGATCTCCATTTGTTCATTAATAAAATCAGAGAAGATACTTAAGATTTCCCTCTGAAAAATTGTTTGGGCATTACAGATCCCAAAGGGGAGCACTCTGTATGCATAAGTTCCCCATGGGCATGTGAATGTTGTTTTGTCATGATCAGCTGGGTGAATGAGGATTTGGTTGTACCCACTGAACCAATCCAAGAATGAGAAAAACTTGTTCCCAGCTAATGTATGTAGTACTTGGTCAATAAATGGGAGAGGAAAGTGATCTTTCTTGTTTGCCTTATTGAGCTCTCTATAGTCCACACAAATCCTCCACTTCCCTCCTTTTTTAGGAACTATGACCAGTGGTGATACCCACTCACTATCTGAGATTGGGTATATGAACCCTGCATCTATCAGCTTTTGTAATTCCAGCTTAACTATGTCCTTTAATGCTGGGTTCATTCTTCTCTGTGGTTACCTGATAGGAACAACACCTTCCTTTATATAGATATAGTGCTTATAGATGTCTAGGTGGATACCCTTCCTGTCAGTATACATCCATGCAAAGGCTTTGTTGTTGTCTGTTAGTACCTTCAGTAATTGTTGTTCTTGTCCTGGCTCCAAATTGGAGTTAATATTAACCGTCCTGCCAGGCATTATCTCGATTGTTTTTATCTGGATTGGTTGTTGTTCAAGTGTGAGTACCTCTGCCCACATTTTGTCAGCATCGTGGTTTAATGTTTCCTCTCCTTGTTGTTGACCTGTGCCAAGAAAATATTCAAACATATTCTGATTAGAAGAAGCATTTTGAATAAACCTATCTAAATGACTATCTTCGCCAATGGATTTTAGTGATAGGGCAACTTCAATTGTAAGGACAGGTTGTATGTGTTGGTTGGATGTGTCATCATAATTGTTTGTTGAGTTATGATATTCTAGGTCTGAAGACTTCCTTGTTGGAGGATAAATCATGATTTTCTTCCTAGCTTGGCCACTAGTGATTGTCATGTTGCCCGATTTGCACCCTATGTAAGCATTTGCAGTTGCCAGCTAGGGTCTCCCTAGTATTATTGGGTATCCACTAAGTTTACTCTTTACTTCGATGACTATGAAATCAGCTGGTTATTCCCAGGATTCTATGTTGATAATTATGTCTTCGAGCACCCCTTCAGGTTTTACTATTGATGTATCAGCTAACTGTAGGATGGTAGTTGTTGGTCTGACCATTGATTGTAGTCCCAGGGCTATCATGGTATCCTTAGTCATTACATTTATTGCAACCCCTAAATCAATTAGGTTGTTGGCGATATGTTTTTTGTTGATGGTCACTTTTACTACTGGGCTACCTGGATCAAGATATTTGGGGTTAACAATGATACCTAGCATTAAATATGCTAACTGGCCTACTACATTTATGGTTGGTGGGTCACATCTTCTTCTACCAGGTCTTTTCAAACAATTTTCTTTAATAAACTTGTTGAAAATAGGCACATCTATGATGGCCTATAAAATTGGAATTTGGATATTCAAGTGTTTCAATTCGTTCAGAATTGCATTTTCCTATTATTCTCTTGTATTTCGTACAAGTTTTTCAGGGAATGGAGGGTTTCTATTTTGTGTGAGTGGTCGAATTTCTTCCTCCCGAGGGCTTGGCTCATCTGGATGTTGAATATGAGGTTGTGTTGTTTGTTCGTGAGCCTCATCTTCTTGATTATTCTATGTGTGTGTATTTTGCAATGTTTTCCCAGACCTTAGATTAATTTCGTCTATCTCTAGCGTATCCACAACATAAGTTGGAAACTGCCCCATTTCAGTATTGTAGGCTTGTTGTTGCCTTGGCCTGTTGTTGTTAGGGTTTGGAATTGGCTGGGAAGGAATTGGTGGAGGTCTGGGGGGTGGTTGGTTTTGTGGTGGTGGCATGATGAGTGGTTGTTGTTGCTGTAATGGAGCCCTCCAATTTGATGAATCGGGATATTTATTTCCATAATTCGTGGTTGGTTGAGCAAAAGGTGTGGGGTATGGAGAGTAAGATTGTGGGTAATAAGGTTGTTGACATGGTTGGCTTTGCTGCCACTGGTTTGGGCTTGGCTGATATGGCCACGGGGCTGGTACTGAGTTCCAATTTTGTTGGTTACTTCCTTGATTATAGTAGGCTTGGTTGTTGGGTTGGTAAGGCCTAGCAAAGTTATTTCTCCTTTGATTGATGAAACAGAGTTGTTCTATTGCACCTTCAGTTGTGGGCTCTTGAATAGCAGCTTTGCATGAGGGTAACAGAGGACACTTATCAGTGGAGTGATCGTCAGTACAGAGGCCACATATTTCTATGGTGTTTAGTGTGCATTGCCCCTTCTCATGCTTCTTCCTGTAGCGTGGACAAAAGACTGCCAATGCTTGGTTTATTTTGTCTTCTTTCTTCTTAATTTGAAGTGCATCAAGTTGCATGGCCAGGGATTGTAGGATATCGATCTTAATGTCATCTAAAAGGTTCCCTAGATCAGAATTTGTAAGGTTTGGTCCTGAAGATGTTGATCCCCCAATAAATGGGTGTGAATCCCTTGTCTCACTTTTACCTTTCCTATATCTAGAATAGTTTTTGACAATTTGCAGGATTTGGTCATACGTTTTCTGAAATATATCTCCATCTCCCAGAAGGTTTAAAACTTCTAGATTTTCTTCATTTATCCATCTGAGAAGGACAAGTTTAAGTGATTCTTGATCTAAGGTGTAGTGACTAGCTCGCTTGTAGCTGAGCTGAAATCTTTGAGCATAATATTCTAATGATTCTCTTTCTCCTTGTTGCATTCTGAAGATTTCATCTCTTGTATCTTTTTCCTTACAGTAGTCCCTGTACTTTTCTAGGAAATTTTGTTTCATTTGGTCCCATGTAAAAATGTTGTTCCCTTCTAGGCTCATAAACCATCTAAGTGATAGATCTTTCAATGTAGATGGAAAGAGTCTTAGATTTTGTGCATCAGTGGTGTAGCCAAATGACCTACAAACTACCTCAAACTCAAATAGGAATGTGTCAGGATCCTCTGAGTGTTAAATTTTCAGAATTTACTTCAATCTGATCTAGGATCTTAACTGAGAGAACAACATGTACAGCAAATCTACAGCATATTAACCATGGACAATAATGCAAGCACACAAGAGACACAGAGTTTACTTGGGGAAAACCATAAAGGTGAAAAACCCCAATAACTTCCTCAGAGGTAGATAGAAAAATGATACAACCAGAATACAAGAGATAGTCTTCTCCTAGAAGCAGAGCCTCCTTCTCCACAAGTGAGCCACTCTCCCAAGTGTGAGTGAGAGAATAGAATGTGTAAAATGAGAGAGACACACTCTCTATTTATACACTAACTTGACTTGACCTTTATTCAACTAGGTCGGCCTCAACTTAACTACTTAACATAATGCTGACTGAGCCGACCCCCACTAGGGTGGTCTAATAACCCTTTGACCCACATGGCTGACCCCCAATAGGGTGGTCTAATAACCCTTTGACCCACATGACTTATACAGGCCCGACCCCAACAAGGTGATCTAATAACCCATCAAGTATAAGTTAAGACACTTACAATATAAATGACGACACTTCTGTATAGAGGAATAATAACATCTCTATAGGAATACAACCACTTCCGTATAGAGGAATACAATATACATATATGTAAAACACATTCCGAAGTTACATATACATCAACACTCCCTCTTAACTAGGAAGGTATTTCTCGACACAGGTCTTCTAGCACAAGTCATCTTCTCTAGATCATCGTCACTGCTGCTGCTATCTCAATCAATCTCTAAATCTACTCGTCATAGGAAGTTCTACAGAGCCATTCCTTTTTCATACTGGATGTAGGCCCACCACTTGCAGGTCTTCGTCATGATTGGCCATACTGTGGAAATCTCAAGACTTATTACGTGCGTCACAAAACCTTAAAAGAGTCTCTTGACTAGCAAGAACCCTAAAGAGCATCTGAGGCCTTTTCATCCTGTCCAGATCTCCAGGACTTATTACATGTGACCCCACCACAAAACATCGAAGGAGAATCCCAGGACTGATTACGAGCACAAGGCTCAACCTATTGAATCTCCCAAGGCACAAATTACATGTGGTCACCACAAAACCTCGAAAGAGCATCCCATGACTGATTACGAGCACAAGGCTCAACCTATCGGATCTCCTCGGGCACAAATTACATGTGGTCATGGAAAAACCTTGAAAGAGCATCCCAGGACTAATTACGAGCACACGGCTCAACCTATCGGATCTCCCAGGGCACAAATTACATGCCATAGGACAAAACCTCGAAAGAGCATCTGCCAGATATCCCAGGGCACAAATTACATGCCATTGGAAAAACCTCAAAAGACTATCTGCAGATCTCCTAGGGCACAAATTATATGTCCTCCCAAGCAAAACCTCGAAAGAGCATTTGCCAGATATCCCAGGGTACAAATTACATGCCATAGGAAAAACCTCGAAAGACTATCTGCAAATCTCCCAGGGCACAAATTACATGCTTATCTGCACAACCTGTTCCACGGCCACAGAGTATAAACCTGATACTCACCATACATCATCCTGATGTACACATGATCATCCTAATCATCATCATTGCAACATCCTGCTGCATGTCATCTGGAGCAACATCCCAAAGCTTGTCATCCATGATCATCCTAATCATACAATGCATCTACCTAATGCATACCAAGTATCTACCTGATACATATCATCATACATGATCCACCTGATCATACAGTGCATCCACCTGATACAAATACAAATACATGATACATATCACCATATATGATCCACCTGATCATACAATGTATCCACCTGATACATATACAGATACATGGTCCAAGCATCCAACATGATGCATATACAAAAATACATACAAGTGATCCAACTGATCATATCCAGCATCCAACATGATGCGTACATACATATAAATGATCCAACTGATCATATCTAGCATCCAACATGATGCGTACATACATATAAATGATCCAACCGATCATATCCAGCATCCAACATGATGCATACATACATATACATATAAATGATCCAACTGATCATATCCAGCATCCAACATGATGCATACACATAGCAATAACTGGAGCATCGTCCTGATGCTCATCATCCATGATCCTCCTGATCATCATAGCATCGTCCTCTTCAAATCATCTCATCGTCCACGAAGCACAGCCCAGATGCACATCATCCAACACTTACACCACCGACATGGGAGAACACGTCTACCGCCATTCGAGGAAGGCTCCAGCCCTTACTTTTTCACCATGGGAGAACACATCTACCACCATGTGAAAAATGGCTTAGCAATTACATCACGACCAAGGGAGAACACATCAACCATGTTAAGAAATCTCATGTGCATCTGCATCTTCCGGACTCATCACTTCCCTTTGGAAGGAACCTTGATCTGAAGTGCACCAAGACTCTCTCTGAAGTACTCAAACTGCACTCTGGCCAACGGCTTGGTCAATACATCTACAACCTTCTCATCCGTCGCAACATACTCTACTTCAGTTGTACTCAGTGATATGTAGGACTACTTCCTGCTAAACCAAGAGATCACACCTGATCCCATACTGAAGCAACACCCAAATGTGCTCTTCCTATCTACAGCACTGCCTGCCCAATCTGAATCAACATAACCCTGCAGGTTAAACTTTTGATTTGCATCATACTTGAGCCCATAATCAGCCGTACCCTTTAGGTACCTCAGAATATGCTTTACAGCAACCAAGTGAACATCTCTCGGATCCGTCAAGAATTGGCTCAATGTGTTCACCGCAAAGTAAATATCTGGTCTCGTGTTCATCAGGTACATAGAGGACCCAATCATCTAACGATACATCGTGACATCCACCGGATCAAATGAATCATCACACAGAAACTTCAGGTTTGATGCCATAGGTGTGGCCATAGCCTTGCAGTCCATCATCCCGAACCTCTTCAGAATCTCTATTGCATACTTCCCTTGTCCAAGGAAGATTCCATATGTACTCTACCACACCTCCATACCAAGAAAATAGTGCATCATCCCCAAGTCCTTCATCTCAAACTCGGCTGCAAGCTTCTGCTGCATGTCGGCAATCAATCTATCATCTCTTGTTACAAACAGGTCATCCACATATAATAAGAGTATCCCTGGATTGCCTACCTCAACCTTGTAGTAAAGGTTGGAACCCGCTTTACTCTTGGTAAAGACCAAACTGGATAGAAAGCTGCCTATCCTACCATACCAAGTTCTGCACATATATGATTTCCTATCATGTGTCTTAGAACCAAGTGGCTGCTCCACATACACTTCTTCTTCAACTACACCATTCAAGAAATTTGTCTTCAAATCCATCTGGTGTATCTTCTATTTCATCACTTTTATATTTCTCTATGTTGCCATCTGCAGCATGCTTGATCTTGATAGATCCATATGGAAGTCATAACAAACTTCCCTTCAGGTCTTGGGACTACATCCCAAACATCATTCTTCATGATCGACGGATCATGGCATTCTTCCCATATCCTAGGAACTTCAATATCTTCAATAGATAATTTTGTTGTTGAACAAATGTTGTAGTTCTTCTTTTGTAGGTGATGGCATATGATCTTTCCTACACAACAAGTTAAATTGCATGATTAGAAAACATATCATAGTTTTCAGAACAAATTCTTACACATAAAGAAATATGTCATATAGTCATGCAATTATCTTATCCAATGCTTCAATACAACATTTATCCATATCCCGTAACTTTCTAGATGCCTTCCAATCTCTACCAGAACATTGTTAAGAGTGTGCACAACTCCCAACATGTCAGCAAAGAGGTTTCATTCTAGATAAGTAGCAATGGAATGTTGTACCGTGCCATAGGCCACTTACCCATGCATATTATTAGTATACTGTTCATTAATGCAACTATTCTAATATGCATAATACACAACCTAATTCTAGGAACATCAGTATATACATTATTGAACAGTATTATTTAAACAATAAAATATGCAAGTAATGACAATTCAAATACTTATCTTTGTTTGTTTGTTGGGTTGAATCCCTCTCAGTCTTTGCTTCTTTTCTATAACTCCATTCTTATGTGGATTGTGAGAAGTGGTCAACTCCCTCTGAATATCTGCATCCTTGCAGAAACTACTAAAGTGTGCTCCTTTGCTTTCTTGCAGGAACAACTGGAATGTGCTCCCTCTTGATCTTTGCTTCCTAGATTACCTGTACTTGAACTTACATCCATCCTTAATCACTATGCATGCTTATTAGTATCATCATTGTGTTATCCTTGAGGTCTCATACATAATCACACATTTATTAGTATAATCTTAATACTATCAAAACACAATAATCTTAAACATGTATATTCATGATCATTCACAGATAATAAACATTAGTATTCAAGGTTTCAGGGAAGTCTTCTTTTACTCATACATATTCTTATTTGATCATAGGACTCTTCTGGTTAGTTGAATCATCAATCAAGATAAGAGATATAATATGCATAAAACCCATGATTATTCAAACCTATACCTTCATGATTCCTCTAGTTAGTCATATCATCAATTATGGTAAGAAACATAATATGCATACAACCATGATTATTCAAACCTATGACTTCATGAATAATCATTATCAACAATACAACAGTATAAGATCCTAACACAAGGTAGGATTCTAGCTTGATATAGGAAAAACATATTGGATTAGCATGCTAGCTAGTTATGTCTAACATACCCGCATAATGTCTTCTGGTTCTCTTCAGTGACTTGTGCTAGTAACCTGCATGTCTCATAAGTTAACCATTGTAGAACCAAGTTATACATACCTCGAAAGTAGATCTTCTATGTGATCCGTGACAATGGATGAATCTTTGTCTTCATGTCACCATGAGCATATGTTCTTGAAGTAGAACATGATTTGACTTTCTTGGTGTACCTTTTGTGTTAGCAAACAACATAAACCTCATACAACATCACAATGCATTAGTACAATCATAAGTGTCAAAACCTTAATCAATGAATATCTTCTATTAAGGTAATTCGACAAGTCTAGTAATTAATCAAGATTGTATTGTAATGATATGAAGACAAACATATCATAAACTAAACCATGAACAGAATTCGAAACATACCTGTAAGCCATACCTCTCAAGATTGCTTGTAATCTTCTTATGGAAGGCCTTAGCCTCATCTCCCTCTGAAACAGGAACTTCTTCACTTATGCAGGTGACCAATTGATCCTCTTCTAGGATTAAACCAATCCACTTGATTTGCAGGAAATGGATCTGGAGCTGTAATAGGGTTTGTCAGAGAAACCCCAAAAATTCAAACTTTGAATTTCAAACTTCCGAAAGGATAGAAATATGTGCCTTGATGAGCTGATCAAGCTGGTATATTCAGAATTTGAAAACTGCAAAGTTTCACTCCTCAATTTTGCCTTTGAAACTTTCGGATTCACTGGACGTGACCTCGAACTAGGGTTTGATGAAGCCCACTCTTCTTCCCAATCAAAAGGTTTGATCCAAAGCTCGAAGCTTCTATTTTTATGAGGATCTTCCAGCCGTGGTCACAGATTTCAAAAATTCCCATTTTTGCAAAAGCCCTAATTTTCCACTTTTCTGATCAAAGTCCCGAATTAGGGTCTGATCAAGCCCGGCCTTCTGCCCAACCAAAAATTCTGATCTTGGTCTCTAAATTTCCATTTTGATGAGTAGCATTCAGCCGTGGTCTCCGATTACAAAAATTCCAACTTTCTCCGAAGCCCTAAATTCCGGAAGCCATGAATGAAGGTGCTAAAAAATAATTCTGACTTTACAGAAATATGTACCTGATTGTTTCTGGTGTAACTCTGAACTTTTCGATCCATAGAATCTGAAACATTTTCTTGAGATATCCCGACCTATTATATTTTCATCCTGATAGGTCTGACCTCAATTGGATTCTCTGAGAGAGAGTTAGGCCAAGTGTCGCAACGTGACCTGTTTATGTGATAATAGAGGAGAGCGAACTTGTACGACGTGTCACGTGTCACTGGTTCAACTTCGGCCTCTGAAAAAATTTCTTGAGATAGTACAGTCTGTGTACTACTTGTCACTTTTTACAAAATTTGATTTGGAGCTTCCTAGCCCAAGTTATGACCTTTTTCCCAAGGTCACCTGATTTTGACTCGGATCTGGAAGAGGCAGAAACCCTATATTGTACAGATCATAAATCACAAAGTACAACGAATTAGAGGTTTTCCTTTGGAAACATAGTACATGGGGATCTTATCTTCGACCTATAAAAGTTTTCGATCTGACAACTTCTCCAAAACGGATTTATAGCAAAAGTGCTACAACGACTGGTTTTTGCTATATCAAGCCCTAGCATCATAAGTGCAACAAGTGTCATACATGCCATATCATGCCTTCTTTCAAGCTAGCTCTGATACCATGTTAAATTTTCAGAATTTACTTCAATCTGATCTAGGATCTTAACTGAGAGAACAACATGTACAACAAATCTACAGCATATTAACCATGGACAATAATGCAAGCACACAAGAGACACAAAGTTTACTTGGGGAAAACCATAAAGGTGAAAAACCCCAATAACTTCCTCAGAGATAGATAGAGAAATGATACAACCATAATACAAGAGATAGTCTTCTCCTAGTAGCAGAGCCTCCTCCTCCACAAGTGCACCACTCTCCCAAGTGTGAGTGAGAGAATAGAATGTGTAAAATGAGAGAGACACACTCTCTATTTATACACTAACTTGACTTGACCTTTACTCAACTAGGTCGGCCTCAACTTAACCACTTAGCATAATGCTGACTGAGCCAACCCCCACTAGGGTGGTCTAATAACCCTTTGACCCACATGGACGACCCCCAATAGGGTGGTCTAATAACCCTTTGACCCACATGACTTATACAGGGCCGACCCCAACAAGGTGGTCTAATAGCCCATCAAGTATAAGTTAAGACACTTACAATATAAATGACGACACTTCCGTATAGAGGAATAATAACATCTCTATAGGAATACAACCACTTCTGTATAGAGGAATACAATATACATATATGTGAAATACATTCCGAAGTTACATATACATCAACACTGAGGTTAGGCCATGGAAGTTTGGTAGGTTATTAGGGTTGATATTCTTCATCCTGGCATTTCCAAGAGGTACACTGATAGGAAAGGTGAATAGTTATCTAGGTTCATCCTCTTGCTCTGCCATAGTGGTGTTTGAGCTAGAGCTAGCAAAGAAGTTATCTATGTGTGGACCGTAGCTAGAATCAGCCTCTTCTTCCGAGTTAAGGAACTCAAATTGAGAATTATCAGAACTGTTGTTGCTCATAGGGCGGGCAGGCAGAAAGCGTCCAAATCTATCTCTCTGTCGTCTAGGCATTCATGGTAAAAAAATTATGTTTCTGGTTGTTTTTGTATATTTTTTTTTTGTTATAAGATGTCTCCTATGGATTAAGCACCTCCCCGGCAACAACGCCAAAAAGTGGTGGACTCCAGGAATAGATACCTAATTAGGGTAGCTAAACCGGAATCATACTTTAATTATCGACCAGGGAGCGTACAAACTTAAGAGGTGCTAAGCACTGTATGTGCTCTATAGGATAGTCTTCGTCGTTTTAGGGTGATGGGGAGTGTCTTGAAGGTTTCTCGAAAAGGAAATGGAAGTGATCTGCTCTTAAAGAACGAATGAAGGAATATGAAAATATGGTGAATTTATAAACTAGAAATGTTGAAACTGATAGATCTTTATGCTAAGAATTAAATATTGAAAGACTGTAAATCTAATCTAAGAAATCAAATGCCGAAAGCATGGGAACTTGATCTAGAAATAAAGTGTTGAAAGCTGGAAGTTTAACTAGAAATTCAATGCTGAAAATTAATCAAACTTGAACTCATTCAAATCCAATGCTGAAAGCAATAATCATCTATTCTATTCAAATCCAAAGAACTAAAACGATTAACTCCTATATCAATGAACTCTGATAAAAGAAATATTCATGGTATCGCAGATCTCAATCATGGTCTAGAATTAATATAGCAAGCTGGAAAATAGAGGTAATTACGCCTGCACAGAATGCGTATATAGGACTATAGGAAGCGTATTATAGAACTATAGAATCAATGTTGGTGAACTACAGATAAAAAGTGATGAAATGAAAGGATCTCTTAACTGAAATAAAACCATGTCATTCAAACATTACCAAAGTACTTCATATACGATAAGGATTTAAATCAATTCACAGTACATATGAAAAATACCTGAAATGGAAATGAAGCTCCTGACCTACGTGTTGGAGGGGCCCTCTCCAACTCGTATTTCATGAGTGGTAAAAGTATTATAAACGCAAAGCTTGAAACAACATTACTTCTTCCATTAAAATCGTAATCTCATGTTCAGAAAAGTCTTAACACATAATTGTCTTGAATAACATATACTGAAATGTAAGTTCTACAAAAATGCCAACAGGAACCCCTTGCTAACCAAGAGGCCCATATATATATATATATATCTTTTTTGGAACATAACCTAACTCTATGATTTAAATGCTGATTATGCTGAACAGGAGTTCTCTTCTACAAATCAGGAAAAAGGCGCTGATCCACTTATGGTATTTCAGTCCTTGCGTTGGAATTGATGGTTGTCTCTCGGATTACCTGCGCCTGCTCATACACACTTATTTCCATATGATTAGCTCATGGAAAACGCTTTTAAGCATAAAAGAATAACCTCTAAACTAATCTATCAAATAATCAAAACGAATCATTAAACTCCACAAACAAAGGCATTTTCCATATCCATTATTGTGCTTGTGTAGCATGAAAAGGCTTATAAAGTACCTAATTTGGGGCTCATCAGTAACCAAAACCATTGCAAGGTGCCTCAAGGTGATACTTTCTAAACATATCTCTGCTGAACAGTTCGACTTCTTGGAAGGTCGTCAGATTCATGAGTCCATTGGGGTGGCTCAGGAAGGATTGCACAGTATGAAAACAAAGAAGCTGAAAGGGGTTGTACTAAAAATTGACTTGTCCAAGGTCTACGATAAAGTGAGTTAGCTCTTCTTAAGGCTTCTACTTACTCATTTGACATGGGCTTTATCAGATGGATCATGAGATGCATCTCTACTCTATCTTTCTTTGTGCTTATCAATGGTGTTGCTTCTCCTTTTTTTCATTCGGGTCGTGGTCTATGGAAGGGATGCCCACTATCCCCTCTGCTTTTTCTATTGGTAGCAGAAGGTCTAATCCGTGCTATTTTGGATGCCAGGAGGCATGGTGTCTTTAGAGGTATTCTGATTTCCAATGATCTCCAGATTACTCATCTACTATTTGTAGACGATGTACTCATCTTCTGTTCGGGATCAGAAAGGGATGCATTTCAGCTTAGGGATATCTAGGAACTTTTCTCTAGGGAAACTGGGATGGAAATCAACTCTGATAAATCTACTCTAACTACCAATCTTCTCTATGATGCGAAGGTGGCATCCTTTATCAGGTTTTTTCCTTTTACCCATCTAACTTTGTAGGAAGGCTTGAAATATCTAGGTTTCAACCTGAAACCAAATGACTATAGAATTTGGGACTAGAAGTGGTTGATTGAGAAGTTGGAGAAGAGACTGAAATGTTGGAGCCACAAGTGGTTGTCTAGGGTGGGAAGACTGGTCCTGGTCAAGTCAATTCTGGAGGTGATCCCTATGTATTGGATGTCATTGTTGTGGATCCCCCGAGGTATTCTGGATGTTGTTAGACATCTATGCTCTCGATTTTTGTCGAATGGAAAAGCAGACACTTTTGTTTATCCCTAGGTGAGGTGGGTCAAGATTGCTAATCCTAAAGCTTTGGGGGGATGGGGTCTGAAAATAATCTTTCTCTTCCCAAAGGCGTTGGCTTCCAAGGGTGGGTGGTGATTGATCAAGAGTGAAGGATTATGGAAGCAGGTGATGGTTCACAAATATATTGCCCCTAATTCGCTCGAGGATTGGATCAGGAGCCCGCTGAGGTCACATTCATGTGGATCTGTAATCTGGAAAGCAGTCGTCTCGTCTTTTGATATCATTAAGAAAGATCTGGTATGGAATATTGTCAGCTTGTTGACCCTGTGGATACTACTCTAGGTTTTCAAGCTTGGCGAATGACCAAAACTTCTGGTTTTCCCGTGGACGCGGAACTAGAGCTCTCTAGGTATATCAGGTCTCTTACCCTTGACCATATCTATCTTGATGATAGTGTAGACGACCTTGTTTGGGATGTTGATCCGGCGGGGGTGTATACTCCCAAACATGGATATTTGAGGCTTACTAGAAATCTTGCACAGGGTGACCAGACCTTGTGGTGGAAATCATTGTCGAAAGTTAAGAGTCCTCCTAAGTCTCGATTGTTTATGTGGTGTGTCCTGGAGAACAAAGTCCCAACTTGGGATTTCCTCCAAAAAAGGAATAAACAGGGGCCAGGGTGGTGTGTTTTGTGTAAGATGAATGGAGAATCGGTGTATCAGATCCCCACGATCACTAGCTTCCTTCATCTCCCTTTTCCACTGTTGAAATCTGGGCGTTTCTGAGCATATCTACGTCTATGTTTGAGATTTGCTGCTCATAGCCATCCTTAGCTGCCTTCTCGCTGGCTCTAATCACAGTTTGGGAACTTCTGTCGTTTTTTCTATGTGCTCTTCTATGGGCATCTTTGTTCAAGAGAGGCTGCCCTCATTCCAACTTTTCTCAGTCGATGGACTTTGCACATGCTTTGCATGTCGTTTGAAAAAGTGGGAAGGGATTCCGCCTCTAACTTGCTTAGGTGACGTGGAGACTCCCCATCATATTCCCCTCCGTAGCTATGGCTTGCCCAAAAAGGGCTCTCTTCCTGTTCCTCTGCTTTCTTCTTTTTACATTCATTTTTATTCCCATCGTGGGGATGCCACTGCCTGGTCTATGTCCTATTCTTCTGCCCTGTAAAGAGTTGATGGGCGTGGAGTTCCATATTTTGTGGTTATTCTGGTGAATGAGAATGGAAACATGGTTATTCAACCTCATGGTTCTCCGATTTTTCCTCTTGAAGAAATTGATGTGATTGTTTATATGTGCAGAGACTGTATTCGTGCTGGGAGAGAAGTGTTATTGTTCATCTTCAAACCGTTGCGTTCATGGATTTGTTGTTGGTGTGGATCGTGGCCCCTTCCTCTCATTTTGGTAGCACGCTCTCTTGTGGGTTTTAATACCTCAGTGCTCTCTTTTTGGTTTGTATCTCTGACATGTCAACAGAGCTTCTCTAATTCCTAGCTGGGCCCTCTTCATACCTTTGTTGTGGCTCTTTTTTGTTGGAGAAAGTCATCTGGTTGATGGTGGGAATCATTCAGACATTACAGAAATTCAGGATGTTGTGTTTGTGCATGTTATAATGCTCTGTTTTTTTTATTTGCCTTAGGATTTGAAGCTACTTAAATATATTATGTGGATTTTTTATGGCATTTCACAGCTTGGGTTTTTTGGCCCTCTTTAGAGACATGATCATACTTTCTGTTTGGAGCTTTCAGTGTCCGCGGGCCTCATTGATGGTTTTTGGTGTTTGCTTTTGTTTGAAGCCTTGTTTTGGTTCATAACCAACACCTATTTTTCTGGAGCATTTGGTAATTGTCAAAGTTTTCCATTCTTGTGCCCTTGCAATCAATCCTCTTCAGCTTCAGAATTCAGCCACATTCTTTGAGTTTTTTTGGGGTCTTTCTCTTAAGAGTTTTTTGGCCATACTTCCTGATTGGAGCTTTCAGGGTCTGTAGGCCTCATGCTCTTGCCATTCAATGCTTCTCTGTGGGATCTTCTTTAGTTTCAACTCCGGTTTATAGTTACTTCCTTTTGGGAGCCTTGTTCCAGTTTCTAATCGGCATTAATATTTTGAACAATTTGTACATGAGTACCTTAGTAGACCTTGTTGCCGGGACTCATTTTTTTGTCTATTCTTGTGTACTCCCTACCTTTCGCTTAAGGGGGGGTGTTGGTGTACAGCTGTAAGCTCATTTAGGTGAGCAATTGATATCCATAGGTAAAGTGTCAACCACCTGTCTTTAATGCTGAGCGTCCCCAGTCTTATAAATTTGGGTATTCTCGGTGTAATATATATCAGTTTTATATATAAGATTATCAGATTTATTAATCTGTTGTTCTTCTGCTTTTCTGTATGGAGGTTGCGGTCGTGTATGATCCTGGGTAGCTTCTTTGTTTTCAACACTTACAACTTTTCATTGACAATGGTTTGGTCTCTGAAAGGAGAGGAGAGTGTCCCGACTCGTTGAGGGTTTAGAATCTACAAAATTGTTTCTGTTGAGGAGCGAACTGGGGGCATAATGGAAAAGGCAGGCTTATTTATTCATGTCACTGTGTGGATAATATCATTTCGAAGGTGATTGCAGACATACTCAATGGAAGGTGATTGCAGACAGACTCAAGGGGGGTGCTTTCTGGTGTCATTTAATCAGAGTAGTTTGGTTTTATTTAGAATAGACACATACATGAAGCAATTGGAGCTGCACAAGAAGGACTACATACCGTCAGGTTGAAGCAACTACCATCATATTTGGTGTTATATACATAGCAAAGCTTCCAGCACGTGATTTTGAAGCAACAATTGATCTTGTTGATGAATCTATACAACAAGTGATTTTCAAGCAGCAATCGATCCTATTGATGAAGCTATACCTTCGATTTAGCTGAAGATTAAATAACCAATCTAGCCATTTTACTTTGGCATGTTGAGTGCCACGTAGAAATGCACTGAAGTGAGCGTGGACCAAGTCCAATTACTTTCACATGTTGAGTGCCACGTAGAATTGCATAGTGCCAAGCCCGAGCATGGTTTAAAGGAGCATAGAAAATTAATGTTAATGCTCAATAGCTTAGCTAGCCTTGGAGCTCATTAATGTCATATATATTTCCTATAGGAAACCTCCAACCATAAGGCCATGCTAGGACTCTTTGATACAATGGATAAGAAAAACGATGGCTAAATTAAAAAAATGAACACCGAAACTATATCATCGCCTCACACTGGAAAGTGCAGCCTACCAAACACAAATATAATATACAATGGCCTTTTAACAGACCAGCAAGGGTTATGTCTAGTTCTCACATACCATATAATCTACAATAATCCACGGGCATCATTAAATAGAGCCAATAACAAAACAAAAAAGCATGCATATTCAAACAAGGGTGGTTCATCAGCTGAGCCATCGAGCAATACCATCTTCTTCACCAACAGTAGCCAAGATATCAATAGATACATCTAATTTCACCTGCCTCCATAGAGCTTTGATTAATTATAGACAGGAGATAAAATTTTGTATAATTATGAGTTGAGTGGAAACATGCTAACTACACTCGAGGATAGTTTCAAACTATCTGTGATATTTGATGCATGTAACATGAAAGCAAATGCATTTCCGTGTACATGATTTAATAGTCAATAAAAAAACAGGATAAAAGCAACGCAGTCTTTCTAAAGGCCTAAACTTATACTTCCGACATGAAGAACAGATTTTTCACAAATTCCACAAGCTGAAGAGAATTGACTAGTCAGGACAGATTTAGCTAAGGGATTGGATTGTAATAAGAAAGAAAGCTAGAACCATGCAGGTTATTGTAATATCGGTTACCACGAGTTTCTGGATTGGGAGCAAAGATACAACATTGTATCGGGCGTAGCCTCGGCTGTACTGTATCTCCATGAGGAGTGCAACCAGCAGGCAATTCACTATTCTTTTCAATCAACTGCTCTGTGAGGCAGGAATAAGATCATCTCACATGGCCCTGAGTTTCCTTAAAAGGACCTCTAGTGCACTGCTTGCAGAAGTCATATTCTGTTGAAGACTACTCGCACCTGCCTTGGCCACGCTTCACACATGCCTTGGCCTCCCTCCCTGCTTGCCATGCTCCCTGCAGCTTGCCACCGATTTCCTTGGCCTCGATATGAGGCCAAATAAGGCTTCCAAACAGTTGATTGGTGCTAAAGGAAAATCACAACAAAAACATAGGCTAAACTGCCTAAAAAACCGTGCCAAATTAATATAATTTCACCCTATGGATTTCTATAGTCCCTGCTGCGCCTGGGACTAATAAGATTAAGTTGTTCAATTAATTTTTTTGAGATTTAATTTTTTATTATTAATTATATTCAATCAAATTTGCAGTTAAATCAAATTGAGTATAATCTAATTTTAAAAATTAAATAAATATATTATTAATTTTGAGCGCAACATGGAAACCCGTTATCCACAACCTAAGGAATAAGAACTTCCATAAATAGCCGGAAATATTAATCTTGGCTGACATTGACTACACTATAATGATTAAATTTTTGGTCTATTTATAATACCCTAAGCCGCTAATTCCATTGAGACACTCTCACTCCTGAAGATGGGCCCAGCGTAGGTAGAGTACAGTTTACCACTCGGAGGTCCTCCACACATGTCTCCAACACACTCTACCTCTGAAAACCTAAATGCAAATATTATTATTTTCTTAAAAAAAATTAAAAATAACTCTAAACTAGAAAAAAATAATAATATCAAATTAATTCAATTTTGACTAAAGCTAAGGCTATGGCAGGGACTACATAAATATAAGCTCGTCCCTGAAGATCACAACTCTGTAACATGCTAAAACAAACTTCACAGTAACAATTATCTGATGGTACAAAAGGATGAGTCCATGAAATTCTCTGCTTTTTTTTATATCTTAGTCTAAAGATTCTATGTTTTGTATTGTTTTTTGGTAATTTTTTTGGAATTTTAGATAATAGTTGTTAAATTTATATAATTTAGATATTTTAAGAACTTCTTAAATAAATAAAATAATCCATCAAATATTTGGAAGCCTTCATTCCACTGGAATCTGAAATCCAAGCGGATAGCCCGGCTGAGCTCTGCAAGAATCTACAATACCATCAAATCTTGTCAAAATTTTTAATAAAAAATAATTATTTTGCAAAGTGTTATCAAGATTCTAGATATATATAATTTTGATAAACGATAAACAATAATCACTTGGGTGTAAAATAATTGATGTTTTATATGTTAGTAAAAGTTATTAGATTTAAATGGAGGAAGAATAGGAGAGCTCCAAGAAATGCTATCTGACAACGACTGATTTCGGACCACTTTCATCATTTCTCTCTGTGACAATTGGAGGTGGTGCAGAGAATTCAGACTGGACGTCGGTGGGAAGGTGCATCCGTAGGGGAGGGGCCTCTCCCCTCCTCCTCTTCAATGCACAATGGTTGATTCGGAAGTGACGAAGGATCGGGAGAAGCAGCAGGAAGGAGTACAGAGCCTGGAGAAGCAGGTAGGGACAGGAGGAGAGGGTCCGGAACCGCAACCTGGGAAGCCGGAAGCGGACAGGGAAGGAATTGTAGGGAGTCCGGGAATCAAGAAAAAGGAAACAGGCAGAGGCGACACAGGAACAGGAGCCTGTATACCGAAATCCATTCGCACTCCGGATATAACGGTAAACTCCACCAAAGTGAAGGAACGAATTCAGTATATGACGGACCATGCACTTATTGGAAAGTTCATGGGGATATGGCCTACGGAGAAAGATCTGATATGGCGGATCAATGCGACCTGGAAACCTAAGGGACATTTTGATCTCTTGCTGGGATCCAAGAGCTTCTTCACGGTGGTATTCCTAAATGTGGCAGATAAGGACCGGGTATTTGAAGGAGGGCCATATTTTTACTATTTTGCAGGTCTTTTTCTCAGAATATGGAAGGATCACTTTAACCCTGAGAAGGAAGATATTTCTATTGCTCCGGTCTGGATTCGTGTTTACTCTCTTCCTTCAAAGTACTGGGATCTGGAAATTCTAAAATCCTTCGGTGAAAGCCTGGGCCACTTTGTCAAGATATCAGATCAAACCAAATAGGGAAGGTATGTGTCATATGCCCGTATATGTGTTTATATGAATATAGCTAAAGCACTCCTGGAAGGGATTACTCTAAACTGGGATGACTCGGAATGGTTCCAAACCCTGGATTGTGAACACATTCCCTTCCGATGTCGCCGTTGTCACATCCATGGTCAATTGGCTAGGGATTGCCACCTCAACCTCCCTGCTGAAATCCCTGGGAGTAGTACACTGGAGCAAAAAGACAAGGATGGATTTGTCAAAGTGGTTACCCGTAAGAGGTTGGGGAGACTCCATATAGGTCCAGATCTGGGGAAAAAGATTGTTCTGACCAATAGTTTTGCGGCCTTGGAATCTAGTCCAGTGGAAACCCCCCCTCCTGACAAGGAGAAGGAACAATCCCATCCTGGGGGAGGGCAGCCGAAAGTGGAAGCTGTGCAAGACACACCTTATGGATCCAGGGAAAGTAAACGGAAGGAGACTGATTGTATGGATGAAGATCTAGATGATATGGCTCTCGGAGATCTGGATCTGGATAGTATGGAAGAGGCTTGTAAGAACATGGAGGTCCACTCCATCCCTGACAACCAACTTCAACTGTTGAAGGCAGCCATTCTGAAAACCAAACCGACTCCTATCCTAGGGATAGGTCTGCTGAAACTCAAGGAAAACAAGAGAAAGCTGAAGGAAGGAAACTCCAAAAGGGGAAGGCGGTCAAATAGAGATAATATTGGTGAAATTGGAGCAAGATTGGTCAATTCTAGACAATATCCTACCATACAGGAGGCTCTTCTTACTGCCCGATATATCACATGATGAAAATTCTAACTTGGAATATTCGCGGGATGAATGGTCCCCATAAAAGCAAAACCCTAAAGAGTAAGATTGTGAAGGAAAAACCCTCTGTTGTGTTTCTACAAGAAACAAAATGTTCTGGGAATCAATTAGAAACTAAGGCACAAATTCTTTGGAATAATTGCAAATGTATGGCTTTGGATGCAACAGGCCACTCTAGTGGGTTGGCAGTTCTGTGGGATCCAAGGCAAATATCTATGTCAATTTTTCTCTCTACTAAGTTCAGCTTATCTGCTGAATTCCATGTCATTGGGTCTCTGGTTAAAGGAATTCTTACCAATGTCTATGGGCCTTGCAGTTATCCTGAGAAACGAAATTTTCTTGGTAGTTTGTCAAGCCTTAGGAGATTGTTCGATGGCCTCCACTGGATTGTTGGGGGGGATTTTAACATGATCTGGACACTTACTGAAAAAAGGGGGGGAGACGCTATCTGACCCCTGAAAATACTTTGTTTGATGAATTCATTGAGGACAATAGTCTTATTGATGTACATCTTGGAAGCACGATTTGCACTTGGAACAACAGAAGGGGAGGGGAACATCTGGTAGTAGCAAGATTGGATCGCTTTCTTCTGTCTGAAAGCATCATGCTTCTAGGGGGAACGTTGAATTCTCGCCCTATTGCCTCTTCAGGCTCTGATCATTGGCCGGTATCCCTACTTTGGAGTAAGATAGGTTTCAAAATGACCAAGCCTTTTCGTTTTGAAAAGTTCTAGTTAACTCACGCTGAATTTGCCTCTCAGGTGGAGGAATGGTGGCCTACCTTAATCCCATCGGTAGGGACCAAAATGCATTGCTTCCAACAAAAGTTGAAGATGCTTAAACAAAAGATTAGGAAATGGAATAAAGAGGGCTTTGGAAATATTCAATTGGGAAAAGACAATTTCGAGGCAAGAATGGAGCAAATACAGGAGAGGATTATGCAAACTGGCGTGACACCGGAGCTTGTTGAGGAGGAGACCCGAATTGTTGAGGACATATTTCAAAGACAAAAACAGGAAGAGATACTATGGAAACAGAAGTCTCGGAACCTGTGGCTGAAAGATGGTGACCAGAATACTCATTTTTTCCACAGGGCCACAATTCAACAAAGACATTATAAAGATTGTTAATCTAAAGACCGAGGAAGGGGTTGTGCTGGAATCTCATGAAGAAATTGAACATGAGCTGATCGACCATTTCACTAAGGTGGCTACTAAAATTCTGGAGGATCGCACTGCAGCATGTAGGGTGATCAAAGGGGTCGTTCCTCATCTTATTTCTAATGAACAAAATGCAATTCGGATTCGCCCTATTGATTTTGTGGAAGTTGAGACAGCAATTTTTCAGATGGAAGACAGGAAGTCCCCAGGACCTGATGGATTCACCGCGAATTTCTTTCATGCTTTCTGGGACTTAATTAAACAAGAAGTGTGGTAGGTGGTGGAAGAATCCCTGTTAATGAGAGGGGTTCTTCCCACTTTCAACTCTACCTTCCTAACCCTGATTCCTATGTCTCTGATGGCAGAGACCGCTAATCTGTTTCGACCTATCTCCCTGTGTAATATCATATATAAAATTATTACGAAGGTCCTTGCAAACCAGATGAAGCCTCTCCTCCTTTCCTTAATATCCTTAGAACAATCAGGGTTTGTGGAAGGTCATCAGATTATGGATGGAATTATTCTGGCTCATGAAGTGCTTCACTCTCTAAAAAGTACTAAGAAGGCTGGTATGATGCTTAAATTGGACCTATCTAAAGCCTATGATAAACTAAACTGGACTTACATGAAAGAGATAATGAAATCCTTTGGCTTCAGTGATATTTGTATTAGATGGATAGCTAATCTCACCTCCTCGGATTTCTTCTCCATTTTGGTTAACGGCCACCCTTCTAATGTGGTCAAATTGTCAAGGGGTATTCGGTAAGGGGACCCTCTTTCTCCGTTCCTTTTTGTGCTAATGACAGAAGGTCTTGGGAGACTTATTTCTCATCTTGTGGACCAGGGGAGAATCAAAGGCCTGAAGTTTCCTCCCTATGAGAAGGCGATAACTCATCAACAGTTTGTGGATGACACTCTACTTATGGGACACTCCTCTGTCCAGGAAGCCCGTCAAATAAAAAAGGCTCCGAACATTTTTTTACAAGCTTCGAGGCTAATGATTAATATGGATAAGTCCCTGGTTTTTTTCTTTAATACTCCACCAATTTGTCAGAGGAACATCCTTCGCATCTTGGGCTTTAAAAAGAGCTCCCTTCCAACCAAATATCTCGAGGCGCCCTTATCTGAGGGGGTCCTTAAAAGAGCGTCATGGGAAGACCTTCTGAGTAAAATCAAGGAAAGACTTTCGAATTGGACTCTTCGATCGCTTAATTTCCCAAGCAGAGTGGTCATGTTTAAGTCGATTTTGCAAGCCATGCCCTTGTACATGTTCTCTGTTTTGTCAGCTCCAAAGGCTGTGTTGAGGGAAATAAGAAACATTCAAAGAAACTTTCTATGGGGAGGAGTGGGGGATCATAGGAAATGGCCCCTGGTGGGGTGGAAAACTTTATGTCAAACTAAGCAGGAGGGGGGCCTGGGGCTTCGGGATCCTGAGGAGCTTAGCAACGTGTGTGGAGCAAAAATTTGGTGGCGTTGGCTCACCCATACGAATGATCAATGGGAAAGCTTCTGGGGGAAAAAGTACATGCCGACAATGGAGCAGCAAGACTGGATCCGGGAGGAAGGACCGGTTAAAGGATCCCATATTTGGAACATGGCTCGGGTTGGCAGTGAAACTATAAGGAAGCATAGTTTATGGGAAATCCAGGAGGGAACGTCGGTGAATCTTTGGCTGGATGCATGGAAACAAGAACCACCCATTTCAACTCTGGTGACTATTCCAGAGGGAAACATGGATAGGCATCATAACTGGTTAACGGTTAACAGGTATTGGCAAGAAGCCTCTGAGGATAGAGGTTTTCACATTTGGAAGCTACTTGAATGGTGGATAACATCCTATGGGGAAGGCACAGGAAGGCAGGTTTATGAAGTTGTGATCAACAGGAAAGTTAAGATTCAGGGGGGAGGGATACCCTTCGGTGGGTCTATCGTCCTATAGGAATGTTCTCCATGAAATAAGCATATCACCTTCAGACCCGGTTGGCTAATTCTGTGGAAGATAATACCTGGAAATATTTGTGGAAGGCCAAACTCTGGCCTAAAATCACTCTCTTTCTCTGGTTGGTTTTACGAGGTAGAATCCTGACATGGGAAAACATTGTGAAGCGTGGTTTTGAGGGCCCGTCCATTTGTGTTCTCTGTGTCCAGAACAGTGAGACAATTGCTCACCTTCTTGATGAATGCAGCTTTGCAGCATCATTATGGGATGAAGGTGTAAGGTTTTTTCGAAAAACTGCCTGGGTTAGGATAAGCCCAGAGCAAACTGTGAGATAGTGGAACAGGCAACCTTTTCAAGGGAATATCCTGAATTGCATTTGGAAACTCTATCCTGGATTTCTCCTCTGGGAGGTGTGGAAAGAGCGAAATAAACGCTTGTTTCAGGGGAAAAAAAAATCGTGGAAGGACGTCCGGGTGCATATCAAGAAAGAGATAAATGAAATGCCGAAATTAACCAGGTGGAATGAGCAAGATATGAATGTTCCAGATAATGAATTGAGATTGCTCCATACCTGGGGTATCATGGGCCTTCCTCAGTTCATCGGTTCCAGCAATTCTGGTAGCAAGATTCAGGACATCCCATCGAAGTGGGCATCGCCTCAGCAGGGATGGCTTAAGCTGAACTTTGAGGGAGCCTCCAGAGGGAATCCGGGTATGGCAGGGTATGGAGGGGTGGTGAGAAACGACCTGAGACAAGTCCAGTTCAGCTACTATGGGAACATAGGCTGTGAAACTAATAACATAGCGGAATGTGAAGCTCTGCTAAGTATCATGGCTCGGCGTGGTATTAACAGTTTTATTGTGGAAGGCGACTCGAAAATGCTCATACAGACTGCTATAAAACTATCCAATGACACTTAGGATGCTAAATTGGCTACCTCGTGGCGTCTGTCGTGGCGCGTGACCTGTCTGGGAACCCTCATCAGAGCATTTAACTCCATTGTTTTTCAACATGTCAGGAGAAGTGCTAATTGTTTGGCTGACGAGTTGGCAAATCAGGGGGTCGGTCAAATTAATGAACGATGGGATGGAAATGCCTTGGAAGTTACATCGGATACGTGTCGAATGAATTGCATTAAGATCACCGAGTGTGATTACGGAGAACCGCTGCCAAACGGTGACGACATATCTTGTCCTAATAATGAAGTTTGTGTTAATGAGGGTACACGTATATGATAAACGGGACAGATGGAGCTACGGTAAAGATGTATAAAAGGACTCTTGCAATGGTTCTCGGAGATAACATCTCAGATGGTGATTTCAATTCATGGGATTTGAAGCGTGAGAGAGACATGGAGGATCGTTCCTGCATGATCCCGATGGATTATCATGATCAGCATAGGATGACGGTGACGAAGGATAAGGACTGGTTCAATTATTCCAGCGTCGGATACATGATGAAGGATTTAGTGCTGGTAGGGGGCGACTCTCATTTAAATATGGAGTGCAGGGATGGTAATAGTCAAAAAGTTTCTTGGCTGGAGCTCCCCTGTGCCAGGCTTAGATATTATCTTTTTGTTGTGAGTGTGTTGAGTGATTGTAGAGGGGGGGGAACTATGCCTCCGAAATGTCGAACCTCGAAGCGAGGTCGTTGTGCTCATGGTGAGACTAGCATTGATGGTGGAGGTGCAACGCCTCGGACTGGTCCAAGCCGAGACCAATGGAATGTCGCTGAAACTGCAGTTTTCTTTCGCCGCCTCTTCCCACCAAGGGTCCGAAAGGAGGTGGAGGATATTGAAGCAGACCTGTGGAGTCTTGTGGGGGAGGAGGAGATACCTGAGGAAGCCGTGTCCATGGTCAACTGGATACATGACCCAGGGAATACTATGGGTGGTATGGCTCTGTATAACTGGGCGATAGTTACCCTTTGGGTGACTAAGTCTCTGATCACTCAGTGTCTGGATACTCGGGGGGATACCTTATTGGGCTCTCCAAGGCTTAAAAATCTGGAGGACCTGTGCAAGGACACTACTGAAAACTGTAATTGGATCCACATGAAAGTAGATGTGCTGGCGGACAAGTTGGGCATCTCCTACCTGGATCGCCCGACGAAGGTGGCAAACCCTCGTGGGTCCATTTCCAAGGACAAAGGGGAGGCTGTGGTGACTCCAGTGTTGGTGAATAGTGACGATGAGGTGAGCCCATCTGTGTAATGTTCTGTCTGTATGGCATTCTCGGTGTGGCGTCTACCGGTGTGACACTTCTCGAATTGGTGTTGATTTCTTTATCTTCTGGACTCAGGTTATTTTGGTTTCGCACTGGTCTTTTGATTATGGGTCTGTGATTGGAATGATGTATATGTATGGGATCTTTTTTTTGGAACTCTCGGGGATTAGTACTGTTGAATCGTTTATGATAGCTCTCGGTTTTGGTTATGGTCTCTGTTGAATGTTTCTTGGCCTCCTTAACAGTCTTTTCGGCTTTATGTAATTGTGGTTATGGGTATGTCGGTTACTTATGGATTGGTGCTACTGGGATTCTGGGTGTGTCTGTGGTTTTGTGGTGGCTTGCATAGCACCAGGTCTGTTACTCTGTGGTAGCTCAGGAAGCACCAGGACGAATGTAAAGAAGACAGTCTATAATTTTGGAACTTCGATAATTGAATGAAAGGTCTCTTTTTTTTGCTTTAAAAAAAAGTTATTAGATTTAAAGTGGGCTTGAGGATGGCTTAGGGGTTTGCAAGGCTCTAATGCCTAGTACTAGTGAAAAAAAATACTCAATATAAAAGCAAAACATTACTTATTTTATAGCACAATGGTCAATCTGTTATATAAGAAAAGTTTGATGGGTTATATTTATTTTTAAATTTTTATTTAAGAAATTGATTGGAATTCTTAGTTTTATTTGATGAATGAAAAAAAACAATTGGAATATTTTTTTTAATATTTTTATTTTGGAGATTAATAAAAATTTATATTTTAGATATGTTTTAGTGAGAAATAATAAAATTTGTTATAATTCAATTATCAAATTAACAATGAGAACAATCATTACTAACTACTATTTGCAAACTCATGATGATAAGTGGTAACGGAAACTTTGAATCCTCCAAAATGTTTTTGGATTTTCGATCATTAAATTATTTCTTTACTTATAACCAATCAAACCAGTTTAAATATTACCTTTATTTTAATTCCTTTTTAATTTTAAAATAAATATAAAACAATTTAGACAACAAAAATTTATAAATAAGATCTAAATTTATAAATAAGAACATAATTATGATCTAAATTTATAAATAAGAACATAATTATTAAAATTTAGATTTTTATTAAGATTTAGATTTTTATTACTATTACGGTATAAACATATGGTAGTCAAATTAAATTTAATTTGTAATATGTTCTTTTTTCTTTTTTCGCATCGTTATTTCTCTCTAGCATCTTATTGTCAAATTAAATTTTGTTGTCTATCTTTCACATCGTTACTCTCCGAGCATCTTGTTGTCAAATTAAATTTTGCAGTATATTTTTCTTTCTTCCTTTGCACTTTCCTTATCACTCATAGTCAAACTTATTTGACTTTGATCAAATAATTTGTAATGTTTAACTTTAACTTGCTAAACTAGTTGCTTCGTGTAGGTTTGGATTTTGACCATGACTGTATGTATTTTCAGTTTCAAAGTATATTTAATGATTAAAATTAAATATTGAATATTAAAAAATACATTAGATTAACATATAAAAGAAAATTTACCAAAATTTATATATATTAATTAAAATTTGTATATTTGAAAGTTATCATGAAAACATTTTTTTTATTTTATTTATGTTTACCAAGTTGAGATGATGAATGAATGTCCTATTAAGGCATTCCTGGCTGCAATACAAGTCTTAAAAAAATCATTTATTCTATTTATATTTTATTTAAAGTTTAGTACCAAAACAATCATTTTTGTTTTATTAAAATGATTAAAATTTTATAAATATATAGCAATTTTCAATTGTATATTTAATTATATTAAATTAGATTCAATGTGAATATATTTATTAAGTAGTTTATATTTAAACAATATACTAATAAAATTTCATTAATTAAAGTATAATTGCTAATTTGCAAATATTAAAGTATAATTGCCAATTTGCAAATTGGAAAATCTTAAAGTAAAACAATTACTTAGCGTAAGTGTTTTTAAACATTGTACACCTTCTTTTATCTATATATAGAAAGAGAAAGTTTGTCATTTTGAAGAGCTAATTTGAATTTGGCATTTTTCAAAACAGAAAAAGAATTTAAGGTTTTAGTTATATTGAATTTATTCCACATATTATGAGTTATGAGTTAAGTTTGAATTGGGAAGATGTTTGAATGAGGAAGTTGTGAATATATTTAAATTTTTAATGATAATGTTAAAGTATAATTTATATTTATTAAAATAAATTAAGTTTTTTTAATTTTAAAAGTACTTTTGAACTAATTAAAAATAAATAAAATTATAAAACTGTTGTAAAAAATGTGAGTCTACAAAGAGATATTGCATTCAAGAGATTAACACAACAGCAACTATAAGACAAATACTTTACTTCGTAAAACCTTGATAAGAAGTAAGGAAACATCCATGGTCGGTAAGGTAAATATTACATATGCCACAACATGCTTACACAAAATTACCTACAATGCCCTACGAGGGCTATATTAATATAATCACTTCAACATAATTACTATTTTTTCATGAACCAACTGCGTAGGAAAATATAGTTTTACCATAAAATTTCCACTGTGAGTAATTGTTGTCACAATTCCAACAAACTCCAACATGACAACAATTTACTTGATACATTGCCCAAACTCATTCATCACTTTTTCTATGCATTTCTACAAGCCAAGAGAAGTTAAACACCACCACAACTTCTCTAACAGTGTTGGTTTTGTAAACATGTTGGCACAATTTTCTTGTGTATGAACTTTGAGAAGGGTTGCTCCTTCTCCATTAAAACCTGAAGTAGATCTCCTTGTTGGTTAAAGTTGAATAAGTTGTCATTGATGTCAAGTTACAGGTCATTGCTATCATCATGAAAGTCAATCTATTGTCTCATGTCAAATAAACTTCATGGTTGTAACTATATGTGGAGTACCTATAATTATATTTGGTCTCTACCATATCTGGCGGATTGCTATCATATGACTTGGAGGTTATTATTTTGTGGATTCCTTGTCTTATTAAAACTTTGTGTTGTACCCAGTTTGGAGTCCAATCGCGGAGTTATCAAATGGTCATGGTATTTAGATATTGAAATGGAATCCGAGGTTGAGGATGATCGCGGGGGCTAGCAGAGCTTTGGCGAACCCCAATTCTGGCGGATCCGCAGTCAATTTAAACCCTGGCTCTATAAATCTTAAACTTCGTCTCTAAATCTAGCATAGTTTGAACATATTTGGAGAAGACACTAATAGTTTTGGACTTTTGTCAGCATTTGACAACCATTGATTATAGTGATCGAATGGTTATGATTGAACCTGGTAATTTCATCAGTTGTGTGCATTATGCCATTCGAATGAGAACTTGAACCGTTGACAACCGAATGGATGTAGGGAGTTCCAATAGACGAATCCATGATGGGTGTGAAAAATGCGTAGAGCAGTTGATATAAGGGGGAGTGGATCGTAGGTGGTAAGAGAGATTTTCTTTTGCTTAAAAATGAAAAATATAGAGATCACAGAGACGCTGGAAATGCGTGGGAGTCTACAAAGACAGAGATGAATGCGTGGGAGTGCATGGGAGTCTACAGAGCCAAAGGGAAATCCGTGGGGGTGTGTGGGATTCTACAGAGATAGAGGTGAATGCATGGGAGTGCATGTGAGTCTACATAGAGAGAGGTGAGTGCATGGGAGTCTACAAACGCAGAGGTGAATGCGTGGGAGTCTACAAGGACAATGGTGAAGTAGGTATTGCAATTGTGGGTAATCATTGAGAGAGCTTAGTAACAAAGTCTGGGGATTGGAGAATGTGTATGCAGATACAGAGATAGCAGAGGTGTGAGCAGAAAATTAGAAGAGAACGAAGCATTCATGAAAATACTGGAGAAAGAAGGTTGAATGCAGAGCTATGAAACTGTAAAATAGAGGAGAAATAAAACTGACCTTGACATGAGAAGCATTGAAATGATCAAGAGCAGGTTGATGTACAACAAGTTGATGCTTGTAGATTTGGTGCTCTTTTCAAGTTGTAGCCTAAGAGATTGATGCCTAAATTGAGTTGGTGCTCAATGTTTGTAATGTACATGATTTGAAGCTTGCTTGACATTCCAAGATGAAGAAGTTTTCTCCCTTAATTAAGTTCAACAATTGGTATCAGAGCTAGGTTCCTTCATTCAAACAATTAATCACCGGAAGGTAGATTCATAGCTTAATCATGACTAGTCAAGAAGGAAGTTCATCCAATAGAGCTCCTCTATTTGATGGCACAAATTTTGACTTTTAGAAAATAAGGATGAGAACTTATCTTATGTCTCTAGGTGTAGATGTTTGGGATGTTGTTGAAACTGGGTATGTGAAGCCAATCGTTCTTGCCTCTAAGGATGACAAAATGGAATTTACTTTTAATGGCAAGGCAATGAATGCAATTCTTAGTGGACTTGCAGAATCTGAGTTTGTGAAGGTTATGCACTGTACATCAGCCAAAGAAATGTGGGACAAATTGATAAGTTGTTATGAAGGTGATGAAAAAGTGAAGAATGCTAAACTTCAAGTTCACAGATTACAATTTGAGCAATTGAAGATGAATGATGATGAAACAATAAGAAGGTATTTCTTAAGAGTTGAAGAACTTGTCAATCTTATGAAGGGTCTTGGTGAAAAAATAGATGATGATATCTTGGTTTCAAAAATTTTAAGATCTCTTACTGAAATATTCAACCCTAAAGTTTCAGCTATAGAAGAATTAGATGATCTTAGAGTCTGACAATTGATTAGTTGCTTGGAACCCTAACAACTTATGAAATGAAAATTGTCAAAGAAAAAATTACTACAAGGGAAGCATATTTTAAGGTTGAAAAGGAAAGAAAGGATAAAGAATCTGATTCTGATACAGATGGAATTGTGGCAAAATTTGCTAGAAGACTAAAAAAAGGGATAGGAAAAAATCAAGGTAAGTTGCCCTTCAAATGTTTTAATTGTGGAAAGGTTGGTCATTTTGCATCCAAGTGTCCATATAAAAAGAAGGACTATGAATCAGAGAATCAGGAAAAGATCAAATTAAATAAAGAAAATAAATATTAGAAGAAACGTCTTTGTATAAACAATAATGATATTTCCTCAGAAGATTGGGATAAATATTTCTCAGATGATGATGAATCAAATGAATTCATGCTTATGGTTGTAGAAGACCAGTTTGACATGAATGAAGAAGAAGTTGAAGTAGATTTGGAAGGTGAGCTTATCAGTGCTTTGGAATAAATAGACAGACAAACAAAAGAAAATGAAACAAAAGGAATTGTTGAGTAAATATCAGAAAGATGGACATTGATCTAATCATGCCCTTATTTCATTAAAAATTGGATTAGAGGAAGAAAATAAGATAGAGGATATTCTCAAGCAACAATTGTATGAGAAAATAAATGAGCGTGAGAAGTTAGAAACAGAAGTGGTGTCTTCCAGAAAAGAATTGGAGAAATTTCAAGCACTATATCATCAAAATATGACATATGCTCAAGCAACTAAGAAGCTGGATAATATTATGGACAGTCAAAGATCACCATTTCTAAAAAATGGTCTAGGCTATGAAGGAAGTTCAAGCAAAAGCAAATCAGAAAACAAAGAGCCTGTCAAGTTTGTCACAGAAAGTACTAACATCAGTAAGAATGATTTTGCAAGCAGATCGGTGGAACAAAATGATCACATTCAGTGATCAAGGAAGTATGAAGAGGGATCTGCTATTCTAAAAAATGAAGCTAAAAGAGATCAATTAGCTCTTGATCTAGAACACAGACACCAAAAATTCAGAAACTCATTTGCACAAAGACAGTCAATTCCCAGTTACCAAAATTTCTTCTATGGATATTGTTTCTATTGCTCAGAATTTGGTCATAAAGCTATAGATTGCAATTTTAATCTTAAGAATTTGCAAAAGAACTATCAAATGTCATATCCAATAATAGGTCATCTGTCAAAGGAAAGAAAAATAAATGGCAGATCTAGTAATCCATATGTTCTTCTATACAATGAGCCAGAATGTTATATGTGCCATAACCTTGGACACAAAGCGTTGGATTGTAGACTGAATTTTTACAAATGAGAACTTCAAAAACCTCATATGTTTGAAAATGCCAAAATATGGAAGAAGAAAGATGACAGTAAGTGTGGTTTGGTTCTTTCTGCTCAAAAACAGAAAGATTCATGGTATATTGATAGTGGATGTTCGAAACATAGACTAGTGACGAACATAAATTTCTGTCTCTAAGTGAATCTAAGTCTGGAAGTGTAACTTTTGGAAATAATTATCTAGGAAAAATCAAGGGAAAAGGATTAGTTAGCTTAAACAGTGGTCAGGGAAAAACAAAAGATGTGATATTTGTTGATGGATTGAAACATAATCTTCTGAGTGTCAATCGGATGTGTGATAAAGGTTGTGAAGTAATATTTACTGCCAAAGATTGCAAAATAAAGTCGGTAAGTACAGGAAAGACTGTAGCAAAGGGAATCAGAACATAAAATAATGTTTATGTGTTAAAAGAAGATAGTGAGGAATGTCAATTGAGCAAATTTGATGAAATTTGGTTATGGAACAAAAGACTAGGACACTTGACTTTTGACCATCTTATTAAACTCAATAAGAACAATGCAGCTAAAGGTTTTCCTAAAATAGAAAAGCCACGTAATTTTGTGTGCAAACCATGTCAAATGGGGAAATTGACACGTACTCAATTCAAAACAAAGAACCAACCATCTACAAGCAAGTCAATTCAGTTAGTTCATATGGATTTATGTGGACCTTCTAGAAAAGAGGGAACTGGAGGAGAATGGTATTTTATGTTGGTCATTGGTGATTTTTCAAGACTAACTTGGATAGCTTTTCTAAAAGAAAAATCAGAGGCATTTGAGAAGTTCAAAGTCTTCAAAGCTTTGACTGAAAATCAAACAGGGCGGAAGATAAAGTCAGTAAGATCTGATAGAGGAGGAGAATTCTGTTCAGGAGTTTTTTTAAAAATTTGTGATGAACATGGAATTAAAAGAGAATATACTATTCCAGGTACTCCTCAACAGAAGGGAGTTGCAGAAAGACAAAACAGATCAGCTCAGCAGATGGCCAGTTCAATGATGAAAGAAAGCTATGTGTCTCAAACCTTTTGGGTGGAGGCTATTCATACAACAGTTCATATTCTTAACAAAGCACATTTAAGGCCTGGAAGTGATAAAACTCCTTATGAACGTTGGTTTGGAATACCACCTTCAATAAAAAAAAATTAAAGTGCTTGGAAGTAAATGCTACATTAAAAATAATGATGAAAATCTGGGTAAATTTGATGATAGGGCTGATGAAGGAACTTTTCTGGGTTATGCATCAAACAGTAAAGGATACAAATGCTTCAATAAAAGGTTGCATAAGATGATGGATTGCATTGATATTTGTGTGGATGAAGAACTTCCTTTTCAAAGAAGACAGATACGGAGTGTTGACATAAATGATGAAGAAACTAATGAAACCGATGAAACATAATTCAGAGAATTGGAAGATGATGAAAAACCTTAGCAAGATCAAGAAAATTCTAGTAAGCAAACTGAACAAGAATAAAAAAAATCCTTCCAGAATTGTTCAAAAGAATCATCCAGAGATTCAGATTCTTGGTGATAAAAGTAAAGGAGTTCAAACAAGAAGAAAACTTATTCAAACAACAGAGTAGTCACAAGTTGCTTTCATTTCTATAAATGAACCCAAAAGTTTTCTTAAAGCTAGTGAAGAAGATAGCTGAATAGAAGCAATAAATGAAGAGCTTGATCAAATTGAAAAGAACAATACCTGGGAACTTGTTCCAAGACCTAAAAATAAAAAAAGTTATAGGCTCCAAATGGGTGTTTAAAAATAAGTTAAATGAGCAAGGACAAATTGTGAGAAATAAAGCAAGATTGGTCTGTAAAGGTTATGCTCAGGTAGAAGGAATAGATTTTGATGAAACCTTTGCTCCTGTGGAAAGATTAGAAGCTATTATAATGTTTCTTGCATATGCCTGTCATAAGAATTTTAAAATATGCCAAATGGATGTCAAATCTTCTTTTATTAATGGAGAATTGGAAGAAGAAGTATATATGGAGCATCCTGAGGGATTTCAATTGTCAGAAGATTCTGATTATGTATGAAAACTAAAGAAGGAATTATATGGATTAAAACAAGCACCACTTGCTTGGTATCATCATCTAGATACATATCTACAACAACGGGGTTTCAAGAAAGGAGTAGCTAACAACAACCTGTACATAAAGTCAGAAGGTGAAGATATTTTAGTTGTTTTAGTTTATGTTGATGACATAATATTTGGAAGTAACAATTCTTCATCAATTCAATGGTTTGCGACTGCAATGCAATTAGAGTTTGAAATGTCTATGATAGGAGAATTGTCTTATTTTCTTGGTCTACAAGTGTGTCAACAATTAGAAGGCATAATCATTTTTCAAAGCAAGTATCTTAAAGAAATTTTGAAGAAGTTCAAGATGGAAGATTTCAAGTCTTTTAGTACACCTATGGAGGTGGGATGCAAGCTAAGAAAATATGACTAGTTACCAGAAGGTGATCAGAAATTATATCGCTCAATGCTAGGAGGTTTATTGTACCTCACAGCTTCCAAACCGGATATAATGCAACCTGTATGGTAGGAAGGTATCAATCTGCTCCAAAACAAATTCATATTTCAGCTGTCAAATGTATATTTAGGTAATTGAAGGGAAAATTGACTATGGTTTGTGGTATCCAAAGAATTAGAGTCTGCAATTAATAGCTTCTTTAGATGCAGACTAGGCAAATTGTTTGGATGATAGAAAAGTACAAGTGGTAATGCATTCTTCTTGGGAGACTCTTTAGTTGCTTGGCTGAGTAAGAAACAAGGTTCCATTTCTTTATCTTACCACAGAAGCTGAATACATCTTTGTTGCTACCTGTTGTGCTCAAGTGGTGTGGATGAAACAAGCACTTGAAACTTTGGAGGTAAAATATGATATACCTATTCCTATTCTCTGTGATAATACTAGTGCTATTAGTATTTCAAAGAATCCCGTTCTACATTCCAAAACAAAGCATATTCTATCATATATCATTTTTTAAGGGACCATGCGGCTCACAAAATTGTTCAAGTAAACTATATTTCTTCCAAAGAACAGATTGTTGATATATTTACTAAACCACTAGAAAAGGCACAATTTGAATATCTCCTTCAGAAGCTTGGTGTAAGATCTTTTTCCTCAATAAATTGACTAATTCAGTCAGGAGGAGTTGTTCTTATAAAGAACACTGACATATGTGTGAAGAATCAGAGATGGATTTCTGCTATGGAAAAAAATTCTTCTAGAATGAAGTCATGCAGCCAGGGGAAGGAGTGTTTTCCAATACTAGCTCAGAAGGTTCCATGCATGCAGGGGGAGCTGTTCGTATTCATCAGAATACCAAGGAATTTCTTTTTCCATTGATGTCAAAGGGGGAGAAGAGCAGTGGGTATACAGAAAAGAGATGTGGTTAAAGGAATAGTTATCTTCTCTTTTACATAGGGGGAGACTGTGGTCATCAATGAAAGTTGCCATCAATGACAAAAGGGGATATTGTTGGTCTAAGTTGAATAATTTTCCATTTATGTCAAGTTACATGTCATTGCTATCATCACGAAAGTCAAACTATTGTGTCAAGTCAAATAAACTTCATGGTTATAACTATATGTGGATTACCTATAATTATATTTGGTCTCTACTATATCTGGCGGATTGCTATCATATGACTTGGAGGTTATTATTTTGTGGATTCCTTGTCTTATTAAAACTTTGTGTTGTACCCAGTTTGGAGTCCGATCACGGAGTTATCAAATGGTCATGGTATTTAGATATTGAAATGGAATCCGAGGTTGAGGATAATCCCGGCAATTGGCAAAGATTTGGAGAACCCCAATTCTGGAGGATCTATACTTAGTTTAAACCCTGGCTCTATAAATCTTAAACTTCGTCTCTAAATCTTGCATAGTTCGAACATATTTGGAGAAGGCACTAATAGTTTTGGAATTTTGGCAACATTTGACAACCGTTGATTATAGTGATTGAATGGTTATGATTGAACCTGGTAATTTCATCAGTTATGTGCATTATGAAATTCTAATGATAACTTGAACCATTGGCAATCGAATGTATGTAGGGAATTCCAATAAACGAATCCATGATGGGTGTCAAGGATGCGTAGAGCAGTTGATATAAGGGGAAGTGGATCGTAGGTGGTAAGAGAGAGTTTCTTTTGCTTAAAAACGAAAATATAGAGATCACAGAGATGCTGGAAATGTGTGGGAGTCTACAAAGACAGAGATGAATGTGTGGGAGTGCGTGGGAGTCCACAGAGCCAAATGGAAATCCGTGGGAGTGTGTGGGAGTCTACAAAGATAGAGGTGAATGCATGGGAGTGCATGGGAGTCTAAAGAGACAAAGGTGATTGCGTGGGAGTCTACAGAGGCAGAGGTGAATGCGTGGGAGTCTACAGGGACAAAGGTGAAGTAGGTATTGAAATTGTGGGTAATCGTTGAGAGAGATTAGTAACAAAGTCTGGGACTTGGAGAATGTGTATGCAGATACAAAGATAGCAGAGGTGTGAGCAAAAAATTAGAAGAGAACAGAACATTCATGAAATACTGGAGAAAGAAGGTTGAATGCAGAGCTATGAAACCGTAAAAGAGGGAAGAAATAAAACTGACCTTGACATGAGAAGCATTGAAATGATCAGGAACAGGATGATGTATAACAAGTTGGTGCTTGTAGAGTTGGTGCTCTTTTCAGGTTGTATCCTGAGAGATTGATGCCTAAATTGAGTTGGTGCTAAATGTTTGTAATGTACATGATTTGAAGCTTGCTTAACATTCCTAGAAGAAGAGGTTTTCTCCCTTTATGGGTTTCCTCGTATATTTGTGTCTCTGTTTATGTTACTTGTGAATATGTTGTATGTTTTTCTACAATTTATAAATGAGATATTGCATGAACAGAACTTAAAGATGTCTTGCAATATTTTTAACTTGAAGATTAAGCTTTGAAAGAAACTGATTCACACCCCCTCTCAGTTTCACTAATTAAGTTCAACACTCCTTTGTCTAAATCTGATTTGTGTCACCCAGGAAGTTGACAAGGGGACAACAAAGTTGACTGCATGGGTCGGGCTCTGTTATGGCGGAAGCTAACAATGATTTAGTCTGAACAATGAAACCAATATTGAAAAAAAACCAGACAGTAAAAAACTGCAAAAATATAGACAATGCCAATCACAAAAAAATGTGAGACGGGAATTGATAATGGAGAAACCCCTAAGGGTGAAAACTCCGGTTGTATTGAGCAGTCGTCGTAGGTTTTCGGTCTCTTATGTTTGTAAGAAAAATATGTAGTGCTATTTGAAAGACTCGTTTACATGTACAGAGGTCGAATGTAGGAACCGTAAGGAACCAATCGATCCTTCTCTTCTGGGACTTGTCTTATTGCAATCTCTTCTGGGACTTGTCTTATTGCAATCTCTTCTGGGACTTGTCTTATTGCAATCAAGAATAGTGAACCCTTTCATATTCGATATTACATGTGTATATACAGATATAAAAAATGCTTGGGTGTCTACCTATTGTGTTTTAGTTACAAAGAAATAGTTACAACTGAATAACAATACCTACCATCTTCTTCCCATTTTTCAGCTAGAAGAAGATGAAGAGACATCATTTCCATGATGATGGTATTGTCTTGATGCCTGCTAACTTTTAAGAATGGCGCCTTACATATGAGGAGTAATCAATATTTTCGGGCATGTATGATGAAAAAATATTGCATAGGTCAACTGAGTCGATGGCTTAGTTTATGGATCGACTGATCTGCAGGGCCGATTGAGTTAATGGATTCGATAAAGGAGTCAAATTGGACTAGGCACTAGTCGATGGAGCCAATTGAGACTTAGGATGGATTAGAACACCCCCCTTAAGTGGAAATGGTCCCCATTTCCTGGTGCAAATGAGGAAACTTGTGCTCTAGTTAAGTGAGGGGATACTTCTTTCCTTGCAATGGGAGTTGTCCTACTTTTCCTACCTAAAACAAGGGAATTGTTTGTGTCCTTTTATGGTGTGCTTGTTATGCAACAATACTGTTGACAAGAAGGGTCTCTTGAACATCTGGATGGATGTCTTCTGGATATGTCGGTTGTAAGTCAATATGTTCCAATAATGGTGGAAAATATGGTCAAATCACGTCCACATTGAATACTACATGAAAACCTAGGTATGGTGGAATGTTGAGCTTAAAATCATTTTCTTCAATTTTCTCAAGAATGGTATAAGGACTGTAAAGGCTTCAACTTCTTATACGTGCCACTAAATATTTCTTTCTTGAGATGCAACCAGACCTAATCCCCAATCTTAAATGAATGAGGAATATGATGCTTATTGTTTCGGGCCTTGTATTTTTCATTAGATCGATGCAACATCTCATGTGCTTGTTTCTAGATCTCACACACCTAATCCTTAAATTTGAGTGCCTTGTCGATTTCTCATTTTTTATGGTCACTGTTGACCGAGCCAATTGGTCAGGTGACTAAGTCGATAGACACTAAGGGTTAAAATCCTTAACAAAATCCAAATGAACTCTTGCGTGTTGAACTATGTGGTGCTTGATTATAGCTATGCTGAATATACGGGAGACTTTCATCCCATGTTCTACGATGCATGTTGTTGTACATGCAACGTAACTTAACCACCATGCGATTCACAACTTATGCATGTCCATCAGTATGAAGATGGGACTTGATCGACATAGATAGTTGTGTGTCAAGTTGTTGCAAGAGTGTTTTCCAAAACATGCTAATGAATTAGGATTCGTGATCAAAGATGATTGTAGTCGATAAGCCATAGTGCTTCCAAACATGCTCGAAGAAGAGATAAGCAGATCGTTGTGCTATTTTAGTCGTCTTTCAAGGAATAAGGATGGGAATTTAAGAAAATATGTCAACCACCACAAGGATTGCATCATGTTGGTGCGTGATGACATGACATACAGTCAATTAGTCAAAGGAAATGGATTCCCATAGTCGGCTGGGAATAGGAAAGGGTGTATAAAAACCTTATCGCCTATTCGATGGCTTGGTTATGGAACAAACCACACATGACTTGATATATTGTCAATATATGTCTTGAGTGAAGGGAAGTAGAAATACTTCTAGAGCACTATGAGAGTCTTTGCCACTCCAAAGTGTCCTTTTTTTTGTTATAGAAATATATTCCCATGGTCGAATAGGAACTGGAAAAGGTGTGTATAATTCCTTTCTTCGATTAGGAGGTTTAGAAATGGCACAAACCACGCATGATCGAATGTACTTGTTGACATCAGTTTTAAGTGAAGGCCAAAAGAAATACTTCTGGAGAATAGCAAGAGTATTTTCTACTCCAAAGTGTCATGCAGTCTTGTTGTAGTGCGCGTCCCAAATGAGCTGCTGTCGATGCTCACCTGCCAGTACACAAAGTTGTCCAAGCTTGCATAGCAAGGTGTCTTTCAAGAAATAGTCGGAGATCGGTGACTTGTCAGTCTGAAGTTGTCGATAGACTGATGAAAATCCGTTGTCGTCCTGATACAACTGAAGCCAAATGGTGGTGTCATAACCATGCATACTCATCACTATAAGAAGGAGAGTAATGTGTGGTCTACTCAGACAATCGATAGTGGCATTGGCTTTACCTTTCCGATACTTAATTACCAACTGAAATTGTTGCAGGTAATTAATCCACTTGAGTTGTCGATTTGTTTGTAACTTCAACTGGGATAGAGAGAACTGTAAAGGCTCATGGTCAGTGAGAATGACCGTCTCCTTGCCAAGAATATAATGTCTCCATTGCTTAAGATATTGAACAATGGCGTACAGTTCTTTTTCATATGTTAAATATCTTATAACAGTGTCCTTAAAAGTTTCGGAATGAAAAGTGACTGGATGACTAGACTGAGTGATCACTGTGCCCAAGGCATAGTCCGATGCGTCCGTATCAATCTCAAAAGGCTGATGCAAATTAGGTAACACAAGTACTGGTGCAATACAAAGCTTGTGTTTGAGCTGCTCAAAAGCTTCTTGTTGTGTCGATGTCCATTTGAAGACGGTTTTCCCATTTCCCTTGGTCAACTGATTCAAAGGCCAGGCTATGTGACTGAAGTTGAGTATGAATCGTCGATAAAAATTCGCCAAACCAAGAAAACTTCTTATTTCATGTATGCTTTGAGGAATGGGCCACTCTTTAAGAATTTTCACTTTCTCTGGATCGACGTGAATGCCTGCAGAGTCAATTACATACCCCAAATATTTGATGTTATTCATTGCAAAGGAACATTTGTCCATGTTCAAGTAGAGTTGATGTTGTCGGAGAGTGTCGAGGACTTGTCGAAGTTGTTTGACATGTTCTTCCCATGATCGATTGAAATTCAATATATCTTCGAGTTAGACAATGACACATTTGTCGATGAAAGGTCAAAGAATGTCATCCATATACTACATGAAGGTTGCAAGTGCATTGGTTAAGCCGAAAGGCATGACTAACCATTCAAACAATCCTTCCTTGGTCTTGAAAGCAGTTTTCCATACATCTGTGGGATCGATTGGAATATGATGATATCCGGACTTGAGTTCGAGCTTAGTAAAGAATTTAGCACCTTTCAGACAGTCGATGAGCTCCTCTATCTATGGTAGAGGGTATCTATTCTTTACCAAAATTTTGTTGAGGGCTCGGTAGTCGATGCACATGCACCAAGTCCCATCTTTCTTTGGAATGAGGATGACTGGACTTCCACAAGGAGAGGAGTTGGGTCGGATATGACCTTTATTGATCAAATATTGACTTTTTCTGTGAATCTCTTCATCTTTTATAATGGATCTTTTGTAAAAAAATGTGTTAGGTAATGAAGAACTAGGAGCAAGTTCAATAGAGTGTTTTACCTGTCAATGTAGAGGTACTCCGTCTGGCTCTTGGAATAGGTTCTGGTACTCATCAAGAATATTGTCAATCTACTACTTTTGTTGGGAGCTGCACTGGTCAGTGAGTCGACTAGTTGTTGCAGTCTTCTTGGGATGTTGCGGCTTAATCATGATCAATGAGAAATTCATTGCATGGTTGATGAGCTTCTTCATCTGCTTAGCAAATATCATTGCAATCGTTGGTGTAGGTCGTCGTTCTGGTATGTCGTACCATTGGTTCCGAATTCTGATAATCACCTTTTGAGGTCATGACTGGTAACTTCCATGTCAATCCCATAAGTAAGGTTTACCAAACAAGGCGTTGGCTATGAAGAGTGGTTCCATGTCGCAAAGTACTTCATCTTCAAAAGGCTTAATGAAGTAGTTGAGTTTGCATTGTCGGGTGATCCTTAGTTCCTTTCCATCCTTCATCCAACCGATGTTATAAGGATGAGGATGTGGAGTGGTAACAAGACCTAGTTTCTTCACGAGATCTTCAGAAACAAAGTTCTTCTAGCTTCCATTATCCACAATCAAATGCAATGGATTGTTTTGAACCCATATCTGTGTATGGAATAGGCGCTCTCATTCCTCCTCGTCAACGATAGTCGAGGCTATTGGAGTGTTCAATGTCGATGTCAAAAGGGTCATTGCTTCTGGGTCAAATTCTACCAGAGTTTTGTTGAACAAGTCGGATGTCGACACTTTTTCCAAAAATGTCTTCTGAGCTTAGCATTCAGACGTATCATGCCATGATGAATTGTGGTAATCACACCATTTACCAGTAGGAGGTTGTTTTCTACGTTCCCTTTTGTCTTTCTAAGAATGATTTTTGCCACGATCTTGCTTTGGCGGAGTTGGCCGAGAAGATATTGACTTGTCGAACTCAGTTGGTCGTCTTGTCGGCTTGGTCACGAAGCGTGCTTTTCCTTTCTGTTTGGCTTCAAGCTTACTAGCATAGTGGAATGCATCCACAAGCGTATTGACATTCATAAATTCCATCTCCTGTTGAATGTATGGGAACAATCAGTTGACGTACTTCAGAACAAGCAATTTATCTTCTTCTTGAATGCCAATTCTAGCCATTAGTCGGTAAAACTCGTCGGTGTAACTATGTACGGGCTAGTCTTTCCATTACCTTAGCTACTTCCACTTCTTATATTGTTGTTCAACGTACTTGGGCGGGTAGAAATCCTTTCAGACATATTCGACAAATTTCTCCCATGTCTCTATGGGGTCTCCACTTTTCTCCATCTTTGTCGATAGGATCTCCCACCAGCAGTGCACAAATGTTGACATATTTAAGGATGCAATGGTGATATTTTCAGTTTCTGAGAGTTGATTCCTAGAGTAATAGGATTCCAATTGTTGATGGATTCCGCGTCAATATTTCCTTCTAGATTCGGTATGTCCAAATTCATTTGCACATTGAATGGACTGATTCTGTCGGATTTAGATCTTGTCGAAAATCCTCCTGATGTCGAAGCAAATCGTGTGAGAATCTCATTGAACTGGGCGAACATTTCAATTCGTTGTTGAGCCAGCGCTTGCTCTATGAGTTTCTTTGTCTTTTCAATTGCATGTCTATTGTTTGTTTCTCCTGCCATCTTCGAAGGTAGTGTCTGCTTGGATTGTTGAGTTTGCGAGCATGTTTGAACAAGCATAAGTCAGGTAAATTTAATGGAAGTGTCTACGCACAACTTAAGCATGAACAAAGCTCTAAATGAATGAAGCTCTGAGTAGCTCTAATACCAATGATATGTACTCAGCCAGGTGCATGACGAGGACAACAGTTTGATTGAATGAATCGATACTGTTATGGAGGAAGCATAATAATAAGAAAAGCAGGAAATACATTGTGCACATAAACATACACACACACAGACAAAATGCTGGAATGCGAACTAATCTCTTCTTTATTTTCACTCGTTTACTTCCTTGTATATTATAGTATTTTACATGCTTAAATAGAGCGTTGAGAATGATTGGATTGTCTACCTGTTACATTCAGTTACAAGAGAAGTTAGAACAGTTTCAGAAGTTCAACCATTACAGTTGACTGGAAGATAGAGAGATAATCTGTCATAATTCATCAGTCACAAGTCGAAGATGCATGTCGAAGTCGGTGCGGTTTATGAACTAGTCGAAGTCGATGTTGGCATCCGAAAATAATGCCAATTGTTGGGTGGATCAGTGCAAATCCAAAATGATCTTATGTTGGTGCTCACCTAGCGGTACACAAAGCTTTCTAAGATAGTACATCAACTTAGCCTTCATGTTGTAGTTGAGAGGAATCGACTGACCTATATGGATTTGTTGATACATTGAAGAAAAGTCATTGTTTTCTTCATACAATCGAGGCTAGGTAATAGTATCATAACCATGCATACTTGAACTATAGTGAAGTAACTGGTGGCCGGCTAAGGCAATCAGTTGTTGCATTTCCTTTTCCTTTATGATGCTTAATTATCAATTGAAAGTGATGCAGGTAACTAATCCACTTAAGTTGTGTCATCGTATATAGCTTAGACTATGACGGAACGAACTGTAGAGGCTTATGGTCCATATGAATGACCATTTCTTTGCTTAGAATGTAGTGTCTCCATTGCTTAAGAGCTTGCACAATGGTACATAGTTCAATTTCACAACTGGAGTACTTGCAAACAGTATTATTGAAATTTTCTGAATGGAATACCATTGGATGACCTACTTACGTGATCACGACGCCCATGTCATAATCAAATGCATCGGCCTAGATTTCAAGTGGCTAATGCAAATCAGGTAGCACGAGCAGTGGAGATGTACAAATCTTGTTCTTTAGCTGCTCAAAATCTTGTTGTTGTGTTGTGGTCCATTTTAAATTTGTCTTTCCATTTCCCTTAGTCAAATGATTCATTGGCTAAGATATATGGTTGAATCCCAACACAAATCTATGATAGAAATTTGCTAAACCAAGGAAATTCCTTAGTTCTTGAATGTTTCTTAGATCGGTCCATTCCATGATGAATTGTATCTTTTTTGGGTCAACTCAGATGCCTACTGATTCAATCACATAGCCCAAGTATTTGATACTCTTCATTGCAAAAGGGAAGTTCTCCAAGTTCAAACAAAGATTGTGTTGTCTAAGAACATTGAGCACTTGCTAAAGCTGCTGCAAATGTTCATCCCATGATCTACTGAAAATAAAAATGTCAATGAGATAAACAATCACACATTTTCCTACAAAATGTATCAGATCATCATCGATATATCTCATAAAGTTGCAGATGTGTTAGTTAAACCAAAAGGCATGAATAACCATTCAAGTAAACCTTCCCTGGTTTGGAAAGTAGTTTTCCATACATCTGAGGACTCTATGGGAATTTGATGATACCCTGACTTGAGGTCGAGTTTGGTAAAGTATTTAACATCTTTCAACTAGTCAAGCAAATCATCTATTCTTAGAAGAGGATATTGATTGTTTACTGAAATTTTGTTAAGATCCCTTTAGTCAATGCACATACACCAAGTCCAATATTTCTTAGGAACTAGGATGAATGGACTTCCACAAGGAGAGGAGATGAATGGAATTCCACAAGGAGAGGAGCTAGGTCAAATATTCCCTTTGTCAATCAAATCCTGAATTTGTCTACAAATTTCTTCATTCTCTAAAAAAGACCTATAAACAGATGCATTGGGTAATCATGAATCAAGAATGAGATCAATGAAGTGTTTTACCTGGAAATGTAGTGGTACCTTAGCTAGATTTGTGAACACATCCTTGTATTCTTCAAGTACTCTGTCAACTTGTTGTTGTCAAGTGTCATGGTCAGTGGCGAGTCATCTAGTTGTTGTGATCCTACAGGAGTGCTGAGGTTTAATCATTATCAACATGAATTTATAAGCATGGTTGTTTACTCTGCTTTGCCTTGTCTTTCTTGAAAGGATTCCTACCATGTTCCGACTATTGGGAATTAGTATGAGCAAGTTGTTTTGACTTGTCAAAGTCAACAGTCAACTGAGTTTCTTATTGAAAGGTCGGCCAGTTGGTTTGGTTGGAAAGCATCCTGTCTCCTTTTGTTTCATCTCAAGTTTAATGGCATAGTAGAATGCTTCTTCTAGAGTGATAATAGTGAGAAATTCCATCACTAGTTGGATATAAGGAGCTAAAACACTAATATACTTCAGAACAAATAACTTTTCTTCCTCCCTAACACCAATTTGAGCCATTAGTCGATGGAATTCGTCGGTAGAACTCTATACAATTGATCGTTCCATTGTCTCAACTACTTCCACTTCTTATATTGTTGTTTTGTGTACTTAGGTGGATACAATTCCTTCCTGACATGTACAATGAATTTTTCCCATGTATCGGTGGGGTTACTGTCTTCTTCTAATTTATTTGAAATATTTCCCCAACAACAATGTATAGAAGTTGACATCTTCATAGATGTGAGGGTGACTTTTTTGGACTCAAAAATTTAATTCATAGAGAACTAGGACTCTAATTGTTGTATCCAATTACGTACAGATTCGACATCAATCTTCCCTTCTAGATTCGGTATGTCCAAGTTCATTTGTACCTTAAAAGGGATAGCCTTGTCAAAGGCAGTTTTCGTTGGGTTTCTAACCGAATTCGATCCCAATGTATTGGTAAGACGAGCAAGAATCTCATTGAAATGATCATACATTTCAGTTTGTTGTCAAGCGAGTGCTTTCTCTGTGAGTTTTTCAGTTTTGGTACGAGGATTTATGTCCTCGGTTTCACCTTCAATCTTTGTTCTAGGGACGTGAGTAGATAAATACTTAGAATTCGAAGGTAAAGGAAAGTTAAATAACCATTTTTTAGAGTGTGTATGAACAGACCTAAGTTGTCTTAACTACGCAAGTAGTGTGTAAGCAAGGCTAGAGCATAATAGAGTGCTCTGATACCAATGATCTGTGTCTCTTAAGAAGTCAACAAGAGGACAAAAAATTCAATTGAATGAGTCAATCTCTGTTATGGATAAAATCTAATAATTCTTTACACTGAACAATGAAACCAATATAGAAAAAAAACCACACAATAAACAACTGCAAAAATATAGGCAATGCCAATCACATAGAAATGTGAGAGAGGAATTGATAACGGAGAAGCCATAAGGGTAAAAATTCGGTTGTATTGAGTAGTCATCATAGGTTGTCGGTCTCTTAAGTTTGCAATAAAAATATGTAGTAAGTCGAAAGACTCGCTTACATGTATAGAGGTCGAATGCAGGATTTCGTAAGGAACCAATCGAGCCTTCTCTTCTGGGACCTGTCATAGTGCAATCAAGAATGAGGAAACCTTTCATTGTTTTTTACATGTACATATAAAAATCTAATGGGTTCTTGGGTGTCTACCTGATGTGTTTTAGTTACAGAGAATCAGTTACAACTAATTAAGAAAACTAACCATATTCTTCCCATTTGTTAGCTAGAAGAAGATGAAGAGACATTGTTGACATGATGATGGTTTCTTCCTGATTCCTGCTGACTATTTAGAATGTCGTCTAACATGTGAGGAGTCATCCATGCCACCATGCATGTATGATTAATGAATCTTGAATAAGATTTAATAGGTCGATTGAGTCGATGACTTATTCGATGGATTGAATGATCTGCAATGCCGACTGAGTCAATGGACCTGAACAAGGACTTGACTGGGACTAGGCACTAGTTGATGGCTCCAGTTAAGTCTTGGGATGGATCAAATTCACTTGCAAAATCTAAGCCAAAATATACACAAACTTAATCACTACATCCATTATAGGTGATACAATAATCATGTGTGCCTCTAAGATAACAAAGCACCCATTTCATTGATGCCCAATGCTCTCTACCTAGATTTGTCATGTATCTACTGGCAACATCAATTTCATGTGAAATATGTGATCTTGTACATACCATCGCATACATTAAACTTCCTTCTACAATAGCATATGTTACACAAAACATTTAATATTTTTTTACCATGTTTCATGTCTCTGTGTATTTCTATTCCTAAAATTTGTTTTGCAGCTCCTAGATCCTTCATATCAAACACCCTAGCCAACTGATCCTTCAACCAACCGATCTCAACCATGGTTTTGCTTGCTATAAGCATATCGTCAACATATAATACCAAGATAATGCATATGCCATTTTTTAAACTTTTGAAATAAACACAATGGTCATACTCACTTCTTGTAAAATTTTGGCTCACCATGAAGGAATCAAACTTCTTGTACCATTTCTTGGGAGATTGCTTCAGGCCATATAATGACTTCCTGAGATTGCAAACAAATCTTCTTTTGCAATCTTGAACAAATCATTATTGCTATTCCATATATATTTTCTCATCCAAATATTTGTTAATGGTGATATTGTGGGTAGTAGGATCCCACAATATGTACCCCTTAACTCTATCATCAAAACCAACAAAGCTATACTTCTTTGATATGGGTTCTAACTTAGAACAATGTTTTTTAGGAATAAGAGCATAAGCATCACAACCAATTTTTTGTGGGTAGTAGAATTAATTATATCATATATTAACAATGCAAATCAAAGATGTTAGAATCTATTTTCCTATTTTAATTTAGAAATAACAATTACAATAAATCTAAAATTGTGTTGTATATTTATAATTGAAATACTTATATTTATATCTCTACACAAATAACTAAAACTTATTTTTTTTAAATAGGCCCAACGTATGAAATTATAGGCTTTATCATTTTATTTTTCAGAGGGTACTTAGGGATTCACACAAATGTTAGCCATCAATTCTAACAACTTTGTAGCAAGTGATGCTGTAAATTTGTCTTCCCTTGATATTTAATAGATATTTGTTTTGAGTAAATATTTAAAGTAATGTTGAATTGTAAAGCAACGTAATGAGATTTCAAATCTAAATTAATATGAATCGAACGTGTTACCACCCAATATGCACAAGGTGTTCACTTGATAAAAGACATCATCAATCAACCAGAGACCTTCTAGTCCCCCCATCCAAATCAAGCAGTCTTCTGCTCCATTGCATGTACTTTGCACCTCCTTTGTCATGGTCAAAGAGAGGTTGTTTGTAAAATTTTGACAACTTTTACATGTGTAAAAGGGATATACCAATTGAGTCAATCATGTTATGGCACCTTTGGAGTGTTTTTTTTACCTAGCTGAACCTATATCCTAGTAATCATAGTTCAACATGGTTTTTTCACTCACACCTCCAAATCCAAAGTGTGTTATAATGCAGATGTCTTAGGTTGGTTTCTAAGTTCTTATGGTCCGATGTCAAAATTAGTTAGTCACCATGGTCTTACCATCATGCATGGCCTATTTAGTCCCTTGGAGAAGCAAAAGTGACAAAATACTATGTAAAAAACACTTGAGGGGGTCAAATATCAAAAAGGGGATATTACTAGCGCATTTCCCCCTCAATCAAGAGCATATATGGGTATCCCCTCATCCAAGGGAGCAAGGTGGAACCCTTAACCACCTCATGATTCATATCCAAGTCAAAAATTGACATGCTTGAGTCATCTCCTACAAATTAGGGCACATTCTCACCTTCTTTTGGAGTTTAACTCCACATGTGGCCCCTCTATCTTGAGTTACATGGATAAGTGGCACATCAGGTTTTGGAGGCTTAGTTAAAGCTAAGTTAACTTCTCAGTTTGCTCCATTTGATGAGTAGAAGTGGCACATTAGGCTCAACTCACTCATCAAATTTCTCCAGTTCTCCTCGACATGATGCATTAGTGTTTTGGAGGGATCAATTAGGGTTTTTGGAGACCCTCCACGTGTCACCATCTCCTTAGTCATGCATGAGCTCAAGGGGGGTGAATTCTCTCCTCCTTGTTCAATTTAAAGATTCCTCTCCTCTCATTTTTGTTCTTGGTTATTGTTGGAGGTAAATTATTGTAACAATATTTCTCTCTTTAAAGCGTTGTATGGGAATAAAGTGAAGGATTTGGAGGCTACACCAAATATTTTATTGTATGGTATATCTTCTTCTCAACTTATTTCATGATTGTAGTTGATTTTATTTAATTTTTTTTGTACTCTTTTTTTGTGCTGCATGTTTGGCCATTGAAGGGTATTGCTACTCATTTGGCTTACATACTTCTAGTGCGATTTTATCTTTGTGATAGGTTGCTTCAAAGAAGGTTATTGATAACTTATTTCCTAGATTGGATGTGGTTGCACTAACATCTTTCAATTAGACTTCATCCTTCAAGTGGTTGAATATCCATCTACTTGTACAAACTCTTCATTTGCGGGTTAACCACAAGCTCAAAGAAGGACATGGCATGCATAGGGATTCCATTTATTTTGGATCCATTCAAAGAAATACATTGATATACATAAGATCTGATTTCCACCATTGGTTGTTCTAAAAAAAGGCTCACTGTTCTTTTCCTTAGCGCTCCACTTATCAAAGAAAATCTTAATAATTAGTTATTTTGTGATATATGATTAGTTAGGATCCTTGATTATCAAAATTGAATCTTACATTAGATATCATATGATCATACATATCTTAGACATTTGCATATCATTCATATCTAATTTTAGATGTAAGATTAAATATTCTAGTGCACGTGTTAAAATCACTTTCAATACTGCACCTAGTTTCAAAAGAGAATGCAATTCCATACTTGCACATCATTGTAAAATAGTTGTAAATAGTTATTTTGGGTACTTGTGTCATATTTTAGATCCCTTCCCACAAGTTGGATGGCGAGATAATATAATGATACAAACCCTTACTTCTTCTTAGATTTGTAGTTCTAACATTTCATTTTACCATCTTGTAGTGTAACAATCTTTTGTAGGACAACCCCCCTTTTTGGAGGGGTCAAAGAGATGACTTCAGAGTACATTTCTTGTTGGTTTTGTATCTCTAATTTCTAGGTGTCCAACCACAAAAAAAATTCCAAGAGGCATCCAGGACCAGCCATCATCCAAGACCCCAAGGTGTCTACTAAACAAAGCACTTACCTCACAGTTTTCCCATTTCCACTTTCTAACTTTTATGTAAGCCTAATTGTTGGCCATAAGGACTAACAATAGGCATTTCTAAGGGATTCAAAGCCCATTGTAACGCATCAGGCAGGGTAGTGATGTCAAATCCTCCCTACCCCCCTCTCCACGTCATTTTCATGTATGATTTTTCTTTTCCTTTTTTGCTTAGCTGAGCATAGTTTTTCTAATTTTCTTTAAGTAGTAATTAGATCGCATTTGATTTCAATTGGAAAATATATTAATTGCAAGCTAATTTATATCATGATTCAATCACTCATGCATTATTCAATTAATTTCATCTAATAATTAATCATAAAAAACATTCCAATTAATTTCACATTATTAATTGCAAGCTAATTTATATCATGATTCAATCACTCATGCATTATTCAATTAATTTCATCTAATAATTAATCATAAAAAACATTCCAATTAATTTCACATTAATTAAAATGAAAATCAACCCTCCCTAAAGACATAATTCCGATGTTTATAAACACCATAGATTTGTCACTTGTGGGAAAATTCTACAATGAAAGGAATCTATTAGGTAGTGATCATGGGGACCTGTCAAGCTACACTGTCGATTGGTGTCAGCGTTGAACATACCCCTACGACTCTGATCTAGTCCCCTTCTCGTGTAGTAAAACACTTGATATCCTGACTTTTTTCCACGCACCTAGCATATATTGGAAATCCCACTTTTCCCCTTAGCAATTCACTTGTAACAAATAGTCGATCCCTGCACCAAGCAGGTTCACAATTCGATGCACCTCCATTTAACAAGCAAATTCAATCCTTGCTTCAACGAGTTCACAATTTGACTTTGCATTCGCTTTCTAGTAATTATATAACACTACTGGGTTGGCAGGTGCAGGGGGAGTCCTTCTGGACTCCGAGGGAAACAAGGTGAAAGACTTTGCTTGGGGAATTGGCAGGAGGACAAACAACGATACAGAATGGCTCGCATTAATTAAAGGTATGGATGTCACAAGGAACGAAGATGTTAAGGATCTCGTGGCCATTGGATATTCAATGCTGGTAATAAGGGAGGACAGGGCTATAGTAAAAAACCATAGAAAACCCGTCTCCAAGCTCCAACATCACTTCATCTACATGGCCAAGGACTTCAACTCTATCTCCTTTTTTCACATCTTGAGGCACAACAACTAGAAAGCTGACATTATGGTCAACATTGGCGCTGGCCTAGACTATGGTTTAGCGATTTGAAATGGACAACATCTTGTCAACAATCGGGTTCCATAACCCTCCCCCCTCCCCTTGTTTTCCTTTGATCCTCATGAAATCACTCTCTAAGCGCTCATCTAACTTTGGCCTCAACTCTTTAATGAAGGTGGTTAATTACAAGATCTTCTTGGGATCCCTTTACCCCCCTCGATCCATTCACGTGTCCTCTCAGCTCAAACGACGGCCTCTCCTGGCTGTCTCCACTTGTCTCGTATGCGAGAATTCAATGAGAATAAGCTCCGAGGAAACCATAGCTTATAACAAGCTCAAGGGTGACGCTCCGGGTATTCTGCAAGTTTCCTTTTGCATTGTTTGTCGGATTGGTATCTTCTAGTTAAACATGGAGGATGTAACAAAAGTGCTGGTCTGTGTCTCCCTGCACTCCAGTGTCGACGTTGCATAAAACATCTCCAGGTTCATTCGGGGGGGGGTTTGCATGAAACGATACTTGTTTGCTCTTGATGTGGTGCAGAGACAGAGTAATGGTGGTTTCGAGCATCAGGTCTCTCATGGTGGTCTGGCGAAGCATGCCTTTCGTGGGCACTCCAAATCTGATGAGCCAGGCAGAAACTGGGCTCCTCTCGATGTGGGGTAGGGACAGAGTAACAGGGGTTCAACACAGCATGTCATTTGTGGTCATGAGCCAGGCAGTGGCAGGAATTGGACTCCTTCTGACGTGGGATTGGGTCAAAACAATGGAGGTTCTATGCAGCAGGTTATTCCTGGTATCTCTGGTGAGTTGGGCAGTGGCAAGAACTGGATGAACACCGTTGGCGACAATTGTGGTTTCATTAATTTGGAGTCCCCTCAAGGACCAGACAGTCCGTCCTCTATGGTCCTTTCACATGTTAAGGAGCTGGAATCCCAGGTCCGCTGGCTCAGAGGTGAGAACTATGACGTGAAAAAAGCCATCTCTCATCTCTCTACATTTGTCTAGATCTCGAGCTCTGAAGTTCGGAGTAGTAGCAGCAAGACGAAGGAATATTTTGACATTATGGCTGGCAAATTTGAGTCCCTGCATAGCTGTCAAAAAATTGTCAAAGCAAAGGTCGACTGCATTAGGACCAACAATAGGAAAAACCCCTCAGTCCTCCATGGCATTGAAGACGATAAAGTTGGTGTTGCAGCTGGGAGCAAGCAAAAGAACGTCCACCAACATCATCTCAACTGATAATTTCTCTACATGCTCGTCCTTGTTTTTCCAGAACTTTTTTGTTATGGCTAGTCCAAAGTTTCTCCTCTTAATATGTATTTCTTCTGTAGTTTTTCCTAGGGCAATTTGTAAAAACCTTCAGTTATCGCACAATAGGGGTTATGTATGACATGCAAAGACTGGATTGTTATGAGCTTGTCTTGGTAGCTCTCCATTTTTGGGATCAATCTTCCCATCCTTTATGTCATATCGTCTTCTTTTTAATATAAAGCTCATTACCCATTGTTGTAAAAAAAAAGTAATTATATAACACTTCTTTTTTTTGCTGGTAAAGTAATCTATTAGTGTAGCTTGCGAGTATTGCATATTCTATAGTTGTATCATTTTTGCTCAATAGTAAGGAACTGGTCTTTATTTCATACATGTGGAAGCTTTCAATTACTTGCCAAGTTATATTGTTAGGTTATTTTCCTAGTTTTATTAACTCCTAAGTCACCTTTTCCAAGGTGACCATCCTAGATTTGTATAAAATCTACCTCCCTCGGCTTTTGCTTAGGATTTGGCCTAAATAGAAGGAGTTGAATGCTATGGTGACAATGCAAACCAACTCGTCAACTTTCCCCCAAGTCTGCTTTTAGTGAGTTGAGATTTTTCAGATCTACGCGGCAATAGAATGCACATTTTAAACTACACCTTAATTTTAATAAAGACTGGTAGCCTCATGCTTTTATTGAATTTTTAAGTAATAATAAATTAGTATTTTTATTTATTCGGTGAAAGAGTAAAATCATTATGGTTTTTTTATTGCTTTTAATTTTTTTAATATTTTTGAAATATCTTTAATTTTAATATGGTAATTTTAGGTGTATTCATATTAAATTACAATATCAATGTATTTGTTATAATATCAAAATTTCTAATATCTCAACCCTATATACACTTTATTCTATTTATAACTTAGGTAGTTATTATAAATACTTTATAAGTGGTAACACTATATACATCTTGACGAGGGATAGGGTCAGGTATTACAGGAACAGACCCAGCTCTGTGATGCTGCAGTACGTCATTTTAAAGGTATTTATGGACAAAACCCCTCTCATAATTTGGAAGATCAGCTCAAAATCATTAATTTATTCCCTCGTATGTTTGATGAGGAGGCTGCCAAGCTCATTGGACAACCTGTTTGTGAAGCGGAGGTATTGAAGATTCTTAAGCTGTTTTCGAAGGACAAATATCTGGGGCCGGACAGTTGGACCATCGAGTTTTACCTCCATTTTTTTCCTTTATTTGGGAGAGAAATCATGGCAGCTGTCGAGGAATCTCGAACCAAATCACGTATCCCGTCTGCTCTAAATGAAACTTACCTTACTCTCATCCCTAAGGTAGATAAGCCAAAAGAATTTGGGGATTTCCGTCCTATCTCATTATGTAACCTTCTGTACAAAGTTATTTCCAAAGTTATTGCTAAGCGAATCAAACCTTTTCTGGCCCTTGGTATCTCGGTTGAGCAATTTGGGTTTCTTCAAGACAGACAACTGCTAGATGCAGTAGGGCTTGCACAAGAGGGACTTCATTCCATCAAACAGAAGTCTGCATTAGTTCTGAAATTGGACCTGGTGAAAGCCTATGATAGGCTTGATTGGACCTTCCTTAGGTTCATCCTTCTACAAATTGGTATCCCATTGGAAGTGGTGAACTGGATCATGTCTTGTGTTACGACAGCAAACTTCTCGGTCTTGGTGAATGGGATGCCTTTTGACTCATTTCGTGGTGAAAGAGGACTTAGATAGGGCCGTTCTTTATCACCATATTTATTTATATTGGTTGTTGAAGGAATTAGTATACTGATTAAGGAGGCCAGGATCTGTGGGAAAATCAAAGGTATCAATTTAGCTCTACCTCACTCATTAACCCATCTGTTGTTTGTTGACGACGTTTTATTGTTTGGAATGGGCTCTTGGGAGGAATGTCAGCATTATAAAGTTATTACTGAGTACTTTTGTAGTGCAGTTGGATTGGAAATCAGCACTGGCAAGTCAAATTTTCTACAACATTGTATTGATCTGGATACTTTGGAACGGATTGGTGAGATTTTTCCTTATCATGTGAAGGAGCTGGATAGTGGCATTTGCTATTTAGGCTATTTTCTTAAGCTTAACGGCCTTAGACGGGATGATTGGGGATGGCTCATTAATAAGTTACGAAGGAGGATTCATGGGTGGGGGTTTAGGTATCTTTCTTTGGGTGGGAGACGTACACTGGTTTGCTCTGTGCTTCAATGCATACCAATTTTCTGGTTCTCTCTTTACATTGCTCGTATGCATGTAATTTAGACTCTTAGGAAAATTTTGGCAGGCTTTCTATGGAATGGAGCTGAAGATAAGTATTGATGGCATTTAACTACTTGGGAGTCTATTTCTACGCCGCAGGAGTACAACGGATGGGGTATCAAAGACCTCAGCGATTTTAATTTGGCGCTTGTGGCTAAATCCTATTGGAGGTGTCTCCGGGAACCAGGGCTCTAGGGGAAGCTAATGAAGGCAAAATATATGATTCGGCTGCCACTCCCTCTTTGGCTCAGGAATGGTAATTAGAGGAAAAATGGATCATTTATCTGGCGAAGTTTTCTGAAGGCTTTCCCCATTATAAATGCTGGCCTTTGTTGGAAAGTTGGGAGAGGTACTCAGATTTACATGGGTATAGACCCCATAGCAGGTTTGGGAGAATCTTTTTTCCTTAGCAGTGAATTGATCCAGGTGCTGCATTCACACAATGTTTATACACTGCAGCAGGCCAGTCAACAACAGGAGTTTGGCATTACTCGGTGGAAGACTACGAAGGATTTAACATTAGAGCCCGATCATGCCATATGCTGGAATTGGTATGTCTCTGCGCTAAAATTGGCTAGAGTATTTTTCACTCATGACGAGGACTCTCTTTGTTGGGGTTTGAATGAGGTGGATGGCACGTTGTCGGCTCAGCAGGCTTATGCTTACTTGATGAAGGAAGATTACAGTGAGGTTCAAAATCCTTTATATGCTAAGCTCTGGAAGTTACTGTGCATCCCGAAAATTCTTTGTTTTGGCTGGTTAGTCCTGAACAACAGGGTTTTGACTTGGAAAAACATTTGCAAGCATGGATTTCAGGGGCCGAGGCTCTGTGTATTTTGCTGGAAAGCTACGGAGGACATGGATCATTTATTTGGTCAATGTATCTCTTTTGCTGAGCTATGGGCTGGTCTACAAGAGGCATTGGGGTTCCGTTTTTCCTGGACGGGCCTTCCTCCATCTCAGTTTTTTAGTCAGTGGCTGGGGGCGCATGTTTATGATCCAAGGCTCATTTGTGTCACCTGGTGGGAGCTTTGGAAAGCCTGCAATGGGTTTATCTTCAGGGATGTGTTCACTCTTTATTCCATTCTGACTTCTCGCATTTGCTGGTTATTATAAATTCTATCAGCCACCATTAAAAAGAATACTGAGAAGGACAAATCTGCACGAGGAAGAGGGCTACAACCTTCCCTTAGGCTATTTCGATGGGGCAGCCCAGCATGGCTTTTGTGGAGCTGGTTGTCTTTTAAAACCCTGTCCTGGTACCATCTATCATCTTAGGTTGAGAGCTGGTAGGGGAACCAACACCCAGTCAGAACTTTTAGCACTGTGGGGACTGCTTTACTTTGCCCATTCCTTAGGGCTTTCCAGGCTGACTATTTTTTTCGACTCTCAGGTTATTATTCTCTGGGCCAAGGGAGAACAAGGCATGTCTTCTTTACCACTAAATGGGTGGATGAATCAGGTGCTTTCTCTCATGGATGGATTTACTGATATCTCGCTTCATCATATTTATCGTGAGCATAATGTGGAGGCCGATAAACTTTCAAAGAGGGCCTTGGGAGGGATGGATGGCTCTATCCATGTTCAGAAATTTTGTGATGGTACTCCTATTGAGACGTATAGTCTCACTTTTGATTTGTGATTTCTAACTGGAAGACAAGGGTTTTTTTGATCTGGTGATGGATAGTTAGAAGCAAGTTTATTGCCTACTTAGGATGCTGGACTGTTTGACTTTAACTCTGTTGAGTAATTTGGGTTTGATAAGCTTGGGTTATTTTGCTGTATAGTATCTTCGGATACAACTTTTTATTAATAAAAGTTGTTCTTTTTCGTATGAAAAAAAAAAATTCACTGTTAGTCTCTACTCGTGGATTTGTCCAAATAGTTTGTTTTCAACATTATTATAGGAAATACAATATTAGCTTTTGAACCATAGTTTCAATTATTTATAGCCCAAATATTCATATGAGAAGGTTTTGATATATATATATATATATATATATATATATATATATATATATATATATATATATATATTATTTCATTTTAGTATAAGGTGAAAAATTATAGTTGGGCTCCTGCTGTATGCGGGGTAGCTGGGTGATCGGCTGTGGCCGTCCCTACCTAAGATCGACCCCACGACTTGTTATGTCAAGGCACCTTCGCCTCTGACGCTGGTTCATGTAACTATATGAAAATAGTTGTGATCTTTTAGGGGCAATTTTCAAGTTTAATAATATTAAAACTATAAAATCTCATGTTTTAGGAATTAAATAATGTATGCAGATATTTAGGGATTAAATAATGCATGTAAAGATTAAAACTTGGCCAAAACATTGTATCAAGCTTTTCAAGCTTTCTATGGTCAAAATATTTAAGGCCGCGAATGTAGCTCACTTGGTGAGTGATGAGACTAGAAAGTTCTAATAGTGCGGGGTGGGCTTCAAATCCGCCGCACTCTTGCAAGTGAAAAAAAAAGAATATTTGATGTTTTATGTTCTTAGCCTATACTATTATTAGATTTAAAGTATACCAAGAAAAACATTAAATACTTTTCTCACTATTGCTATTGCACGGACTCCACAGGGAATCTAATCTCACTCTTACGACAGTCATTTCAATTATGCGTAGTCGTCTGCTGTCATCAATGACCTCGGCAGGTACTTAGATAAGATTGATAAGATTAGTAATAAACACTTTACAGCAGGGATCAAATTTGAAGGGTGGGGTCCCTTTTCACTTTGAAGTGCTATGAGATATTGAACCCTTCAATGCTGCCATGTAAAAATAAGTCATTCTTTTCATTTGAAAATGTACTACTACATCAAAATTTCAATGTTTACTTACGTAGTAAAGTCAAGAGGCTTTATTTTGCAGTGGATATAGCAGCACTGAACATTATATATGTCATATAACACAACCATACTTCGCCCCGATCTAGCGGTTGGGTCTCTAGGCCACTATGCCACCTTTTCCATCTTAGAAGTTTCCCAAATTGATCTTGCATCTTAAACTTTTAACGAGTATAATAATAAAGTTAACTTGCTAACCCCATTCCAATCCAACTTTCATCCTTACATCCAAAATTAATACTATTTTACTCTTTCATGATCTGCTTGAACATGAGGAATTTATTAGTGAAAAATAACTTAGGAGACACATAGAAAATCCACTTTCCAATGTTCAGTGTGAATTGCCATAACTAAATTCATAGATCTTTTTCTTTGCATCAGCTACAATTAGCTTGCTAGCCCAATTCCAATCCAACTTTTAACCAGTATAATAATATTTAATACCTCTTAAAATGGGTTCCTAGGCTGCTTCAAACAGTACAAACTCGATGAAGAATTGGGTTATTCAACTCTTCTAAAAGCAACATGATGCTTATCCTTCAAACTAATATAAATTCTAGCCTACATAAAATCTAGCCTACTTAACAATGGAAAAAATGATAATGTAAGTAAAAAAAGGAAGAAATTGTTTTATAAGCCAAAAACATTGGACGTTGAGTTTGGTCTCTATCTGTTACTAAATTAGTGAACAATAGAGATGTATGCAGAAAGGCCGTAAAAAAGGTGAAGGGAAAGAATATGAATGGTAACTTTTTTTTACTTTGTTAAATTGAGGGCCATAATTCACTTTCATGCACCTCTATCAAACAACTTCGTTTCCATTGATAATCCTCCTTCACGCAAGTATATTAGAGAGAACAGTTAAACAAAGAAGTTTGATTGGATTAAAAACTAATAACAAGTTTCTTTGTTACTCTAATTGTGTACCCTATGGTAGAATTGAATGCCAATGACAACAATACATGTTTCAATTTTTCATTCAACACTATGAATGCCATGTTTCAATTTTTCATTCAACACTATGAATGCCACACGTACTTGGGATAGAATAAGTTTAAGCACTCCTTACATGTTACATGCTATGTTATGGTTTGATCAAAGAGAACTATCCAACTCCAGGAAAATTTTGTTCTCAAGAGCTGATTAAGGACCCTGGATGCTTCTTCTCTATAGCCCTCCCCCTAGATTTCGTTATACATACTAAATCTATGGTATGATGGAGTAGAGCATGGGTTGTAACTTGTGAAGCATAAGTAAAACGTAGGTAGACCAAGTAGAGAGGAGATGCATAGATGGTTGAAGTTCTTGTTATTCCAGACCGGCCGATAAGGGTAACAAAATCAAAAGGTAAAGTAGCACTGTTGTTCTAAAAATCAAGATTACAAAAACATTTTTGTCCCAGTTCGTACAGTCGAATGCGGATTGTAAGTGTAGTAGCATCGGTGGTATTCATATTAATAAATACCAAGAATATTAAACCGTTTACTAGAGGAAGGTGTCGATTCGACGACTGAGCAATTGGGGAAAATAGCTAACGTAATATAGTTTTAGATACAAAGTCTGGATTCTTGATCTAACTCATTAACTAGATGCATGGAGGTTGGCAGAGTGGGAACTTCCCAAAATCCCCAGGCTTTTTAGTAAAGCTGGGGGGTGCATTGCGCACACCTGTTTCCCGTAGGGATGCAACAGTGACCAGTGGAAGTTGAACAGGGAAGAACCCGATTTCAGAGTGAAAACAATGGTCTTCCTTTTCCCCTCCATTTCAGGAAAGTTAAAGGGAAACTAAATTCTCAAGAGCTTCGATCGAGTGACAATGGAAAATAGGGAAAGGCAAGGAGCACGTGGAATCATATGCATATACACAGGACATGCGAAGAAAGAATCAATTGTTGTTGTTGCTACAGTTGGGAATTGATAAATGTCGTTCTAAACAGCCTTTGACGGATGTTTGTGACAAACCCACTCTCGAGTCCAGGCTTTGACTTTGAAGCCTTCAAGACCTATTTGAAGTAACAAAATTTCAGTCCAATAATAATATTGTGTTTGAACTTTGAAGTTACAGAATTTTAATCAAATAATTTTTTTTTTAAATAATTGATGGGATCATGAATGGATAAAATGATGTACATATCTGTAAATTCATAAGATGTCGGCAATCTAGTCAGCCTTGAAGTTGAGCTCCTCAAAGAAAACGAATTTCTTTATATATGTTTATGGCATGCTGTCATTGGCAGCTTCACTCCACAAACTCTCCTGGAGGACTGGAGGAGATAGGGTAGGTGGAAGTTGGAAGTAGCTTGACCACAGTGGAGTAGGGGTAAAAGAAAAAACTTGTTTGTATTCCTGTAATATTATATATTGATGGTCGGAGCCATGGAAGCATGGAATTCGAGCATTGACTTGATACAACAAAGAAAACACAAGGTGGGACTCGGGAGCCGCAGGATTGACTTGACACAACAAAGAAAACACAGGGTGTGACGATGGGAGCCATAGACGGTAGGATTGAATTGATACAACAAATCAAACGTAGGGCTGTGGGTAGGGGCCACGGGCAGGAGCAGTAGCCTGCAACATTACAAGAAGTTTCTGGATTGTGGATTTTGCCTGAAATGCCAAATTCGGGGCACATTAACATAATATATTATACATTGAATACTCAATTAACTCACTGAGTCAGAATTCACGAATTGGTATGTGATAACTGGTAACTTGGTAACTTGGTAAACCCACTGCCAACAACACGTATGATCCACCAACCAGGTTTAATAAATTTGTTGCTTCCATTAAATGTGTTAAACATGTAAGCGCTCACTGCAAACACGAGAACTTAGAAGCGTTCAAGCCATGGGCTGCTAAGTGTAAGCCCGTCCACGTAAGTTGGTCAATGATATTATTAGAGGCCCAATGGTCCATGATCCATGGATGTTCGAACACGTGGATATTGGAGAGTAACCGAGTCCCACTCCCAAGTCACCTAGCTAGTAACCACATTTCCAATTTCCCACTAAAAACTGTCGATGGGTGAAATTTGAAGCTACCCTTCTATTGCAATTTTAAACAGTAGTGGTTAATTTAATTATTGAAGGGATTACCATGAAATTGAATTTTTTTTGCATGGTAAAATTTGAAGTGGCCTTCTATGACGTGTAAAATGGCCTTTGAAGGACCCTGAAGGCTTCAAATTTGAAGCCTGCTTTACAGCAATGTACTTCTCGTTACTACTGTGGTCATATAGATAATCAATTAATGCACTGCTACAAAGTAGACTTTTATTCATACACTATGTTTTTGGATCTTGGATTATTAAATTGTTTTTTATATTCAACTTTGTCTTTAAAATATAAATCACTTTAAAACAATTTAAACAATCAAAATTAATAAAAAATCAAAATAAACTTTATTTTAAAACCATTTAAATGAGATTTCTCGCATTCTATACTTCAAAAATGAGATTCCTCCTTACTGCAAGCTTTAAACTGGCTGGCTTTTTAGTTCTCTGGACGAACCGGGCAAAGACTAATCATTGAGCGGCAGAGCACTAAATATGATGGCTCAGTGATTAATGACCGTTAGATCTGAAGATTTTTTAGATCTAACGATCAGTGATTAATAACCTGGTCACTAATCACTGAGCCGCCGCATTTAATACTCTGCTGCTGTGTGATTAGTTTGGCCGAAGAATAAAATAGTAAAATTAGGCATTTTCTGGTGAAAAAAAAAACTGGCTGGCTGCTTTTTGTGATGGAAACGGATGTGACTTTAAAATCTATGTCATAATGGGGTCCATGAAGAGCTCAGCAGAGTTCTGTTGGAAAAAAAATAAGAGCTCAGCACTGAGCAGAGCCTAGTACAGAGACGCGTGAGTTCACATGCTATAAGATTGAGAAATTTCAACGTGCCCCTTTCATTCCCCGAAACTGAAAAGAAACTTCAAAGTCGGCAAGATGCGACAATAATCCTGTTTGGTTTGGAACCCCTCCCACAAGGAAATTTCCCTTTAAATTCTCGGCTCTTTCGGGTTCACTGGATTGCCCATTAAATAGCCAGGTCGAGTTTATCTCATGAGGATCGATTATTTGCTGTTTTAATATTTCATTCTTGGGGTTTCCTGTTTTCTTGAAAATGGAGGTCTGGTCGAATTTGGGGTCGATCATGGCTACGGTTATATTCATACGGACCACAGCCAAAGATTACCTTCCCCCCGAATTCTATGGTTTCTTGTCCAAATCAATGAGCAGGCTCATAGGGATAGTGTCTTCTAACATTTCAGTCGTGATAGACGAGAACGATGGGATGAAGGTGAGCGAAGTTTATGAGGCAGTGCAGACTTACCTGAGCGCAAGGTCGTCTTCGGCTGCGAAGAGATTAAAACTGAAGAAGCCTAAGAATAACAAGGAGTTTACCTTCACCGTGGATTCAAACGAAGAGATCGCAGAGGAATATGAGGGGATCAAACTGTGGTGGGTCTTCCACAGGAGTGAGCGCAAACAGCAGGTCATGTTCTCCTGGCACAACACCTCCCAGGAGAAACGGTATTACAAGTTAACATTTCACAAGAAACACAAGCACATCATATTCGATCAGTATCTTCCCCACGTCATGGCCGAAGCGAAAGTGCTGGAGATTAGAAGCCGCTACCGGAAGCTTTACACCAATCAATCCAATTCCAGTTACTATGGATACCGGAACAGAGTGTGGACGCCCGTTGTGTTCGATCATCCTGCGACTTTCGGTACTCTGGCTCTCGAACCAGATCGGAAGCAGGATATCATAGAAGACCTCCTAAGATTCTCGAGGGGAGGGAAGTACTACAGGCAAGTTGGGCGGGCGTGGAAGAGGGGTTATTTGCTCTACGGTCCCCCTGGCACGGGCAAGTCGAGCATGATTGCCGCCATGGCTAACTTTCTAGATTATGACATCTATGACCTAGAGCTTACCCAAGTGAAGAACAACACGGAACTCAGAAAGCTTCTCATCGGCACCACCAACAAATCGATCATCGTCATAGAAGATATCGACTGCTCTCTCGATCTCTCGGACCGCAAGAAGAAGAAGAAGCAGCCACAGAAAGATGGAGAGGAGGCCGAGAAGCCATCCAAGCCCGGCAAACCGGATGAGAGCGAAGAGAACCAGGACAGCAAAGTGACTCTCTCGGGGGTTCTGAACTTCACGGACGGGTTGTGGTCGTGTTGCGGAAGCGAGAGATTGTTCGTGTTCACCACTAACCACATCGAAAGGCTCGACCCGGCGCTTCTCCGGTCTGGTCGGATGGATAAACACATTCTGCTCTCGTTCTGCACTTTCGGAGCATTCAAGATTCTTGCCCGCAATTACCTCTCCATTGAAGACCACGAGCTGTTTCCCGACATCGAAGATCTGATAGAGGCTGTTCAGATAACTCCTGCCGATGTAACTGAACATCTCATGAAGATGGCTGACCATCCCACCACTGCCCTCGAAAAGCTGATTGAAGCTCTTCGCGAAGCCAAGGAAAGAATAACTAGCGCCGCTCTGAAGGGCATATCAGAAGAGAATATTGCTTCTGCTGCGACAGAGGGTCCAGTGTAATGTCAGAGCCAATCTTTGCTTAAAACTCCGACATCCAGTAGAGGTTATCAGTATCCGCATAGCAGAATTATTAAGAAGAGTTAGATTTTCATTGCTATTACAGTATGAGCATCTCGTAGTCATATTAAATTTAGTCTATTATGACTAAATTTCCCTGTGATTTCATTCCAGTCAACTATGTGATTTCATTGGTACGCAGTGATGATGTTTTCATCGAGGATAGGCTCATGGTTTCTTATGTGGAATAACAAAATCTTTCCTCGTTAGCTTGAATTTGTGAGAGGAATTGTTCAAACTGTAATTTTTATTGTTTAAATTGTAATTTTGATGAAATTGTATAGTTGTAGAAATTGCAATTTTTATGTAAAATTTTGTTAAAAATAATAGCTATTTTGATTGTTCTTTATTTTAACTACTAAAATCTAGACTATTTGCATTATTTTCCTTAAAGTATTTATTACTGAAATTACAATTTTGATTGTGGATTCAGCACCTTTGATTACCGGATTACCCTGAAGCCTTAAAATTATACAATTTCAACAATTAAAAACTATCATTTCAATAATGAACACTAATCCTCTATATCCTCTATACAAGTGCGGTACTATATCCTCTATATAAGAGTACGGTAGTTCCGCGACCATTCATTCGATTCTGTCATCTCCGTCTCCTGCAGTCAGTTAAGCGGTCTTCGTGAATCGTGAGTGAGGTCAGCTAAGCGGTCTTTTTCTGGTATATACGAGTGAGTACTCTCCGTCCATGGCAGGATGAGAAGTGAATATGCGGGAGAATCACAGGATTACTCTCCTTTTGCCGGGAATTGTTCTTAGATTTGATGTATGCAGTTATTACTCCATCTCTATTGCCTGCCAAAGGAGAGTTGCCCTGCGATTGTTCTTTACATGATGCTAAGTATTTGAAAGCTTCATTCACAGATTCTTCAATTCTTCTTTCTGCATCCTTTAAAAGGATATCATACAATATGTAAGTTATTTAATTTTCCTATCATCGGTGGATTTTTTATTTGTCTTGTTGGAAGATTTGATCCCTGTTTTTTAATCCTAAAATCAGCTTTTTTTCTTCTTGATGTGTCTCCTTGGAAGATTTGATAATTGTTTCTTAGTCCTACAATCACCTTTTTTCTTGTGCAGGACTTGCTGGGGAAAACTGTGAATAACAAATTTGTTTGTTTCAAGTGTCTGAGCATCAGTTGCAGGAGAAGACGGCTGTCCATTAGTATTTAACAAAATACGTTCTGGATGATGAATAACCCTTCGAGTAACTTCATCAGTAGTCAAAACCCATTTTCTTTGTGCGAAAATTTTGGAATTTATAGCAGAGATTTAGTGACTTATATAAGAATTTTGGTTCAGAAGGATTTTGATTGTAATTTAACTTAGATCCCAAAGAGATTTACAGAAGGGTGGGTTCTGGCTCATATACATCGCAGAAGCTCAGTTTTTTAATAAAAAAAAGTAAGTCAGATATAAGAATAAAAAGCATATGAAAACAAATTCACTTATCAGGAAAAATGGAATTTGGGTTTGTTTACAAGATTGCAATAATTCCCAATTGTCAAAACCTAAAAGAATGCGTCAGAGTTCTTGAGTCATCTATCATGAATAACAAGCAAGGAAACATCATTTTCAACAACTGTATATGAAACATAGGACTGTTTGCGGACACATTATCAACCAAGCATCGCAGTACTTATAAAGCATTGTGTATATATCCCAATATATATTACATATTGAATTGCTGGTTGATAGTGTTGATCGATTGTTTTTCAACTTTGTAACTAAGGATAGGCTAATCTGTTTTTCGATAATATTGAATTGAATCTTAAAATTGCAGCGGTGAAATTCCAATGAATTGGAGTAGAAAATCTCTAAAAGATTAATTTTTATTGAGAATTTGAGATTTTTCATAGCCAATTTTCAAATATCTCGCTTACCAAGCGGAAGTGATATTAGCAGAACTGCTGTTTGCCACAATAGACAGCTCCCGTAGCATTGTCATGTATATTTACGGTATTCCATGAAGATGAAATATAAAAGACAAATGGAATCAATCTGCACTCACAGATGATGAGACATCACCTGGAGGCAGCCTCTAACAGACCATTCGAATTCAATTAATCAGCCAATGAAAGCATACAATTAAATAGGATCATTCAGTTGAATAAGATCCTATGATATAGGAACTGAATGTCTAAAGAAAGCATACGGTTGTAACAAACAGGAACAACCGTCTATTTCTCCATTAATTCAACTCATGAACCTGACCGGATACAGTGTATGTACCCTTTCTATTTTGCTGAGTAATGCAATCACATTGAGCTGCAGAGCATTAAATGCCGCAGCTTAGTGTTTAGGGTCCGTTGAAATTGGATCATCTCCAGATCCAATGAACCGTAAGTACTGAGCCATAGCATTTAATGCTTTACAACTCAATGTTTAGCTTTAGCCATCCAATCACATATGCCATTTTCACGATTGACAACCTGAATGCCAATTTTTCCTTTTTACACGACACGTGAGGTGAGATCTAACCATAGTTCACGACAGGTTTCGATTTTGGATTTGTCATTTTTATTGGAAATCTTAGGTAATAAAGTGAATAGCAAAACGGTTGATATTGTATATGCATTAAAGCCTCAAGATATAGTTTTTCTCTGGCCAAAAAGACTTTGACTATTGTGGTTTACTATTTTAGGGGTCCCCCGGACCCCACCCAACCCAATAAGTAACTTAGTTTTCTACAAATGTGTGTTGGTTTCTTCTTTTTTTTTTTTTTTTTTTTTCCATGTGGTTCACTTTAATTGGCTTAGCCGACCGCTACATCCACGAAATAATTTCCGACGGACCCGCCCCGAAGGGGTTTCCGCCCTGCGGCCGCTGCGTGCCTAACCCCAAGAGGGTCTATGAGGATGGATCCCGTTACCTCGCATGCTGGAAGGCCTAACTGCCGAGAACTCAACCGATCGAGCTAACTCTTGGGGCTATGTGTTGGCTTCTTCTACTTGCCACTTGTCAAGTTATAGTTTTTCTCTGGTCAAAAGGACTTTCAGGTACCTGAATTTTTATTGAAGCTTTAAATTCCATAAAAAGATTCTACAACTATATCAAATTTATATTATTTACTTTAAACAAAATAAGATTTCAAATTTATATTATTTACTTCATCAAAATAAGATCTCCATTGAAATCTTTAGAATTAGTCCGCTTGGGGAAGTGAAGTGAAAATCTCCCGTAACTACCACCCGCAATCTCTTTAAGCTGATTCTAATTTGATAATCCAACTTTGTTTGGCATCTTTCAAAACATATTAGTGATGACAAATACTAGTGTTTATATATATATATATATATATTTTAAAATGATTGCATCTTGAAAAAATACGATGGTTTTTTCAAAGTTCAATCATAGTAGGCTTTTTTTCATTGGATTGTGATAGATAATGAAGTCAAGTACAAAATTAAATTAATTAGCATAAAAGCATTACTTCCTTTCCGCAAGTTACATTTGTGAATCTTAATTTTCTTTTTAATTTAATCTCTTTTATTGATAATGTATGTCAAAAGGGGATTTGATATTGGTGTTTTTTTTTAAATTTTTATTAGATATAATCTTTTAAATTTTCAATTTATTAAGTATTCAAAATTTCAATTTATCAATAAGCAATGAAATTTTTTTTTTTTAAATTTAATCTCTTTTATTGCTAATGTATATCAATTTTTTAAATTTAATCTCTTTTATTGATATCAATTTTTTTAAAATTTAATCTCTTTTATTGCTGATGTATGTCAAAAAGGGTCTTGTTATTGATTAACCTTTCTTTATTCTTTCTTTATTTTTTATTATATATGATCTTTTAAAATTTTTATTTATTAACAATTCAAAATTTCAATTTACCAATAAGCGTAGACATTGTTATGTTATAATAGGTTTTTTTAAATGGAAAATAGAATATTATTGTTTTTTATTTGTTTTAAATAAACATTTATATTTTACCATCCTATTTAATAATTTTCATATAATAAAAATATTTTAACTTTTTAATATAATTTTTTAAAAAGTATATACTCATCACATATTATTTTTCAATGACAAAATAATAAACACTATGATAGCATAATTTGAGTATGAATATAGATACCAATAAGTACGCAAAAATAATGAAAAAGCCTAATACAAATAAAATATGGAAGTAGTTTGCTTATATATAATACTTTTAATTAAATATTCACAAATATACCATAAATATAGTTAGACATTTATATGGTGTGAAAAAATGTACGTGGAGGTTTATATAATAAAATTAAACATATATTTAGAAAACAAAAAATATAAAATTTCAACAACCTAGACTTAGTGAGTGTGAGAGACAACTAGTTATTAACAATTATTTTAATAAGAAAGTATGAAATAGAATGGTATTTTTATAGTGTTTAAATAATTAAGGTTTGTTTTAAATTGGTTTTCAAAATTTAATTATCTAAGAATCCATATCCATATTACACTAGACCGGATTATGCTACTATGGTAAAACATAAAAAATTAAGATTATCCATTTAATTTGAAGTAAGAATCCTGGATAAATGGATGCATCGATTCCTAGATAGGGTTCAAAGTAGACTTGAGGTTTTCACTATATGTTCCACCACACAAAGGGTTGCAAAGAATGAGTTTTTGAACTGATATTGGTTAATTAAGAAGAAAAGAAAGGAAAACGAGATGGGGTTTAGCTATGCTAGATTCCTAAGCTGGGTATAAATTGTTGGAGTCTAATCCTTACGGAGACTAAGAGTCACCCGGGAGTCCAAGAGATCACTTGGGAATATGAAACCCAAGAGACATTTCTCATTGTATTTATATGTACAGTTGGTTAATGAGAAATACATTGAGCATTCACGCTTATTTTGTATGTGCATCTTCTTGTATTTGGATTTGTTCCAGCGAATTTTCCTATTTTCCCAAAAGGGAAACCTAATAGTGGTATCAGAGCATGCCTTGTTCTTAGACCTATGAGAGCTTCATCTGCATGAGAGTTAAGAGATGGAAGCTATATTTCTAGAGGAGCTATAATATTTTTTGTAAGAGCTTACCATTTCTGTGTTGTGCGTGTTATTTCTTAGTTCTACTCCAACTTGTTATTCCTGCGATATTATGGCTTATCACTGCTGCATTCTCTGCTAACTCCATACCTACCTGGATGGCGACGGCTAGGGTTTGTCGGCCTTGGCTTGGGCTGCTGGTGGTCGTGAAGGCTGTAGCTACCCTACTGGATGACCTTTTCACGTGCTGATGTTTGTCTGGGGATGGCAGAGGTGATGCACGACTGAGGCCTCATTTTTGGCATCATGTAGGGGCATTTTTGGACCATTTATTAGGGTTGTTACCCCCGTTTATACCTAGTTTTTCACCGTTACTGCTACTGGTTTCTCCATGGGTTACGAGGATTTGCTCGATTACGAAAATGATCCTATGGACGCTTGTGATATTTGGGCCTCTCCAGGTGGAGGTTTTCAGGATGAGGTGGAGGCTGGGTCTTTGTTGGGTGGTGTGGATGTTTCGGGTAAACAGGTGCAGTTACCCTTTCCTACTGTGTTTTCTTCTACGGGTGCTCAGAACAGTTATCTTTCACCGGAACAGTTCTCAGGGCAACATTGTTATGGTGCAGATTTTGCGGCCAAGGTTTTGGGCGGAGTTTCGTGGAGTTTTGCGGGTCTTCACCACCCTCTATTTTCTTCATCTGCTGCTCCGTTGAATCAGAGTGAGTCTTTTGATTTTCTAAATGGTGATTGTGATGGTTTCATCAAGGGTTCTGATGGATTGGTGGGGGGATTCCGACGATTTTTTAGGGTTCTGTGATTGGCTCAGCCCATCTGAGCGACTCTGGATTTCTAGCGGATTTCTTGGGAACCCTAGAACAACAGGGCTTCCCGAGTCCCTCTGCTAGTAGGGTGTCGAGTCTGGTTACTAGGTCGACGGGGGATGATGACGGTGGGGAAACCTGCTCCAGATAGAAAGTTCACAGGAAGTGGTTAAAGAACAAGGGTAAGGGGGCGAATTACACTCTGGGGGAGGATATTGGCTTTCATCAGGTATTGGAGATGACTAAACTGACTAAGGTTGGAAGGGCTTATGGTCGTTCTTTTGCTCTGCAATCAGTGGTAGGTTGGGCTGAGCAACATTGGCTAGGACAACTTGGATACGTTCTGGAAGTGGTGGCACTTTCCAGTAACTGGTTTGATTTTCATTTCACTCGGGAGGATCATGCTCTTTGGGTTCATAACCGGAATTGGAATCTGGACCATGCGCCCTTTTTACTAAAACATTAGGACCACTCTTTGATGCTAGTAGGGAGCGTCTTCATCCTCACTACTGGTCTGAGGAACACTTCATGAACATTGGAAATATTCTTTGTACATTTCTTGAAGCCGACTTATCCTTCTAAGAAACTAAACAACGGAAGGTAGCTTGGATTTTGGTGAATATAAATGTTAGGGATGGATTGGTGGATGGAATGGATTTATGCTGGGGTCCTTATGTTTTCTCGTAGAAGCTGGACTTTGAAAACATGCCTTTCCACTGCCGTCGGTGCCATGAATACGGGCATCTAGTGGCTGAATGCTTGAATCCGCTGCAGACTCTCAATGGCTCCCACCGTCAGAAACAAGGGGGTGTTGAGAGAGATTTTCATTATGCTTTGGTTTCACCTACTCATGGGATTTCATCACAGGATTCTGACAGTGAACAAGAGCTTCTTTCAGATAGACCCCCTCCGGCTCAAGTTGAGGAGGTAATTGGTGGACTGCATTCATCTTTGTGTCTTCAAGTGCCCTCCTTCATGGGTACTGCTTTTCCCTCTCGTTCTCAGTCTTTTAATTTTTTCGTGAAAAATGTTCTGTTTCATGTCTTGACTAGCTTGAGGATCTTAGGAATTTGACCATATCCTCTCATTTTTTGATGCCCCTTTCCACCCCTCCTTGCCCTACTACCCTGATTAAGGGTATTTTACCGTCTTTACCAACTGTCTCCCTTAACCCTCCTCCCCCTAGTCCTGATACTTCTTCCGTTGTGGTTCCTTCCTTGTCTCCTTCTCTTCCCCCCCTGATTCCCCTAACTATGGTTATTTTCTCCACTCATTACTTAAACTATCCTCGAGAGGGCTTGGGAAAGGTAGGGTGAAACCAACTAAAAGTAGAGGTCATCAGTATTTCATCTCCAATGTACAGTCTAAAGCATATGAGGATGTGCTGGAAGGGAAACAACTCTATATTGAACGAGCACTTAGAGCTGTGTGAGCCCAGAAGAAGGGCCTGAAATGAAAATTATGTCCTTCAACTGTCGGGGTCTCGTTGGTCCCCCTAAAAGATCAGCTTTGCGGAGGGTGGTCAATCTTGAACACCCTGATATCATTCTGTTACAGGAGGTGATGGGTGCTGGGGATATTGTTCTATCCCGTCTGAAATGTTGGTTTCCGGGTTGGAACTTTGAAGCTTCGGATGCTAGAGGAAGGTCTGGAAGGTTGGTTGTTGGTTGGAATGAAGCGAAGGTGAAGGTTTCCAATCTATGGGAGATGGAATCTGTTTTGGGTGGGACCTTTTCATATCTAGACATTGAAGGTGATTTCAATGTTATCAATGTCTATGGGCCATATCTTAATAGGATCCCCTTATGGGATTCCTTGTTTTTCTAAATCTCTAATTAGCAATGATTCTGTTATTTTGGGTGGGGATCTGAATTATTCCCTAGGACAGGTGGAAGTTTGGGGTCCTCATGCTCATATTGATCCTCTTACGGATTTATTTATTCTGAAATTGGTTGAGAAGAACTTGATTTATGTGGAACCGGTTGCATCAGACCGACTTGGAAGAATAATCGTGTTGGAGATAGTCGGGTGGCTAAAAGACTAGATCGAATCCTGCTAGTGGAACGACTGGTGGATAGAATATTTTCATCTAAGGCAGTGGGTGGGTTGTACAGGCTGTTCTGATCACTTTCCTATTTTCTTTGAACTTTTGGATGGACCTTGTAAACTGCCTAGTCCTCTGAAGTTTAACAAAGTTTGGCTGAAGGATCCGTCCTTTTTTGATGTGTTAAAATCAGTTTGGATTCCTTATTGTCCTGGGGACTCCATCTCGGCTGCTTTCCAGTTTGCTGCAAACATCAAAAGATTAAAGAAACCCATTAAGAAGTGGGATTTTGAGAAGAGGCAGAGGGAGGATCTGGAACTTAAACAGATTGAAGGGGATTTGTCGTTACTCTATGAAGGTGATGGGGGGGGTTTTGAACCAAGATTCCAAATACACCTTGGTTCGGCTGGAAGGTCAAAGGAATACAATTCTTATGGATAATGGGGAGACTAGGAGGCTGAAGAGTAGGGCTATTTGGATGAAAAGTAGAGATGACAATTCAAATTTTTTTCATGCTTATGCAAAAGGGAGGTGATCCTCCAATACTATCTGGAGCCTCAAGAATCAGTTTGGAGAATCTCAGCATTCTTTTGAAGCTATGGCAGAGGGTGGGGTCAATCATTTTCAAACTCTTTTTAAGGCTAGTGAACATGTTTCTATTGTAGAAGTGATCTGAGTGGCGCAACTGTTACCTCGTTTTGTGGAATATGAGAACAATAGAGATTTGATGGAAGAAATCACGGAGGAATAATTGAAAGATGTTCTCTCTAGTTTTCAGAAAGACAAAATTCCTAGTCCCGATGGGTGGATGATTGAATTTTTCCTTGAGCTTTTTTATTTCTTTGGAGAAGACCTTTTGAGAGTGGTTGAATTTACAGGGCAAGCTGGTAGGATTCCAGCCAGTTTTAACTCTACTTTTATTGCATTAATTCCCAAGTCGGATTCCCCTATTTCCCTGAATGATTTTAGACCTATATCCCTGTGCAATTGTATTTACAAGATTGTAACTGGTGGACTCCAGGAATGGACAACTAATTAGGGTAGCTAAACCGGAAGCATACTTCAATTATCGACCAGGGAGCATACAAAATTAAGAGGTGCTAAGCACTATATGTGCTCTATAGTATAGTCTTCGTCGTTTTAGGGTGATGGGGTGTGTCTTGAAGGTTTCTCGAAAAGGAAATGGAAGTGATATGCTCTTAAACAGCGAATGAAGAAATATGAAAATATGGTAAATTTATAAACTAGAAATGTTGAAACTGATAGACCTTTATGCTAGGAATTAAATACTGAAAGACTGTAAATCTAATCTAAGAAATCAAATGCCGAAAGCTTGGGAAACTTGATCTAGAAATAAAGTGCTGAAAGATGGAAATTTAACTAGAAATTCAATGCTGAAAATTAATCAAACTTGATCTCATTCAAATCCAATGCTAAAAGCAATAATCATCTATTCTATTCAAATCCAAAGAACTAAAACGATTAACTCCTATATAATTGAACTCTGATAAAAGAAATATTCATGGTATCGCAGATCTAAATCATGGTGTAAAATTAATATAGCGAGCTAGAAAACAGAGGTAATTACTCCTACACAGAATGCGTGTACATGACTACAGGAAGCGTATTATAGAACTACAGAATCAATGTTGGCGAACTACAGATAAAAAGTGATGAAATGAAAGGATCGCTTAACTGAAATAAAACCATGTCATTCAAACATTACCAAAGTACTTCATATACGATAAGGATTTAAATCAATTCACAGTACATATGAAAAATACCTGAAATGGAAACGAAGCTCCTGACCTACGTGTTGGACGGGCCCTCTCCAACTCGTATTTCATGAGTGGGAAAAGTCTTATAAACGCGAAGCTTGCAACACCATTACTTCTTCCATTAAAATCATAATCTCATGCAGAAAAGTATTAACACAGAATTGTCTTGAATAACATATACTGAAATGTAAGTTCTACAAAAATGCCATCAGGAACCCCTTGCTAACCAAGAGGCCCATATATATATATATATATATATATATATATATATATATATATATATATATATATATATATATATATATATCTTTTTTGGAAGATAACCTAACTTTATGATTTAAATGTCGATTATGTTGAACAAGAGTTCTCTTTTACAAATCAAGAAAAAGGCGCTGAGCCACTTATGGTCTTTCAGTCCTTGCGCTGGAATTGATGGTTGTCTCTTGGATTACCTGTGCCTACTCATATACACTTACTCATACACACTTATTTCCATATGATTAGCTCATGGAAAACGCTTTTAAGCATAAAAGAATAACCTCTAAACTACTCTATCAAATAATCAAAACGAATCATTAAACCCCACAAACGAAGGCATTTTCCATATCCATTATTATGCTTGTGTGGCATCAAAAGGCTTATAAAGTACCTAATTTGGGGCTCATCATCTCCCCATACTGAAGGATTCACCCATCCTTGGGTGACACATTTTGTTCATCGATATCTTCTCTGATGTCCCAAGCAACGATCCTGGGAGTCACTGCCTTCCTATGATAGCCATGGGTTCGGTCATATCTGGCCCATGTTCTTTTCTCTTCCTCCTCGTCAATATGTGCTTTGATAACTAATGGGAGAAAGAATGGTGTACTAAGCTTCATCCCTATCCATCTGAGCTGGTGTTTGATGAAGGATTCACTGTATAATTTGGCATTAGTGAGTGTCATTTCTAACCTGAGGGGGGAGTGAGGATCCTTCTTCTTCAAATCATCTCCAATCCTTTCCCACCTCTCACTGATGGCCTCCTGTACCTATTTGTATGTGCATTGAAGGGTGAGATCAAAATGCGTGACTTCCTCCTGTTGTTTTTCAAGCAAGATAGGAATTAAATATTCGTCAGTGGTGATAGTTTGGTGGTCCTGAATTACCTGTTCAGGGTGAGATGCGTCGGCCCTGATCAATAATGGATTCTTCCACTTCTCTGCAATATATATATGATCATCTTGTGCCCTTTCCACCTCGTGGTTCATCCAGGAGCATAATGCTCTTAGCTGGAAGTCGCCTACATAGGGATTAGGTGACCAGTTAGGTGTGCTTGGCACCATGAAGTTGTGCAAGAAGAATTCGCACAATTGATCCTTTTCCAACTCTGTGCCATTCAGAGAAGAAGTATCCACAAATTCCTTTGGAGTGTTCAACTCCAGAGGCAGGCCTTGTTTCACCCTCTGCAGCTGGAACCTTCCCCACTTTTCCTTTAAGTAGATTGTGTAGATTCTGGATGATGGTCTGAGTTGCAATATTCCCTCATATATTTTTGTAGTGATAGTCAATGTGTCCTCTAATTGCTGGATTTTTTGGTCCTTCTAAGCCAATTCTATAGCTTGGCCCAATTTCTCCCATAGTGTAGCATTTTGTTGTTCTTCCAGCTTCAACTCCCCTGTGTGCTGCATCTTCAATATCTGGGTCTTCTCCTGTACAAACAATGGAGGTGCTTGTGAATTTGGTTGGCTTCTCTGAATCCTTGCTTCAATTTTTAATGTTCCAACTCTTCCCTAACTTTTGCTAACTCCGTCAGTGGCTCCAGGGTTTGTATTTTGATCAACAGGGTTTACATCTTGACCAACGGGGTTCCATTAGTCATCATCCTGTTCTTCAGGTGTGGTTGGGTCATCCTGGTCTACCCAATCATCATCATCGTCAGATACATTTTGAATTGTTGGGCTGGGAACTTTTTCCACCTTCTTTGCTTATTCGTTCTTGGGCTATTGTGGGATCCTCTTACTTCACCGTTTTTCCCCTTGCTTGCTGGCGGAGACCCCTGATTCTTTTTGGTGGGAGGCTTCTTTTGAATGTTTTATTCTAATCAGGGTATCGGCCATAATTTAAATGTCACTTTCCAGGTCAATCTTTCTCTTGGCTCCTGATACATAAGTGGATTTTTCCTTTGATCTTGAAGCTAGAGGTATGCCTACATTAGGTGTACCCCTCGTTCTCTGCACATCATCTGCTGAGATTAACACAAACTCCTCCCATGAAAGTTCTGGAACCTGTACCGTTAACTCTTCATGAATTATCAATTTGACTATCCCATGGTGGGCTAACGCATCTTATTTTCCCTCAACTACTTTTTTTCTCATTTCTCCGATAGACAGGAGAAGATAATAGGGGATGTTGATGTTGTTATTTGGTGTGATATGGCTCCGGTGCCTCAAAAGATCCAGAATTTAGAAGTGGAAAATAGCTCAGCCTCCCTATACACGTTACATATTTTTGAACGACAACAGCTATTTCGCGCCAGGGTGCGGGCATGGTGACTCTCTTGACCCCATTTTTGTCTTCTTCATTGTAATGTCCCCATTCAAATAAGTGCATAGTAAGACAATCCCATCAATCCTACTAGTTTCCTAGGTTGGATGGGCACATGTGGGATGGTAATAAGGAAGCTAATAAATGATATTTAGACATTAGAGGGGTTCAAGAATTTAATAAATATGGTGAATAAATAAATTCAAGATAAATTCTAAGTGGCAAGTGGTTTTGGAGACATATGGAGGTGGTGGGACCCACACTAGCTTGATTTTTCATAATACTTGGTATCTCTCTTTTGCAAATTCGAATTAATGGGAATGTGAACACTCTTGGGTGAGTTGGTAAGTCATAACACATGTGATTGAGCATCTTAGGTCGAATTGGGAAGGATTGGTAACCTCCATGGAAGATAAAGAGTCAAAGTGGAAGTTTGTGGACACTTGGGCTAGATTCCCTAGCCCCTATGACACCAATGATGGAGAATCTATGACAACTATGACAAATTGCAGACCTGACCTCTGACATCTAACCACTATGACATGTCAGCACCAAAAATAGGCTCAAGGAAGGCGAATTTGAGAGTTGGAGAATCCAAAGAGACTCAAAATCGAATTTGGGAGAAGATGGAAGGTTGGAACTAGGAGACAAGTGGCAAATGTGGAATATTTCCTAAATGGAAATCTATTGAATCTATTGAGAGGATTTCGACCCTTAGAAGGCTAATGTTGGTTATAAAATGTAGAAATGAAGTATGAGAATGGCTTTTTATGATTTGAGAAAAATTGCATTTGTGAAGAGAGAGCTAGCGGATGACTAGTTTCTTGCCTTAGCCAATTTCGAGGGTGAAAGATTCCCATCCAAGTTGGTGTTTGGAGAGGCCACTCAGGTCTTTCATGGTGCTTTAATGGAGTTTGTATTTTCAGGTAGCAGCTACAGGAAGTTTCATGGTTTGGTTTAGTGCAGCACTTTCTCTCCACCGTTTCCAGTTTTGAAGGCATATTCATGCTCCTTGAGGGAGGGCGTTTTTGGTGAGCACTTGTGCTTCTTGAGAGAGATTCTCATTATATATTTCTGATTGTAATAGCTTCATATCCTCTGTTATTAATATTCAGAAAGTCTCAGGTCGAAATACCCACTGTTTGTATGCAAAACTATTGATTAATGAGCAAACAATGTCCATTTCCCCAATGCATTGATGTATGACACTATAATGTTGATTATTCCGAATGGATGGATGATTCTCTGATATATTTATGATCAATATACTACCATGGATGTCTTCTACAAGTTTCATGTACTTTACTTGAGCATTTGAATCATTTTTACTCAGTTTAGTTGTATTGGGAGGTGAAATAGTGCCATTTCCCCAAGGGTCGAATTGGGGGTTTTTGCTGTTGAATGTGAGAGAGTTAGAACAATAGTAAAAATAAATTAATGGTGCATATGAGACCTTAATAACATAATTAACACATTATATACCTTTTTTCATAAATTCGTGGGATTTTGGAGGCATTTGGAAGGCCATTTGCAGTGTTACCCGGGGGGGATTTGATGCACAAATTACTAGTCAAAATTACATATATTGATCAAAATACAAATCAAGTTTGCAGCAGTATTTGGAGGGCCATAAAACATCCCTGAACCTTATATTCAAGTCTAAATACCATTCATACACTCCTATAGAAGATTTGGGAGCATTTGGGTTGATTTGGAGGTCAAAACAATTAAACTAGTCAAAGGTCGAAATTGGGGAAAAAGTGGAAAAATTGGCATTTTAATAGAATTTTGAAAAAGGGTCATTACATTCATAAAATTATCCTAGTCCGAAGAAGGCTGCCTTTACACTCTGGTTGGCTTCCCATTCATCCCTGCTCCAGTGTAGACCCATGGGAAGCCCTGTGTGTTTTTCAATTGCCTCCTCATCCAGTCTGATTCGTAGTCCCCTTACCCGGGTGACGAACTGTTCATCTTTGATGTGCTTCAAGTTCCTTGCGAATTCTAAAGCTACCTCTGTATTAGACCCTCTCAGCCCTGAGATGAAGGGCATCCAACCCGCATTATAGAGGATTGATAGAACCTGTGGGTTTTCATAAATGGGCTTGTGATCTTCTGTTTCACTCTTTTTGAACCCCTTTGTCATCTTGAATCTTCTACTATAATCGAAAAACCCAAAACTTTGAGTGTGGTTGACTTACCTCAACTGGACGAGATTGATCACAGGTTCGAGGGAAGCTTGCCGACTGAGTGACAACACGAGTTTTCGGTCTTCCTGCTTCTGGAAAGATTTGTATTGCAAGAGTGGGTCTTTTTTGTAGATTATGCTGCCTTATTTAGTTGTTTTCAAGCACTTATCCCGATCATCGTGCATCGCACTTGTTGCCTTATACATTCATTTTCATTATTTCACCCTGTGTTCTTTTCATCATTTGTACATTGCACTTCCGCTCTGATCATTGGGGAATATGGTAAGTAGATGCGGGTGTTGTCATTCACTGACATGTCTGATGGTAAGTAATCATGATTCTGTGAGATTACTCCTGAACCGTGCCGTCGAATTAACTTAGAAGTTGACCTAAGCTTTGGAAAATAACCATTTTGTGGGGGATTTTGATTTGATTTGAAAATAAATTAGAGAGTCAAGTGATTACCTTCCATGCTTTGCGTACCTGATTGTATGATTCGTGGTTGATTTTATGGGCGTGGAATTATGTAGTTGAGATCAGCTGCGTATGTAGTGATTTTGGGCATGTCGGTAGTCGCGTCTTTTTTTCTGCCTTTCAGATGGAATTGCTGCCTTTGTATGCTTGATTTTCGTGCAAGCTTGTTGATGTGACTTTTCATTGTGTTCAGCATTGTTTTGTAGTGATGCTTCAAATGGTGATTTGATTTCTGTAGTGGTAGCTTGCTGGTGATCTGGCTCACTTGAATTGACTACTGGCTCGCTTGAATTGACTTGCTGTTGGCTTGCTTAACTTAGATTTGCTGGCTTGCTTGATTTAGATTCTGAAAGTTGATCTTTGTTTGTATTTCTTTTGATGTTGGCTTTCATTTGGCTGCTAAATGTTTGCTAGCTCTCTTGATTTATAGTGTTGGTTTGCTTGATTGAATTGTTGGCTTGCTTGAGTGCTGGCTACTTGATTGATATTGCTGGCTCGCTTGATTGTTTTCTGGTTCGCTTGAATTGACTTGCTGATGGCTTTGTTCAGAAATTGCTATTGGTTGTGCATGGGGATGGATCAAGTCCATCAATTGTGTTTGTGAGATCCTGAGTGGATCATGTTTTCATTTTCTATTGTTTTGTATTTTTCATTTTTCATTTTTTTTCTTTTTTTCTATTTTTTCGTTTTTTATTTTTTAATTTTCTTTTAATTTTTTTCATTTTTCTTTTTCTTTTTTTCTTTTTTCTTTTTCTATTTTTTCTATTTTTTTTCATTTTTAAATTGTTCTCTTTGAATCAAGAAATTTTCAATGATGTTCTAGGCTCTCTATCAGCATTAGATTCTGTTGATAAAGTGTCTGTGTGAACTCTTCTCTGGATTTCGGTGTCTTGTAGAGTTTGAGTCTGTGTCCATTCACAATCATGGGGAATTTTTCCTCATCTATTGTTGTAATTCCGACAGCTCCATTGTCATAGATGTGTTCAACGATGTAGGGTCCAATCCATCTGGTTGTCAGTTTTCCTTCGAATGTGTGAAATCTGGAGTCATAGAGTAATGCCTAGTCACCTTCTTTGAACTTCTTTTGCTTGATGTTCTTGTCATGCCATTTCTTTCTTTGTTGTTGGATGATTTCAGTGTGGCCAAGTGCTTGTTGGCGTTGCTCATCTAGTTGATTTAATTGTAGTATTCATTCTTGCTGGATTTCTGAAAGTTCCATGTTCAACTCAGTTGCAATCCTCAATGTTTCGATCTCAAACTCAATGGGCAGCATTATTTTCTTTCCATAGACTAGCTCATATGGGGTGAAGCCTGTTGTTGTCTTCCATGTAGTATTATAAGCCCGGACTGCCTCACTTAGTCGGTCTACCCAATATCTTTTGTTGAGTTGTATAGTTTTTTTCAAGATCCTTTCTATTTCTCTGTTTGTTACCTCAGCTTGACCATTAGCCTGAGGGTGATAGGGAGTAGATTTTTTGTGTTTAACCTTGTTTCTTTTAAGTAGGTCCTCTATAAGGTTGGATGTAAATTATGGGCCCTGGTCAAAAATGAGATCTCGTGGGACTCCAAATCTGTGGAGGATTTGCTCTGTAAAAAACTTTGCCACATTAGTTTCATTTGTTGTTGCAAGTACTACTACTTCTGCCCACTTTGTAAGGTAGTCAGTGCATACAAGGATGTAGCTTTTCTGATTTGATTGTGGGTTGAGTGGGCCAATGAAATAAAATCCCCACATTAGAGGAAATTTCAGGATGAGGTGGAGGCTGGGTCTTTGCTAGGTGGTGTGGATGTTTCGGGTAAACAGGTGCAATTGCCCTTTCCTACTGTGTTTTCTTCTGCGGGTGCTCAGAACAGTTATCTTTCACAGGAACAGTTCTCAAGGCAACATTGTTATGGTGCGGATTCTGCGGCCGAGGTTTTGGGCGGAGCTTTGTGGAGTTTTGCGGGTCTTCACCACCCTCTGTTTTCTTCATCTACTGCTCCATTGATTCAGAGTGAGTCCTTTGCTTTTCTAAATGGTGATTGTGATGGTTTCATCCAGGGTTCTGATGGATTGGTGGGGGGATTCCGACGATTTTTTAGGGTTCTGTGATTGGCTCAGCCCATCTGAGAGACTCTGGATTTCTAGTGGATTTCTTGGGAACCCTAGAACAATAGGGTTTCCAGAGTCCCTCTGCTGGTAGGGTGTCGAGTCTGGTTACTAGATCGACGGGGGGTGATGACGGTGGGGAAACCTGCTCCAGACAGAAAGTTAGTAGGAAGTGGTTAAAGAACAAGGGTAAGGGGGCGAATTACACTTTGGGCGAGGATATTGGATTTCATCAGGTATTGGAGATGACTAAACTGACTAAGGTTGGAAGGGCTTATGGTCGTTCCTTTGCTCTACGATCGGTGGTAGGTTGGGCTGAGCAACATTGGCTAGGACAACTTGGATATGTTCCGGAAGTGGTGGCTTTCCAGTAACTGGTTTGATTTTCATTTCACTGAGGAGGATCATGCTCTTTGGGTTCATAGCCGAAATTGGAATCTGGACCATGCGCCTTTTTTAATAAAACATTAGGACCCTTCTTTGATGCTAGTAGGGAGCATCTTCCTCCCCAATACTGGTCTGAGGAACACTTCATGAAAATTGGAAATATTCTTGTACATTTCTCGAAGCTGACTTATCCTTCTAAGAAACTAAACAGCGGAAGGTAGCTCGGATTTTGGTGAATATAAATGTTAGGGATGGATTGGTGGATGGAATGGATTTATGCTGGGGTCCTTATGTTTTCCTGCAGAAGCTGGACTTTGAAAATGTGCCTTTCCACTGCCGTGGGTGCCATGAATACGGGCATCCAGTGGCCGAATGCTTGAATCCGCTGCAGACTCTCAATGGCTCCCACCGTCAGAAACAAGGGGGTGTTGAGAGAGATTTTCATTATGCTCCGATTTGACCTACTCATGGGATTTCATCACAGGATTCTGACGGTGAACAAGAGCTTCTTTCGGATAGACCCCCTCAAGCTCAAGTTGAGGAGGTAATTGGTGGACTACAGTGGTCTTCATGTCTTCAAGTGCCCTCCTTCATGGGTACTGCTTTTGCCTCTCGTTCTCAGTCTTTTAATTTTTTCATGAAAAATGTTCAGTTTCGTGTCCCGACTAGCTTGAGGGTCTCAGGAATTTGACCATATCCTCTCTTTTTTGACACCCCTTTCCACCCCTCCTTGCCCTACTACCCTGATTAAGGGTAGTTTACCGTCTTTACCAGCTGTCTCCCTTACCCCTCCTCCCCCTGGTCCTGATCCTTCTTCCGTTGTGGTTCCTTCCTCGTCTCCTTCTCTTCCCCCCCTGATTCCCCTAAATATGATTATTTTCTCTACTCCTTACTTAAACTATCCTCGGGAGGGCTTGGGAAAGGTAGGGTGAAACCAGCTAAAAGCAGAGGTCATCAGTATTTCATCTCCAATGTACAGTCTAAAGCATGTGAGGATGTGCGGGAAGGGAAACAACTCTATATTGAACGAGCACTTAGAGCCGTGTGAGCCCAGAAGAAGGGCATGAAATGAAAATTATGTCCTTCAACTGTCGGGGTCTCGTTGGTCCCCCTAAAATATCAGCTTTGCGGAGGGTGGTCAATCTTGAACACCCTGATATCATTCTGTTACAGGAGGCGATGGGTGTTGGGGATATTGTTCTATCCCGTCTGAAATGTTGGTTTCTAGGTTGGAACTTCAAAGCTTCGGATGTTAGAGGAAGGTCTGGAAGGCTGGCTGTTGGTTGGAATGAAGCGAAGGTGAAGGTTTCCAATCTATGGGGGATGGAATCTGTTTTGGGTGGGACCTTTTCGTCTCTAGACATTGAAGGTGATTTCAATGTTATCAATGTCTATGGGCCATATCTTGATAGGATCCCCTTATGGAATTCCTTGTTTTCTAAATCTCTGATTAGCAATGATTCTGTTATTTTGGGTGGGGATCTGAATTATTCCCTGAGATAGGTGGAAGTTTGGGGTCCTCATGCTGAGATTGATGCTCTTACAGATTTATTTATTCTGAAATTGGTTGAGAAGAACTTGATTTATGTGGAACCGGTTGCATCAGACCGACTTGGAAGAATAATCGTGTTGGAGATAGTCGGGTGGCTAAAAGACTGGATTGATTCCTGCTGGCGGAACGACTAGTGGATAGACTATTTTCATCTGAGGAAGTGGGTGGGTTGTGGAGGCTGTTCTGATCACTTTCCTATTTTCTTTGAACTTTTGGATGGACCTTGTAAACCGCCTAGTCCTTTGAAGTTTAACAAAGTTTGGCTGAAGGATCCGTCCTTTTTTGATTTGATAAAATCAGTTTGGATTCCTTATTGTCCTGGGGACTCCAGCTCGGCTGCTTTCCAGTTTGCTGAAAACATCAAAAGATTAAAGAAACCCATTAAGAAGTGGGCTTTTGAGAAGAGGCAGAGGGAGGATCTGGAACTTAAACAGATTGAAGGGGATTTGTCGTTACTCTATGAAGGTGATGGGGGGGGTTTTGAACCAAGATTCCAAATGCACCTTGGTTCGGCTGGAAGGTCGAAGGAATACAATTCTTATGGATAATGGGGAGACTCGGAGGCTGAAGAGTAGGGTTATTTGGATGAAAAGTGGAGATGACAATTCAAATTTTTTTCATGCTTATGCAAAAGGGAAGCGATCCTCCAATACTATCTGGAGCTTGGAGAATCAGTTTGGAGAATCTCAGCATTCTTTTGAAGCTATGGCAGAGGGTGGGGTCAATCATTTTCAAACACTATTTAAGGCTAGTGAACATGTTTCTATTGCAGAAGTGATCTGAGTGGCGCAACTGTTCCCCTGTTTTGTGGAATATGGAACAATAGAGATTTGATGGAATAAATCATGGAGGAATAATTGAAAGATGTTCTCTCTAGTTTTTAGAAAGACAAAAATCCTAGTCTCGATGGGTGGATGATTGAATTTTTCCTTGAGATTTTTTATTTCTTTGGAGAAGAACTTTTGAGAGTGGTTGAAGTTACAGGGCAAGCTGGTAGGATTCCAGCCAGTTTTAACTCTACTTTTATTGCATTAATTCCCAAGTCGGATTCCCCTATTTCCATGAATGATTTTAGACCTATATCCCTGTGCAATTGTATTTACAAGATTGTAACTGGTGGACTCCAGGAATGGACACCTAATTAGGGTAGCTAAACCGGAAGCATACTTTAATTATCGACCAGGGAGCATACAAACTTAAGAGGTGCTAAGCACTGTATGTGCTCTATAGGATAGTCTTCGTCGTTTTAGGGTGATGGGGTGTGTCTTGAAGGTTTCTCGAAAATGAAATGTAAGTGATATGCTCTTAAACAACGAATGAAGGAATATGAAAATATGGTAAATTTATAAACTAGAAATGCTGAAACTGATAGACCTTTATGCTAAGAATTAAATACTAAAAGACTGTAAATCTAATCTAAGAAATCAAATGCCGAAAGCTTGGGAAACTTGATCTAGAAATAAAGTGCTGAAAGCTGGAAGTTTAACTAGAAATTCAATGCTGAAAATTAATCAAACTTGATCTCATTCAAATCCAATGCTGAAAGCAATAATCATCTATTATATTCAAATCCAAAGAACTAAAACGATTAACTCCTATATAACTGAACTCTGATAAAAGAAATATTCATGGTATCGCAGATCTAAATCATGGTGTAAAATTAATATAGCGAGCTGGAAAACAGAGGTAATTATGCCTACACAGAATGCGTGTACATGACTACAGGAAGCGTATTATAGAACTACAGAATCAATGTTGGTGAACTACAGATAAAAAGTGATGAAATGAAAGGATCGCTTAACTGAAATAAAACCATGTCATTCAAACATTACCAAAGTACTTCATATACGATAAGGATTTAAATCAATTCACAGTACATATGAAAAATACCTGAAATGGAAACGAAGCTCCTGACCTACGTGTTGGAGGGGCCCTCTCCAACTCGTATTTCATGTGTGGGAAAAGTCTTATAAACGCGAAGCTTGAAACACCATTACTTCTTCCATTAAAATCATAATCTCATGTTCAGAAAAGTATTAACACATAATTGTCTTGAATAACATATACTGAAATGTAAGTTCTACAAAATGCCAACAGGAACCCCTTGCTAACCAAGAGGCCCATATATATATATCTTTTTTGGAACATAACCTAACTCTATGATTTAAATGTCGATTATGTTGAACAAGAGTTCTCTTCTACAAATCAAGAAAAAGGTGCTGAGCCACTTATGGTCTTTCAGTCCTTGCGCTGGAATTGATGATTGTCTCTTGGATTACCTGTGCCTGCTCATACACACTTATTTCCATATGATTAGCTCATGGAAAACGCTTTTAAGCATAAAAGAATAACCTCTAAACTACTCTATCGAATAATCAAAACGAATCATTAAACCCCACAAATGAAGGCATTTTACATATCCATTATTATGCTTGTGTGGCATCAAAAGGATTATAAAGTACCTAATTTGGGGCTCATCATCTCCCCCATACTGAAGGATTCACCCATTCTTAGCTGACACATTTTGTTCATCGATAGCTTCTCTGATGTCCCAAGCAACGATCCTGGGAGTCCCTGCCTGCTTATGATAGCCATGGGTTCGGTCATCTCTGGCCCATGTTCTTTTCTCTTCCTCCTCGTCAATATGTGCTTTGATAACTAATGGGAGAAAGAATGGTGGACTGAACTTCATCCTTATCCATCTGAGCTGGTGTTTGATCAAGGATTCACTATATAATTTGGCCTTAGTGTGTGTCATTTCTAACCTGAGGGGCGAGTGAGGCTCCTTCTTCTTCAAATCGTCTCCAATCCTTGCCCACCTCTCATTGATGGCCTCCTGTACCTCTTTGTATGTGCATTGAAGGGTGAGATCAAAATGTGTGACTTCCTCCTGCTATTTTTCAAGCAAGATAGGAATTAAATATTCGTCAGTGGTGATAGTTTGGTGGTCCTGAATTACATGTTCAGGGTGAGATGCCTCGGCCCTGATCCATAATGGATTCTTCCACTTATCTGCAATATATATATGATCATCTTGTGCCCTTTCCACCTCGTGGTTCATCCAGGAGCATAATGCTCTTAGCTGGAAGTCGCCTACATAGGGATTAGGTGACCAGTTAGGTGTGCTTGGCACCATGAAGTTGTGCAAGAAGAATTTGCACAATTGATCCTTTTCCAACTCTATGCCATTCAGAGAAGAAGTATCCACAAATTCCTTTGGAGTGTTCAACTCTAGAGGCATGCCTTGTTTCACCCTCTGCAACTAGAACCTTCCCCACTTTTCCTTTAAGTAGGCCATGTAGATTCTGGATGATGGTCTGAGTTGCAATATTCCCTCATATATTTTTGTAGTGATAGTCAATGTGTCCTCTAATTGCTGGATTTTCTGGTCCTTCTAAGCTAATTCTGTAGCTTGGCCCAATTTCTCCCATAGTGCAGCATTTTGTTGTTCTGCCAGCTTCAACTCCCCTGCGTGCTGCATCTTCAATATCTGGGTCTTCTCCTGTACAAACAGTGGAGGTGCTTGTGAATTTGGTTGGCTTCTCTGAATCCTTGCTTCAATTTTTAATGTTGTCAACTCTTCCCTAACTTTTGCTAACTCCGTCAGTGGCTCCAGGGTTTGTATTTTGATAAGAAGGGTTTACATCTTGACCAGCGGGGTTCCATTGGTCATCATCATGTTCTTCAGGTGTGGTTGGGTCATCCTGGTCTACCCAATCGTCATCATTGTTAGATACGTTTTGAATTGTTGGGCTGGGCACTTTTTCGACCTTCTTTACTTGTTCGTTCTTGGGCTATTGTGGGATCCTCTTACTTCACCGTTTTTCCCCTTGCTTGCTGGCGGAGACCCTTGATTCTTTTTGGTGGGAGGCTTCTTTTGAATGTTTTATTCTAATTGGGGTATCGGCCATAATTTAATTGTCACTTTACAGGTCAATCTTTCTCTTGGCTCCTGATACATAAGTGGATTTTTCCTTTGATCCTGAAGCTAGGGGTATGCCTACATTAGGTGTACCCCTCATTCTCTGCACATCATCTACTGAGATTAACACAAACTCCTCCCATGAAAGTTCTGGAACCTGTACCGTTAACTCTTCACGAATTATCAATTTGATTATCCCATGGTGGGCTAACGCATCTTCTTTTCCCTCAACTACTTTTTTGCTCATTTCTCCCAGAGACAGGAGAAGATAATAGGGGATGCTGATGTTGTTATTCGGCGTGATATGGCTCCGGTGCCTCAAAAGATCCAAAATTTAGAAGTGGAAAATAGCTCAGCCTCCCTATACACGTTACATATTTTTGAACGACAACAGCTATTTCGTGCCAGGGTGCGGGCATGGTGACTCTCTTGACCCCATTTTTGTCTTCTTCATAAACTTCTCCTAGTCCGACGAAGGCTGCCTTTACACTCTGGTTGGCTTCCCATTCGTCCCTGCTCCAGTGTAGACCCATGGGAAGCCCTTTGTATTTTGCAATTGCCTCCTCATACAGTCTGATTCGTAGTCCCCTTACCCGGGTGATGAACTGTTCATCTTTGATCTGCTTCAAGTTCCTTGCGAATTCTAAAGCTACCTCTGTATTAGACCCTCTCAGCCCTGAGATGAAGGGCATCCAGCCCGCATTACAGAGGATTGATAGAACCTGTGGGTTTTCATAAATGGGCTTGTGATCTTCTGTTTCACTCTTTTTGAACCCCTTTGTCATCTTGAATCTTCTACTATAATCTAAAAACCCAAAACTTTGAGTGTGGTTGACTTACCTCAACTGGCCGGGATTGATCACAGGTTCGAGGGAAGGTTGTTGGTTGAGTGACAACACGAATTTTCGGTCTTCCTGCTTCTGGAAAGATTTGTATTGCAAGAGTGGGTATTTTTTGTAGATTATGCTGCCTTATTTAGTTGTTTTCACGCACTTATCCCGATCATCGTGCATCGTACTTGTTGCCTTATACATTCATTTTCATTATTGCACCCTGCGTTCTTTTCATCATTTGTACATTGCACTTCCGCTCTGATCATTGGGGAATATGGTAAGTAGATGCAGGTGCTGTCATTCACTGACATGTCTAATGGTAAGTAATCATGATTTTGTGAGATTACTCCTGAACTGTGCCGCCGAATTAACTTAGAAGTTGACCTAAGCTTTGGAAAATAACCGTTTTGTGGGGGGTTTTGATTTGATTTGAAAATGAATTAGAGAGTTAAGTGATTACCTTCCATGCTTTATGTACCTGATTGTATGATTCGTGGTTGATTTTATGGGTGTGGAATTATGTAGTTGAGATCAGCTGCGTCTGTAGTGATTTTGGGCGTGTCAGTAGTTGCATCTTTTTTTCTGCCTTTCAGCTGGAATTGCTGCCTTTGTTTGCTTGATTTTCGTGCAAGCTTGTTGATGTGACTTTTCATTGTGTTCAACATTGTGTTGTAGTGATGCTTCAAATGGTGATTTGATTTCTGTAGTAGTAGCTTGCTGGTGATCTGGCTCACTTGAATTGACTACTGGTTCGCTTGAATTGACTTGCTGCTGGCTTGCTTAACTTAGATTTGCTGGCTTGCTTGATTTAGATTCTGAAAGTTGATCTTTGTTTGTATTTCTTTTGATGTTGGCTTTCATTCGGCTGCTAAATGTTTGCTGGCTCTCTTGATTTATAGTGTTGGCTCGCTTGATTGAATTGTTGGGTTGCTTGAGTGCTGGCTCACTTGATTGATATTGCTGGCTCGCTTGATTGTTTTCTGGTTTGCTTGAATTGACTTGCTGATGGCTTTGTTCAGAAATTGCTATTGGTTGTGCATGGGGATGGATCAAGTCCATCAATTGTGTTTGTGAGATCCTGAGTGGATCATGTTTTCATTTTCTGTTGTTTTGTATTTTTCATTTTTCATTTTTTTTTCTTTTTTTCTATTTTTTCGTTTTTTATTTTTTATTTTTTAATTTTCTTTTAATTTTTTTAATTTTTATTTTTATTTTTATTTTTTTTTCCATTTTTTTTTTCATTTTTAAATTGTTCTCTTCGAATCAAGAAATTTTCAATGATGTTCTAGGCTCTCTATCAGCATTAGATTCAGCTGATAAAGTGTCTGTGTGAACTCTTCTCTGGATTTCAGTGTCATATAGAGTTTGAGTCTGTGTCCATTCACAATCATGGGGATTTTTCCTCATCTATTGTTGTAATTCTGACAGCTCCATTGTCATAGATGTGTTCAACGATGTAGGGTCCGATCCATCTGGTTGTCAGTTTTCCTTTGAATGTGTGAAATCTGGAGTCATAAAGTAATGCCCAGTCACCTTCTTTGAACTTCTTCTGCTTGATGTTCTTATCATGCCATTTCTTTCTTTGTTGTTGGATGATTTCAGTGTGGCCAAGTGCTTGTTGGCGTTGCTCATCTAGTTGATTTAATTGTAGTATTCATTCTTGCTGGATGTCTAAAAGTTCCATGTTCAACTCAGTTGCAATCCTCAATGTTTCGATCTCAAACTCAATGGGCAGCATTATTTTCTTTCCATAGACTAGCTCATATGGGGTGAAGCCTGTTGTTGTCTTCCATGTAGTATTATAAGCCCGGACTACCTCACTTAGTCAGTCTACCCAATATCTTTTGTGGAGTTGTATAGTTTTTGTCAAGATCCTTTCTATTTCTTTGTTTGTCACCTCAGCTTGACCATTAGCCTGAGGGTGATAGGGAGTAGATTTTTTGTGTTTAACCTTGTTTCTTTTAAGCAGGTCCTCTATAAGGTTGGATGTAAATTGTGGGCCCTGGTCAAAAACTAGATCTCGCGGGACTCCAAATCTGTGGAAGATTTGCTCTATAAAAAACTTTGCCACATTAGCTTCATTTGTTGTTGCAAGTGCTGCTACTTCTACCCACTTTGTAAGGTAGTTACTGCATACAAGGATGTATCTTTTCTAATTTGATTGTGGGTTGAATGGGCCAATGAAATAAAATCCCCACATTAGAGAAAATGTTGGTAAAAAATGGGCCTCCTAAGGAAAATAATAAAATAATAGTAGAGAGAGTAAAAGAACTACTTTTTTGGATAGTATTTTCAACTTATCTCCTTGTAGGTTTACTCAAATTTCAAGCGGGAGGACTCATTGGATGCATAATTAAATTGTGCATCCAACGAGTACCCATGTTGCATACTTTTAACAACATCCACACCATGAAAAATCGGAAATACATTAAAAAACGTGTTTATAGTGAGAGAAAACACGTTTTTTAATGTATTTTCGATTTTTCATGGTTTGGATGTTGTTAAAAGTATGCAACATGGGTACTCGTTGGATGCATAATTTAATTATGCATCCAACGAGTCATCCCGCTTGAAATTTGAGTAAACCTACAAGGAGATAAGTTGAAAATACGATCAAAAAAATAGTTTTTATTTTTTCCCTCCAATTTTTTTAGGTGCTCCCTTGATGAATTTTAAAGCATTTTGATTGGCTAATACATGATGACAGGGAATTTATATTATTTTTTGAAGGCCTATTTTAAATTGAAATTTCCTCTAATGTTTCTCGAATGGTTCCAATGAGATTTGTGGATGAAGAGGCATTTCTTCTCGTTGTGTAGGCTTCCCCATTCGTTGACAGTCATCACAATGTGAAACATATTCATAGATGTCCTTGTGGAGTGTTCGCCAATAATATCCAATCTGCAATATCTTGTAGGTTGTCCTCTTTGCAGCATAATGTCCTCCACATGGTTCATTATGGGTGGCATGCAGTATGTCATGTACTTCATCTTCCCTAATGCATCTTCTCAATACTTGGTCTGGTCCTTTTTTCAAAAGCATGCCTTCTATCCATGTGCAGGTGGCACTTTGCCTTATGATTTATGTTCTTCCCTTGGTGGCTATAATGTTGTGGGAATTCTCCAGACACTAAGTAGTTTGCTATGTCAGCAAACCATGGGCTTCTTGTGGAGATTGAAAAAAGATGCTCATCACGAAAATTGTCATTTACCACTTCATTGTCTTGTCCATGGGTTAGCCTAGATAGAAAATCAGCCACTACATTGTGTTTGCCTGGCTTATCCAAAATTGTGATGTCAAACTCTTGCAGGAGGAGTAGCCATCTAATGATTCGAGCACTTGTGTTAGGTTTTTTCATGAGATACCTAATTGTTGAATGGTCTGTGTGGACGAACACTTGGTATCCAGTTATGTAGTGCCTGAATTTGTTACTGGAATGTATGACAACCAAAAACTCCTTCTCTATGACTATATAATTTAATTTTGCTCCTGCCAAGTTTTTGCTGATATAGTATATGGCATATGGCTTCTTCTCTCTTTTTTGTCCAAGGACAGATCCAATGGCCTTATCTAATGCATCAGAGTGGATGTGGAATGGAAGTGCCCAATTTGGTCCTTGGAGTACTGGGGCTGTAATTTTTGTCTCCTTAAGTTTGTCAAATGATAACATACAATGTTTTGTCCAATTAAATTCTGTGTCTTTTGTGAGAAGGGAAAACATTGGTGCGGCAATCTTGCTATAACTCTCAATGAATCTTCTATAGTATTCTGTTTGTCAAAGAAAACTTCTCACATCTCTCTATTTCACAGGTGGTGGCAGTGTTTTGATGACTATGACTTTTGGCTGATCAACTTCTATTCCTCTCTGTGAAATATGGTGTCCAAGCACGATGCCTTTTTCCATGAGCATTATGCATTTATCGTTGCTGAGGCATAAGCTCATCTCGATACATTTTTTCAAAACCAGTTCTAGATGTTTTAGTGCTTGGTCGAAATTATGGCCATAGGGTGTGAAGTCATCCATGTAGACCTCCATTTGTTCATTAATAAAATCAGAGAAGATACTTAAGATTTCTCTCTGAAACGTTGCTGGGGCATTACAGAGCCCAAAGGGGAGCACTCTGTATGCATAAGTGCCCCATGGGCATGTGAATGTTGTTTTGTCATGATCAGCTGGGTGAATGAGGATTTGGTTGTACCCACTAAACCCATCCAAGAATGAGAAAAACTTATTCCCAGCTAATGTATCTAGTACTTGGTCAATTAATGGGAGAGGCAAGTGATCTTTCTTGGTTGCCTTATTAAGCTCTCTATAGTCCACACAGATCCTCCACTTCCCTCCTTTTTTTGGAACTATGACTAGTGGTGATACCCACTCACTATCTGAGATTGGGTATATGAACCCTGCATCTAACAACTTTTGTAATTCCAGCTTAACTATGTCCTTTAATGCTAGGTTCATTCTTCTTTGTGGTTGCCTGATAGGAACAACACCTTCCTTTATATAGATATAGTGCTTACAGATGTCTGGGTGGATACCCTTCCTGTCAGTATACGTCCATGAAAAGGCTTTGTTGTTGTCTGTCAGTACCTTCAATAATTGTTGTTCTTGTCCTGGCTCCAAATTGGAGTTAATATTAACCGTCCTGCCAGGCATTATCTCGATTGTTTCTATCTGGATTGGCTGTTGTTCAAGTGTGAGTACCTCTGCCAACATTTTTTCAGGATCGTGGTTTAATGTTTCCTCTCCTTACTGCTGACCTGTGCCAAGAAAATATTCAAACATATTATGATTAGAAGAATCATTTTGAATAAACCTATCTAAATGACTATCTTCGTCAATGGCTTTTAGTGATAGGGCAACTTCAATTGTAAGGATAGGTCGTATGTGTTGGTTGGATGTGTCATCATAATTGTCTGTCCAGTTCTGATATTCTAGGTCTAAAGACTTCCTCGCTGGAGGATAAATCGTGATTTTCTTCCTAGCGTGGCCACTGGTGATTGTCATGTTGCCCGATCTGCACCCTATGTAAGCATTTGCAGTTGCCAGCCAGGGTCTCCCTAGTATTTTTGGGTATCCACTAAGTTTACTCTTTACTTCGATGACTATGAAATCAGTTGGGTATTCCTAAGATTCTATGTTGATAATTATGTCTTTGAGCATCCCTTCAGGTTTTACTGTTGATGTATCATCTAGCTGTAGGACGGTAGTTTTTGGTCTGACCATTTATTGTAGTCCTAGGGCTATCATGGTATCCTTAGTCATTACATTTATTGCAACCCATAAATCAATTAGGTTGTTGGCGATATGTTTTTTGTTGATGGTCACGTTTACTACTGGGCTACCTGGATCAAGATATTTGGGGTTAACAACGATACCTAGCATTAAATATACTAACTGGCCTACTACATTTATGGTTGGTGGGTCACGTCTTCTTCTACCAGGTCTTTTCAAACAATTTTCTTTAATAAAATTGTTGCAGATAGACACATCTCTAATGGCTTATAAAATTGGAATTTGGATATTCAAGTGTTTCAATTCGTTCAGAATTGCATTTTCCTCTTATTCTCTTGTATTTCGTACAAGTTTTTCAGGGAATGGAGGGTTTCTATTTTGTGTGAGTGGTCGAATTTCTTCCTCCTAAGGGCTTGGCTCATCTGGATGTTGAATATGAGGTTGTGTTGTTTGTTCGTGAGCCTCATCTTCTTGATTATTCTGTGTGTGTGTATTTTGCAATGTTTTCCCAGACCTTAGATTAATTTCGTTTATCTCTAGCGTATCCACAACATGAGTTGGAAACTGCACCATTTTAGTATTGTAGGCTTGTTGTTGCCCTGGCCTGTTGTTGTTAGGGTTTGGAATTGGCTGGGAAGGAATTGGTGGAGGTTTGGGGGTTGGTTGGTTTTGTGGTGGCGGCATGATGAATGGTTGTTGCTGCTGCAATGGAGCCCTCCAATTTGATGAATAAGGATATTGATTTCCATAATTCGTGGTTGGTTGAGCAAAAGGTGTGGGGTATGGAGAGTAAGATTGTGGGTAATAAGGTTGTTGACATGGTTGGCTTTGCTACCACTGGTTTGGGCTTGGCTAAGATGGCCATGGGGATGGTACTGAGTTCCAATTTTGCTGGTTAATTCCTTGATTATAGTAGGCTTGGTTGTTGGGTTGGTAAGGCCTAGCAAAGTTGTTTCTCCTTTGATTGACGAAACATATTTGTTCTATTGCACCTTCAGTTGTGGGATCTTGAATAGCAGCTTTGCATGAGAGTAACAAAGGACACTTATCAGTGGAGTGATCATCAGTATAGAGGCCACATATTTCTATGGTGTTTAGTGTGCATTGCCACTTCTCATGCTTCTTCCTGTAGCGTGGACAAAAGACTGCCAATGCTTGGTTTATTTCGTCCTGTTTCTTCTTAATTTGAAGTGCATCAAGTTGCATGGCCAAGGATTGTAGGATATCGGTCTTAATGTCATCTAAAGGGTTCCCTAGATCAGACTTTGTAAGGTTTGGTCTTGAAGATGCTGATCCCCCAGTAAATGGGTGTGAATCCCTTGTCCCACTTTTACCTCTCCTAGATCTAGAATAGTTTTTGAAAATTTGCAGGATTTGGTGATAAGTTTTTTGAAATATATCTCCATCTCCCAGAAGATTTAAAACTTCTAGATTTTCTTCTTTTATCCATCTGAGAAGGACAAGTTTCAGTGATTCTTGATCTAAGGTGCATAATCTAAGTTTCAGTGATTCTTGATCTAAGGTGCATAATCTTCTAATGATTCTCTTTCTCCTTGTTGCATTCTGAAGATTTCATCTTTTGTATCTTTTTCCTTACAGTAGTCCCTGTACTTTTCTAGGAAAGTTTGTTTCATTTGGTCCCATGTAAAAATGTTGTTCCCTTCTAGGTTCATAAACCATCTAAGTGATAGATCTTTCAATGTAGAATGAAAGAGTCTTAGTTTTTGTGCATCAGTGGTGTAGCCAAATTAACTACAAACTACCTCAAACTCAAATAGGAATGTGTTAGGATCCTCTGAGGTTAGGCCATGGAATTTTGGTAGGTTATTAGGGTTGATATTCTTCATCCTGGCATTTCCAAGAGGTACACTGATAGGAAAGGTGAATAGTTCTCTAGGTTCATCATCTTCCTATGCCATAGTGGTGTTTGAGCTAGAGCTAGCAAAGAAGTTAACTCTGTGTGGATCGTATCTAGAATCAGCCTCTTCTTCCGAGTTAAGGAAATCAAATTGAGAATTATCAGAACTGTTGGTTCTCCTAGGGCGGGTAGGCAGAAAGCGTCCAAATCTATCTCTCTGTCGTGTAGGCATTCATGGTAAAAAAATTATGTTTCTGGTTGTTTTTGTATTTTTTTTTTTTGTTAAAAGATGTCTCCTATGGATACCTAATTAGGGTAGCTAAACCGGAATCATACTTTAATTATCGACTAGGGAGCGTACAAACTTAAGAGGTGCTAAGCACTGTATATGCTCTATAGGATAGATCTTTATGCTAAGAATTAAATACTGTAAATCTAATCTAAGAAATCAAATGCCGAAAGCTTGGGAACTTGATCTAGAAATAAAGTGCTGAAAGCTGGAAGTTTAACTAGAAATTCAATGCTGAAATTAATCAAACTTGAACTCATTCAAATCCAATGTTGAAAGCAATAATCATCTATTCTATTCAAATCCAAACAATTAAAACGATTAACTCCTATCTAACTGAACTCTGATAAAAGAAATATTCATGGTATCGCAGATCTAAATCATGGTCTAAAATTTATATAGAGAGCTGGAAAACAGAGGTAATTATGCCTGCACAGAATGCGTGTACAAGACTACAGGAAGCGTATTATAGAACTACAGAATCAATGTTGGCGAACTACAGATAAAAAGTGCTAAAATGAAAGGATCATTCCACTGAGCCACTTATGGTCTTTCATTCCTTGTGCTGGAATTGATGGTTGTCTCTCGGATTACCTGCGCCTGCTCATACACACTTATTTCCATATGATTTGCTCATGGAAAACGCTTTTAAGCATAAAAGAATAACCTCTAGACTACTTTATCAAATAATCAAAACAAATCATTAAACCCCACAAACAAAGGCATTTTCCATATCCATTATTGTGCTTGTGTGGCATCAAAAGGCTTATAAAGTACCTAATTTGGGGCTCATCAGTAACCAAAACCATTTCAAGGCGCCTCAAGGTGATACTTTCTAAACATATCTCTGTTGAACAGTTCGACTTCTTGGAAGGCCGTCAGATTCATGAGGCCATTGGGGTGGCTCGGGAAGGATTGCACAGTATGAAAACAAAGAAGCTGAAAGGGGTTGTACTAAAAATTGACTTGTCCAAGGCGTACGATAAAGTGAGTTGGCTCTTCTTAAGGCTTCTACTTACTCATGTGACATTGGCTTTATCAGATGGATCATGAGCTGTATCTCTACTCTATCTTTCTCTGTGCTTATCAATGGTGTTGCTTCTCCTTTTTTTCACTCGGGTCATGGTCTTAGGCAGGGATTCCCACTATCCCCTCTGCTTTTTCTGTTGGTAGCAGAAGGTTCGATCCATGCTATTTTGGATGCCATGAGGCATGGTGTATTTAGAGGTATTCTGATTGCCCATGATCTCCATATTACTCATCTACTGTTTGTAGACAATGTACTTATCTTCTGTTCAGGATCAGAAAGGGATGCATTTCAACTTAGGGAGATAATGGAACTTTTCTCCAGGGAAACTGGGATGGAAATCAACTTTGATAAATCTACTCTAACTACCAATCTTCTTAATGATGCGAAGGTGGCAGCCTTTATTAGGTGTTTTACTTTTACCCATCTAACTTTGCAGGAAGTCTTGAAATATCTGGGTTTCAACCTGAAACCAAATGACTATAGAATTTGGGACTAGAAGTGGTTGATTGAGAAGTTGGAGAAGAGACTGAAATGTTGAAGCCACAGGTGGTTGTCTAGGGCAGGGAGACTAGTCCTAGTCAAGTCATTTCTGGAGGCGATCCCTGTGTATTGGATGTCGCTGTCGTGGATCCCCCGAGGTATTCTGGATGTTGTTAGACGTCTATGCTCTCGATTTTTGTCGAATGGAAAAGCGGACACTTTTGTTTATCCCTAGGTGCGGTGGGACAAGATTGCTAATCCTAAAGCTTTGGGGGGATGGGGTCTGAAAAATATCTTTCTCTTCCCCAAGGCACTGGCTACCAAGGGTGGGTGGCGATTGATCAAGAGTGAAGGATTATGGAAGCAGGTGATGGTTCACAAATATATTGCCCCCGATTCGCTCGAGGATTGGATCAGGAGCCTGCTGAGGTCACATTCAGGTGGATCTGTAATCTGGAAAGCAGTCGTCTCGTCTTTTGATATTATTGAGAAAGATCTGATATGGAATATTGTTAGCTTGTTGACCCTGTGGAGACTACTCCGGGTTTTCAAGCTTGGCGAATGGCCAACTCTTTTGGTTTTCTTGTGGATGTGGAACTAGAGCTTTCCAGGTATATCAGGTCTCTTACCCTTGACCATATTTGTCTTGATGATAGTGTAGACGACCTTGTTTGGGATGTTGATCCGGTTGGGATGTATAATCCCAAAGGTGGATATTTGAGGCTTACTGAAAATCTTGCACAGGGTGACCAGACCTTGTGGTGGAAATTGTTGTGGAAAGTTAAGAGTCCTCCTAAGTCTCGATTGTTTATGTGGTGTGTCCTGGAGAACAAAGTCCCAACTTGGGATTTCCTCCAAAAAAGGAATAAACAGGGGCCAGGGTGGTGTGTTTTGTGTAAGGTGAATGGAGAATTAGTGTATCATATCCCGGCGATCACTAGCTTCCTCCATCTCTCTTTTCCACTGTTGAAATCTGGGAGTTTCTGAGCATATCTACGTCTATGTTTGACATTTGTTGTTCGTAGCCATCTTTAGCTGCCTTCTCGCTGGCTATAATCATAGTTTGGGCACTTCTGTCGTTTTTTCTATGCGCTCTGCTATGGGCGTCTTTGTTCAAGAGAGGCTGCCCTCATTCCAACTTTTCTTAGTCGATGGACTTTGCACATGCTTTGCATGTCGTTTGAAAAAGTGGGAAGGGATGCCGCCTCTACCTTTCTTAGGTGACATGGAGACTCCCCATCATATTCCCCTCCGTAGCTTTGGCTTTCCCAGAAAGGCCTCTCTTCCTGTTCGTCTGCTTTCTGCTTTTTACATTCATTTTTATTCCCATCATGGGGCTACCACTGCCTGGTCTGCGTCCCATTCGTTTTCCATGTATAGAGTTGATGGGCGTGGAGTTCCATATTTTGTGGTGATTCTGGTGAATGAGAATGGAAAGATGGTTCTCCGATTTTTCGTCTTGAAGATATCAATGTGATTATTTATATGTGCAGAGACTGTATTCGTGCTGGGAGAGAAGTGTTATTGTTCATCTTCAAACCGTTGCGTTCATGGATTTTTTGTTGGTGTGGATCGTGGCCCCTTACTCTCATTTTGGTAACACGCTCTCTTGTGGGTTTTAATACCTCAGTGCTCTGTTTTTGGTTTGTAGCTCTGACATGTCAACAGAGCTTCTCTAATTCCTGGATGGGCCCTCTTCATACCTCTATTGTGGCTCTTTTTTGTTGGAGAAAGTCATGTGGTTGATGGTGGGAATTGTTCGGACATTACAGAAATTCGGGATGTTGTGTTTTTGCATGTTATAATGCTCTGTTTTTTTTATTTTCCTTAGGATTTGAAGTTGCTTAAAGATATTATGTGGATTTTTTATGGCATTTCACAGCTTGGGTTTTTTGGCCCTCTTTAGAGACATGATCATACTTTCTGTTTGGAGCTTTCAGTGTTCGCGGGCCTCATTGATGGTTTTTGGTGTTTGCTTTTGTTTGAAGCCTTGTTCTGGTTCATAACCAACACCTATTTTTCTGGAGCATTTGGTAATTGTCAGAGTTTTCCATTCTTGTGCCTCTACAATCAATCCTCTTTAGCTTCAGAATTCAGCCACATTATTTGATTTTTTTGGGGGTCTTTCTCTTAAGAGCTTTTTGGCCATACTTCCTGATTGGAGCTTTCAGCGTCTGCAGGCCTCATGCTCTTGCCATTCAATGCTTCTCTGTGGGATCTTCTTCAGTTTCAGCTCTTGTTTGTAGTTACTTCCTTTTGGGAGCCTTGTTCTGGTTTCTAATCGGCATTAATCTTTTGAACAAATTGTACATGAGTACCTTAGTAGACCTTGTTGCCGAGACTCATTTTTTTGTCTATTCTTGTGTACTCCGTACCTTTCGCTTAAGGAGGGGTGTTGGTGTACAACTATAAGCTTATTTAGGTGAGTAATTAATATCCGTAGGTAAAGTATCAACCACCTGTCTTTAATGTTGGGCGTCCCCAATCTTATAAATTTGGGTATTCTCATTGTAATATATATCAGTTATATATATAAGATTATCAAATTTATTAATCTGTTGTTCTTTTGCTTTTATGTATGGAGGTTGTGGTCATGTATGATCCTGGGTAGCTTCTTTGTTTTCAACACTTACAACTTTTCATTGACAACAGTTTGGTCTCTGAAAGGAGAGGAGAGTGTCCCGACTCATTGAGGGTTTAGAATCTACAAAATTGTTTATGTTGAGGAGTGAACTGAGGGCATAATGAAAAAGGTAGGCTTATTTATTCATGTCACTGTGTGGATAATATCATTTCGAAGGTGATTGCAGACATACTCAAGGGAAGGTGATTGGAGACAAACTCAAGGGGGGTGCTTTCTGGTGTCATTTAACCAGAGCAGTTTGGTTTTATTCAGAACAGACACATACATGAAGCAATTGGAGCCGCACAAGAAGGACTACATACCGTCAGGTTGAAGCAACTGCCATCATATCTGGTGTTATATACATAGTAGAGCTTCAAGCAGCAGTCGATCTTGTTGATGAAGCTATACCTTCAATTTAGCCAAAGATTAAATAACCAATCTAGCCATTTTACTTTGGCATGTTGAGTTCCATGTAGAAATGCACTGAAGTGAGCGTGGAGCAAGTCCAATTAATTTCACATGTTGAGTGCCACGTAGAACTGCATAGTGCCAAGCCCGAGCATGGTTTAAAGGAGCATAGAAAATTAATGTTAATACTCAATAGCTTAGCTAGCCTTGGAGCTCATTAATGCGATATATATTTCCTGTAGGGAACCACCAACCATAAGGCCATGCTAGGACTCTTTGATACAATGGATAAGAAAAACGATGGCTAAAATTAAAAAATGAACACTGAAACTATATCATCGCCTCACACTGGAAAGTGCAGCCTACCAAACACAAATATAATATGCAATGGCCTTTTAACAAACCAGAAAGGGTTATGTCTGGTTCTCACAAACCATATAATCTACAATAATCCATACAATAATCCACGAGCATCATTAAATAGAGCCAATAACAATACAAAAAACCATGCATATTCAAACAAGGGTGGTTCATCAGCCGAGCCATTGAGCAATACCATCTTCTTCGCCAACAACAGCCAGGATATCAATAGATACATCTAATGTCACCTGCCTCCATAAAGCTTTGATTAATTACAGACAAGAGATAAAATGTTGTATAATTATGAGTTGAGTGGAAACATGCTAACTACATCCGAGGATAGTTTCAAACTATCTGTGATATTCGTTGCATGTAACATGAAAGAAAATGTATTTCCGTGTACATGATTTAATAGTCAATAAAAAAACAGGATAAAAGCAACGCAGTCTTTCTAGAATAAAGGCCTAAACTTATACTTCGGACATCAAGAACAGATTTTTCACAAATTCCATAAGCTGAAGAGAATTGACTAGTCAAGATAGATTTAGCTTGGGGATTGGATTGTAATAAGAGAGAAAGCTAGAACCATGCAGGTTATTGTAATATCAGTTACCTCGGGTTTCTGGATTGGCAGCAAAGATACAACATTGTATCGGGCGTAGCCTCGGTTGTACTGTATCTCCATGAGGAGTGCGACCAACGGGTAATTCACTATTCTTTTCAATCAATTGCTTATAAATCTAAATTTAATTTGACTACCATATGTTTATACCGTAATAGCAATACAAATCTAAATTACCCGTAAAGCTTTATATGGTTCAACAAAGATTTATAAGCATATGGTAGTCAAATTAAATTTAGATTTATAAGCTCTGCGGGGGCTGGCAGAGCTTTGGTGAACCCCAATTTTGGGAGATCCACAGTCAATTTAAACCCTGGCTCTATAAATCTTAAACTTTGTCTCTAAATATGGCATAGTTCGAACATATTTGGAGAAGACACTAATAGTTTTGGACTTTTGTCAACGTTTGACAACCGTTGATTATAGTGATCGAATGGTTATGATTGAACCTAGTAATTTCATCAGTTGTGTGCATTATGCCATTCGAATGAGAACTTGAACCGTTGGCAACCGAATGGATGTAGGGAATTCCAATAGACGAATCCATGATGGGTGTGAAGGATGCGTAGAGTAGTTGATATAAGGGGAAGTGGATCATAGGTGGTAAGAGAGAGTTTCTTTTGCTTAAAAACGAAAATATAGAGATCACAGAGACGCTGGAAATGCGTGGGGGTCTACAGAGACAGAGATGAATGCGTGGGAGTCTACAGAGCCAAAGGGAAATCCGTGGGAGTGCGTGGGAGTGCATGTGAGTCTACATAGACAGAGGTGTGATGCAGGAGCATTAGTTCCCATGATCTAGTGCTAAAAGTCTAGTTGGACCTTTGGTCTAGACCCTTGCCCAAGGAGGGTTTATTGTAAAAGACATTGTAAACTCTCATACGAATGTGTTTAGTTGTTAGTATAGGATGAGTCATGTAAACAAATCCCTGGAATGTAGGGATGACTCAAGAAGCTAATGAGTGACTCATAAGTGTAGCTTTCTTAAAATAGGATTTGTTGCTTTATTCTAGGAAGGAGTTACAAGTTTGTAGGAGTCGAAGAGTGGGAGAAACACCTTCTTTGGAAGGGAAAAAAATTAGTAACTCTCAAAAGAGAGGTAGAGAGTTTTTTTTAGGGTTTTAAAATAGAGAGTATTGTAATCCTGCGGGCAGTAAGAGAATTCAAGAAAGAGAGAGTAGGTCAGAGGTTCTTTGAAATTGCATGTACAGTTTTATTGTTAATGAGAGGCAGATTCATCATATTACCGTATTTTTGTTCTTTTGCATTCTGTGTATAGTGTAATTGAATAATCTTGGTGAATAGGAGTAGCTCTGTGTAAAGCTACCTTAATGCGTGTAAAGACTTGATAATAAAAGGACTGGGCAGATCATTATTTGACTCCAGTTCTACAGTTAGATGGCTGAGTAAGATCTTTGAGTTTGAGATTCTAGTCATTGAAGCATGGGTAGAATCGTGAAGGATTCCAAGCTCCTGCAGAAAGACCTTTGAAGGCTTTATGTATTTGGTGTAAACCGTTGAGAAGGTGCCTATCTGTGTGAAAGGTGAAGGAAGCTGTATATGAATCTCTTGTGTGTTTATGGTAGAAGGAAGGCGAAGACAAAATTTATGCCTGCATCTCTGTGAGTGCAATGGCGTAATCGAATGGTCCAAGGGGTGGACAGAGGGCAGAGACTTTGAATATTAAGAGTGGCAGGATGTCTGCGTGTTGTTTAATCACTAGGTCGAAGAGTAACAACGACTGGATACATGAGGAGGCCAAATAGTGATGCCTGCGTAGAGAAGACTGCAGGTAAGGCCTGCGTATGAATATTTCTACGCAGAGGAGGTAGCAATGACTTGCTAATGGCGAAGAGACAGGAAATCAATGGCTCCTGTGCATTCTTGGCGTTTATTGGACGGTGAGGGAAGGATGAGAGCAGTCAAGCGATGATGTGGAAGTCAATAGTTGATGTACATGCGAGTTATACAGTTAGCATGAAGGTGTAAAGCTTGGCGAGGTTTGATGTTGCGATGGGGAGAAAATCATGTGTTGAGGTTCCAGGGTAAAGGAACGAATGCCAAAGAGCCGAAGCTAAGTGCTTTATGAATGTTGAAAAAAAAAATCTGGTGGTTCTATGCATGGAAGCGAGTCAACAAGGGTTAAATGGTTAAGCCCTTGAGCGCTCCAGTATTTAAGTGCATGGATTATATGCAATAGTCTCTCAAGCCTTGGAGCCATGTGGGGGCACGAGTCATGTGTCAAATAAGATTAGAGTGTAGAGTGCATAGGAAATCCAATGGAGTTAGGATTGAAGGAAGGAAGATAACTTAGCTAGTGAGTTTACTTCTGGTGAAGGAGACCTTGTGGAGTGGTGACAAGCTAAACTAGAGAGAGCTAAGTTTAGAGGTAGGAGCAAGGAAGTCTTGTAAGGTTTGGAAACCTGGCAGTGTGTGTTTCATGGGATAAGCACACTAAGAGTTTGAATATCCTTAGGGATGGCAGGTTTTGGATTGGACCTGCCATCAACATGAATGCGTGGGAGTCTACAAAGGCAGAGGTGAATGTGTGGGAATCTATAGGGACAAAGGTGAAGTAGGTATTGCAATTGTGGGTAATCGTTGAGAGAGCTTAGTAACAAAGTCTGGGGATTAGAGAATGTGTATGCAGATACAGAGATAGTAGAAGTGTGAGCTGAAAATTAGAAGAGAACAGACCATTCATGAAAATATTGGAGAAAGAAGGTTGAATGCAGAGCTATGAAACAATAAAAGAGAGAAGAAATAAAGCTGACCTTGACATGAGAAGCATTGAAATGATCAGGAGCAGGTTGATGTACAACAAGTTGATGCTTGTAGAGTTGGTTCTCTTTTCAGGTTGTAGCCCAAGAGATTGATGCCTAAATTGAGTTGGTGCTCAATGTTTGTAATGTACATGATTTGAAGCTTTCTTGAAATTCCAAGAAGAAGAGGTTTTCTTCCTTTATGGGTTTCCTCGTATATATGTGTCTCTGTTTATGTTACTTGTGAATATGATGTATGCTTTTCTACAATTTATAAATGAGATATTGCATCAACAAAACTTAAAAATGTCTTGAAATATTTTTAACTTGAAGATTAAGCTTTCAAAGAAACTGATTCACCCCCCCCCTCTTAGTTTCCTTAATTAAGTTCAACAATTGGTATCAAAGCTAGGTTCCTTCATTCAAACAGTTAATCACCGGAAGGTAGATTCATAAGCTTAATCATGACTAGTCAAGAAGGAAGTTCATCCAATAGAGCTCCTATGTTTGATGGAAAAAAAATTTCCTTCCGGAAAATAAGGATGAGAAATTATCTTACGTCTCTAGGTGCAGATGTTTGGGATGTTGTTGAAACTGGGTATGTGAAGCAAATCGTTCTTGCCTCTAAGGATGACAAACTGGAATTTACTTTTAATGGCAAGGCAATGAATGCAATTCTTAGTGGACCTGCAGAATCTGAGTTTGTGAAACTTATGCACTATACATCAGCCAAAGAAATGTGGGACAAATTGATAAGTTGTTATGAAGGTGATGAAAAAGTGAAGAATGCTAAACTTCAGGTTCACAGATTACAATTTGAACAGTTGAAGATGAATGATGATGAAACAATAAGAAGGTATTTCTTAAGAGTTGAAGAACTTGTCAATCTTATGAAGGGTCTTGGTGAAAAAATAGATGATGATATCTTGGTTTCGAAAATTTTAAGATCTCGTATTGACAGATTCAACCCTGAAAGTTTCAGCTATAGAAGAATTAGATGATCTTAAGAGTCTGACAATTGATCAGTTGCTTGGAACCATAACAGCTTATGAAATGAGGATTGTCAAAGAAAAAATTACTGCGAGGGAAACATCTTTTAAGGCTGAAAAGGAAAGAAAGGATAAAGAATCTGATTCTGATACAGATGGAATTGTAGCAAAATTTGCTAGAAGACTAAAAAGGGGATAGACAAATATCAAGGTAAGTTGCCCTTCAAATGTTTTAATTGTGGAAAGGTTGGTCATTTTGCATCCAAGTGTCTATATAAAAAGAAGGACTATGAATCAGAGAATCAGGAAAAGATCAAATTAATTAAAGAAAATAAATATTAGAAGAAAAGTCTTTGTATAAACAATAATGATAGTTCCTCAGAAGATTGGGATAAAGATTTCCTAGATGATGATGAATCAAATGAATTAATGCTTATGGTTGTAGAAGACCAATTTGACATGAATGACGAAGAAGTTGAAGTAGATTTGGAAGGTGAGCTTATCAGTTCTTTGGAAGAAATAGACAGACTTAAACAAAAGAATAGGAAACAAAAGGAATTGTTGAGTAAATATGAGAAAGATGGACATGGATCTAATGATGCCCTTATTTCATTAAAAATTGAATTAGAAGAAGCAAATAAGATAGAGGATATTTTCAAGCAACAATTGTATGAGAAAATAAAAAAGTGTGAGAAGTTAGAAACATAAGTGGTGTTTGTCAGAAAAGAACTGGAGAAATTCCAGGCACTATATCATCAAAATATGACACATGCTCAAGAAACTAAGAAGTTGGATAATATTCTGGACAGTCAAAGATCACCATTTCTGAAAAATGGTCTAGGCTATGAAGGAAGTTCAAGCAAAAGCAAATCAAAAAACAAAGAGCCTATGAAGTTTGTCACAGAAAGTACTAACATCAGTAAGAATGAATTTGCAAGCAGATCGGTGGAACAAAATGATCACATTCAGCAATCAAGGAAGTATGAAGAGGGATCTGCTATTCTAAAAAATGAAGCTAAAAGAGATCAATCAGCTCTTGATCTAGAACACAGACACCAAAGTTTCAGAAACTCATTTGCACAAAGACGGTCAATTCCCAGGTACCAAAATTTCTTCTATGGATATTGTTTATGTTGCTCAGAATTTGGTCATAAAGCTATAGATTGCAATTTTAATCTTAAGAATTTGCAAAAGATTTATCAAATGTCATATCCAAGAATAGGTCATCTATCAAAGGAAATAAAAATAAATGGCAGATCTAGTAATCCATATGTTCTTCTATACAATGAGCCAGAATGTTATATGTGCCATAACCTTGGACACAAAGCATTGGATTGTAGACTGAATTTTTACAAACCATAACTTCAAAAATCTCATATGTTTGAAAATGTCAAAATATGGAAGAAGAAAGATGAAAGTAAGTGTGGTTTGGTTCTTTCTGCTAAAAAATAGAAAGATTCCTGGTATATTGATAGTGGATGTTCAAAACATATGACTGGTGACAAACATAAATTTCTGTCTCTAAGTGAATCTAAGTCTGGAAGTGTAACTTTTGGAAATAATTACCTAGGAAAAATCAAGGGAAAAAGATTCGTTAGCTTAATCAATGGTCAGGGAAAAGCAAAAGATGTGTTATTTGTTGATGGATTGAAACATAATCTTATGAGTGTTAGTTAGATGTGTGATAAAGGTTGTGAAGTGATATTTACTGCCAAAGATTGCAAAATAAAGTCGGTAAGTACATGAAAGACTATTTCAAAGGGAATCAGAACATAAAATAATGTTTATGTGTTAAAAGAAGATAGCGAAGAATGTCGATTGAGAAAATTTGATGAAAGTTGGTTATGGAACAGAAGACTAGGACACTTGAATTTTGACCATCTTATTAAACTAAATAAGAACAACGTAGCTAAAGGTTTTCCTAAAATAGAAAAGCCACATAATTTTGTGTGTAAACCATGTCAAATGGGAAAATTGACACGTACTCAGTTCAAAACAAAGAACCAACCATCTACAAGCAAGTCACTTCAGTTAGTTCATATGGATTTATGTGGACCTTCTAGAAAAGAGGGAACTGGAGGAGAATGGTATTTTATGTTGGTCATTGATGATTTTTCAAGACTAACATGGGTAGCTTTTCTAAAAGAAAAATCAGACGCATTTGAGAAGTTCAAAGTCTTCAAAGCTTTGACTGAAAATCAAACAGGGCAGAAGATAAAGTCAGTAAGATCTGACAGAGGAGGAGAATTCTGTTCAGGAGTTCTAAAAAAAAAATGTGATGAACATGGAATTAAAAGAGAATATACTATTCCAGGTACTCCTCAACAGAAGAGAGTTGCAGAAAGACAAAATAGATCAGTTCAGCAGATGGCCAGATCAATGATGAAAGAAAGGAATGTGTCTCAAACCTTTTGGGTGGAGGTTACTCATACAACAATTCATATTCTTAACAAAGCACATTTAAGGCCTGAAAGTGATAAAACTCCTTATGAACATTGGTTTGGAAGACCACCTTCAATAAAACATTTTAAAGTGTTTGGAACTAAATGCTACATTAAAAATAATGATGAAAATCTGGGTAAATTCGATGATAGGGCTGATGAAGGAACTTTTATGGATTATGTATCAAACAGTAAAGGATACAGATGCTTCAATAAAAGGTTGCATAAGGTGATGGATTGCATTGATATTTGTGTGGATGAAGAACTTCCTTTTCAACGCAGACAGATACGGAGTGTTGACATAAATTATGAAGAAACTAATGAAACCGATGAACCACAATTCAGAGAATTGGAAGATGATGAAAAATCTTAGGAAGATCAAGAAAATTCTAGTAAGCAAACTGAACAAGAACAAAAAAATACTTCTAGAATTGTTCAAAAGAATCATCCAGAGAGTCAAATTCTTGGTGAAAAAAGTAAAGGAGTTCAAACAAGAAGAAAACTTATTCAAACAACAGAGCAGTCACAGGTTGCTTTCATTTCTATAAATGAACCCAATTTTTTTTTTGAATCTAGTGAAGAAGATAGCTATATAGAAGCAATGAATGAAGAGCTTGATCAGATTCAAAAGAACAATACCTGGGAACTTGTTCCAAGACCTAAAAATAAAAACGTTATAGGCTTCAAATGGGTGTTTAAAAATAAGTTAAATGAGCAAGGATAGACTGTGAGAAATAAAGCAAGATTGGTTTGTAAAGGTTATGCTCAGGTAGAAGGAATAGATTTTGATGAAACCTTTGCTCCTATTGTTGTGCATGATTATTACCTTATAGTGAGGAGAGACACTACCAACTTGGGCGGGGTTGACAGGTAAATACATTCATTATATTGCATTTAGTTCCTACAAATGAAAGAGATCAAGATATAGAAAGATGTACCTTTAATGGACGGCTGGTCCTAGCTTTTGCTTGGTCTTCCGCTTGATCCTTCGCTATGATGAACCTGCAACACAAAATATACCTTCCTCAACGTATCTTGATTGTAATAAATATGACGAATATTGAAAGCAATTAAACATCAATAACAATCAGATACCAAGCCAAATGAACATACAATCTAATAGACATTCGATTTGGGACAGGAACGGTATTTCCACCTTTTTATTGTCAAAAAAACATGAATCAGTACAATATACCTGACGTGTCAAGATGCTTCTGCAACTGAGTCCTAGGATCCTATTCTTCACAATGACTTGGGAATTCCTCTAGCGTAACAGCACTTCAAGCCTTTCTTCCAGGTCCAGTTCTAGTCCCCTCTCATGGATCCTCCTTGTATATATGGGACAAGGTAGGCAGTTGGATTCGAGAGGTGGTTGAATTGGGAGGTTGGGGAAGTTGCAGAACCAACTTCAACTAATCCCAATTCGTAATCTTAATATTTTTTTGACTTTATCTTAAGATGTACACGAGTTTCTTTCAGTAAAAGTGGCGTACAATATGCTACTTTGTGTTTTACAACAAGCGTTTGCAACATTTTTATTGTGTACGCTGGTTGTCCTTGAGGAAATTAGAGTATCTTTTCAAGGTGTACGCTGGTTTTCTGTACAGAGAGTAGCGTACATGTGATGAAATCAATAGAGACAGTAATTTTCTCAGCTGAAGAGAGTAGTTCCATTCCATAAGTCATCCAGGTCAACCTAGCTCTTCAATCCTTAGTGTCCTTTTGTGTGATCAACAGAGCAATATGATCACAGACGGAGAAGTGCAGATTTGACCTATAATAGATGCCCCCTAATGTGTGAGGTCAGAGGAAAATAATGGCTGAAATACATTATAATTCCAAGTCAGAGGAGGAGCAAGAAACCATAGAGTCCAGTCACAAAAGTACCTGAAACAATGATCAAGGTGAGCGAGTAATTACAATCTTGACATCATATAGATGTGTAGCATGATACAACATGATATTCGATACATAACTAGGAGATGTATATATACCATGGCCACTGAAATACAAACATGGATCCATGTCAAAATGAGAGATCATAGCCATAACAACAAACTGGATCTATGTTCTCATGAAGAGCCAAAAAGAGTGAGGCTCAGTCTTGCGCAGCTTGGGCGATAACATAAATATGGTGATGCTATCAGAGTCCCAAGGTCTTCATCCAAACAACCCAAGGTACAAACCCTAACCATGTGAATAAATGAGCTGAAGTCGAACATGGGGGGAATCATTTGATTACTGGTCATTGATGTATACCGTTAACAAATGCGAGGACTTCCATCGATAATGATAATGGGGTCCAAGGTACCTAGTACGATCCAACAAGTGTGAATAAGTGGACTTGAAGTCGAACACTTGAGGAACCTGTCGAATAAGAGACATTGATGTATTCTCATTATTCAACAGCGAGGGAAACTGCCACTAATGACTGCAATCCCCAAGGTACTAACCGAAACTCTAAACTTCGTTCCCTGAGCATAATGAGCTGAAGTCGATGGGAAGAAGTTCGCTGGAAGGGAGGCCTTAATGCATCCTCCATCATCCAACACAAGGAACACTCAACAGGTATGAGCTGATGTGGAGTAGGACAAGTAACAAGATGAAACAAACTGACACCAGGATGGCCGAAACATGAAGTCAAAGTAAATTGCAGAATGGTCGACACAGGCTATATCCTTGAACAATTAGCACGACACAAAGTGACTTAGGGAGATTTTAACATGAAGGGGAAGTGATATAAGCCTGCAATGTAGGATACATTAACATACCCTCCATATGGTTGGAAGAATAACAAACCGGGGGAGTAAAAACTCGAAGATCAGGTTCACCCTAAGGTCAAAAACTAAAAACCCAACTGACATGAAAGACTCAAGTAGGTGTTGTGTTCAAGGACATAACTGATTTAATTGCCTTTGAAACTGAAAAGATGTGATATACCCTTCTTATCCCTTATTCTTTTTGGTAAAAGAATGTCCTTGTTGTTTTAATGAGTCCAAGAAAGAAAGAAAACTCAATAAGTCCAACCATGTAAAAAGTTTAACGAGCCCATGGGAGGAAGACTCGGGACCTTCTTCATTTTTTAGAGAGTTCGAAGAAGAGATAGATGAATACTCTATAATACTGATCTCTGGATTTTAATATCGAGCCGAGATCTGTTCTTGTTTGCCGATGTTTTCTTGTTTAAGGAGTCAGAAAAACTTAAATAATCCTCCATACACTTACTCGTGGATTTTAATATCGAGCCCGAGTAGGTTAATGTTCGCCGGTGTTTTCCTGTTTATAGAGTCTAAAATACTTAAACAATCCTCTATATACCCTCTCGTGGATTCCACATCGAGCTCGAGTAAGTGCATGCTCGCTTGGTGTTTTCATGTTTCGAGAGCCTGAAAACCCTAAAGAAGGCTCCAAAAGGTCATTTTTTGTAGTGTTAGTCTCCTCCCCTGAAAAAGTGTAAAACAATGGAAGAAGAACTCTTCTAGTCACATATGACTAGAGTATTCCTTTTTCGTAAGTAATCCACAAAAGTCCGGAAAAAGGGTTAAACTTATACTTAAGCAGATGGACCTTCTATTCCTTTAACGAGCTTGAAAAGACCAAGTTTGCTCGACAATCTTGTTTAGTTTTTCAAATAGTCAAAACAAGAGCTTAAAACGACTTAAAAGACAGCTTCTAGGATCGTAGGTTCATGACCTGCCAAAGAATAAGATCTCAACAATCCAATTAGTAACTGTCAACAAACGGAGTAACTACAAACCATAAACAAATCTAACTCTACAAAAATGTACAACTATAATACATGAAAAAGTATAGATGCCTAAGCGTAGTACTTCTCTAGGTAGAGCCCATTTCTAGGCTCCGACAACTTATTACCCTCATAGTTTGTTAACTCGTATGCACCTTTCTTCAATACCTTAGAAACTATGTAGGGGCCGAGCCACATGGACTTAAAATTTCTAGCCCCTAAAGGTTCCTTATTCTGATCCCAAAGTAGAATACGGTCTCCTTCGAGAAATACCCTAGGTATGACAGACTTATCGTACTGTCCTTTGACTCGGTTCTTATGTGCTTCGTTTGCTGTGAGCGTGTCGCAGCGCTGCTCATCCAAATGTTCTAAATGCAGTAAACGTTCTTCCAATACTTAAGTGTCAAGTAAAATTTGGATAGCCAACTTTAATGAAGGAATCTCGCACTCAACCAGAATGACTGCCTCTATCCCATGTACCAGTTGGAAGGGAGAGAACCCGGTAGCAGTCTTTACATTAGCTCGGTAGGCCCAAAGATCAGAATACAGCATAATGTGCCAGTTAGTTCTACTGGCATTAATGTGCGGGTAAAACGAAGACGAATGCTCCTGTCGAAAACCTAAGATAGTGTACAGATCGGTCATCATGTTGTTCTGAAAATGGCGATCATGATCAGTCACGATTTCTTTGGGTATACCAAATCTTACAATGATTTGGTTGAAAATCAAATAAGCGGCCATTTCTGCATCCGATTTAACAGTAGGCATTGCCTCGGCCAACTTGGTAAAGTAGTCGACATCAACAATTATATGATGATGGCCTCCAGCTGAAACTAGATTACAATTCATAAAATCAACCCCCCATTTGGTGAAGGGGCCTGCTATTATTACGGGATGAAGAGGAGATGGGTGTGCTCGCATCTTCCTGGTGAAAAATTGACATCTCTGGAAGCGTTTCACAGCGTCCACACAATCTTTGAAGATTGTAGGCCAAAAATAACCTGCATGCAGTATTTTCTGGGTTGTTGCCAACACAGAAAGATGACCCCCACAAGCTCCACTGTGGGCATCATTCAATACTGATTCTGTTTTCTCCAAGGTTAAACACCGACGTAAGATGGAATCCACCCCACATCTATACAAAGTGTCAGAAATGATGAGGTAATTCTTCACATGAGTCTTAATCTTGCGCCGTTCATCCTTGGAGAAAGTGGCGGGACACCTCAAAGTATGGAGATATACTAGGATATCTCCGTACCATGGGTCAGAGGATGCGATGAGAAAGATATGTTCATCCGGGAATGATGATTCTTCCTCAACATGCACTATGTCACTAGGAAATTCTGAAATCAGTTCGGCAAACACTAGTGATTTCTTTGACTTGGAGGACTGAAAAACCAAATCAAATTCTTGCAAGATGACAATCCATTTGTTAAATTTCCCCCCAATTATTCGTCGAGTAAGAACATATTGGAAAGGATTGACCTCCAAAACCACAGTGGTAGTACGCAATAATATGTAGTGACGTAGCCTCTGGACCACATAGACAGCAACCAATGCCAACTTCTCTACGTGAGAATACTTGATCTCAGGAGCTATCAGAGCACGCAACAGATAATAAATAACATGCTCTTGGAGCATGCCATCCTCCTGAACCAGTACTATGCCAATTGTATATACTGATGCAGCCAGGTACAAGAGGAAATCCTTCATGTAATCTGGCAGGCTTAACAAGGGGGATGACAGTAATGCCTTTTTCAAGGCCTCAAATGATGATTGAGCAGCCTCATCCCACAAAAAGTAGGTATCTTGTTTAAGCAGTCTCATGAAACCTTTTGTAATTTTGGCATAGTTAATGATAAAGTGTCTCAAGAAGTTGGACATGCCCTGCAGACTTTGAAGTTGTCTCAGGGTTCAAGGAGGAGGCAGATTTACGATCGCCTCAACTTTTAATGGATCCACCATTATGCCACGAATGGATACTATGAAGCCCAGTAGTCGTCCGGATTCAATGCAGAATACACGTTTGTTAGGATTCAATCGAATCTTGTAGTGTCTGCACCTTTCAAACACGAGTCTTAAATGATCAGGATGCTCCCGTATCTTCCGAGATCGTGTAGGGATATCATCAAGATAAGGTTCGACCACATGCTTGATGTCGTGAAAAGAAAAGTTCATTGCTCGCTAGAAAGTAGCTCTAGCATTCTTTAAACAAAATGACATCTTCCGATAGGCAAAGGTGCCCCAAGTACAAATAAAGGCTGTCTTGTGTTGGTCTTTAGGCTTAATCTGTATCTGATTATATCCTGAAAACCCGTCCATGAAGGAAAACATTTCATGGCCTACACATGCATCAACGATCTGATCTATGAATGGTGTGGGATAATTATCTTTTGGACAAGCCTTATTTAGGTCCTGGAATTCAGTATAGACTCTAATGGGACCTTGCTTCTTGTCTACGGGAACAGGATTTGAAACCCATTCCGTCATAGCTATCGGATAGATAAATCCGTCTTTGAGCAATTTGTCTACCTCCGCCTTAATGGCAGCATCTTTTCGAGGGTTTACTGGACGGAGCTTCAGTCTCACAGGTTTAGAGTTGGGGTACGTTGTGATGACATGCTCAATAATGGCAGGGTCAATTCCTAGCATCTCCTCGTATGACCAGGAAAAGATGTCGCAAAATTCTTTAAAGATATTGGTATACAAAATGATCTCCTCGGGAGAACAGTCTGCTCCAATGAAAATATTTTCCACGACCCAAGGTTTGATGGAAATGTTGATCGGAATGGTTTGTGATATATTTTCCATATTCCCTTTGGCATAAACAACTTTCGAAGTAGAAGGAACAGCAGAAAAATCAACACTTCCACCAGGTCTCATAGAAAACTCACCTCTCTCTATCCTGTCCACTTCGGGAAGAAAATAGGACCTGTGATGCATATGTTCCCAAGGGTAATCCAGGCCCATCATTGCTTCCAAGATTGCCTCATCAGAGGGAAAAACAATGTCTAGACAATCAAAAGAGTGTACAGAGTCTACTGACCATGCAGGAGCATAGTCCATATATTACTCAGCAGAGACCAATGGAGTCATGATATGTTCTGTTGCAGTTTGTTGTGAATCCAAGTAAGCCACCTCTGCAATAGATAAAGGCACAACTGGTTCCGATTCAGTAGGGAGAATCCACGGATCTGTCGTTGAACTAGCCGTGAATATCTCAGATGAGGAACATTCTTCAGAACCAATAAAATTAACGGGAGAAGGTAGGTCAAAAGTGCCTATTAATGACCCATAGAGATCGGCTCCCAAACTCTCAGTAACTAGACGGGACTAATCAATCAACGGAATAGCTGAATCTGATGAAGTTTGGTTGGTCTTTCGGGAAAACGAAATTTGATCGACTGTGATGATTTTTCCTTCATGAGGGAACATTATGATCCGGAAAACAGCGGACGGTACTACCTGCATGGCATATGTCTAGATCCTGCCCAACAACAAGTTATAATCGAGCAGAGCATCCAGAACTTCAACCTCTACTGATACTAGTTTTCTCGCAAGTTCAACATCAAATGATGGTAAGACTCCATGTGGACAGAAAGATCTTCCATCAAAGGCAGTAAGTACCATATTAGAGGGGGTTAACTCAGGTTCACTTAAATCCTTCCAGCAAGAAATAGACATTATGCACGTGGACACGCCCTCATCTACAACAGCTCGTTGAATGGTCATGGGACCATGGACGACCTTTATCTGGAGAGCGACGTGGTACTGAAACCGGAACTTGATATATTTCATATCAAAATGTGCAAGCATGGTGGATGAATCAACACTCCCAACCATTGCGAGGAGTGCACTGCATTGCAATGGGAAACTTTGCAGTACCTCCAAAGTAGACATGGCACAGGGGGTTTGGGCTAAATCCTCCACAACATTGTAGTTGGGGGCAGCACGTGCGTTGGGGTTGTGCACAACCCGTTTGTAGACACCTTTCGATATCTTCGGCAGCGTCTCCACTGGTATGTGAAGAGGAGTAGAGGACTCAGGAACATCCTTCTGCTACGGATCTGGGATATAATTTTTTGCTCAAGTTTGCAATAAAGCATCTGAATTAACCATATTAATGAATGACTAATCAACTGAGGTGGCACGAGTGGTGCCCCCAGCACTAGAGCTGCCAGAAGCTGAACTCTGTCCATGAGGGAAAGGATCTTTTAAGACAGTTGGTTTCTTCTCACGGATCAGCTTCTGGGATTCTTCCATTAGAGGGCATTGATGGGTAAGGTGGTCCTCTTGACAGAGCTTGCAAGGGAACTTGACCTTCCTTTTTTTATTTTTTACCTTCCTCGGCATTTGTGTATTTATGGGATTTTGTTGGTTTCCCTCCCCTTTCTTTCCCTTTCTTTTGTTGTTGGGCTGCCGAGAGCCCTTTTGGTTTGTTTGCACCTATTGTACAGATTCTGTAGTTGAAGGGGAGGATGCAACAAAAGTTGCTTCTGCTGTAGACTGTTTGACTGACAAGGCGTGAACCTGCTTTGTTAAGGCATCAAACGCTGCAAAGTCGACTGAACCCACAATGCCATCAGCATGTGGTCCAGGTTTAGGTTGACTTAAGTCTATATTAGACCTCGGTGCATCAGGAATAATTTCGTATAAAATCCCAGACTGAGCATAGACCAAGCCCAGTTGTTGGGTTCTCAAAATGGATTCCTCTTCGGAGGACACCCATGAAGTGGCTACTTCCTTAGAAATATAAGGAAGAAGAGATTTAAGGTACCATTGTAATAAGAATGTTGGGGGGATGTCGGCTTTGATGAGCCTCTTTCGCCTTTGCCACTCCTGAATATGATCAGATAGATGAGTGGCTTTGTTCTGTCGAAAGGTCAACAGAAGGTCTGTGCCAGCATCGTATCGAACGGGAAGTTGAAAGTGGTTCAGGAAAACAATAGCAAGATCCTGAAAGGTGCCATAGGCAGCTGTAGGCAATTCGATATACCACTTGGTTGCGATAGTTGTCAAGGTTATTTGGAAGAGCCTTAACCTTATGGAATCATCATTCAGCGAATTTGAGGAGCACCAGAGATGAAAATTCATAACATGGTCACCGGGGTCCTCACCAATCTTACCTTCAAACTTTGGTATGTCTGAGGCAACTTAGTGGGAACGGGTGGCCATGCAGAGTCATGACGCACGAGGTCGTTTGTAAGCTTTGAAAGATATGGCAAGTTCAAAGTTGCCAGAAAAGGTAAACGGGGTTGAGCCGATGGCATCTGATAGACCGGAACCTGGTATTGGGAACCACCCACTACCTGATTCGTGTACTGTTGGTTGGGGTTGCCCCCATCCATCAGTTGTGAAACGAAATAATTGAAATTGTTCCACCCAAAAGAAAGCAGATTAAATCCCTGTGTGTTTGTCCATTGTGGTTGGGTGTTAGCCCCGCCATACTACTGGTTAAACATATTACCCCCTCCTCCAGAAAACAAAGAGAAAGGCATACTCCCTGCGGGTATATTCAATGGATTCACATTGTAACCTGCATAGGGGTTGAAACCAGGTGTGGTCGTAACAGATGGCGCAGTCATGGTACCCATGACAAGCATAGATGTAGAGGGAATCACTCCTACAACGGAAGTGGAAGCAATAGCTTGAGTTACACCCTGGAACTGTTGGTTAGCAGAAGACTGAGTGAAATTCACTGTGGGTATCCCTGACAAAGGGACATTATTTGGTCCAAAAGTAGGGGTGGAAACTGAGGCAAATGTCGAAGCTAATGAGCTCAGCATGCCTAGAGTACCAACATTAAAACTAAAAGACGGAGTTGAGGCAGAAGCATTCTGTGACGAACTTGGTGTGGCAGTGTTTGTGAAAGAAGGATTAACAATCCTTGTAGCTATAGAAGTTGTGGGAGTTTGTGGAACTCCCTGCTCATCTCCTGGGTTAGTCATGGTATAACCCGGTTGAAACAAGTAAGCACTATACTCAAGTTGTTGAAAACCTACAGGTACCAGAAGTGGATCATTGGGTCCGGTAAGAGGAGAGTTGAAAGGAGTACTGAACTCTCTAGAAGTTAGGTCCTCAACCTCGACAATATCAAAGACTTGTCGATTTGGGGTTCTGGGTTGTGGTTCTCCAAGAACCTCTGTTTCTCCCGTAAGTTCAAAAGAACCACGAGAGTTTGTCCTCCGGCGTCGCGGTGGCAGTGGAGGATCCACAATGGGTGGGGGAAGGTTTTGCAACCTCCAAGACCGATGAAGATGTTGGTCCCCCACAACTAAAAAATAAACTAAGTAAAAACCTAGTGGCCACTACAACTAAGGAACAAGCAACATACCACTAAAAAATTTCCTAATTAATCAAACCAAGCAAACAATGGTAAATACTTTCGGAATTAGGGCCCAGAACAGACTAACAGAGTATCGACAGTCATTTACGTGGCGTCCTCTGGAGGTCCTCTAGGTGCAAGCGTTTGAATCACCAAACTGCCTTCCTCGGATGACTGCCAAAGGGTTACCTTCCACGTCTGTCTGAGGTGAAGTGGGATTAACCACCCACTCTACCTGTGTAGAGCCCTAAAGGTCTAATACTAAGGCTACCATCAATACGAAATAACCTGGGGGGACAGTCGTCAGCCTAGTCGAAACGCATGGGCAGGGTAGTAAAGCCCGAAGTATGAAAGGACCCCCATACGCAAATCAACTCTAGTTTATGGTTGAGAGGAAAGTGAGGGGATATCCACAACAGTTCCAATCTCCCAAGGCCTCGTGCTTAACTCTGGTTTGAGTAGAGCATCCCAGGACTATTTGATAGAGATGGATCTACCTAAGAGATAGTCGTACTACGATTGTTGAATAATGAAGCCAGTTTTGGATAGTTTAAGGTGATTTAAGTCCAGAACTCTAGCCTAAGATAGTTGATGGTGTGTATACCTAAAAAGAAAAATGTTGCTAATAAATTTTATTAATATTTCTTTTTAAGGGCTACTTTTTACTCAAGGGTTGTAGTACGGTGTGTGGAATGGTTTGAATGAAAGTAAAGTGCATGTAAAGTAATACTTTCAAATTCACAAAAACTTTTTCTCTTTTCTGTTTATGTTCTTTCAAAAATCGAAAAACTAGGCAATCCTAAAATCAAACTTCTTTTTGTATTTTCTTTTAATATTTCAAAGCAAACTATGCTACCTTAAAATAATGATAGACCTTACTACTAAGCTAATTAAACAATTTTTTGTCTTTTCTGATAATTGTAAAAGAAAGAGAACTTGTACAAGATCAAGTAAGACCTAAATGTAAAATGTGGGTAAGACAAACACCTAAATGGCTCAAAACAAACGAATCAAAAGATTCGAGGAAGACTCAAACTACCAAGTTGTTCCAAAAAAGAAAAAACTTTAGGCTTGGAAACAAAGTGTAAAAGAAACAGGGGAAAGAGATGCTCGTAACAGAAAGGCAGACCTAAAAAAGGTTGCTCCTAAGCACCAAAACCCTAAGAAAAAACTAATCCAAGCAAAAAAGTAGGCAAGCAAACCAAGAATGACCTTACCAACACACGGACTCAAAAGAAAGATAACTAGAAAGATTTGACTCACTTGGACTGAATTGACAAGACAATCAGAAAGTATCTAAACCAAGCAACCGTTCGAAAGAAACCCTAAGGACTCAAACTTGAGGTCAAACCCTAATGGGAAGGATAAGACACAGTGAAAGTGTGCTAACGTTGCCACAAACAACAAATGTTAAGAACGCAGGTCTGTATGACTGCAACAAGAAACTAGGGTAAAAGTATGCAACTATGTCCAAAAGAGAATAGTGCATGACTTCAAAAAGGGCTAGAAAGAAGTAAAGACACTTAAACAAGTACTCAAGCAAGCCAAAGCAAACTAAAAGACTCAAAGGAGGCAAACAAGACTCAAAAGAGACATGGAAGTCTCAGGGGTCAGCCAAGGAGGCAAAGCAACAGGTTAGGAGTGAACTCAAACACACTGGAAATCAAACCCTAACAGAGAACTGAAAGTTACCAGAAAATACACTACTATGCAGTGCATAAACTAGCATATACGATGACAGAAACGCTACTGTGTAATGGACAAAGCAGCGTTCATCAGGTAAAAAACGCTACTTCAGGTAGGTTAAACCAACGTACAAGTCTCAGAAGCAAACAAAAAGGCTTTGCAGCAGTGGACTGAGATGAGTCAAGATATAAAGAACAAGTAACAAAGACCTATAAGACCTCTCAGAGAATAAAAAACTGAAAATGGATTGGAAGAAACCCTAAACTAGGTCTCCTAGAGCAGAAAAAACTACCGGGTACTCCCCAGCGGAGTCGCCAGTATGTTGTGCAGGATTATTACCTTATAGTGAGGAGAGACACTACCAACTTGGGAGGGGTTGACATGTAAATACATTCATTATATTGCATTTAGTTCCTACAAATTAAAGAGATCAATATATAGAAAGATGTACCTTTAATCGACGGCTGGTCCTAGCTTTCGCTTGGTCTTCCGCTTGATCCTTCGCTATGATGAACCTGCAACACAAAATATACCTTCCTCAACGTATCTTGACTATAATAAATATGACGAATATTGAAAGCAATTAAACATCAATAACAATCAGATACTAAGCCAAATGAACATACAATCTAATAGACATTCGATTTGGGACAGGAAGGGTATTTCCACCTTTTTATTGTCAAAGAAACATGAATCAGTACAATATACCTGACGTGTCAAGATGCTTCTGCAACCGAGTCTTGGTCTCTTTCTCTTCACAATGACTTGGGAATTCCTCCAGCGTAACAACACTTCAAGCCTTTCTTCCAGGTTCAGTTCTAGTCCCCTCTCATGGATCCTCCTTGTATTTATGGGACAAGGTAGGCAGCTGGATTCGAGAGGTGGTTGAATTGGGAGGTTGGCGAAGTTGCAGAACCAACTTCAACTAATCCCAATTCGTAATCTTAATATATTTTTTGACTTCATCTTAAGATGTACATGGGTTTCTTTTAGTAAAAGTGGTGTACAATATGCTACTTTGTGTTTTACAACAAGCGTTTGCAACATTTTTATTGTGTACGCTGGTTGTCCTTGAGGAAAGTAGAGTATCTTTTCAAGGTGTACGCTGGTTTGCTATACAGAGAGTAGCGTACATGTGATGAAATCAATAGAAACAGTAATTTTCTCAGCTGAAGAGAGTAGTTCCAGTCCATAAGTCATCCAGGTCAACCTAGCTCTTCAATCCTTAGTGTCCTTTTGTGTGATCAACAGAGCAATGTGATCACAGACGGAGAAGTGCAGATTTGACCTATAACACCTGTGGAAAGATTAGAAGCGATTAGAATGTTTCTTGCATATGCCTGTCATAAGAATTTTAAAATATACCAAATGGATGTCAAATCTACTTTTCTTAATGGAGAATTGGAAGAAGAAGTATATATGGAGCATCCTGAGGGATTTCAATTGTTAGAAGATTCTGATTATGTCTGCAAACTGAAGAAGGCATGATATGGATTAAAACAAGCACCACTTGCTTGGTATCATTGTCTAGATACATATCTACAGCAACAGGGTTTCAAGAAATGAGCAGCTGACAACAACCTGTACATAAAGTCAGAAGGTGAAGATATTTTAGTTGTTTTGGTTTATGTTGATGATATAATATTTGGAAGTAACAATTCTTCATCAATTCAATGGTTTGCTACGGCAATGCAATTAGAGTTTGAAATGTCTATGATAGGAGAATTGTCTTATTTTTTTGGTCTGCAAGTGTGTCAACAATTAGAAGGCATAATCATTTTTCAAACCAAGTATCTTAAAGAACTGCTGAAGAAGTTCAAGATGGAAGATTCCAAGCCTTTTAGTACACCTATGGAGGTGGGATGCAAGCTTAGAAAATATGATCAGTCACCAGAAGTTGATCAGAAATTATATCGCTCAATGATAGGAAGTTTATTGTACCTCACAGCTTCCAGAACGGATATAATGCAAGCTGTTGGTATGGTAGGAAGGTATCAATCTGCTCCAAAACATAGTCATATGTTAGTTGTCAAACGTATATTCAGGTAATTGAAGGGCACAATTGACTATGGTTTGTGGTATCCAAAGAATTAGAGTATGGAATTAACATCTTATTCAAATGCAGACTAGGCAAATTGCTTGGATGACAGAAAAGTACAAGTGGTAATGCATTCTTCTTGGGAGACTCTTTAGTTGCTTGGTTGAGTAAGAAACAAAGTTCCATTTCTTTATCTACCATAGAAACTGAATACATCTCTGCTGCTACCTGTTGTGCTCAAGTGGTGTGGATGAAACAAGCACTTGAAACTTTGGAGGTAAAATATGATATACCTATTCCTGTTCTCTATGATAATACTAGTGCTATTAGTATTTCAAACAATAACGTTCTACATTCCAAAACAAAGCATATTCCTATCAAATATCATTTTTTAAGGGACCACGTGGCTAACAAAATTGTTCAAGTAAACTATATTTCTTCCAAAGAACAGATTGTTAATATATTTACTAAACCACTAGCAAAGGCACAATTTGAATATCTTCGTCAAAAGCTTGGTGTAAGATCTTTTTCCTCAATAAATTGACTCATTCATTCAGGAGGAGTTGTTCTTCTAAAGAACATTGACATATGCGTGAAGAATCAGAAATGGATATCTACTATGGAAAAGAATTCTTCTAGATATGAAGTCATGCAGCCAGGGGAAGGAGTGTTTTCCAATACTAGCTCAGAAGGTGCCATGCATGCAAGGGGAGCTGTTCGTATTCATCGAAATACCAGGGAATTTGGTTTTCCATTGATGTGAAAGGGGGAGAAGAGCAGTGGGTATACAGAAAAGAGCAATGGTTAAAGGAATAGTTATCTTCTCTTTTACATAGGGCGAGACTGTGGTCATCAATGAAAGTTGCCATCAATGACAAAGGGGGATATTGTTGGTCTACGTTGAATAATTTGCCATTGATGTCAAGTTATAGGTCATTGCTATCATCATGAAAGTCAAACTATTATCTCATGTCAAATAAAATTCATGGTTATAACTATATGTGGATTACCTATAGTTATATTTGGTCTCTACTATATCTGGAGGATTGCTATCATATGACTTGGAGGTTATTATTTTGTGGATTCCTTGTCTTATTAAAACTTTGTGTTGTACACAGTTTGGAGTCCGATCGCGGAGTTATCTAATGGTCATGGTATTTAGATATTGAAATGGAATCCAAGGTTGAGGATGATACCGGGGGCTGGCAGAGCTTTGGAGAATGCCAATTCTGGAGGATCTACAGTCAATTTAAACCCTAGCTCTATAAATATTAAACTCTGTCTCTAAATCTAGCATAGTTCGAACATATTTGGAGACGACACTAATAGTTTTGGAATTTTGGCAGCGTTTGACAACCGTTGATTATAGTGATCGAATGGTTATGATTGAACCTGGTAATTTCATCAGTTGTGTGCATTATGCCATTCTAATGAGAACTTGAACCGTTGGAAATTGAATGTATGTAGGGAATTCCACTAGACAAATCCATGATGGGTGTCAAGGATGCATAGAGCAGTTGATATAAGGGGAAGTGGATCGTAGGTGGCAAGAGAGAGTTTCTTTTGCTTAAAAACGAAAATATAGAGATCACAGAGACGCTGGAAATGTGTGGGAGTCTACAGAGACAGAGATGAATGCGTGGGAGTCTACAGAGCCAAAGGGAAATCCGTGGGAGTGTGTGGGAGTCTACAAAGATAGAGGTGAATGCATGGGAGTGCATGGGAGTCTACAGAGATAGAGGTGAATGCGTGGGAGTCTACAGAGGCAGAGGTGAATGTGTGGGAGTCTACAGGGACAGAGGTGAAGTAGGTATTGAAATTGCGGGTAATCGTTGAGAGAGCTTAGTAACAAAGTCCGGGGATTGGAGAATGTGTATGCAGATACAGAGATAGCAGAGGTGTGAGCAGAAAATTAGAAGAGAACAGAGCATTCATGAAAATACTGGAGAAAGAAGGTTGAATGCAGAGCTATGAAACAATAAAAGAGAGAAGAAATAAAACTGACCTTGACACGAGAAGCATTTAAATGATCAGGAGCAGGCTGATGTATAACAAGTTGGTGCTTGTAGAGTTGGTGCTCTTTTCAGGTTGTAGCCTGAGAGATTGATGCCTAAATTGAGTTGGTGCTCAATGTTTTTAATGTACATGATTTGAATCTTGCTTGACATTCCAAGAAGAAGAGGTTTTCTCCCTTTATGGGTTTCCTCGTATATCTGTGTTTCTATTTATGTTACTTGTGAATATGTTGTATGTTTTTCTACAATTTATAAATGAGATATTGGATCAACAGAACTTAAAGATGTCTTGCAATATTTTTAACTTGAATATTAAGCTTTGAAAGAAACTAATTCACCCCTCTCTCAGTTTCCTTAATTTAGTTCAACACTCCTTTTGTCTAAATCTGATTTGTGTCACCCAGGAAGTTGACAGGAGGACAACAAAGTTGAATGCATGGGTCGGGCTCTGCTATGGTGGAAGCTAACAATGATTTAGTCTGAACAATGAAACCAATATGGAAAAACAACCAGACAGTAAACAACTACAAAAATATAGACAATGCCAATCAAAAACAAATGTGAGACGGGAATTGATAACGGAGAAACCCCTAAGGGTGAAAACTCTGGTTGTATTGAGCAGTCATCGTAGGTTGTCGATCTCTTATGTTTGTAAGCAAAATATGTAGTGCTATTTGGAAGACTCGTTTACATGTACAGAGGTCGAATGTAGGAACCGTAAGGAACCAATCGAGCCTTCTCTTATGGGACTTGTCTTATTGCAATCTCTTCTGGGGCTTGTCTTATTGCAATCAAGAACATGGAACCCTTTCATATTCAAGATTACATGTGTATATACAGATATGACAAATGCTTGGGTGTCTACTTGTTGTGTTTTAGTTACAAAGAAATAGTTACAACTGAATAACAATACCTACCATCTTCTTCCCATTTTTTGGCTAGAAGAAGATGAAGAGACATCGTTTCCATGATGATGGCATCGTCCTGATGCCTGCTAACTTTTAAGAATGGTGTCTTACATATGAGGAGTAATCAATATTTTTGGGCATGTATGATGAAAAAATATTGCATAATATTGCATAGGTCGACTGAGTCAATGGCTTAGTTGATGGATCGACTGATCCACAGGGCCGATTAAGTTAATGGATCCGATAAAGGATTCAAATTGGACTAGGCACTATTTGATGGAGCTAGTTGAGACTTGATGGATCGACTGATCCACAGGGCCGATTGAGTTAATGGATCTGACAAAGGAGTCAAATTGGACTAGGCACTAGTCGATGGAGCCAATTGAGACTTAGGATGGATTAGAACACCCCCCTTAAGTGGAAATGGTACCCATTTCCTGGTGCAGATGAGGAAACTTGCGCTCTAGTTAAGTGAGGGGATATTGCTTTCCTTGCGATGGGAGTTGTCCTACTTTATCTACCTGAAACAAGGGAATTGTTTGTGTCCTTTTATGGTGTGCTTATTATGCAACAATGGTGTTGACAGCAAGGGGCTCTTTAACATCTGGATGGATGTCTTCTGGATATGTCGGTTGTAAGTCGATATGTTCCAATAATGGTGGAAAATATGGTCAAATCAAGTCCACATTGAATACTGCATGCAAACCCAAGTATGGTGGAATGTTGAGCTTAAAAGCATTTTCTTCAATTTTCTCAAGAATGGTATAAGGACTGTAAATGCTTCAACTTCTTATACGTGCCACTAAATATTTCTTTCTTGAGATGCAACCAGACCTAATCCCCAATCTTAAATGAATGAGGAATATGATGCTTATTGTTTTGGGCCTTGTATTTTTCATTAGATCGATGCAACATCTCATGTGCTTGTTTATAGATCTCACAAACCTAATCCTTAAATTTGAGTGCCTTGTCAATTTCTCACTGTTTATGGTCAGTGTTGACCGGGCCAATTGGTCAGGTGACTAAGTCGATAGATGCTAAGGGTTAAAATCCTTAAAAAAATTCAAACGAACTCTTGCGTGTTAAACTATGTGGTGCTCGATTATAGCTATGCTGGAAAAATGGGAGACTTTCATCCCATGTTCTATGATGCATGTTGTTGTACATGCGGCGTAACTTGACCACCATGTGATTCACAACTTATGTATGTCCATCGGTCGGAGGATGGGACTCGGTCGACATAGATAGTTGTGTGTCAAGTTGTTGTAAGAGTGTTTTCCAAAACATGCTAATGAATTAGGATTCGTGATCAAAGATGATTGTAGTCGATAAGCCATAGTGCTTCCAAACATGCTCGAAGAAGAGATAAGCAGATCGTTGTGCTATTTTATTCGTCTTTCAAGGAATAAGGATGGCCATTGTAGAAAATACGTCAATCACCACAAGGATTGCATCATGTTGGTGCTTGATGACATGACATCCAGTCAATTAGTCAAAGGAAATGGATTCCCATCGTCGACTGGGAATAGGAAAAGGTGTATACAAACCTTATCATCTATTTGATGGCTTTGTGATGGCACAAACCACACATGACTTGATATATTGTCAAGATCTGTCTTGAGTGAAGGGAAGTAATTCTAGAGCACTGTGAGAGTCTTTTCCACTCCAAAGTGTCCTTTTTTATGTTATAGAAATAGATTCCCATGGTCGAATAGGAATTGGAAAAGGTGTGTAAAATTCCTTTCGTCGATTAGGAGGTTTAGAAATGGCACAAACCACGCATGATCGAATGTACTTGTTGACATCAGTTCTAAGTGAAGGCCAAAAGAAATACTTCTGGAGAATAGAAAGGGTCTTTGGTACTCCAAAGTGTCTTGCAGTCTTGTTGTAGTGCGCATTCCAAATGAGCTGCTGTCGATGCTCACCTGTCGGTATGCAAAGTTGTCTAAGCTTGTATAGAAAGGTGTCTTTCAATAAATAGTCGGAGGTCAACGACTTGTCGGTCTGAAGTTGTCGATAGACTGATGAAAATACATTGTCGTCCGGATACAACTGAGCCCAAGTGGTGGTGTCATAACCATGCATACTCATCACTGTAAGAAGGAGAGTAATGGGTGGTCGACTCAGACAATCGGTAGCGGCATTGGCTTTACCTTTCCGATACTTAATTACCAACTGAAATTGTTGCAGGTAATTAATCCACTTGAGTTGTCGATTTGTTTGTAACATTGACTGAGATAGGGTGAACTATAAAGGCTCGTGGTCAGTGAGAATGACCGTCTCCTTGCCAAGAATATAATGTCTCCATTTATTAAGAGCTTGAACAATGGCGTACAGTTCTTTTTCATATGTCGAATATCTTGTAACAGTGTCGTTAAAAGTTTCGGAATGAAAAGTGACTGGATGACTAGACTGAGTGATCACTGCATCCAAGGCATAGTCCGATGCGTCTGTCTCAATCTCAAAGGGCTGATGCAAATCAGGTAACACATGTACTGGTGCAGTACAAAGCTTGTGTTTGAGCTGCTCGAAAGCTTCTTGTTGTGTCGATGTCCATTTGAAGACAGTTTTCTCATTTCCCTTGGTCAACTGATTCAAAGGCCAGGCTATGTGACTGAAGTCGAGTATGAATCGTCGATAAAAATTCTCCAAACCAAGAAAATTTCTTAGTTCATGAATGCTTTGAGGAATGGGCCACTCTTTAAGAATTTGGACTTTTTCTAGATCAACGTGAATGCCTGCAGAGTCAATTACATACCCCAAATATTTGATGTTGTTCATTGCAAAGGAACATTTGTCCATGTTCAAGTAGAGTCGATGTTATCAGAGAGTGTCGAGGACTTGTCGAAGTTGTCCGACATGTTCTTCCCATGATCGACTGAAAATCAATATATCTTCGAGTTAGAAAATGACACATTTGCCGATGAAAGGTCGAAGAATGTCATCCATATACTACATGAAGGTCGCAGGTGCATTGGTTAAGCCAAAAGGCATTATTAACCATTCAAACAATCCTTCCTTGGTCTTGAAAGCGGTTTTCCATATATCTGCGGGATCGATTGGAATCTGATGATATCCCGACTTGAGTTCGAGCTTAGTAAAGAATTTAGCACCTTTCAGACAGTCGATGAGCTCATCTATTCATGGCAGAGGGTATCTATTCTTTACCAAAATTTGTTGAGGGCCCAGTAGTCGATGCACATGCACCAAGTCCCATCTTTCTTTGGAACGAGGACGACTGGATTTCCACAAGGAGAGGAGCTGGGTCGAATATGACCTTTGTTGATCAAATCTTGAATTTTTCTACGAATCTCTTCATTTTCGATAATGGATCTTCTGTAAACAAATGTGTTAGGTAATGAAGAACCATGAGCAAGTTCAATAGAGTATTTTACCTGTCAATGTAGAGGTACTCCGTTTGGCTCTTGGAATAGGTTCCGGTACTCATCAAGAATATTGTCGATCTATTGCTTATGCCGGTGTAACATCCCATATTTTCGTAAAAATTTAAATTTTTTTGTTAATAGCAATAATAGCTTAATTTACGATAATTCATAATTGCGGACAATATTAAATGTTGAATTGTAACAACATTAATTAAACCTCTATTTGTACTAAGCACAATTAAAATTATGTTATAAATAAAGCGACAATGACAACTTAATTGCATTCATAACGACTATGATTATGATAGTTAAATGCACGAATAAATCAGACTTTTGATGTGACACTTTCCAATGTATTGATACGTAAGGTTGATGTAATAAATGAAATGCCAGGTTAGAAATAAGACATGATACATTTTCTTTGAGACGATACTTACAATTTGATTCTTGTTGTCCAAGGGAGTCCTATGAGGGACCCCGAAGCTTACTTAGCTGCAACGCTAAAGCATTAGACTTGTTCTATGTGCAGACGACGGGTAAGGAGATTCATGATTGCAATAAATTCCAGTTCGTGTGAACCCAATTTCGTCGTTTTGAAATAAAAATAGAATAAATAGAGACTATTGCAATTTTAAAAGCACACAGGTACGATTCACATACTTGCACTTCTGCTTTCCAAAGTTCGTCTTGTATCTGAGTGAAAGCAACTCAAGTTAGCTTGTTTGAGTAGGCATTTAAATAGCAACATCGTTACCGTAGTCGTCATTGTACTTATCTGGTTCGGTCATCATTATTGTACTAGCTGATTCTGTCATTGTTATTGTAGTGAAGATAGTTGTCTTGTTGTCACCATTTAATAGGTAGTACCGAAAGTACAATTCCAATGTATCGCAGGGATAAGAGTGAATAGGAAAATGGAGAAATTTAATATTCCAGATTTCTAAACTATATGTGATAATATATATCTATTTGCGAGCTTATACAAACTTATTGATTAACTATATAATGCTTATAGTTCACCTTTCATATCCACCACTATAATTATATATATCTTAAGCAAGCAAAGTAGTTTTTCCTAAAGACTAGGCATTAATAATATTTAGATAATTAAACAAAGACTAACCATAGGTTGACTATGGTGCAAAATAAGACATGAACAAAATCTCTATCATCCTATAATCGTGATATTTTTAAGGTCATCGTGACTATAGTGGTGTGATTATAACGATTCTTGGTTTATTATCAATGTTGTATATATAACAAACTATTGCAATGAATTACAAACATTGAAATTTTAAATAAAACGATAACACATGTTGTAATGTATTACCACCCTTGTAATAAGTCGAAATGATGGCATTTTAGTGAAATATATTATAACGAAACTTTTCATAGATAATAGTGATACTATGACGATTTTAAATATTGAAATAACATGAAAAAGCAATGGTTAAAGTCACAACGAACACATTGACAAGCCATTAATATGGATCTTGACAGGTTGATGGTTTAGCAAGCTGGCATCGGTCTTCGAGCTATGGTAAAGATCACGTAATGATCCTGCATTTAAGACTTGATCCTGTATCCCTGTCGAATTGCATTTCTAAAGATCCACGTAGATAAGAATATCTTCATTCCTATTCTAAACCATAAGGTGTTACGCCTTTGCTAGGGTTGATGCTGGCTTAAACACTTGCCATAGTGGCAATGTCAACCTGCAATGAAAAGATAGTAATAAATGTTGACATTGTTAATACCAAGGTTAGAATAACTGGCATTGTGGAGACCATCGATGGTGATGAAAAAGGGTTGTTGGATGAAAACCCTAACATCTACCGTGTGTTGAGTTTATGAACTTGGAGAAAGGGGTTTCATTATGTTATTGTCTTCATTGGAGGTGGCCGATAGGCTGCCGAAATTTCTGTTGAAACCTTGGGAGAGATTCGACCTTGAAACTTTCTAAACAAATGGAAGTTACAGGTCTTAAACCTCTGCAATGGCGTTTTGTTTATTGGAGACCTAAGTCTCTGGTTCAAAGTGTTATCGAAATCATGGTTGAAAGTTTCCTGGTATCGTTCATAGCACCATCCTCGTCGTTTGTCTGAGAACTTCAAGACTTGGCCAGGGTTTATGAAGGTAAGCATTCTTCTAAGGTGAAAATATTTCTTTGCTGCATTTCATTTTCATTTTAGAAGTAACTTTTATCTAACTCAAAAAACCGTCGTTTGTCAGCTACAGGGTTTTAAGGAAACAAAAGAGTAACGTTTTGGCAAAGGTGTTAGCATGCCTCAACACCGGTAAGCCTCGGGTCTTACATAACCCTCATAGTCCTCTTGGACGGTGGTTGAAGTGGTTCTTAAGAATGAGTAATAGGCTCTGTTAAGACTTCATCGTTTTCTCTGTAGATGTTGATAGTTGAAGAACTTCCAAAAATATGCTTATGATTCAGTGACGCGACTATCGTTTCGTTTGAATGGTTCTTGGTTTCTATAAATTGTAATTTTGTGAGGCCGACTGGAGCTAGGACTCGTCGATGTTCTAGGAATTGGGTTTCTTTGAAATCGTTGTAACTTGTGATAGACCCTGTTTTTAATTTGTTTACAAACAGTGTTGTAAATCGTAGTTCTGAAAAACCACGACTTCAATGGTTAAGTTTTGAGAAGAGCGGTGAGCTCATACATTGTGTATATGATACTTCTCTCCTCGTAAAATAATTTCGCATACTAAAATCTTTTGTAAATGTTTGTGTACTTTCGGTTTTGTCGATGAAAAGGGTTCTGTATAAAAAAATAAACTTCATCCTGTAGATTGAAATGTATGATAAACTCTCTGTAGCGAGATTTCTGTGGTGGTTATTGTCGGAGGGTCTCGGAGAAACCGCAGTAGCCAAAATAGTCTGTCAACGTTTCGAATCCATAGCAAAATCCATCTTCAGGACGAATAGTCAAGTTTTTATGAGGAGCAAAAGATCTCATTTATATAATAATTAGTTTGCAGAGATAGGTGAAGGTCGGCCCAGGATAATTAGGGTTATGAAATTTTAAATAAAGTTTTTTATTCTTAAAATATTTTTTTAAATTTTGAAAAACTAAAATGCATTATTAAGGATAATGCTAGGTTAATAAATTAATCCTAATGCCCCTATAGTCTACTTAATATAATTAAAAATTAATTAAATTCTTATTCTTAATCGAGATGAAAATTTTTAATACTTCTAACCAATTTAGTCAAATTTCTAATGATGTTGATAATAATGCAATTTAGTTATACTAAAATTAAGACTAAACTAAAATTAGGTTATAAATTTTCTAAGACTAATCTAAATTTTTTTTAATATCAAACTTAAGTAGAGTAATTTTGGTTTATTAGGGTTAATAGTTGATTATGAAATTTATTAATATTAAGGAATGTTTTTTTAATTTAATAGTATTGTGTTTAGTGTAGTAAGTTTATAAGTCTGTGTGGTTTGTCTTCATAGTGTAGGTTGATAATGTGTTTATTATTCAACGATGTTAAGATCTAATAGAATAATAGGTTGAACTGAAATTTCAATAACATTTTGCAAAGGAAACGAATAGGGTCAAACCATAATTTGTGTTCTGTTGAGGATGATAACCTAAACAAAATTAAAGATATTGGATCGGTTTCGATCCCAGATTTGAATAGAGTGTAAAGTTTTGTTATTAACAATAAAAGAGAAAAATATGAATCTAGCTGTCGTTTTCTTCTTGATACGAGACTCAGATTTACAATAGTCACAAACAGTGTTAACAGATCTAAAAGAGGGAAATAAACACATGGTAATAATAGTAGTGTTTAGTAAATTATTGTCATTTGTTAAATTTATAGATAATACAACATTACTATAGTAAGTGAAAGCAATGTGAATGTATAGTGTAGAAATCGTGAAGACTGTGTAAATTACAAATCTGTCTATAAATTAATTTCTATGCATATAATGCTAATGAAGTAATTTCAATGAAACTGTGTGTGAATGAAATGTATGAATATGAAACCTGTGTGAAAACTATTGTTTCCAGCTGATTATAAAGAATGTTTTATTCAAATTCAGCAGTCTTAAAATAATACGCAGTATTAATCTATCTACTTCCTATGGACATAATTTATATATAATGCAGGATGATTGTACATAAATTATATATTGATTGTTTATCATATAACTGAAGAAAACATTATATATACTAACTATTATACAGAACCTTCCACAATTATTTAACTTAGGAATAGAAAAACTCATACATATATGATTACTATCTATCTATCGAATTCAATGGCAAATTTTGCCTATCTTCTAATCTATTTCAATTTGCATATCTCTACTAGAGTACGATGCTTCCAAACAGCATGTGGAAAAATGGGGATATTGGTTTATCAATTTAAATTTAAACTTAAACATTCAGACTTAAACATTTCTAGAATTAGCTCCTTTTCGAAAGCAAATAAGCAGAAAAATGCTAGATAACAGAACATAATTATTTACTGAAATAAGTTAGGAGATCTTTAAGAACCTGAGAAATTCTGTAGGGAAAAAAATAGCCCAAGAATACTGTTCCACCCAACCAAATTCCTGAAAACAGTCAAGTACTGTCTTAGGACCCCTGAGCCTGTTCACTGAACCACCAGGTGGAAGAAACTTCAGGAATTAGGACTTCTTCTTGTTGTAGTAGTAATCTTCTAAATCTTGAATAGGTAGCAGTCCAAAAGACTTGCTCCTACAATTCTGTTTCTCCTCAATAATATGCAAAACTCAGTTTTCAATCACCACTAACCTTCCTTATTCGAATCTCTCTTGAAATCACGTGATTCACAAGAGGAAAATATTCTGCAGAAATATTGATCAAGAGCTGACTGCCCAATTAGAATTTGCCTTTATATGCTACCTAGGCCTTTTCAAATGTTACTGGGTCATTAAATGAGCTTCCTGCTCACTCCCTCCACCTGGGGGATAATGCCCTATTTTAGGGGAAGTTGTCCCATAACCAACAGTTAGTGGTGTGATGTAACTGCTGCCATGTGTCCCATACCTTCCAACAACTTCCATTCCTCCTAGTGGGTCAGTGAACACTCATTCAACAGTCCTCTTGGGTGTTTGTCTCCTAATTAATTTATTTAAATAATAATATTCAGTAATTACATTCATCCATGATCAAAACTGATCATAATTACAAAACTTGTAATTAAATTTAACATAAAGTATTTTTGCCACTAAATAATATTGTTCAGAAATTTGGGTAGGTGACATACACCCCCCCTTAAGGCTCAACATCGTCCTCAATGTTGGCTAGCCACTCCTTGAGTGTTCCTGAAATAGAGTTGGGTATGCTACGCGCATACTATTCTCCAACTCCCAGGTTGCCTCTTCTGGGCTAATGTGCTACCATTGCACCTTCACTTGCCGAATGCTGTGATTTCGGAGAATAGTTTCCCTCCTTCCGACGATACAATCTGGTTCCACCGGAAAATCTTCGTCTTGTCCCACTTGTACATCATTCCAATTTACAACATGAGTAGTATCGTGCACATATTTATTTAAAAACGATATATGAAAAACATTATGTATTTTCAGGTTAGGTGGTAAAGCTAGTTGGTATGCCACTGCTCCAACCTTAGATAATATTTCAAAAGGACCACAATACCTGGGTGCCAACTTGGCACAGCTCCCCAATTTCAGTGAACTCTTTTTTGGTCTTACCTTGAGAAACACATGTTCACCCACCTGGAACTCTTTATGAGTTCTTTTTGAATCTGCTTGACTTTTCTGCCTATCTTGGGCAGCTTTTAAATGTCCTTGCACCTGTTTCACAATTAGTTCTAATTCTTGCAATAATTCAGGTCCTAAAACAACTCTATTTACTGGATCATTCCATGAAACAGGTGTATTACATTTCCTACCATAAAGAATTTCAAAAGGACTAAGTCTGGCTGAAGCATGATAATGATTATTATAAGCAAATTCTTCTAAGTGCAGATAATCTTCCCACTTACCAGGTTGATCCTTAACATACATTCTTAATAAATCTTCTAACACTTGATTTACCCTTTCTGTCTGTCCATCTGTTTGAGGGTGAAAAGCTATACTGAAATTTAAAGTTGTTTTCAATGTCTATTGCAGATCAACTCGTCGATTTCTTATGCCGTTGTGGACCAACTCGCCGAGTTCTTCCGCCAAAAGACACTTAGAAAAAATTTCGGGCCAACTCGCCGAGTCCTTCCACCGTTGCGGACCAACTTGTCGTGTTTTGCCGCAATTTCGGAACAACTCGCCGAGTTCTTCCGCCATTGCGGACCAACTCGCCAAGTTCTTCCGCCATTGTGGACCAACTCGCCAAGTTCTTCCGCCGTTGCGGACCAACTCGCCGAGTTCTTCCGATCAAAACTCAGCTTTTCCTTTCAAAAATTTTCCATCTTTTTCGCCGAACTTAAAATTTCTGGGCGATCCGTTGCGCAGCAACTCGCCAAGTTCTTCCGTCGTTTCAGCGAAAACTCGCCAACTCTTTCCACCGTTTCGACCCAAAACTCATAACTTTTCGCCAAAATTTTCCTTCCTTTTTCGGCGAACTTATTGATTTTCTGCCGTGTTGCAGGACAACTCGCCAAGTTTCACCGCCAACTTCGGTGCAAAATCGCCAGTTCTATTCGGAAACTTCGACGCAACTTAGTGAGGTTCGCTGAAACACATCGGCTCAACTTCACGAGACTCGCCGAATCAATTAGGCAAAACACTTAGAAATTTTTTGAAATTTTGAAACTTTTCTTAATGGTCTGTGTTGGGCAGGAAGCATACTTACCTCTGCAATTGTGATAAGTATCCCATGAAGGCCCAATGCTGCAACCAGTAGCTCTGATACCATTCTGTCACATACCCTCCCATCAGACCCAGCAAGGGAGAGAACGTGATGTCAATTCCTGGGGCTTTTCATAAAAATTCAACCCATTCATCTTATTCATACACATAAATTCAGAGGTGTGCAGATGGAAATTAAGTCAATATGCACAGCGGAATTAAAACTTCATCCACACACATCTTTTATATGCATTCAACATATTAAATCAGCCATCAAATTATAACAGTGCAGAAGTAAATACATAGACAGAAAACACTTATCTTTGTTGTGCAATTATCCCAAACGACTAGCTATGTCGATGCAACGTTCCACCCAACCGTAGGCTCTTCGACGACATATACTCAATCCGTCCGAAGGCCACCCCCGAGCTAGGCATGATTCTTACAAGGAAAATGGGACATTCACTCTTTCACAGCCAATTAATCATTTCATTTGAGCCAAGCCAGTCCACAGCTGGGTTTATCAGGCTACATTTGAACCCTGGATGCTTACACTCAAGCTCAAGCCAAAGAAATGGATTTACCAACAGGATGGCCATGGGTTTGGGCTTTCCCCAAATCGTTTCCAACCAAAAATGAATTGTGGGATGGGAAAAACATTCACAGGGAGGAAAAATGATTTCTCCCCAACCATCTAAGCATTTAACAGCCAGAACAGTCTCTATGGAACCCCAATTCGATTTCCCTTCTTCCCCACTGGTGTACAACACAAAAACGCCCTTCTCCCAGTTGAGAATGAAGGAAAACACGGAAAAACCATGGGGGAAAACGCCCAGGTGGCTCCAAACTCGTGAGGGAGGAAGACTTGTTCATGGATAATGGCTTGGGGGAGAAATTCATGGCTCTTTTCTTGCCCAAGAAGAAAAACACATTTTTCCATGAAGGATGGCTTGCCAATACTCGAATTTGGACAACCATACCTCCCATTCCCCAGGGCATTAACTACCTCAACCAACTCTTGGGAGAAATCAATGATTGTGTACAAAAGTCAACATGGGTAGTTGAGGGTGTTATGGATTCTCTCATTGACACTTGGCTTGACTTGATTGGCTCCAAGGGTTTGAATGTTTTCCCTCCCAATTCCTTGTAAATTCATGCCCCCATCTCTTGTTGCATTGCATAACTAGTTGTGGGTATTTTATTAAAATGCATATTTACATGATGTTTGAATTCCAATGTGCCTGGCTAGCACGCAAACCGTATGCATCAATAAATCGATGGTGGGGCCTTGGCCTTGAGCTCCTCACCATGATTTTATAACAATATTACATCGTTTCCATTTTAATGCTATAGGGTCAAGATGGGGATGTGACATGTTATATCCCGTCTGAAATGTTGGTTTCCGGGTTGGAACTTCGAAGCTTTGGATGCTAGAGGAAGGTCTAGAAGGATGGTTGTTGGTTGGAATGAAGCGAAGGTGAAGGTTTCCAATCTATGGGGGATGGAATTTGTTTTGGGTGGGACCTTTTCATCTCTAGACATTGAAGGTGATTTCAATGTTATCAATGTCTATGGGCCATATATTGATCGGATCTCCTTCTGGGATTCCTTGTTTTCTAAATCTCTGATTAGCAATGATTCTGTTATTTTGGGTGGGGATATGAATTTTTCCCTAGGATAGGCGGAAGTCTGGGGTCCTCGTGCTCAGATTGATCCTCTTACGGATTTATTTACTCTAAAATTGGTTGAGAAGAACTTGATTTATGTGGAACCGGTTGCATCAGACCGACTTGGAAGAATAATCGTGTTGGAGATAGTCGGGTGGCTAAAAGACTGGATCAGTTCCTGCTAGCGGAACGACTGGTGGATAGATTTTTTCATCTGAGGCAGTGGATGGGTTGTGGAGGCTGTTCTAATCACTTTCCTATTTTCTTTGAACTTTTGGATGGACCTTGTAAACCGCCTAGTCCTCTAAAGTTTAACAAAGTTTGGCTAAAGGATCCGTCCTTTTTTGATGTGATAAAATCAGTTTGGATTCCTTATTGTCCTGAGGACTCCAGCTCGGCTGCTTTCCAGTTTGCTGCAAACATCAAAAGATTAAAGAAGCCCATTAAGAAGTGGGTTTTTGAGAAGAGGCAGAGGGAGGATCTGGAACTTAAATAGATTGAAGGGGATTTGTTGTTACTCTATGAAGGTGATTGGGGGGGTTTTGAACCAAGATTCCAAATACACCTTGGTTCGGCTGGAAGGTCGAAGGAATACAATTCTTATGGATAAGGAGGAGACTTGGAGGTTGAAGAGTAGGTCTATTTGGCTGAAAATGGAGATGACAATTGAAATTTTTTTCATGCTTATGCAAAAGGGAGGCGATCCTCCAATACTATCTGAAGCCTGGAGAATCAGTTTAGAAAATCTCAGCATTCTTTTGAAGCTATGGCAGAGGGTGGGGTCAATCATTTTCAAACTCTTTTTAAGGCTAGTGAACATGTTTCTATTGCAAAAGTGATCTAAGTGGCGCAATTTTTCCCCCTTTTTGTGGAATATGAGGACAATAAAGATTTGATGGAAGAAATCACGGAGGAAGAATTGAAAGATGTTCTCTCTAGTTTTCAGAAAGACAAAATTCCTGGTCCCGATGGGTGGATGATTGAATTTTTCCTTGAGCTTTTTTATTTCTTTGGAGAAGACCTTTTGAGAGTGGTTGAAGTTACAAGGCAAGCTGGTAGGATTCCAGCCAGTTTTAACTCTACTTTTATTGCATTAATTCCCAAGTCGGATTCCCCTATTTCCCTGAATGATTTTAGACCTATACCCCTGTGCAATTGTATTTACAAGATTGTAACTGGTGGACTCCAGGAATGGATACCTAATTAGGGTAGCTGAACCGGAAGCATACTTTAATTATCGACCAAGGAGCGTACAAACTTAAGAGGTGCTAAGCACTGTATGTGCTATATAGGATAGTCTTCGTCGTTTTAGGGTGATTGGGTGTGTCTTGAAGATTTCTCGAAAAGGAAATGGAAGTGATATGCTCTTAAACAACAAATTAAGGAATATGAAAATATGGTAAATTTACAAACTAGAAATGCTGAAACTGGTAGATCTTTATGCTAAGAATTAAATACTTAAAGACTGTAAATCTAATCTAAGAAATCAAATGCCGAAATCTTGGGAAACTTGATCTAGAAATAAAGTGCTGAAAGCCGGAAGTTTAACTAGAAATTCAATGTTGAAAATTAATCAAACTTGATCTCATTCAAATCCAATGCTGAAAGCAGTAATCATCTATACTATTCAAATCCAAAGAACTAAAATGATTAACTCCTATATAAATGAACTCTGATAAAATAAATATTCATGGTATCGCAGATCTAAATCATGGTCTAAAATTAATATAGCGAGCTAGAAAACAGAGGTAATTACGCCTACACATAATGCGTGTACATGAGTATAGGAAGCGTATTATAGAACTACAGAATCAATGTTGGCAAACTACAGATAAAAAGTGATGAAATGAAAGGATCGCTTAACTGAAATAAAACCATGTCATTCAAACATTACCAAAGTACTTCATATACAATAAGGATTTAAATCAATTCACAGTACATATGAAAAATACCTGAAATGGAAATGAAGCTCCTGACCTACGTGTTGGAGGGGCCCTCTCCAACTCGTATTTCATGAGTGGGAAATGTCTTATAAATGTGAAGCTTGAAACAACATTACTTCTTCCATTCAAATCGCAATCTCATGTTCAGAAAAGTCTTAACACATAATTGTCTTGAATAACATATACTGAAATGTAAGTTCTACAAAAATGCCAACAGGAACCCCTTGCTAACCAAGAGGCCCATATATATATATATATATATATATATATATTGGAACATAACCTAACTCTATGATTTAAATGTCGATTATGATGAACAGGAATTCTCTTCTACAAATCAGGAAAAAGGCACTAAGCCACTTATGGTCTTTCAGTCCTTGCGCTGGAATTGATGGTTGTCTCTTGGATTACCTGTGCCTGCTCATACACACTTATTTCCATATGATTAGCTCATGGAAAATGCTTTTAAGCATAAAAGAATAACCTCTAAAATACTTTATCAAATAATCAAAACAAATAATTAAACCCCACAAACAAAGGCATTTTCCATATCCATTATTGTGCTTGTGTGGCATCAAAAGGCTTATAAAGTACCTAATTTGGGGCTCATCATCTCCCCCATACTGAAGGATTCAACCATCCTTGGGTGACACATTTTGTTCATGGATAGCTTCTCTGATGTCCCAAGCAACGGTCCTAGGAGTCCCTGCCTGCCTATGATAGCCATGGGTTCGGTCATCTCTGGCCCATGTTCTTTTCTCTTCCTCGTCGTCAATATGTGCTTTGATAACTAATGGGAGAAATAATAGTGGACTGAGCTTCATACCTATCCATCTGAGCTGGTGTTTGATCAAGGATTCCCGTATAATTTGGCCTTAGTGAGTGCCATTTCTAACCTGACGGGGGAGTGAGGCTCCTTCTTCTTCAAATCATCTCCAATCCTTACCCACCTCTCATTGATGGCCTCCTGTACCTCTTTGTATGTGCATTGAAGGGTGAGATCAAAATGCGTGACTTCCTCCTGTTGTTTTTCAAACAAGATAGGAATTAAATCTTCGTCAGTGGTGATAGTTTGGTGGTCCTGAATTACCTTTTCAAGGTGAGATGCCTCAACCCTGATACATAATGGATTCTGCCACTTCTCTGCAAGATATATATGATCATCTTGTGCCCTTCCCACCTCGTGGTTCATCTAGGAGAATAATGCTCTTAGCTGGAAGTCTCCTACATAGGGATTAGGTGACCAGTTAGGTGTGCTTGGCAACACGAAGTTGTGCAAGAAGAATTCGCACAATTGATCATTTTCCAACTCTGTGCAATTCAGAGAAGTATCCACAAATTCCTTTGGAGTGTTCAACTTTAGAGGCAGGCCTTGTTTCACCCTCTGTATCTGGAACCTTCCCCACTTTTCCTTTAAGTAGACCGTGTAGATTCTGGACAGTGGTCTGAGTTACGATATTCCCTCATAAATTTTTGTAGTGACAGTCAATGTGTCCTCTAATTGATGGATTTTCTGGTCCTTCTGAGCCAATTCTATCCGAGCTTGCCCCAATTTCTCCCATAGTGCTGCATTTTGCTGTTCTGCCAGCTTCAACTCCCCTGCGTGCTGCATCTTCAATATCTGGGTATTCTCCTGTACAAACAGTGGAGGTGATGGTGAAGTTGGTTGGCTTCTTCGAATCCTTACTTCAATTTTTAATGTTGCCAACTCTTCCCTAACTTTTGCTAACTCTGTCAGTGCCTCTTGACCAACGAGGTTCCATTGGTCATCATCCTGTTCTTCAGGTGTGGTTGGGTCGTCCTTGTCTACCCAATCGTCATCATCATCAGATACGTTTTGATTTGTTCGGCTCGACACTTTTTCCACCTTCTTTGCTTGTTCGTTCTTGGGCTGTTGTGGGATCCTCTTAATTCGCCGTTTTGCCCCTTGCTTGATGGCGGAGACCCCTGATTCTTTTTGGCGGGAGGTGTCTTTTGAATGTTTTATTCTAATCAGGGTATCATCCATAATTTCATTGGCACTTTCCAGGTCAATCTTTCTCTTGGCTCCTGATACGGAAGTGGATTTTTCCTTTGACCCTGAAGCTAGGGGTATGCCTACATTAGGTGTACCCCTCATTCTCTGCACATCATTTGCTGAGATTAACACAAACTCCTCCCATGAAAGTTCTGGAACCTGTACCGTTAACTATTCATGAATTATCAATTTGATTAGCTCGTGGTGGGCTAACGCATCTTCTTTTCCCTCAACTACTTTTTTGCTCATTTCTCCCAGAGACAGGAGAAGATAATAGGGGATGTTGATGTTATTATTTGGCGTGATATGGCTCCAATGCCTCAGAAGATCTAGAATTCAGAAGTGGAAAATAGCTCAACCTCCCTGTACACGTTACATATTTTTGAACGACAACAGCTATTTCGTGCTAGGGTGCGGGCATGGTGACTCTCTTGACCCCATTTTTGTCTTCTTCATAAACTTCTCCTGGTCCGAAGAAGGTTGCCTTTACACTCTGGTTGGATTCCCAGTCGTCCCTGCTCCAGTGTAGACCCATGGGAAGCCCTGTTTATTTTGTAATTGCCTCCTCATCCAGTCTGATTCGAGTCCCCTTACCCGGATGACGAACTGTTCATCTTTGATGTGCTTCAAGTTCCTTGCGAATTCTAAAGCTACCTCTTATTAGACCCTCTCTACCCTGAGATGAAGGGAATCCAACCCGCATTACAGAGGATTGATAAAACCTATGGGTTTTAATAAATGGGCTTGTGATCTTCTGTTTCACTCTTTTTCAACCCCTTTGTCATCTTGAATCTTCTACTATAATCGAAAAACCAAAAACTTTGAGTGTGGTTGACTTACCTCATCTAGACGGGATTGATCACAAGTTCGAGGGACGCTTGCTGGCTGAGTGACAACACGAATTTTCGGTCTTCCTGCTTCTGGAAAGATTTGTATTGCAAGACTGGGTCTTTTTTGTAGATTATGCTACCTTATTTAACCGTTTTCACGCACTTATCTCGATCATCGTGCATCGTACTTGTTTCCTTATACATTCATTTTCATTATTGCACCCTACGTTCTCTTCATCATTTGTACATTGCACTTCTGCTCTGATCATTGGTGAATATGGTAACTAGATGCGGGTGTTTTCATTCGCTGACATGTCTGAGGGTAAGTAATCATGATTCTGTTAGGTTACTCCTGAACCGTGCCGCCGAATTAACTTAAAAGTTGTCCTCAGCTTTGGAAAATAACCTTTTTGTGGGGGGTTTTGATTTGATTTGAAAATAAATTAGAGAGTTAAGTGATTACCTTCCATCCTTTGCGTACCTGATTGTATGATTTGTGGTTGATTTTATGGGCGCGGAATTATGTAGTTGAGATCAACTGCGTCTGTAGTGATTTTGGGCGTGTCAGTCGTTGCGTCTTTTTTTCTGCCTTTCAGCTGGAATTGCTGCCTTTGTTTGCTTGATTTTCGTGTAAGCTTGTTGATGTGACTTTTCATTGTGTTGTAGTGATGCTTCAAATGGTGATTTGATTTCTGTAGTGGTAGCTTGCTAGTGATCTGGCTCGCTTGAATTGACTTGCTGCTGGCTTGCTTAACTTAGATTTGTTGGCTTGCTTGATTTAGATTCTGAAAATTGATCTTTGTTTGTATTTCTTTTGATGTTGGCTTTCATTCGGCTGCTAAATGTTTGCCCGCACGCTTGATTTATAGTGTTGGCTCGCTTGATTGAATTGTTGGCTCGCTTGATTTTTAGTGCTGGCTCATTTGATTGATATTGCTGGCTCGCTTGATTGTTTTCTGGTTCACTTGAATTGACTTGCTGTTGGCTTTGTTCAGGAATTGTTATTGGTTGTGCATGGGGATGGATCAAGTCCATCAATTGTGTTTGTGAGATCCTGAGTGGATCATGTTTTCATTTTCTATTGTTTTGTATTTTTCATTTTTTATTTTTATTTTCTTTTTTTCTATTTTTTCTATTTTTTTTTTCATTTTTTTCATTTTTCTTTTTCTTTTTTTTTCATTTTTTTTTCTATTTTTCATTTTTTTTCATTTTTCAATTGTTCTCTTCGAATCAAGAAATTTTCAATGATGTTCTAGGCTCTCTATCAGCATTAGATTCTGCTGATAAAGTGTCTGTGTGAACTCTTCTCTAGATTTCGGTGTCTTATAGAGTTTGAGTCTGTGTCAATTCACAATCATGGAGAATTTTTCCTCATCTATTGTTGTAATTCTGATAGCTCCATTGTCATAGATATGTTCAACGATGTAGGGTCCGAGACATCTGGTTGTCAGTTTTCCTTTGAATGTGTGAAATATGGAGTCATAGAGTAGTGCCCAGTCACCTTCTTTAAACTTCTTCTGCTTGATGTTCTTGTCATGCCATTTCTTTCTTTGTTGTTGGATGATTTCAGTGTGGCCAAGTGCTTGTTGGTGTTGCTCATCTAGTTGATTTAATTCTAGTATTCGTTCTTGCTGGATGTCTGAAAGTTCCATGTTCAACTCAGTTGCAATCCTCAATGTTTTGATCTCAAACTCAATGGGAAACATTATTTTCTTTCCATAGACTAGCTCATATGGGGTGAAACTTGTTGTTGTCTTCCATGTAGTATTATAAGCCCAGACTGCCTCACTTAGTCAGTCTACCCAATATCTTTTGTGGAATTGTATAGTTTTTTTCAAGATCCTTTCTATTTCTCTTTTTGTCACCTCAGCTTGACCATTATCCCGAGGGTGGTAGGGAGTAGATTTTTTGTGTTTAACCTTGTTTCTTTTAAGCAGGTCCTCTATAAGGTTGGATGTAAATTGTGGGCCCTAGTCAGAAACTAGCTCTTGTGGGACTCCAAATCTGTGGAAGATTTGCTCTGTAAAAAACTTTGCCACATTAGTTTCATTTGTTGCTGCAAGTGCTACTACTTTTTCCCACTTTGTAAGGTAGTCAGTGCATACAAGGATGTAGCTTTTCTGATTTGATTGTGGGTTGAATGGGCCAACAAAATAAAATCCCCATCTCTCGAATGGTTCTAATGAGATTTGTGGATGGATAGGCATTTCTTCTCGTTGTGTAGGCTTCCCCATTCGTTGACAGTCATCACAATGTGAAACATATTCATAGGTGTCCTTGTGGAGTGTTGGCCAATAATATCCAGTCTGCAATATCTTGTAGGCTGCCCTCTTTGCAGCATAATGTCCTCCACATGGTTCATTATGGGTGGCATGCAGTATGTCATGTACTTCATCTTCCCTAATGCATCTTCTCAATACTTGGTCTGGTCCTTTTTTGAAAAGCATGCCTTCTATCCATGTGCAGGTGGCACTTTGCCTTATGATTATGTTCTTCTCTTGGTGGTTGTAATGTTGTGGGAATTCTCCAGACACTAAGTAGTTTTCTATGTCAACAAACCATGGGCTTCTTGTGGAGATTGAAAAAAGATGCTCGTCTGGAAAATTGTCATTTACCACTTCATTGTCTTGTCCATGGGTTAGCCTAGATAGAAAATTAGCCACTACATTGTGTTTGCCTGGCTTATCCAAAATTGTGATGTCAAACTCTTGCAGGAGGAGTATTTATCTAATGATTTGAGCACTTGTGTTAGGTTTGTTCATGAGATACCTGATTGTTGAATGGTCCGTGTGGACAAACACTTGGTATCCAGTTATGTAGTGCCTGAATTTGTTACTGGCATGTATGATAGCCAAAAACTCCTTCTCTATGACTATATAATTTAATTATGCTCCTGCCAAGTTTTTGCTGATATAGTATATGGCATATGGCTTCTTCTCTCTTTCTTGTCCAAGGACAGATCCAATGGCCTTATCTGATGCATCAGAGTGGATGTGGAATGGAAGTGCCCAATTTGGTCCTTGGAGTACTGGGGCTATAATTTTTTTCTCCTTGAGTTTGTCAAATGATAACATACAATGTTTTGTCCAATTAAATTCTGTGTCTTTTGTGAGAAGGGAAAACATTGGTGCAACAATCTTGCTATAACTCTCAATGAATCTTCTATAGTATTCTGTTTTTCCGAAAAAAAATTCTCACATCTCTTTGTTTCACAGGTGGTGGCAGTGTTTTGATGACTGTGACTTTTGCCTGATCAACTTCTATTCCTCTTTGTGAAATATGGTGTCCAAGTACGATGCCTTCTTCCATGAGCATTCTGCATTTATCATTGCTGAGGCATAAGCTCATCTCGATACATTTTTTCAAAACAAGTTTTAGTGCTTGGTCGAAATTCTAGCCATAGGGTGTGAAGTCATCCATGTAGACCTCCATTTGTTCATTAATAAAATCAGAGAAGATACTTAAGATTTCCCTTTGAAATGTTGTTGGGGTATTACAGAGCCCAAAGGGGAGCACTCTGTATGCATAAGTGCCCCATGGGCATGTGAATATTGTTTTGTCATGATCAGCTGGGTGAATGAGGATTTGGTTGTACCCACTAAACCCATCCAAGAATGAGAAAAACTTGTTCCCAGCTAATGTATCTAGTACTTGGTAAATAAATGGGAGAGGAAAGTGATCTTTCTTGGTTGCCTTATTGAGCTCTCTATAGTCCACACAAATCCTCCACTTCCCTCCTTTTTTAGGAACTATGACCAGTGGTGATACCCACTCACTATCTGAGATTGGGTATATGAACCCTGCATCTAACAGCTTTTGTAATTCCAACTTAACGATGTCCTTTAATGCTGGGTTCATTCTTCTCTATGGTTTCCTGATAGGAACAACACCTTCCTTTATATAGATATAGTGCTTACAGATGTCTGGGTGGATACCCTTCCTGTCAGTATACATCCATGCAAAGGATTTGTTGTTGTCTGTCAGTACCTTCAGTAATTGTTGTTCTTGTCCTGGCTCCAAATTGGAGTTAATATTAACCGTCCTGCTAAGCATTTTCTCGATTATTTTTATCTGGATTGGCTGTTGTTCAAGTGTGAGTACCTTTGCCCACATTTTGTCAGGATCGTGGTTTAATGTTTCCTCTCCTTGCTACTGACCCGTGCCAAGAAAATATTCAAACATATTTTGATTAGAAGAAGCATTTTGAATAAACCTATCTAAATGACTATCTTCGTCGATGGCTTTTAGTGATAGGGAAACTTCAATTGTAAGGACGGGTCATATGTGTTGGTTGGATGTGTCATCATAATTGTCTATCTAGTTCTGATATTCTAGGTCTGAAGACTTCCTTGCTAGAGGATAAATCGTGATTTTCTTCCTAGTTTGGCCACTGGTGATTGTCATGTTGCCCGATCTGCACCTTATGTAAGCATCTGTAGTTTCCAGCCAGGGTCTCCCTAGTATTATTAGGTATCCACTAAGTTTACTCTTTACTTCGATGACTATGAAATTATTTGGGTATATTCCCAGGATTCTATGTTGATAATTATGTCTTCGATATCCCTTCAAGTTTTACTATTGATGTATCATCTAGCTGTAGGATGGTAGTTGTTGGTCTGACCATTGATTGTAGTCCCAGGGCTATCATGGTATCCTTAGTCATTACATTTATTGCAACCCCTAAATCAATTAGGCTGCTGGCGATATGTTTGTTGTTGATGGTCATGTTTACTACTGGGCTGCCTAGATCAAGATATTTGGGGTTAACAACGATACCTAGCATTAAATATGCTAACTGACCTACTACATTTATGGTTGGTAGGTCACGTCTTCTTCTACCAGTTCTTTTCAAACAATTTTCTTTAATAAACTTGTTGCAGATAGGCACATCTCTGATGGCCTGTAAAATTGGAATTTGGATATTCAAGTGTTTCAATTCGTTCAGAATTGCATTTTCCTCTTATTCTCTTGTATTTCGTACAAGTTTTTCAGGGAATGGAGGGTTTCTATTTTGTGTGAGTGGTCGAATTTCTTCCTCCTGAGGGCTTGGCTCATTTGGATGTTGAATATGAGGTTGTGTTGTTTGTTCATGAGCCTCATCTTCTTGATTATTCTATGTGTGTGTATTTTGCAATGTTTTCCCAGACCTTAGATTAATTTCGTTTATCTCTAGCGTATCCACAACATAAATTGGAAACTGCACCATTTCAATATTGTAGGCTTGTTTTTGCCCTGGCTTGTTGTTGTTAGGGTTTGGAATTGGCTGGGAAGGAATTGGTGGAGGTCTAGGGGGTGGTTGGTTTTGTGGTGGCGGCATGATGAGTGGTTGACGCTGCTGCAATGGAGCCCTCCAATTTGATGAATAAGGATATTGATTTCCATAATTCGTGGTTGGTTGAGCAAAAGGTGTGGGGTATGGAGAGTAAGATTGTGGGTAATAAGGTTGTTGACATGGTTGGCTTTGTTGCCATTGGTTTGGGCTTGGATGGGATGGCTACGGGGCTGGTACTGAGTTCCCATTTTGTTGGTTACTTCCTTGATTATAGTAGGCTTGGTTGTTGGGTTGGTAAGTCCTAGCAAAGTTATTTCTCCTTTGATTGACGAAACATAGTTGTTCTATTGCACCTTCAGTTTTGGGCTCTTGAATAGAAGCTTTGCATGAGGGTAATAGAGGACACTTATCAGTGGAGTGATCGTCAGTACAGAGGCCACATATTTCTATGGTGTTTAGTGTGCATTGCCCCTTCTCATGCTTCTTCCTGCAGCGTGGACAAAAGACTACCAATGCTTGGTTTATTTCGTCCTGTTTCTTCTTAATTTGAAGTGCATCAAGTTGCATGGCTAGGGATTGTAGGATATCGGTCTTAATGTCATCTAAAAGGTTCCCTAGATCAGACTTTGTAAGGTTTGGTCCTGAAGATGCTGATCCCCCAGTAAATGGGTGTGAATCCCTTGTCCCACTTTTACTTTTCCTAGATCTAGAATAGTTTTTGAAAATTTGTAGGATTTGGTCATAATTTTTCTGAAATATATCTCCATCTCCCAAAAGGTTTAAAACTTCTATATTTTCTTCTTTTATCCATCTGAGAAGGACAAGTTTCAATGATTCTTGATCTAAGGTGCAGTGACTAGCTCACCTGTAGCTGAGCTGAAATCTTTGGGCATAATCTTCTAATGATTATCTTTCTCCTTGTTGCATTCTGAAGATTTCATCTCTTGTATCTTTTTCCTTACAGTAGTCCCTGTACTTTTCTAGGAAAGTTTGTTTCATTTGGTCCCATGTAGAAATGTTGTTCCCTTCTAGGCTCATAAACCATCTAAGTGATAAATCTTTCAATATAGAAGGAAAAAGTCTTAGTTTTTGTGCATCGGTGGTGTAGCCAAATGACCTACAAACTACCTCAAACTCAAATAGGAATGTGTCAGGATCCTCTGAGGTTAGGCCATGGATGTTTGTTAGGTTATTAGGGTTGATATTCTTTATCCTAGCATTTCCAACAGGTACACTGATAGGAAAGGTGAATAGTTCTCTAGGTTCATCCTCTTCCTCTGCCACAGTGGTGTTTGAGCTAGAGCTAGAAAAGAAGTTAACTCTGTGTGGATAGTAGCTAGAATCAGCCTCTTCTTCTGAGTTAAGGAAATCAAATTAAGAATTATCAGAACTGTTGTTGCTCATAGGGCGGGCAGGAAAAAAGTGTCCAAATCTATCTCTCTGTCATCTAGGCATTCATGGTAAAAATTTTATGTTTCTGGTTGTTTTTGTATTTTTTTTTTTGTTAAAAGATGTCTCCTATGGATTAAGCACCTCCTCGGAAACGACGCCAAAAAGTGGTGGACTCCAGGAATGGATACCTATTTAAGGTAGCTAAACCAGAATCATACTTTAATTATCGACCAGGGAGCGTACAAACTTAAGAGGTGCTAAGCACTGTATGTGCTCTATAGGATAGTCTTCGTCGTTTTAGGGTGATGGGGAGTGTCTGGAAGGTTTCTCAAAAAGGAAATGGAAGTGATTTGCTCTTAAACAACAAATGAAGGAATATGAAAGTATGGTAAATTTATAAACTAGAAATGTTGAAACTGATAGATCTTTATGCTAAGAATTAAATATTGAAAGACTATAAATCTAATCTAAGAAATCAAATGTCGAAAGCTTGGGAACTTGATCTAGAAATAAAGTGCTGAAAGCTGGAAGTTTAACTAGAAATTCAATGCTGAAAATTAATCAAACTTGAACTCATTCAAATCCAATGCTGAAAGCAATAATCATCTATTCTATTCAAATCCAAAGAACTAAAACGATTAACTCCTATCTAACTGAACTCTGATAAAAGAAATATTCATGGTATCGCAGATCTAAATCATGGTGTAAAATTAATATAGTGAGCTGGAAAACAGAGGTAATTACGCCTACACAGAATGCGTGTACATGACTACAGGAAGCGTATTATAGAGACCTTGCGGTGGAAATCGTTGTGGAAAGTTGAGAGTCCTCCTAAGTCTCAATTGTTTATGTGGTGTGTCCTGGAGAACAAAGTCCCGACTTGGGATTTCCTCCAAAAAAGGAATAAACATGGGCCAGGTTGGTGTGTTTTGTGTAAGGTGAATGGAGAATCGGTGTATCAGATCCCCGCGATCACTAGCTTCCTCCTTCTCCCTTTTCCACTGTTGAAATCTGGGTGTTTCTAAGCATATCTACGTCTATGTTTGAGATTTGTTGCTCATAGCCATCTTTAGCTACCTTCTCGCTGGCTCTAATCACAGTTTGGGCACTTCTGTCGTTTTTGCTATGCACTCTGCTATGGGCGTCTTTGTTCAAGAGAGGTTGCCCTCATTCCAACTTTTCTTAGTCGATGGACTTTGCACATGCTTTGCATGTCGTTTTAAAAAGTGGGAAGGCATGTTGCCTCTACCTTGCTTAAGGTGACGTGGAGACTCCCCATCATATTCCCCTCCGTAGCTATGGCTTGGCCAGAAAGGACTCTCTTCCTGTTCCTCTGCTTTCTGCTTTTTACATTCATTCTTATTCCCATCGTGGGGCTACCACTGCCTGGTCTGTGTCCCATTCTTCTGCCCTGTATAGAGTTGATGGGCGTGGAGTTCCATATTTTGTGGTGATTTTGGTGAATGAGAATGGAAACATGGTTATTCAACCTCATGGTTCTCCGATTTTTCCTCTTGAAGAAATCGATGTGATTGTTTATATGTGCAGAGACTGTATTTGTGCTGGGAGAGAAGTGTTATTGTTCATCTTCAAACCATTGCATTCATAGATTTGTTGTTGGTGTGGATCGTGGCCCCTTCCTCTCATTTTGGTAACACGCTCTCTTATGGGTTTTAATACCTTAGTGCTCTGTTTTTGGTTTCTAGCTCGTACATGCCAACAAATATTCTCTAATTCCTGGCTGGGCCCTCTTCATACATCTGTTGTGGCTCTTTTTTGTTGGAGAAAGTCATGTGGTGGATGGTGGGAATCGTTCGGACATTACAGAAATTCGGGATGTTGTGTTTGTGCATGTTATAATGCTCTGTTTTTTTATTTGCCTTAGGATTTGAAGCTGCTTAAAGATATTATGTGGATTGTTTATGGCATTTCACAGCTTGGGTTTTTTGGCCCTCTTTAGAGACATGATCATACTTTCTGTTTGGAGTTTTCAATGTCCGTGGGCCTCATTGATGGTTTTTGGTGTTTGCTTTTGTTTGAAGCCTTGTTCTGGTTCATAACCAACACCTATTTTTCTGGAGCATTTGGTAATTGTCAAAGTTTTCCATTCTTGTGCCTCTGCAATCAATCCTCTTCAGCTTCAAAATTCAGCCACATTCTTTGAGTTTTTTTGGGGTCTTTCTCTTAAGAGCTTTTTGGCCATACTTCCTGATTGGAGCTTTCAACGTCTGCAGGCTTCATGCTCTTTCCATTCAATGCTTCTCTGTGGGATCTTCTTCAGTTTCAACTCTGGTTTGTAGTTACTTCCTTTTGGGAGCCTTGTTCTGATTTCTAATCGGCATTAATCTTTTGAACAATTTGTACATCAGTATCTTAGTAGACCTTGTTGTAGGGACTCATTTTTTTGTCTATTCTTGTGTACTCCCTACCTTTCGCTTAAGGGGGGGTGTTGGTGTACAGTTGTAAGCTCATTTAGGTGAGTAATTGATATCCGTAGGTAAAGTATCAACCACCTGTCTTTAATGTTGGGAATCCCCAGTCTTATAAATTTGGGTATTCTCAGTGTAATATATATCAGTTTTATATATAAGATTATCAGATTGATTAATCTGTTGGTCTTCTGCTTTTCTGTATGGTGGTTGCGGTCATGTATGATCCCAAGTAGCTTCTTTGTTTTCAACACTTACAACTTTTCATTGACAACGGTTTGGTCTCTGAAAGGAGAGGAGAGTGTCCCAACTCATTGAGGGTTTAGAATCTACAAAATTGTTTCTTTTGAGGAGCGAACTGAGGGCATAATGGAAAAGGTAGGCTTATTTATTCCTGTCACTATGTGGATAATATAATTTCGAAGGTGATTGCAGACATACTCAGGGGAAGGTGATTGTAGACAAACTCAAGGGGGGTGCTTTCTGGTGTCATTTAACCAGAGCAGTTTGGTTTTATTCAGAACAGACACATACATGAAGCAATTGGAGCTACACAAGAAGGACTACATACCGTCAGGTTGAAGCAACTGCCATCATCTCTGGTGTTATATACATAGCAGAGCTTCCAACACATGATTTTGAAGCAACAATTGATCATGTTGATGAATCTATACAACAAGTGATTTTCAAGCAGCAGTCGATCTTGTTGATGAAGCTATACCTTCGATTTAGCCGAAGACTAAATAACCAATCTAGCCATTTTACTTTAGCATGTTGAGTGCAACGTAGAAATGCACTGAAGTGAGCGTGGAGCAAGTCCAATTACTTTCACATGTTGAGTGCCACGTAGAACTGCATAGTGCCAAGCCCGAGCATGGTTTAAAGGAGCATAGAAAATTAATGTTAATGCTCAATAGCTTAGCTAGCCTTGGAGCTCATTAATGCCATATATATTTCCTATAGGGAACCTCCAACCATAAGGCCATGCTAGGACTCTTTGATACAATGGATAAGAAAAACGATGGCTAAAATTACAAAAATGAACACTGAAACTATATCATCGCCAACCACTGGAAAGTGCAGCCTACCAAACACAAACATAATATACAATGGCCTTTTAACAGACTAGAAAGGGTTATGTCTGGTTCTCACAAACCATATAATCTACAATAATCCACGGGCATCATTAAATAGAGCCAATAACAATACAAAAAAGCATGCATATTCAAACAAGGGTGGTTCATCAGTTGAGCCATCGAGCAATACCATCTTCTTCGCCAACAGCAGCCATGATATCAATAGATACATCTAATGTCACATGCCTCCATAAAGCTTTGATTAATTACAGACATGAGATAAAATTTTGTATAATTATGAGTTGAGTGGAAACATGCTAACTACACCCGAGGATATTTTCAAACTATCTGTGATATTTGATGCATGTAACATGAAAGAAAATGTATTTCCGTGTACATGATTTAATAGTCAATAAAAAAACAGGATAAAAGCAATGCAGTCTTTCTAAAATAAAGGCCTAAACTTATACTTCAGACATCAAGAACAAATTTTTCACAAATTCCACAAGCTAAAGAGAATTGACTAGTCAGGACAGATTTAGCTTGGGGATTGGATTGTAATAAGAAAGAAAGCTAGAACCATGCAGGTTATTGTAATATCGGTTACCTCGGGTTTCTGGATTGGGAGCAGAGATACAACATTGTATCGGGTGTAGCCTCTGCTGTACTGTATCTCCATGAGGAGTGCGACCAGCAGGTAATTCACTATTTTTTTCAATCAACTGCTTTGCGAGGTAGGAATAAGATCATCTCACATGGCCCTGAGTTTCCTTAAAAGGACCTCTAGTGCACTGCTTGCAAAAGTCATATCCTGCTGAAGACTACTCGCACCTGCCTTGGCCACGCTTCGCACATGCCTTGGCCTCCCTCCCTCCTTGCCACGCTCCCTGCATCTTGCCACCGATTGCCTTGGCCTCGATATGAGGCCAAATAAGGCTTCCAAACAGTTGATTGGTGCTAAAGGAAAATCACAACAAAAACATAGGCTAAACTGCCTACAAAACTGTGCCAAATTAATATAATTTCACGCTATGGATTTCTATAGTCCCTGCTGTGCCTGGGACTAATAAGATTAAGTTGTTCAATTAATTTTTTTGAGATTTAATTTTTTTATTATTAATTATATTCAATCAAATTTGCAGTTAAATCAAATTGAGTATAATCAAATTGAGTATAATCTAATTTTAAAAATTAAATAAATATATTATTAATTTTGAGCGCAACATGGAAACCCGTTATCCACAATCTAAGGAATAAGAACTTCCATAAATAGCCGGAAATATTAATCTTGGCTGACATTGACTACACTATAATGATTAAATTTCTGGTCTATTTATAATACCCTAAGCCGCTAATTCCATTGAGACACTCTCAACCTGAAGATGAGCTCGGTACAATTTACCACTTGAAGGTCCTCCACGTATGTCTCCAACATACTCTACCAACCTAAATGCAAATATTATTATTTTCTTAAAAAAATTAAAAATAACTCTAAACTAGAAAAAAAAAAAATCAAATTAATTCAATTTTGACTAAAGCTAAGGCTATGGCAGGGACTACATAAAGATAAGCTCGTCCTTGAAGATCACAACTCTGAAACATTCTAAAACAAACTTCACAGTTAACGGTACAAAAGGACGAGTCCATGAAATTCTCCGCTTTTTTTTTATATCTTAGTCTAAAGATTCTATGTTTTGTATTGTTTTTTGGTAATTGTTTTGAAATTTTAGATAATAGTTGTTAAATTTATATAATTTAGATATTTTAAAAACTTCTTAAATATATAAAATAATCCATCAAATATTTGGAAGCCTTCATTCCACTGGAATCTGGAATCCAAGCGGATAGCCCGGCTGAACTCTGCAGGAATCTACAATACCATCAAATCTTGTCAAAATTTTTAATAAAAAATAATTATTTTGCAAAGTGTTATCAAGATTCTAGATATATATAATTTTAATAAACGATAAACAATAATCACTTGGGTGTAAAATAATTGATGTTTTATATGTTAGTAAAAGTTATTAGATTTAAAGTGGGCTTGAGGATGGCTTATTGGATGGAAAGTCGGGTTTCATTTCCTGTAGGGGTTTGCAAGGCTCTAATGCCTAGTATTAGTGAAAAAAAATATTCAATATAAAAGCAAAACATTACTTATTTTATAGCACAGTGGTTAATCTGTTATATAAGAAAAGTTTGATCGGTTATATTTATTTTAAAAATTTTATTTAAGAAATTGATTGGAATTCATAGTTTTATTTGATGAATGAAATATTTTTTTGGAATATTTTTTTTAAGATTTTTATTTTGGAGATTAATAAAAATTTATATTTTAGATATGTTTTAGTGAGAAATAACAAAATTTGTTATAATTTAATTGTCAAATTAACAGTGAGAACAATCATTACTAACTATTATTTGCAAACTCGTGATGATAAGTGGTAACCAAAACTTGGAATCCTGCAAAATGTTTTTGGATTTTGGATCATTAAATTGTTTCTTTACTTATAACCAATCAAACCAGTTTAAATATTACCTTTATTTTAATTCCTTTTTAATTTTAAAATAAATATAAAACAATTTAGAAAACAAAAATTTATAAATAAGTATAGAATTATTAAAATTTAGATTTTTATTGCTATTACAGTATAAACATATGGTAGTCAAATTAAATTAAATTTGTAATATGTTCTTTTTTTCCTTTTTCGCATGTTATTTCTCTCTAAGCATCTTATTGTCAAATTAAATTTTGTTGTCTATCTCTTACATCGTTACTCTTCGAGCATCTTGTTGTCAAATTAAATTTTGCAGTCTATTTTTCTTTCTTCCTTTGCACTTTCCTTATCACTCAGAATCAAACTTATTTGACTTTGATCAAATAATTTGTAATGTTTAACTTTAACTCGCTAAAGCTGCTTCGTGTAGGTTTGGATTTTGACCATGACTGTATATGTATTTTCAGTTTCAAAATATATTTAATGATTAAAATTAAATATTGAATATTAAAAATTACATTAGATTAACATATAAAAGAAAAATTACCAAAATTTATATATATTAATTAAAAAATTTATATTTGAAAGTTATTATGAAAACATTTTTTTAATTTTATTTATGTTTCCCAAGTTTAGATGATGAATGAATGTCCTATTAAGGCATTCCTTGCTGCAATACAAGTCTTAAAAAAATCATTTATTCTATTTATATTTTATTTAAAGTTTAGTACCAAAACAATCATTTTTGTTTTATTAAAATTATTAAAATTTTATAACTAGCTTTTGCCCCTTGAGGGGCAAAAATGAATGCCGCGGTGGACAAGCGATAGACTCGGGCAAAAACGACAAAGAAAATTTTGGGGTTGGCATGAAAAGGTTGGGTCAGCGGTGGATGGGCTAAAACTCTCAACTCCTTTGGTGGAAGATAGTCTTGAATTATTAATATTAATAATATTATTTAGAATTTTTTTTGGCCACAATGGTTATTAATCAAATTAAAAAAAGGACAATTTTTGGCCCAGGAATAGTCTTCAATTTGATGGGTGGCATGTTGTGCATTAAGCACACATACATTATAAATATGTAATTACAGAAAACAACAGAATATGTAGAACACAACAATCACACAAGAGACACAGAAATTTACGTGGTTCACCCACTGAGTGTGGGCTACATCCACGGGACAAGGGCAGGCATTCTTTATTCATCATCAACATAGTTTACAAACTATCTTGGAGAGGGCATAAAGCCCCGACTCAATATTTGCCTCAATGGGCCACATATTTAAGATCCTCCTTCTTCAGTTACACATAACCGATAACCGATTATACCGTTGGTGAAACCTCCGTGAACCAACTTGATCTCAACCGTCAATTGGTTGTCACATTCCAACAATCTCCACCTTGACAACAATTTACCTGATGCCCTACCCTTGTCCATTTGTGCTTGTAAATACCAAAGCACCCATTTCACTGCTTCACCTGGATTTGTCATGTATCCACTGACAACACCAACCACATGTGAAAAGATCTCATCGCATACATCACACCAGCATACCATACATGAGACATATAACCCTTTCTTCATTACATGGACATCAACCTGAAGAAAGCTTATGATGTTTACCGGTTTCACTGAGTATCATTATCATGCACTCATCCTATGACAACCAAAACTTACCATCAATCTGTCTCTTGTACATTTACGCTCAAGATTGTTTTGCTGCTCCCTGATCCTTCATCTTGAATGTCCATCCGAACCAACCTGTTGAACGTACCCATCCTTGTGCTTGTTTCAAGCATAACGCCAACAATCCAAAATACCAAGATAGTGAATACCATAAACCCAATGGTTATACCCACTTCTTGTAAAACCTGGTTCACCATGAAGAAATCAAAACATCTTGTACCAAATGCTTGAGAGTGCTCTTCAAGCCATACAATGATTACCTTGAGCTTGCAAACAAAATTCTTCCTATGCAATCCTGAGCACCTTCTATGCTCCACCTTGAACTTTACATCCAAAGCCCTTAGCCAAATCCGGCCAAGACAACCAAATGAGCCTTTACCGCTCACCTTCAGGTCTTTTTTACAATGGAGTTAACCAAACCTTTAAAATAGGCTTCATTACATGTAATCTCATGGACAAAAATGAGCACAACAACCAACTCATACCCTACCCCTTTTAGTGTACCTAAATCTATGTCTAGATTTTTCATAGGTAACTAAAAAACCTAGGATATGCATGCCAATCCAGGTCTTACAGTCATATACCCAATTACATGTAAAAAACTAAATTTTTACTCCAAAAATAATAATAATTTTTCAACCATTTATTATTATTATTATTATTACCCTGTCCTTACACGTTAAAAACACTTTCACTCTCTCGAAACTGCTTGACCGCCCTCAATCTTGGACATGTCGTCTCCTTTCGGTGAACTTGGGCCCAATTGTTGATGGCTCTTCACGCAGCTCTCCACAGGCATACGGGCCAGCTCTTCCACTTGACCGGATCTTTTGCTCGGCTTTGCTCTCCTGACGATTGGGCTCCTTGTGGCTCTTGCACGGGCTCTCCAAAACACTGTTTCACGCAAGCTCTCTCTTAGCTATCCTCTGCACGATTTCCTTCTCCACGACCGACTCACGCACTCCCTTACAACGGTCTTTCACGGTCCTCCAATCGGCGGCTATCTCCATGTCTTTCACGGCTAGCTCTTCTCCAATCAGCAGCTATCTCCACATCATACAGAAAAAATGGTGGCTTTGACTCTTCCACAATGGCCCTACGGAGCCTCTTGCAACTCCCTTTCGGAGGTGGTTCGACGACTCTCTTTCTGGTACTGGCGGTTGAACTCCATGCCCTCTACCAGCAATGGGCATGACGGGACTCTCTGCCCCCTTCTACAGCGCACCAGCACTCTCTCGAGCGACCACACACTGCACCGGCTACAGCACCGGCAACTCCACTGCACACTCTTCACCACGGACTTCTCCACAGACAGGTTATGCTGCAACTTCAGCAACTTCTCCACCATGAACACGGTACCTTCCACCACTACGCGGGCTCCTCCTCAAATGGATCTCCTGGGCAGTGATGCGCACGCCCTTCAAAGTTTCACGGCTCCCTATCTCTTGGATGGTGGCAACGGTACACAATGGACCCAATGCGGCCTCTCCCACAACTGCCTCAAACGGACCACAGCACTGCAACACAAAACTCAGGAGAAATGATGACGCGACTTCCTCTCTGTCTTTCAACACACAGGTGACTACTTCTCTGCTCACAGGCGGAGCTCCACGAACTCTCTCCTGCACAAGCGGCTGGCTCTAGTTCTTGTTTTCCGCAACCTTATGCTCACACCTGAGCTCTGATACCACTTGTTGTGCATTAAGCACACATACATAATAAATATGTAATTACAGAAAACAACAGAATATGTAGAACACAACAATCACACAAGAGACACAAAAATTTACGTGGTTCACCCACTGAGTGTGGGCTACATCCACGGGACAAGGGCAGGCATTCTTTATTCATCATCAACATAGTTTACAAACTATCTTGGAGACGGCATAAAGCCCCGACTCAATATTTGCCTCAATGGGCCACATATTTAAGATCCTACTTCTTTAGTTACACATAACTGATAACCGATTATACTGTTGGTGAAACCTCCGTGAACCAGCTTGATCTCAACCGTTAATTGGTTGTCACATTCCAACATGGCATGATCATTAATCTCTTTGCAAGTTTTATTTCATATTTCGTAGAATATATTTTAAGGTCGACTCTTACTATATGAAAAAACGACAATTATTAAAAAAGATATAAAAAGGACTTTCCTTATCATTGCAAGCAACATCTATTCATGACAGTGCGAGGTTTCTAATGGCAATCACTAAAGTGTACATGCTTTACATCATCCTTATTCTTAACTAATTTTTTATTCCCCCACATCTAAATCTGAAGACGATGGATTGGAAAGCACTGGAGCATTAAAAATGGGACAATGGATAAAGATACACTTTGGTGCAATGACATTCAAAAACATATTGTCAATAAATAGAAAGGAAATTGAGTAGTTTATAAGAACACGCCTCCTCCTAAAATCGCACACATCTTCTTCATTAATGATGAGAGAGTATTTTAAAATTTAAAAGTTTATAGGTATTATATTATAATTTCTATTTTTATTTTTAAAACTATATTGATATTTAAAAAAATAATTCTATAACCATGATAAATATTTAGAAGATATCAATTAAAATGTTCACTCATAAGGTATTTTATTTTCATAGTAATTTGTTTGAGTTTAAGTTACAATAGCGAAGGTTGTTGATTGGTTGCAACTGGTTTGAAGAGTCATAAAAGGGATATAATTTTTTTTTAATAAAAATGGTTAACATTTGTATTAAAAAAATTTGCTTGGTTTCTTTAAGCAATAGAAGTACATAACAAAAACAAGTTTGCTATTAAATTCAAGAGTTTTCAAAATATTACTAAAATAGGTATGAGACCACTTACATACCATATTGTTTAGTTAAATTTTACATACAAGTCTTCTTGAAACAAAAAGCTTGAGAGCATTCAATCTAGAAACAACTTAGCAAAAGATACTTGACACAAAAACACTGACATGACTCACTGCCTTCAAATGGAGTAGGAACCTAGAATGGAATTCTAAGTCTCTAGCACATGGATTTCTGACTTGAGGACCACCATCTCTGTTGGGATGAACCGTTATTGTTGTCGAAAAGAGGGCAGGAGGAGCAGCCAAAACGAGAGTCTACTTGGATGCCTCCCATCTCCAAAGAACTAACTCAAATTTGCAGAACCGAGAGCTGAGCTTCAATTGTGGCGATTTTGGTTGAGAGAATTTTGTTCTTCTCTTTTTCTATCTTTATTTTGTCTCATAATGCCTGCTCTTGCTATCTAGTAATCTCATGTTCCAAGTCTCCCATTGCTTCCTCCTGCTCCAGGCATTGCTCTAGTTCCTGGAAATCATGCTCACAATTTCATGAAAGCCTTCTCATTGCTCTGTCAAAATGACAGGCTTCATCTTCCACTCTCATATCATAATAGGGATCTTAGCGAGTGTTGTAAGTGTTGATTGTTCTATATGATTTTTTGGAATTCATTATGGATGTTTCTTTTTTCTCTATTGGTTATCTACTAGCACAATAAATATATAAAGATAGTATTAATTAGTTAAAAGTGTACGATGAAGGATGTATTATAAATTCAATTTCACATTAGTTAGAATGCAAAGGCTATCTATTGTAAATGTCTAGGTTGACCAATGTTAATGATACCCAGTGGAATTGAATTATAATGGTACCTACCTACTTACGAAAACCCTTCAAAATTCTCATTTTTTTAGAGGTTGCATGTAGTCTTTATCTCTATTTCAATAAAGTTGTGCTATTCCAAATTTTATCATTTATTAATCAATCTAATAGCTTAGCTTAATCCTGTAGGATATTCACAGGTTTCCTTTCGAAAAAATGGGTATGTGCTTTTGTCTTGATCATCTTATAACATTTTATATCGATAATAAGACTATATTTGGTAGAAATATGGAATATTTTGCAAGTCCTACTTTAAAATAAAGGAACGAAATTTAGGAAAGTGCAATGTATAGGGTATGTACTATACAGTCTCTCTAGGAAATAAGCTTTTGAGGGTATTGCTACATATTGTTATGTTGAAATTAGTTAGCACCGACACATAAATTAGAGGATCCGTGAAAGTTATTATGTTGTCAATCATCAATAACACTTGACAAAATAGCAAACTACGCAAAACAAGATGTTACAAGTTGGATAGAAAAAAGAAAACCAGTGGAAAACAATGAATACCTTGTGGGTATAAACTTCATGTGCCAGCTCAACCTATGAATGATGTCATGGCCTCATCGATACCCAGCCCCACATCACAACAAAGGCACAAATATATATGAATACAAAGGCACAAATATATATGAATATGGGTGTATATATTATATAGTCAAATCATACCATATGCCAAGGGTTAGCCAATCCATATTACATGGAGTCAACATACACAATGTCATTTAAAGAATCGTAATCCCATTAATGAACGGAGTAAACTAAGAAGACGGCCCCTCCATCCATATCCAAATAAAAATATCGCTTGATTAGTGAAAATTTCATGTATGATGCCATTTACTCTTTCTCTCTTACAATACATGAGCCAAAAATCCACATCATTTTACCAAAGTGACATGAGCCAACTCATTTTATCAAGGCTGTGCTAGATAAAATGAAGGCACTAAAGCCCCATCATGACATCATCTTCGCATGTTAGTGAGCTTAAAAGTGCAAATAGATCCATATAATATGTGAAAGAGTAAGCCATGTAAAGCACACTTCACCATGGAATGAGAGACCTTTAGCAGCAAATTATGTCATTAAATAATTGTTATGTGGCATGATTGTTGAACGTTAAGAAACCGTTCTAAATGACTGAAAAAAAAGAGGACGTCATTCAAATATTGACATGGTTGCAAGCCATGCACCAAAGAAGTCCGACACGTACTATATTTTAGTTGTATTCCACATTATCTCTATGCAGTAACAAAAACGTTGGAGGATTGTGATAAAAACACATGAAGTATGAAGAAATTTTGGAATGACAGATGTTTTATGGGTTTTGTGAACTTGGCCCGCTTCACTTTGCTGCCTAACAACGCACTCCATGCCTGCCTTTTGTAAGAAAGTATATGTTTTCACTGCAACCTGTGATGATTCATGGCATGGGCATTGATAAATTCTACTGTCAAAGCTATCACTCATGTCCCGGTCTGTGAAAAATGGCGTAGCTCTGCAGATTGGATTCTGCATTTCAACTTCTTCAGGATGCAGATGCCATGGCCACTAATTGTCACGCTTCGAGGCATGGATTGGATTCTGCATTCATCAACTCCGTCAAGGACTCTGGAACTGATTTTGCATTTTTGAATGGCGATAATTCCAATTTTTGTGTCTCTTCCAATTGATCAAAATGGTTGTAAAATTGAAATTTCCTTCATATAGTTTATCAAATTTCAATTATTTGAAACTAAAAGCAGGTTTGGAGCTAAAGAATGGTTAAATTTCATGTTAATATGTTATGATCTAAATATACCTCTTTACAAGTTTGTATAAAAATAAAAAAATATTCATTCGACTGCCTACTTACTACTCTTTTAAATGTAACGTTTCCAGAAAAGCTTTAAACTGACCTTCAAATTACGCTATCTATGATTTGTAACTCCTATTTTGTGAGTCTATGATAGTCAATCTATAAAAATGAACTTTTCAATTTTAATGCAAATTGTTAAAGGTACCCAACGAAAACAATGGCTACACACAACGGCTACAGATTTACAGGTACTCTAGCTTTTTCTCTGTCTTCAGTTGCAAGAATTGCAGAAGCTTTCTCCAGGCATTGAACACAACCACTAAAGATTTTTTACTCCAAGGTATAGTAAAAACTCAAAGGTATAGTAAAAACTCAAGGAAATTGATACCATTTTTTAATTTTTGTGTGTATTATTTATGGTGGTTTCAATTTACATTTAGTGTAGAAACAATGTCCAATGTTTTTGTGGAACCAAAGATCAACATACATCTCGCAATCAATTTTGTCCAAACTGCAATTATTGTTATTCCAACATAGCAGGTCCAGGGAGGGTTGACGCTTGAGCAGAAGCATAATTTATGCGTTTGTTGGAGATATGAAGATTTGTGAGCCATCAGCAAACAATGAAATTTCCCACCCATTGCAGACATTTTTGCAGACTCAGATTCAAGAGGTATTTATTTCTTTCAAGTTTGTTTCTTCTTAGCGAAAGAGTCAATTTTGGACAAGAAGAAACTTAAAATTTGTTAAGATTAAGCTATCCTTCTCCAGAATCTGCTGCTGTAGTTCTTCCACCTTTCTCTGCATAGCCTCCATCCTAATGGTTGAACTCTCTGCAGACTTTAGAAGTTCATCCTCCTTTTCGACCAATTTTTTCTCTAAAACCTCAATCTGATTCTGCAATTGAAGTAGCTCTGAACTGTTTCCACTACTCAATGTTTCGGCTTTGTTTTCATCGACGATATCGGTGGCACCTTTAATGAAACAGTTACTAAAGTAATGCTTCCAACACAGTATCTTAATACCCCAGAAAGCTGCATCCGTAAAACGAAGAGCGATCTCCCGATATCCTCAGCGACACAGCTTGATCGCCCGGGCCATACGAATTCTGCACGCCAACTCTTTACTTTTAAATAATCTCAACTGTCAGGACTATGATATCATATATTATATAATTGTGATTTAATAACAAAATACTTGGATTGTGATATATCTAGCCATGAAATCTGAAGCGAACACGGAGACCGTTCCGCCGTAATATGTTCCCCCGCTCGATTTCGCACTATCATTCCAAGTGATGATGGTGTTGTTGGCTCCGGAGCCATTAAGAATTATGAATGGTTTCTCTGGAGGAATCATCACCTTCTCCCTATTCAGATGAAGACACTAACACTTCAGTTTATGATCCTAAAAAGCTCTTTTATGGACATAATTTAATCTATAAGTATATTCTCCTATGAAGATTATATTGATCTTCAGAAAAAGTTTGCTGACAAATAGTTTTCCCGAATTAATCCGCAATCTATCCGTTAAAAGAAATGAAGTTCATGCATGTCTTTCCCTTGAGGATAGACCAAATAAGCTTGTTTTTTATGCTTTAAAGTGTTCATGTACCCGAGTCATATACTGTTTATATTGTTTCCGAGTCAAATTTTTTAATGAAACCCAGAGGGTTTAATAGGCTCACCTATAAATGCCTGGTTTGACACGAATTAAGATCAACTTTGTGTTATTGGCCGGAACTGCATTGATGGCGTCCTGGACTGTTATAAAATCGTCGTTGCCCTTCTCCTTGGCTACGACTATAACTCTGGTCGCTACATCGTTCAGTTTTGGATACCATGATTCGGTGATTATGATGTGCTGAAGTCTAAAGCCTGTTTTGATCCGCTGCCATCTGAGCTAAACTTGTCAATTCATCGATTCTGTGTTCAATGAGTATTAGACAAAATGAAGGGAAGAGGATGGCAGGCTCACAATATAATGTTTCGCACTCGCAGGCGACCATCGACCGGCTCACAATATAATGTTTCGCACTCGCAGGCGACCAGCGACCACCGAAGCTGCAGGAGGGAGTTCGCTGCACTCTGGCGAGATTGTGCCGGTTGTGCTCAGCCACCAGCGACCAGATCCCAACGACCGGTGACCAGCGAAGCGGCAGGAGGGAGTTCGCTGCACTCTGGCGAGTTTGTGCTGCTTGTGCTCAGCCACCAACGACCAGAGCCCGGCGACCAGCAACCAGAGTTCGCAGCGGAGATGCATAAACTCACGAGATCCCAGCGACGCCTGTCCACGTGGAAAAATTCATGAGCGAGAAATCTTGCTGAAGTGGAGGTAATGCTTCTATGGTGAAAACGCCTACCGCGTAAATATATAACAATTTTCAATTGTGCATTTAATTATGTTAAATTAGATTCAATGTAAATATATCTATTAAGTAATTTATATTTAAACAATATACTAATTAATAATAACTAATTTCATTAATTAAAGTATAATTGCTAATTTGCAAATACTAAAGTATAATTGCCAATTTGCAAATAGGAAAATCTTTTAACGTAAAAAATTACGTAGCGTAGAGTTTGTCATTTTGAAGAGCTTTTTTGAATTTGGCATTTTTCAAAACAGAAAAAGAATTTAAGGTTTTAGTCATATTGAATTTATTCCACATATTATGAATTATGAGTTAAGTTTGAATTGGGAAGATGTTTGAATGGGGAAGTTGTGAATATATTTAAATTTTTAATGATGATGTTAAAGTATATTTTATATTTATTAAATTAAATTAAGTTTTTTTAATTTTAGAAGTAATTTTGAACTAATTAAAAATAAATAAAATAATAAAATTGTTGTAAAAAATGTGAGTTTACAAAGAGATATTGCATTCAAGAGATTAACACAATAGTAACCATAAGACAAATACTCTACTTGGCAAAATCTTGATAAGAAGTAAGGAAACATCCACGCTCGGTAAGGTAAATCTTACATATACCACAACATGCTTACACAAAATTGCCTACAATGCCCTACGAGGGCTACATTAATATAATCGCTTCAACATAGTTACTATTTTTTCATGAACCAACTCTCTAGGAAAATATAGCTTTACCATAAAATTTCCACCGTGAGTAATTTTTGTCATAATTCCAACAAACTCCACCTTGACAACAATTTACCTGATACATTGCCCAAACTCATTCATCACTTTTTCTGTGTTTTTCTACAAGCCAAGAGAAGTTAAACACCACCACAACTTCTCTAACAGTGTTGGTTTTGTAAACATGTTTGCACAATTTTCTTGTGTATGAACTTTGAGAAGGGTTGCTCCTCTTCCATTAAAACCTGAAGTAGATCTCCTTGTTGGTCTAAGTTGAATAAGTTGTCATTGGTGTCAAGTTACAGGTCATTGCTATCATCATGAAAGTCAAACTACTGTCTCATGTCAAATAAACTTCATGGTTATAACGATATGTGGAATACCTATAATTATATTTGGTCTTTACTATATCTGGTGGATTGCTATCATATGACTTGAAGGTTATTATTTTGTGGATTCCGTGTCTTACTAAAACTTTGTGTTGTACCCAGTTTGGAGTCCGATTGAGGAGTTATCAAATGGTCATGGTATTTAGATATTGAAATGGAATCCGAGGTTGAGGATGATCGCGAGGGCTGGCAGAGCTTTGGTGAACCCCAATTCCGGTGGATCTGCAGTCAATTTAAACCCTGGATCTATAAATCTTAAACTACGTCTCTAAATATGGCATAGTTCGAACATATTTGGAGAAGACACTAATAGTTTTGGACTTTTGTCAGTGTTTGACAACCGTTGATTATAGTGATCAAATGATTATGATTGAACCTGGTAATTTCATCAGTTGTGTGCATTATGTTATTCGAATGAGGACTTGAACCGTTGGCAACCGAATGGATGTAGGGAATCCCAATAGACGAATCCATGATGGGTGTAAAAGATGCGTAGAGCAGTTGATATAAGGGGAAGTGGATCGTAGGTGGTAAGAGAGAGTTTCTTTTGCTTAAAAATGAAAATATAGAGATCACAGAGGCGTTGGAAATGCGTGGGAGTGCGTGGGAGTCTACAGAGCCAAAGGGAAATCCGTGGGAGTCTACATAGATAGAGGTGAATGCGTGGGAGTGCATGTGAGTCTACAGAGACAGAGGTAAATGCGTAGGAGTCTACAAAGGCAGAGGTGAATGCATGGGAGTCTACAGGGACAGAGGTGAAGTGGGTATTGCAATTGTGGGTAATCGTTAAGCGAGCTTAGTAACAAAGTTTGGGGATTGGAGAATGTGTATGCAAATATAGAGATAGCAAAGGTGTGAGCAGAAAATTAGAAGAGAATAGTGCATTCATGAAAATACTGGAGAAAGAAGGTTGAATGTAGAGCTATGAAACAGTAAAAGAGAGAAGAAATAAAACTGACCTTGACATGAGAAGCATTGAAATGATCAGGAGCAAGCTGATGTACAACACGTTGATGCTTGTAGAGTTGGTGCTCTTTTCATGTTGTAGCCTGAGAGATTGATGCCTGAATTGCGTTGGTGCTCAATGTTTGTAATGTACATGATTTGAAGCTTGCTTGGCATTCCAAGAAGAAGAGGTTTTCTCCCTTTATGGGTTTCCTTGTATATCTGTGTCTTTGTTTATGTTACTTGTGAATATGTTGTATGTTTTTCTACAATTTATAAATGAGATATTGCATCAACAGAACTTAAAGATGTCTTGAAATATTTTTAACTTGAATATTAAGCTTTCAAAGAAACTGATTCACCCCCCCCCCTCTCAGTTTCCTTAATTAAGTTCAACAATTGGTATCAGAGTTAGGTTCCTTCATTCAAACAGTTAATCATTGGAAGGTAGATTCATAAGCTTAATCATAAATAGTCAAGAAGGAAGTTCATCCAATAGAGCTCCTCTGTTTGATGGCACAAATTTGGCCTTCTGGAAAATAAGGATGAGAACTTATCTTATGTGTCTAGGTGCAGATGTTTGGGATGTTGTTGAAATTGGGTATGTGAAGCCAATCGTTCTTGCCTCTAAGGATGACAAACTGGAATTTAATTTTAATGGCAAGGCAATGAATGCAATTCTTAGTGGACTTGCAGAATCTGAGTTTGTGAAGGTTATGCACTGTACATCAGCCAAAGAAATGTGGGACAAATTGATAAGTTGTTATGAAGGTGATGAAAAAGTGAAGAATGCTAAACTTCAGGTTCACAGATTACAATTTGAACAGTTGAAGATGAATGATGATGAAACAATAAGAAGGTATTTCTTAAGAGTTGAAGAACTTGTCAATCTTATGAAGGGTTTTGGTGAAAAAATAGATGATGATATCTTGGTTTCGAAAATTTTAAGATCTCTTACTAACACATTCAACCCTAAAGTTTCAGCTATAGAAGAATTAGATGATCTTAAGAGTCTGACAATTGACCAGTTGCTTGGAACCCTAACAACTTATGAAAGGATTGTCAAAGAAAAAATTACTATGAGGGAAGCATATTTTAAGGATGAAAAGGAAAGAAAGGATAAAGAATCTGATTCTGATACAGATGGAATTGTGGCAAAATTTTCTAGAAGACTAAAAAAAGGGATAGGCAAATATCAAGGTAAGTTTCCCTTCAAATGTTTTAATTGTGGAAAGGTTGGTCATTTTGCATCCAAGTGTCCATATAAAAAGAAGGACTATGAATCAGAAAATCAGGAAAATATCAAATTAAATAAAGAAAAGAAATATCAGAAGAAAAGTCTTTGTATAAACAATAATGATAGTTCCTCAGAAGATTGGGATAAAGATTTCTTAGATGATGATGAATCAAATGAATTCATGCTTATGGCTGTAGAAGACCAGTTTGACATGAATGAAGAAGAAGTTGAAGTAGATTTGGAAGGTGAGCTTATCACTGCTTTGGAATAAATAGACAAACTTAAACAAAAGAAAAGGAAACAAAAGGAATTGTTGAGTAAATATGAGAAAGATGAACATGGATCTAGTGATGCCCTTATTTCATTAAAAATTCAATTAGAAGAAGCAAATAAGATAGAGGATATTCTCAAGCAACAAGTGTATGAGAAAATAAAAGAGTGTGAGAAGTTAGAAACAAAAGTGGTGTCTGTCAAAAAAGAATTGGATAAATTTTAAGCACTATATCATCAAAATATGAAATATGCTCAAGCAACTAAGAAGTTGGATAATATTTTGGACAGTCAAAGATCACCATTTCTGAAAAATGGTCTAGGGTATGAAGGAAGTTCAAGCAAAAGAAAATTAGAAAACAAAGAGCCTGTCAAGTTTGTCACAGAAAGTACTAACATCAGTAAGAATGAATTTGCAAGCAGATCGGTGGAACAAAATGATCACATTCAGCAATCAAGGAAGTATGAAGAGGGATCTGCTATTCTAAAAAATGAAGCTAAAAGAGATCAATCAACTCTTGATCTAGAACAAAAACACCAAAGATTCAGAAACTCATTTGCACAAAAATTTATTCTATTGATATTGTTTCCGTTGCTCAGAATTTGGTCATAAAGCTATAGATTGCAATTTTAATCTTAAGAATTTGCAAAATAACTATCAAATGTCATATCCAAGAATAGGTCATCTATCAAAGGAAAGAAAAATAAATGGCAGATCTAGTAATCCATATGTTCTTCTATACAATGAGCCAGAATGTTATATGTGGCATAACCTTGGACACAAAGCATTGGATTGTAGACTGAAGTTTTACAACCAGAACTTCAAAAACCTCATATGTTTGAAAATGTCAAAACATGGAAGAAGAAAGATGACAATAAGTGTGTTTTGGCTCTTTCTGCTAAAAAACAGAAAGATTCCTGGTATATTGATAGTGGATGTTCAAAACATATGACTGGTGACAAACATAAACTTCTGTCACTAAGTGAATATAAGTCTAGAAGTGTAACTTTTGGAAATAATTATCTAGGAAAAATCAAGGGAAAAGGATTAGTTAGCTTAAAAAATGGTTAGGGCAAAGCAAAAGATGTGCTATTTGTTGATGTATTGAAACATAATCTTCTGAGTGTCAGTCAGATGTGTGATCAAGGTTGTGAAGTAACATTTACTGCCAAAGATTGCAAAATAAAGTCGGTAAGTACAAGAAAAACTGTTGCAAAGGGAATCAGAACAAAAAATAATGTTTAGGTGTTAAAAGAAGATAGCGAGGAATGTCGATTGAGCAAATTTGATGAAAGTTGGTTATGGAACAAAAGACTAGGACTCTTGAATTTTGACCATCTTATTAAACTCAATAAGAACAATGCAACTAAAGGTTTTCCTAAAATAGAAAAGCCACATAGTTTTGTGTGTAAACCATGTCAAATGGGAAAATTGACACATACTCAATTCAAAATAAAGAACCAACCATCTACAAGCAAGTCACTTCAGTTAGTTCATGCGGATTTATGTGGACCTTTTAGAAAAGAGGGATCTAGAGGAGAATGGTATTTTATGTTGGTCATTGATGATTTTTCAAGACTAACCTAGGTAGCTTTTCTAAAAGAAAAATCCGAGGCATTTGAGAAGTTCAAAGTCTTCAAAGCTTTGACTGAAAATCAAACAGGGCGGAAGATAAAGTCAGTAAGATCTGACAGAGGAGGAGAATTATGTTCAAGAGTTTTAAAAAAAATATGTGATGAACATGGAATTAAAAGAGAATATACTATTCCAGGTACTCCTCAACAGAAGGGAGTTGCAGAAAGACAAAACAGATCAGTTCAATAGATGGCTAGATCAATGATGAAAGAAAGGAATGTGTCTCAAACCTTTTGGGTGGAGGCTATTCATACAACAGTTCATATTCTTAACAAAGCACATTTAAGGCCTGAAAGTGATAAAACTCCTTATGAACATTGGTTTGGAAGACCACCTTCAATAAAAAAATTTAAAAGTGGTTGGAAGTAAATGCTACAATAAAAATAATGATGAAAATCTGGGTAAATTCGATGATAGGGCTAATGAAGGAACTTTTCTGGGTTATGCATCAAACAGTAAAGGATACAGATGCTTCAATAAAAGGTTACATAATATGATGGATTGCATTGATATTTGTGTGGATGAAGAACTTCCTTTTCAAAGCAGACAGATAAGGAGTGTTGACATAAATGATGAAGAAACTAATGAAACTGATGAACCACAATTCATAGAATTGGAAGATGATGAAAAATCTCAGGAAGATCAAGAAAATTCTAGTAAGCAAACTGAACAAGAACAAAAAAATCCTTCCAGAATTGTTCAAAAGAATCATCCAGAGAGTCAGATTCTTGGTGATAAAAGTAAAGGATTTCAAACAAGAAGAAAACCTATTCAAACAACAGAGCAGACATAGGTTGCTTTCATTTCTATAAATGAACCTAAAATTTTTATTGAAGCTAGTGAAGAAGATAGTTGGATAGAAGCAATGAATGAAGAGTTTGATCAGATTGAAAAGAACAATACCTGGGAACTTGTTCCAAGACCTAAAAATAAAAACGTTATAGGCTTCAAATGGGTGTTTAAAAATAAGTTAAATGGGCAAGGACAAATTGTGAGACATAAACCAAGATTGGTCTGTAAAGGTTATGCTCAGGTAGAAGGAATAGATTTTTATGAAACCTTTGCTCCTGTGGAAATATTAGAAGCTATTAGAATGTTTCTTGCATATGTCTGTCATAAGAATTTTAAAATATACCAAATGGATGTCAAATTTGCTTTTATTAATGGAGAATTGGAAGAAGAAGTATATATGGAGCATCCTGAGGGATTTCAATTGTCAGAAGATTCTGATTATGTCTGCAAACTGAAGAAGGCATTATATGGATTAAAACAAGCACCACTTGCTTGGTATCATTGTCTAGATACATATCTACAACAACAGGGTTTCAAGAAAGGAGCAGCTGACACCAACCTGTACATAAAGTTAGAAGGTGAAGATATTTTAGTTGTTTTGGTTTATGTTGATGATATAATATTTGGAAGTAACAATTCTTAATAAATTCAATGGTTTGCTACTACAATGCAATTAGAGTTTGAAATATCTATGATACTAGAATTTCCTTATTTTCTTGGTCTGCAAGTGTGTCAACAATTAGAAGGCATAATCATTTTTCAAAGCAAGTATCTTAAAGAAATGTTGAAGAAGTTCAAGATGGAAGATTCCAATCCTTTTAGTACACCTATGGAGGTGGGATGCAAGCTTAGAAAATATGATTAGTCACCAGAATTTTATCAGAAATTATATCGCTCAATGATAGGAAGTTTATTGTACCTCACAGCTTCCAAACCGGATATAATGCAAGCTGTTGGTATCGTATGAAGGTATCAAATTGCTCCAAAACAGAGTCATATGTTAGCTGTCAAACGTATATTCAGGTAATTGAAGGGCACAATTGACTATGGTTTGTGGTATCCAAAGAATCAAAGTCTGCAATTAACAGCTTATTCAGATGCAGACTAGGAAAATTGCTTGGATGATAGAAAAGTACAAGTGGTAATGCATTCTTCTTGGGAGACTCTTTAGTTGCTTGTCTAAGTAAGAAACAAGGTTCCATTTCTTTATCTACCACTGAAGCTTAATACAACTCTGCTGCTACATGTTGTGCTCAAGTGGTGTGGATGAAACAAAAACTTGAAACTTTGGAGGTAAAATATGATATACCTATTCCTATTCTCTGTGATAATACTAGTGCGACTAGTATTTCAAAGAATCCCGTTCTACATTCCAAAACAAAGCATATTCCTATCAAATATCATTTTTAAGGGACCACGTGGCTAAAAAAATTGTTCAAGTAAACTATATTTTTTCCAACGAACAGATTGCTGATATATTTACTAAACCACAAGCAAAGGCACAATTTGAATATCTTCGTCAGAAGCTTGGTATAAGATATTTTTCCTCAATAAATTGACTCATTCAGTCAAGAGGAGTTGTTCTTCTAAAGAACACTGACATATGCGTGAAGAATTAGAGATGGATTTCTACTATGGAAAAGAATTCTTCTAGATATGAATTCATGCAGCTAAGGGAAGGAGTGTTTTCCAATACTAGCTCAGAAGGTGCCATGCATGCAGGGGGAGCTGTTCATATTCATCAGAATACCAGGGAATTTTTTTTTCCATTGATGTCAAAGGGGGAGAAGAGCAGTGGGTATACAGAAAAGAGCAATGGTTAAAGGAATAGTTATCTTCTCTTTTACATAGGGGGAGACTGTGCTCATCAATGAAAGTTTCCATCAATGACAAAGGGGGATATTGTTGGTCTAAGTTGAATAATTTGACATTGATGACAAGTTACAGGTCATTGCTATCATCATGAAAGTCAAACTATTGTCTCATGTCAAATAAAATTCATGGTTATAACTATTTGTAGAGTACCTATAAATATATTTTGTCTCTACTATATCTGGCGGATTTCTATCATATGACTTGGAGGTTATTATTTTGTGGATTCCTTTTCTTATAAAAACTGTGATGTACCCAGTTTGGAGTCCGGTCGTGGAGTTATCAAATGGTCATGGTATTTAGATATTGAAATGGAATCCGAGGTTGAGGATGATCCCGGGGGCTGGCAGAGCTTTGGCGAACCCCAATTCTGGAGGATCTATAGTCAGTTTATGTAATTTCCCTTTTTAATCAATTTATTAAAATGGCAAAATTTTCACTTTTTTCCCTAGTTCGACCTTTGACTAGTTTTGATGTCTAGGTCTCCAAATTGCTCCAAATGCTCCCAAATATTCAGAGAAGGTGTATGAATGATATTAGGACTTTATTATGATGTTTAAGGATGGTTTAGGACCATCAAAATACTTCTGAAAACCCTTTTAACATTCTTGGCAATGTATGGAATTTTACTAGCGATTTGGGGTTCGAATCCCCCTAGGGTAAATGTTGAATATGGCTCTCCAAATGATTTCAAAACCACTCGAATTTCTGAAAATAGGTAGAGGATGTCTAAGGGACAATATTAAGGTCTCATTTGCATCATTATTCAGTTTTTGAAGTCTGTTATAACCCTCTCCCAACAGCTACAAAATCACTAGTCTCGACCTTGGGGGAAATGGCATTAAATCTTCTTCAAATGGTATTAAACTCATAAAAAAGACTCCAAATGCTTAAATACTGAACATGAAACTTGTGCAGCTCATAAATTAAAGTCCATTAATCATAAATACATCATATGAATGATCTTCCATTCGAATACATCAATACATCATTGCTACACATCAAGATAGTGGGGAAATGACACCATTCTTTCATTAAAAATCAGATTTATACATTTCCACTTGGAATATCGACCTGAAACTTTCTGAAGATGAATAAAAGAGTATTTAATTCATATTAAAAAATAAATGGGGCATTAAAATCTCCCCCAAAGGGTACAATATCTCACCAAGTGCACAATTCCTCAAGGATCATGAATATGCCAAGAAATAGAAGAATGGTTGTAGAAGCAAGCTGAAAGAGATGTGACCATGATCTTCCTTGTAGCTTCAAACTGTAACAAAAGACTCCATTAAATATACAAATGAAAGTTATGAATGGAATTTCCAATTACCAACTAGGATGGGAATCTTTCACCCTCGAAATTGGTGCTAAGGCAAGTCTAGTAGCACTCCACTAGCTCTCCTCTCCCAAATGCAAAATGCAAATTCTAAAATGATCAAAAGCTACTATTCTTCTTTTTTCATGAATTTTATAAACTTATAAGGTCCTCCATGGGTTGAATTCCTTCCAAGATCTTCATGCCAACTCAAGTTGGGAAGAGATTCCCAAGTATGCCACTTGTCCTTCCAATTCTAGCCCTCTCCTTCCCCAAATTCGAATTGGTGTCTCTTTGGATGCCCTAACTCACTTGAGCGCCCTCTTGGAGGCTATTTTTAGCCATGACATGTCATATGTGTCAGATGTCATCCTTCGGGTTTGATTTGTGTCATAGGTGTCATAGCATCTTCATCATTGTTGTCATAGAGCTAGGGAATCTACCCCCAAGTGTCCCACTAGATCCAAATTGCCTCTTCCTCTTCCATGGTAGTTACTCTTCCTCTACAATTCGACCTCATTGACTCATTCCAAGTATTATTCCCTTCCAAATCATCTCAATAACATTGTACTTCTCATGGATTCGAATTGACAAGAGGAGGATGCCATGTGGCATAGAAAATATAGCTTGTGTAGGTCCCACTTCCTCCATGTGTCTTCATGATCAAATGCCACTTTGTTTTTCACTTTTATATATTTATTTATCTCCTTTATTAAATATTTATGCTATTCTAATGTCCACACATCATTTATTATCCCTCTTGTTTCAAATCCCAATGCTTCCACCCCCCAACCTAGGGAACTAGTAATTTTTCTTCCATGGCAATTATTTGACCCTTAACATCAATTTGACAAACTCTCATGAATATGGCCAATGGGCTTAGGCCATTGTGACCCAATGCAAAATTTGGGACATGACAGTTTAAACCCTGGCTCTATAAATCTTAAACTTCGTCTCTAAATCTGGCATAGTTTGAACATATTTGGAGAAGACACTAATAGTTTTGGAATTTTGGCAGCATTTGACAACCGTTGAGTATAGTGATCGAATGGTTATGATTGAACCTGGTAATTTCATCAGTTGTGTGCATTATTCCATTCTAATGAGAACTTGAACCGTTGGAAACCGAATGTATGTAGGGAATTACAATAGACGAATCCATGATGGGTGTCAACGATGCGTAGAGCAATTGATATAAGGGGAAGTGGATCGTAGGTGGTAAGAGAGAGTTTCTTTTGCTTAAAAATGAAAATATAGAGATCATAGAGATGCTGGAAATGTGTGGGACTCTACAGAGACATAGATGAATGCATGGGAGTTCATGGGAGTCTACAGAGCCAAAGGGAAATCCGTGGGAGTGTGTGGGAGTCTACAAAGATAGAGGTGAATGTGTGGGAGTGCATGGGAGCCTACAGAGACGGAGGTGAATGCGTGGGAGTATACAGAGGCAGAGGTGGATGTGTGGGAGTCTACAGTGACAGAGGTGAAGTAGGTATTGAAATTGTGGGTAATCGTTGAGAGAGCTTAGTAACAAAGTCTGGGGATTGGAGAATGTGTATGCAGATACAGAGATAGCAGAGGTGTGAGCAGAAAATTAGAAGAGAACAGAGAATTCATGAAAATACTGGAGAAAGAAGGTTGAATGCAGAGCTATGAAACAGTAAAAGAGAGAAGAAATAAAACTGACCTTGACATGAGAAGCATTGAAAAGATCAGGAGCGGGCTGATGTATAACAAGTTGATGCTTGTAGAGTTGGTGCTCTTTTCAGGTTGTAGCATGAGAGATTGATGCCTAAATTGAGTTGGTGCTCAATGTTTGTAATGTACATGATTTGAAGCTTGATTGACATTCCAAGAAGAAGAGGTTTTCTCCCTTTATGGGTTTCCTCGTATATCTGTGTCTCTTTTTGTGTTACTTGTGAATATGTTGTATGTTTTTCTACAATTTATAAATGAGATATTGCATCAACAGAACTTAAAGATGTCTTGCAATATTTTTAACTTTAAGATTAAGATTTGAAAGAAATTGATTCACCCCCCCCCTCTTAATTTCCTTAATTAAGTTCAACACTCCTTTTGTCTAAATCTAATCTGTGTCACCCAGGAAGTCGACAGGAGGACGACAAAGTTGACTGCATGGGTCGGGTTCTGCTATGGCAGAAGATAGCAATGATTTAGTCTGAACAATGAAACCAATATAGAAAAACAACCAGACAGTAAACAATTGCAAAAATATAGACAATGCTAATAAAAAAAAATGTGAGACGGGAATTGATAACGGAGAAACCCCTAAGGGTGAAAAATCCGGTTGTATTGAGCAGTCTTTGTAGGTTATCAGTCTCTTATGTTTGTAAGCAAAATATGTAGTGCTATTTGAAAGACTTTTTTACATGTACATAGGTCGAATGTAGGAACCGTACGGAACCAATCAAGCCTTCTCTGCTGGGACTTGTCTTATTGCAATCTCTTCTGGGACTTGTCTTATTGCAATCAAGAACAAGGAACCCTTTCATATTCGAGATTACATGTGTATATACAGATATGACAATGCTTGGGTGTCTACCTGTTGTGTTTTAGTTACAAAGAAATAGTTACAACTGAATAATAATACCTACCATCTTCTTCCCATTTTTTGGCTAGAAGAAGATGAAGAGACATTGTTGCCATGATGATGGCATTGTCCCGATGCCTGATAAATTTTAAGAATGGCGTCTTACATGTGAGGAGTAATCAATATTTTTGGGTATGTATGATGAAAAAATATTGCATAATATTGCATAGGTCGACTGAGTCGATGACTTAGTTGATGGTTCAACTGATCCGCAGGGTCGATTGAGTTAATGGATCCGACAAGGAGTCAAATTGGACTAGGCACTAGTCGATGGAGCCAGTTGATACTTAGGATGGATCAAAATACCCCCCTTAAGTGGAAATGGTCCCCATTTCCTAGTGCAGATGAGGAAACTTGCGCTCTAGTTAAGTGAGGGGATACTGCTTTCCTTGCGATGGGAGTTGTCCTACTTTGGCTACCTGAAACAAGGGAATTGTTTGTGTCCTTTTATGGTGTGCTTTCTATGCAACAATGGTGTTGACAACAAGGGGCTCTTGAACATCTGGATGGATGTCTTCTGGATATGTCGGTTGTAAGTCTATATGTTCCAATAATGGTGAAAAATATGGTCAAATCAAGTCCACATTGTCTTCTTTCTTGAGATGCAACCAGACCTAATCCCCAATCTTAAATGAATGAGGAATACGATGCTTATTGTTTCGAGCCTTGGATTTTTCATTAGATCGATGCAACATCTCATGTACTTGTTTCTAGATCTCACACACCTAATCCTTAAATTTGAGTGCCTTGTTGATTTCTCACTGTTTATGGTCAGTGTTGACCGAGCCAATCGGTCAGGTGACTAAGTCGATAGATGCTAAGGGTTAAACTCCTTAACAAAATTCAAATGGACTCTTGCGTGTTGAACTATGTGATGCTCGATTATAGATATGTTTAATATGCAGGAGACTTTCATCCCATGTTCTACGATGCATGTTGTTGTACATGTGCGGTAACTTGACCACTATGCAATTCACAACTTATGTATGTCCATCGGTCTGAGGATGGGACTCGGTCGACATAGATAGTTGTGTGTCAAGTTATTGAAAGAGTGTTTTCCAAAACATGGTAATGAATTAGGATTTGTGATCAAAGATGATTGTAGTCGATAAGCCATAGTGCTTCCAAACATGCTCGAAGAAGAGATAAGAAAATCATTGTGCTATTTTAGTCGTCTTTCAAGGAATAAGGATGGCCATTTTAGAAAATATGTCAACCACCACAAGGATTGCATCATGTTGGTGCTTGATGACATGACATCCAGTCAATTAGTCAAAGGAAATGGATTCCCATCGTCGAATGGGAATAGGCAAGGGTGTATACAAACCTTATCACCTATTCGATGGCTTGGTGATGGCACAAACCACACATGAATTGATATATTTTCAAGATCTGTATTGAGTGAAGGAAAGTAGAAATACTTCTAGAGCACTGTGAGAGTCTTTTACACTCCAAAGTGTCCTTTTTTTTGTTATAGAAATAGATTCCCATGGTCGAATAGGAACTGGAAAAGGTGTGTACAATTCATTTCGTCGATTAGGAGGTTTAGCAATGTCACAAACTACGCATGATCGAATGTACTTGTTGACGTCAGTTTTAAGTGAAGGCTAAAAGAAATACTTCTGGAGAATAGTAAGGATCTTTGCTACTCCAAAGTTTCCTGTAGTCTTGCTGCAGTGTGCGTCCCAAATGAGCTACTGTCGATGGTCACCTGTCAGTACACAAAGCTGTCCAAGCTTGTATAGCAAGGTGTCTTTCAAGAAATAGTCGGAGGTCGACTACTTGTCGATCTGAAGTTGTCTATAGACTGATGAAAATCCGTTGTCGTCCTGATACAACTAAGGACAAGTAGTGGTGTCATAACCATGCATATTCATCATTGTAAGAAGGAGAGTAATGGGTGGTTGACTCAAACAATCGGTAGTGACATTGGCTTTACCTTTTCGATACTTAATTACCAACTGAAATTGTTGCAGGTAATTAATCCACTTGAGTTGTCGATTTGTTTGTAACTTCGACTGGGACAAAGCGAACTGTAAAGGCTCATGGTCAGTGAGAATGACCATCTCCTTGCCAAGAATATGATGTATCCATTTCTTAAGAGATTGAACAATGGCGTACAGTTCTTTTTCATATGTCGAATATCTTGTAACAGTGTCGTTAAAATTTTCGGAATGAAAAGCGATTGGGTGACTAGATTGAGTGATCACTGCACCCAAGTCTTAGTCCGATGCGTCCGTCTCAATCTCAAAGGGCTGATGCAAATCAGGTAACACAAGTATTGGTGTAGTAAAAAGCTTGTGTTTGAGTTGCTCGAAAGCTTCTTGTTGTGTCGATGCCCATTTGATGACAGTTTTCCCATTTCCTTTGGTCAACTGATTCAAAGGCCAGGCTATGTGACTGAAGTTGAGTATGAATCGTCGATAAAAATTCGCCAAACCAGGAAAAATTCTTAGTTCATGAATGCTTTGAGGAATGGGCCACTCTTTAGGAATTTGCACTTCATTTGGATCGACGTGAATTCCTGCAGAATCAATTATATACCCCAAATATTTGATGTTGTTCATTGCAAAGGAACATTTGTCCATGTTCAAGTAGAGTCGATGTTGCCGGAGAGTGTCGAGGACTTGTCGAAGTTGTCCGACATGTTCTTCCCATGATCAACTGAAAATCAATATATCTTCGAGTTAGACAATGACGCATTTTTCGATGAAAGGTCGAAGAATGTCATCCATATACTGCATGAAGGTCACAGTTGCATTGGTTAAGCCGAAAGGCATGACTAACCATTCAAACAATCCTTCCTTGGTCTTGAAAGCGGTTTTCCATACATCTGGGGGATCAATTGGAATCTGATGATATCCCGACTTGAGTTCGAGCTTAGTAAATAATTTAGCACCTTTCAGACAGTCGATGAGCTCGTCTATCCGTGGCAGAGGGGATCTATTCTTTACCGAAATTTTGTTGAGGTCCTGGTAGTCGATGCACATGCACCAAGTCCCATCTTTCTTTGGAACGTGGACGACTGGACTTCCACAAGGAGAGGAGTTGGGTCGGATATGACCTTTGTTGATCAAATCTTGAATTTTTCTACGAATCTCTTCACTTTCAATAATGGATCTTCTGTAAACATATGCGTTAGGTAATGAAGAACCAGGAGCAAGTTCAATAGAGTGTTTTACCTATCAATGTAGAGGTACTTTGTCTAGCTCTTGGAATAGGTTCCGGTACTCACCATGAATATTGTCGATCTACTGCTTCTGTCAGGAGTTGCACTGGTCAATGAGTCGACTGGTTGCTGTAGTATTCCTAGGATGTTTCGGCTTAATCATGATAAATGCGAACTTCTGAGCATGGTTGATGGGATTCTTCATCTGTTTAGCAGATATTATTGCAACCGTTGGTGTAGGTCGTCTTTCTGGTATGCTGTACCATTGGTTTCAAATTCTTATAATCACCTTTTGAGGCCGTGACTGGTAACTTCCATGTCGATCCCATAAGTAAGGTTTCCCAAACAAGGCGTTGGCTACGGAGAGTGGTGCCACGTCGCAGAGTACTTCATCTTCAAAAGGATTAATGAAGTAGGTGAGTTTGCATTGTTGGGTGATCCTTAGTTCCTTTCCATCCTTCATCCAACCGATGTTATAAGGATGAGGATGTGGAGTGGTAAAAAGACCTAGTTTCTTCACGAGATCTTTAGAAACAAAGTTCTTTTGGTTTCCATTATCCACAATCAGATGCAATGGATTGTTTTGAACCCATATTTGTGTATGGAATAGACGCTCTTGTTCCTCCTCATCGACGATAGTCGAGGCTGCTAGAGTGTTTGATGTCAATTTCAAAAGGGTCTGTTGTTCGGGATTTCTACCTTATAGTGAGGATATGGACACTACCAATTGGGCGGGGTTTGACAGGTAAACACATTGATTATATTGCATTAGGTTACTGCAAAAGAAAGAGATTGGGATTGAGAGAAATACCTCTTTTCGATGGCTGGTCCTAGCTTTCGCTTGGGCTCTCTGATGAGTCCAATTTTCAAGTATATAATAAGCCTTTTTCCAAAGTCAAGCTCAAGCAATGGCGAAGAAACACACTCATTTGTGGAAAAAATGTTTTACTTTAATTATTTAATGAAGTTTTTTTTTATGATTATTCTTGTATGTTAAAATGCGTATTCAATAAACTAATTCTGTGGAAATCGAACGTGATTGAGTAGGTTCACGAGCATTAAAGGACAAACACGTAGAATACTGAGGATTCATGCAGCTCGGCACCCTGTTTCCTAATTTATAGAGAACGCACTCATGTTTAAGGGGAATCGGCATTTAGACAGTTAGTTAGGTTCAGCATTTAGAAATATATAAATATGGACCTCTAGGGTAGTGAGAGGTCTCTGCTGACATTTTTGGAGAACATTGTTTTGCATTTTTGCACTCTTGAGATACTTTTGGGTTACAGACCTTTGCGAAGACATGGATTTTATATTTTAATAGAAGATTGATGTTAATTCCCAGCCAGCGTTTATAAGTTTCTTTCTCTCCTGAGTGCGGGTTGGAGAGGGCCCTTCCAACACGTAAGTCAGGGGATTTCCATTTTCCAGGTATTTTTCGATTATGTGTTTTGCAGTGATGAAAATTTATATCGCATATGTGTTGATGTATATGTAACTTCGGAATGTATTTCATCTATGTATTTCATATATATTTATTGTACCCTTATAAGAGATGTGTTATTCCTCTATAACGAAGTGTCGTCATGTGGATTGACAAGTGTCTCAAGTGTGTGTACTTGCCAATGGGTTATTAGACCACCATGTGTGGGGTCGGCCCTAAAATATATATTATATTGTGGATGTATCTAGATAGACAAGTCGGCCCCATAGTGTAACTGGGCAAACAGGCTAGTATAAATAGAGATCGAGAGATCTCTATTTTGATCATTCGAAAAGTCACACTTCTCTCACTCAGAAAGTGGCGCACTAGTGAGGAGGAGGATCATCTGCTACTAGGAGACTATCTCAAGTGTATTTTGGTTGTACTTTGGTTGAGCCATTGCTCTCTCTATCTCTGAGGAAGTTGTGGGGTTTTTCACCTTAGGGTTTTCCCCACGGAAACTCTTTGTCTCTTGTCTCTCATGCTTTTGATTCTTGTGATGATTGACATGTTTGTTATGATTGATATGCATTGATATACTGTACATGTTATTCTCTCAGTGAAGATCCTAGAGTATTGTGAATTAATGCTCAAAATTGAACATGGTATCAGAGCTAACCTGAGAAGAAGACATTTTGCAGTGACAGAAACTTGAGTTTCTTGTTTATTGGGTTTCTCTCCACAGTGTTTGGAAAAGCAGTATAGTAGATTGACTCTACTCATCAAGGAGAATCTATCTGTCCAATCATAATTCAATTCTGAGCATTTTCAGATTTGGCCCTAAAACTTAGGGTTTCCACAAAAATAGGAATTTATGAAATCGGAAGACATAGTTGGAAGCTCCTTGCAAAAATCCAAGTTTAGAGCTTTGGATCGATATTTTTGGCTGGGTAGATCTCCGGGAAACTCAAACCCTAATTCAGGGCTCTCCCTAGTGAACTCGGGAGGACAAAAAGGAAAATCTGAAGGGTAAAGCTTTGCTGATCTCAAATTCTGAATACACCAGGATGATTAGCTCATCAAGGTGCATCTTTCTATCCTTTCAGAAAGTTGAAATTCACATTTTGAATTTTTAGGGTTTTTCCGACAAACCCTAATCCGGGACCAGATCCAGTTTTCAGCATTTCAAGTGGTAAGACCTAAATCTTTTCTATTTCCATTTGAAATACTCTTTAAGATGTCTCACCACACCAAGCTTGAGGATAAGCTTGAAGGGGCTGATAACTTTCAAGCTTGGAAGTATAGGATTGGGTTAATCCTGGAAGAGAATGAGTTGGACTCATATATAAAAGAAGACATCCCTATCCCAGAGGATGAAGAGGCTAAAGTATTGCATAAGAAGAACTTGGTCAAGGCAAAGAGAATCATTGATGATTCTATCAAAGACCATCTCATACCCCATGTGTCTTCTCTAAAGACACCCAAAGAGATGTTTGACTCTTTGACCAAGCTATTTGAAGGGAAGAACATAAATCGGAAGATGACAACATAAATCGGAAGATGACCCTGCGGAACCAATTGAAAGGAGTAAAGTTTCAGAATGGAGAAACCATTCAATCTTATTTTTTCAAGGGTATCCCAGATCAAGGAACAACTAGAAGTAGTGGATGAAATGGTGGAGAATGGTGAAGTTGTCATGACCACTCTGAATGGCTTACCTAGGTCATGGGACTCCTTCATTCAAGGAATCTGTGCAAGAAAGAAGTTGATTTCCTTCAATAGACTACGGGAAGAATGCTCACAACAAGAAGCAAGGCTTGTGGCACAAGAAGAAAATATGGGGAATGAAGATCAAGCTCTCACAGCTCACACCAAGAAAGGGAAGTCCAAGAGAGAGCCATCTCACTCCAAGAAATCTTCACATCACTTCAAAGAAAGAAGAATATGCTTCACCTGTAATGAAAAAGGACATATTGCCATAAATTGTCCCAAGAACAAGAAGGACAACAACAACTTCAACAAGAAGAAGAAGGGTAGCAAAAGAAGGTTTCATGCTCATGCTGTCGAGGATGATGAACCTCCCAAGAAGAAGGCTAGAGCAGAAAGTGATGATGATAACTCATCAAGCGAAGAAGAGTATGTTCTAATCTCTGCTCTCACAAGTACTATCTCCCATGGTTGTAATGATTGGTTAATTGACAGTGGGGCTTCAAAACACATGACTGGGTTTAAAGAATCCTTTGCTAACCTATCTGAACATGAGTCACCCCATAAAGTAAAACTTGGGGATGACTACCAATACCCTATCAAAGGAAGTGGTGAGGCCTCCTACAATCTAGACTCTGGGAAGTCTTTGAAGATGAAAGATGTTTTGTATGTACCTGGGCTCAAGAAGAATCTACTCTCCATATCCGCATTGGATACAAAAGGTATGAGGGTTGCATTTGTGGATGGCCAAGTCCTAATGTGTTCAAAAGGTAAAACTATTGATGATGCAGTAGTGATTCGAGAGCAAGAGGGAGGATTGTATAAATTGAAGGGACAACCTGAACATGCCATGGTACATGACTCCATGGAGCCAAGTGAACTTTGGCATAGAATACTTGCACATATGCACTACAAGACATTACCAATTGCAAGTAAGGCTATAGAAGGTCTTCCTAAAATCAAGACCAAACATGAAGGTGTTTGCAAAGGATGTGCAAAAGAAAGAACATTAAGAAGGCATTTCCAAGAAGTGAAAGCAAGGCAAAAGATATCTTGGAAATCATCCACTCAGATGTATGTGGTCCTATGTCATCCAGTTCTCTAAGTGGGTATGTTTACTATGTCTCATTTATTGATGACTTCTCCAGGAATACTTGGGTATACTTCTTGAAGAACAAAGATGAGGTGTTTGATAAGGTCAAGGAATTCAAAACCTTGATGGAGAACTAAACTGACAAGAAGATCAAAATATTCAGATCCGACAATGGTGGAGAATTCACCTCAGGTGAATTCAAGAATCCTTACAGTGATTCAGGGATTAAGAGGGAGTTGACTGCTCCTTATAATCCTCAATAGAATGGAGTTGCAGAAAGGAAGAAAAAAACAATCATGGAAGCAGCAAGGGCAATGCTGCATGACCAGGATCTACCTATGCATCTATGGGCAGAAACATCTAGAACAGTTGTATATGTGCAGAACAGAACACCCCACAAGATATTGGACAACAAGATACTAGAAGAGGTCTTTTCTAGTAAGAAACCTGAAGTCAACCATCTCAGAATATTTGGTTGTCCAGTATACACTCATGTCCCAAAGGAAAAGAGGACTAAACTAGATCCTTCAGAAAAGAAGGGTATCTTTGTGGGTTACAATGAAAGCTCGAAGGCTTATAGAATATACTTTACAGGGTTCAAGAAGATTGATGTCAGCAAGGATGAATATAAGTTCAAGGACAGGTAATCCAGGAAGCAAAGATCAAGAGGGAGCACACTCCAACAGCTCCTGTAAGGATGCAGATTTTCAGAAGGAGTTGACCATCTTCCTACATTCCACAATAGAAAGGTGTAGAAGAAGCTACTTTAGTAGCTCCTGCCAGGAAGCAAAGACTCAGAGGGAGTCCACCCAACAAACAAACAAAGATAAGTATTTCAATTATCATTTCTTGCCTATTTTTGTTTAAATAATATTATGCCTATGTTCCTAGACTTAGGAGATGTATTGTGCATATTAGAATGATTGCATTAATGAACAATATACTACTAATATGCATGTGATGGGTAAGTGGCCTATGGCACTGTACAACATTCCAATGCTACTTATCTAGAATGAAACCTCTTTGCTGACATATTGGGAGTAGTGCAAACTCTTAACAATGTTCTGGTAGAGACTGGAAGGCATCTAGAAAGTTGTGGAACATGGATAAATGTTGTATTGGAGCATTAGCTAAGATAACTACATGACATATTTATTTATGTGTAAAGAATTTGTTCTGAAAATTATGAGATGTTTCTAATCATGCAATTTAACTTTTTTTGTAGGAAAGACCGCATATCTTCACCTACAAAAGAAGGACTACAACATTTGTTCCAGCAACAAAGATATCTATTGAAGATATTGAAGTTCCCAGGATCTGGGATGAAGAAATGGAATGCCATGATCCGTCGATCATGAAGATGATGTTTGGGATGCAGCCCAAGACCTGACAGGGAGTCACATGTGTGCAGATTGAAGAAATCCTTGTATGGCTTGTAGCAAGCTCCGAGAATTTGGTGTGACACAAAGAGGAAGCTTGCTGCTGAGTTTGATATGAAAGATTTGGGAATGATGCATTATTTCCTAGGTATGGAGGTGTGGCAGAGTGCAGGTGGGATCTTCCTTGGTCAAGGGAAGTACACAGTAGATATCCTGAAGAGATTCGGGATGATGGATTGCAAGGCCATGGCCACACCTATGGAATCGAATATGAAGCTTCTATGTGATGCTTCATCTGAGCCGGTTGATGTCTCTATGTATTGTCAGATGATTGGGTCCTTGATGTACCTGACGAACACGAGACCAGATATGTGCGTTGCTGTTAACACATTGAGCCAGTTCCTGACGGATCCGAGGAGTGTTCACCTGGTTGCTGTAAAGCATGTTCTGAGGTACCTGATGGGTACAGTGGATTTTGGGCTCAAGTATGAAGCGAATCAAAATTTTAACCTGTAGGGTTATGTTGATTCAGATTGGGCTTGCAGTGCTGTAGATAGGAAGAGCACATCTGGATGCTGCTTCAGTATGGGATCAGGTGTGATCTCTTGGTTTAGTAGGAAGCAGTCCTGTGTAGCACTGAGTATAGCTGAGGCAGAGTATGTTGCAACCTGTTCAGCTAGTTGTGAGGCAGTATGGCTACGGAAGCTACTGCCTGAGTTATTTGATCTCCCATTGGATGCTACTGGTATCTTCTGCGATAACCAGAGTTGTGTGAAGTTGTCTGAGAACCCAATGTTTCATGACAGGTCGAAACACATAGAGATCAAATATCACTATATCAGGGATATGGTGCAGAGAGGAGCTGTGAAGCTCCCGTATGTTGCGACGGACGAGCAGATTGCAGATGTGCTGATGAAGCCACTAGACAGGGTGAAGTTCGAGTACTTCAGGGAGAGGCTTGGAGTTCTTCAGATCGAGGACACTTCGAGGAAGAAGTGATGGACACATTTGCTGAAGCCATTCCAAGCATGTTGGAAGGAGGATCCTTCACATGGCTGTGGATGTAAGCGTTGGATGATGAGCATCAGGATGATGTTCTAGTTTCTGCTTTGTATAATCAGTTGGATCATTTATATTTATATGTATGTATGCATCATGTTGGATGCTGGATATGATCAGTTGGATCATTTATATGTATGTACGCATCATGTTGGATGCTGGATATGATCAATTGGATCATTTATATGTATGTACGCATCATGTTGGATGCTGGATATGATCGGTTGGATCATTTGTATGTATTTTGTATATGCATCATGTTGGATGCTTGGACCATGTATCTGTATATGTATCAGGTGGATACATTGTATGATCAGGTAGATCATGTATATTGATATGTATCAAGTATGATCAGGTAGATCATGTATATTGATATGTATCAGGTATGATCAGGTAGATCATGTATGTTGATGGATACATTGTGTGGATCATGTATCTATGTATCAGGTGGATACACTATGTATGATGATATGTATCAAGTAGATACTTGGTGTGCATCAGATGGATGCATTGTATGATCAAGGTGATCGTGGATGACGAGCTTCTCCAAATGACATGCAGCAGGATGTTGCAGTGATGATGATCAGGATGATCATGTGTACATCAGGATGATGTATGGTGAGTATCAAATGATACTTTGTGGCCATGGATCAGGTTGTGCAGATGAGCATGTCTGGGAGATCCTATAGGTCGGAGTTGCGTACCTAAATAGCCTGGGATGCTCTTTCGAGACATTGCTCTAGGAGGACATGTAATTTGTGCCCTGGGAGATCTTCAGGTTGGAATTGTGTACCCATAACATCTTGAGATGCTCTTGTGAGGTTTTGTCCCATGGCATGTAATTTGCTCCTGGGAGATCTGGACAGGATGAAAAAGGCCTCAGATGCTTCAACCAGGTTTTGCCATGACCACATGTAATTTGCTCCTGGGAGATCTAGACAGGATGGAAAAGGCCTCAGATGCTTCAGTCAGGTTTTGTGGTGGACCACATGTAATTTGATCCTGGGAGATCTAGACAGGATGAAAAAGGCCTCAGATGCTTCAGCCAAGTTTTGTGGTGAGATCACATGTAATGTGCTCCTGGGAGATCTGACAGGTAGAGATGTGTGCTCGTAACAGCCTGGGATGCTTCAGCCAGGTTTTGTGATGGGTCACATGTAATGTGCTCCTGGGAGATCCTATAGGTAGAGCTGTGTGCTCGTAATAGCCTGGGATGCTGCAGCCAGGTTTTGTGACGCACATAATAAGTCCTGAGGATTCCACAGTATGGTTAGTGATGATGAAGACCTGCAGGTGGTGGGCCTACATCCAGTATGAAAAAGGACTGGATCTGTAGAACTTCCTATAAAGAGTAGAGTCAGAGATTGGTTGAGATAGCAGCAGCAGTGACGATGATGATGACGATGATCTCGAGAAGAAGACTTGTCTAGCAGAACTGTGTCGAGAAATACCTTCCTAGTTAAGAGGGAGTGTTGATGTATATGTAACTTCGGAATGTATTTCATCTATGTATTTCATATATATTTATTGTACCCTTATAAGAGATGTGTTATTCCTCTATAAGGAAGTGTCATCGTGTGGATTGACAAGTGTCGCAAGTGTGTGTACTTGCCGATGGGTTATTAGACCACCATGTGTGGGGTCGGCCCTGAAATATATATTATATTGTGGACGTATCTAGATAGACAAGTCGACCCCATAGTGTAACTGGGAAAACAGGCTAGTATAAATAGAGATCGGGAGATCTCTATTTTGATCATTCGAAAAGTCACACTTCTCTCAATCAGAAAGTGGCACACTAGTGAGGAGGAGGATCATCTGCTACTAGGAGACTATCTCAAGTGTATTTTGGTTGTACTTTGGTTGAGCCATTGCTCTCTCTATCTCTGAGGAAGTTGTGGGATTTTTCACCTTAGGGTTTTCCCCACAGAAACTCTGTGTCTCTTGTCTCTCATGCTTTTGATTCTTGTGATGATTGATATGCATTGATATACTGTACATGTTATTGTCTCAGTGAAGATCCTAGAGTATTGTGAATTAATGCTCAAAATTTAACAATATGGAAGCATTTGAATGATGTATTGATTCTGTAGTAATTTATAATATGTTCTGTAGTTCAGCAACACAGCTTCAGTAGTCCTATAGCTGCTTTCTTCCAATGCACATTTTAACCAATGATTATATATGTATTGGCATTACTTTCGAACGTCATGGTTTATATCTAAGGTTTATGAATGTTTTCCCATCATGATTAATTGCTTTGATTTCTTCATAATGGATGTGTAGCATGAGATGATCGCACTTCAAACTTAGTTTTGATATTTAAATGATTTGGATCAGAATTCTAGTTTTATGCACAAGCAGTTATAGACCTTGCTTTCTTTAATTTAGAATAGATTTGTTATGGAATTCCACTTTCACAAGCTAGATTCCCCATTCTGCGTTAGGTAAATTCATAGGATTATCTCTTCCACTTTCAACATTTTAATTCTTTAAAATAGATTTACTGCTTTTAGTGTTTTAAACTTTAAAATAGATTTACTGTTTTCCAGTATTTAATTCCATAGTATAAACAATTTTACATGTTGACTAGGCAACCCTTAAAACATTGATATTGATACTCAACCGTGACAAAGATTATCCTATAAGAGCACAGATAGTTCCTGCACCTCTAAATTTTGTACGTCCCCCAGGTTGATAATTAAAGTAGGCTCTTAGTATAGCTGCCCTCATTAGGCATCCATATTGGGAGCTCACTGCTCTCGCTTGATATCCTAATTGTTCTTCTGCTTGACGAACCTGCAACACAAAAGATACCTTCCTCGGGGTATCTTGACCATATAACATATGATGAAATTATAAAACAATTTAACATCAGCTATAATCAAGAATTAAGCCAAATAGACATACAATCCAATAGATATCTGATTTGGGACATGAAGGGTGTTTCGATCATTTTATTGTCAAAGAAACATGAAATCAATACAATATACCTGACGTGTAGAGATGTTTCTGCAACTAGATCTTGGGCTCCTGCTCTTCACTCTAACTTGGGACTTTCCTCCAGCGTAACAATGCTTAAAGCCTTTCTTCTAGGTCCCTCTCTCATGGATCCTCCTTGTATTTATGGGACAAGGTAGGCAATTTAGATTGAGAGGTGGTTGGATTGGGAGGTTGGGGGAGTTGCAAAACCAACTTCAACTAATCCCAATTCGTCAAATTAATATATTTTTGATTTCATCTTAAGATGTACGCAGGTTTCATACCACAAGAGTAGCGTACAGGAAGCAACTTTTGGGCTTTACAACAAGCGTTTACAACTTTTTGGGAGATGTACGCTGGTTGTCCTTGAGCAAAGTAGGGTAGAAACTTTTGGGCTTTACAACAAGCTTTTACAAATTTTTAGGAGATGGATGTTGGTTGTCCTTGAGCAAAGTAGGGTATTTTATCAAGGTATACGCTGCTATTCTATGCAAAGAGGGGTGTACATGTGGCAAAATCAGGAGAAATTGCAATCTTCGCAGGTGAGGAGTGTACTTCTGGCAACAAGTCATCCAAGGAAATCTAGCTCTTCAATCCTTTGTGTCCTTTTGTGTGATCTACAAGGCAAGGTGATCACGGGACGAAGAAGTGCAGATTTTCCCTATAACAGGGTCGTTGCTTCTGGGTCAGATTCTACTAGAGTTTTGTTGAACAAGTCGGATGTCAACACTTTTTCCAAAAATGTCTTCCGAGCTTTGCATTCAGACGTATCATGCCATGATGAATTGTGGTAATCACACCATTTCCCAATAGGAGGTTGTTTTCTACATTCCCTTTTGTCTTTCTGAGAATGATTTTTGCCATGATCTTGCTTTGGTGGAGTTGGCTGCGAATATATTGACTTGTCGAACTCGGCTAGTGCCTTCTTGTCGGGTGGTCGTCCTGTCGGCTTGGTCACGAAGCGTGCTTTTCCTTTCTGTTTGGCTTCAAGCTTACTGGCATAGTGGAATGCATCCGCAAGCGTATTGAGAGTCATAAATTCCATCTCCTATTGAATGTATAGGAACAATCAACTGACGTACTTCAGAACAAGCAATTTATCTTCTTCTTGAATGCCAAGTCTAGCCATTAGTCGTTAAAACTCGTCGGTGTAACTCTGTATGGACTGGACTTTCCATTGCCTTAGCTAATTCCACTTCTTATATTGTTTTTCAACATACTTGGGCGGGTAGAACTCCTTTCGGACATATTCGGCAAATTTCTCCCATGTCTCTATGGGGTCTCCACTTTTCTCCATCTTTGTCGATAGGATCTCCCACCAGTAGTGCACAGATGTTGACATATTTAAGGATGCAACGGTGATCTTTTCAGTTTTTGAGAGATGATTCACATAGTAATAGAATTCCAACTGTTGTACCCAATTGTCGACGAATTTCGCGTCAATATTGCCTTCTAGATTTAGTATGTCTAATCATTTGCACATTGAATGGACTGATTTTGTCAGATTTAGATCTTGTCGAAAATCCTCCTGATGTCCAAGCAAATCGTGTGAGAATCTCATTGAACTGGGTGAACATTTCAATTCGTTGTCGAGGGAGCGCTTGCTCTATGAGTTGATCTGTATTGTCAATTGCATGTCTATTGTTTGTTTCTCCTGCCATCTTCAAAGGTAGTGTCTGCTTGGATTGCTGAGTTTGCGAGCGTGTTTGAACAAGCATAAGTCAGGTAAATTCAATGGAAGTGTCTACGCACAACTTAAGCACGAACAATGCTCTTAATAAAGCTATGAATGAATGAAGCTCTGAGTAGCTCTGATACCAATGATCTGTACTCACCTAGGTGCATGATGGGGACAACAGTTCGATTGAATGAATCGATACTGTTATGGAGGAAGCATAATAATAAGCAAAGCAGGAAAAAAATTACGCACATAAACATACACACACAGAGACAATATGCAGGAATGAGAACTAATCTCTTATTTATTTTCACTCGGTTACTTCCCTATATATTATAGTATTTTACATGCTTAAATAGAGTGCTGAGAACGATTGGGTTGTTTTCCCGTTACGTTCAGTTACAAGAGAAGTTAGAACAGTTTCAAAAGTTGAACTGTTAAAGTCGAATGGAATACATAGATACAATGTATCATAGTTCGTCAGTCGCAAGTCGATGATGCATGTCGAAGTCGGTGCAGTTGATGAACTGGTCGAAGTCGATGACTTGTTGAAGTCGATGTTGGCATCCGAAAATAAGGCCAACTGCTGGGTGGATCAGTGCGCATCCAAAATGATCTTATGGTGGTGCTCACCTAGTGGTACACAAAGCTTGCTAAGATAGTACATCAACTTATCCTTCATGTTGTAGTCGAGAGGAATCAACTAACCTATATGGATTTGTCGATAAATTGAAGAAAATTCATTGTTTTCTTCATATAATCGAGGCTAGGTAATAGTATTATAACCATGCATACTTACACTGTAGTGAAGTAACTTGTGGTCGGATAAGGAAATCAGTTCTTGCATTGCCTTTTCCTTTATGATGCTTAATTATCAATTGAAAATGATGAAGGTAACTAATCCACTTAAGTTGTGTTATCGTATATAGCTTAGACTATGACGGAACGAACTGTAGAGGCTTATGGTCCATATGAATGACCATTTCTTTGCCTAGAATATAGTGTCTCCATTGCTTAAGAGCTTGCACAATGGTACATAGTTCAATTTCATAACTGGAGTACTTGCAAATAGTATTATTGAAATTTTTTGAATGGAATGCCACTGGATGACCTACTTGTGTGATCACGACGCCCATGTCATAATTAGATGCATCGGTCTAGATTTCAAATGGCTAATGCAAATCAGGTAGCACGAGCAGTGGAGCTGTACAAAGCTTGTTCTTTAGCTGCTCAAAATCTTGTTGTTGTGTTGTGGTCCATTTTAAAGTTGTCTTTCCATTTCCCTCAGTCAAATGATTCATTGGCTAAGATATATGGTTGAATCCCAACACAAATCTATGATAGAAACTTGTTAAACCAAGGAAATTCCTTAGTTCTTGAATGTTTCTTAGATTGGTCCATTCCCTGATGAATTGTATCTTTTTTGGGTCGACTCGGATGCCTACTGATTCAATCACATAGCCCAAGTATTTGATACTCTTAATTGCAAAAGGGAAGTTATCCAAGTTCAAACAAAGCTTGTGTTGTCTAAGAACATTGAGCACTTGCTAAAGCTGTTGCAAATGTTCATCCCATGATCTACTGAAAATAAAAATGTCAATGAGATAAACAATCACACATTTTCCTACAAAAGGTATCAGAACATCATCCATATATCTCATAAAGTTGTAGGTGTGTTAGTTAAACCAAAAGGCATGACTAACCATTCAAGTAAACCTTCCCTGGTTTTGAAAGTAGTCTTCCATACATCTGAGGACTCTATGGGAATTTGATGATAACCTGACTTGAGGTCAAGTTTGGTAAAGTATTTAACATCTTTCAACTAGTCAAGCAAATCATTTATTCTTAGAAGAGGATATCGATTCTTTACTAAAATTTTGTTAAGATCCCTGTAGTCAATGCGCATACGCCAAGTCCAATATTTCTTAGGAACTAGGATGAATAGACTTCCACAAGGAGAGGAGCTAGGTCAAATATTCCCTTTGTCAATCAAATCCTGAATTTGTCTACAAATTTATTCATTCTCTAAAAAAGACCTATAAACAGATGCATTGGGTAATCATGAATCAAGAATGAGATCAATGAAGTGTTTTACCTTGCAATGTAGTGGTACCCTAGCTAGATTTGTGAACACATCCTTGTATTCTTCAAGTACTCTGTCAACTTGTTGCTGTCAAGCATCATGGTCAGTGGCGAGTCATATAGTTGTTGTGATCCTACAAGAGTGCCTAGGTTTAATCATTATCAACATGAATTTATAAGCATGGTTGATTAGCTTTTTGGCTTGTTTTGTTGAAACCATCTCGACTATCAACATGGGTCGATGTTCACGAATGCCATGCCACTGATTTTGAATTTTGACAATCACTTTATGTGGTTCATATTGATACTTTCCATGGTTGTCCCCCAAGTAGGGTTTTCCAATCAATACATTAGCTACCGATAACGGTTCTATGTCACATAGCACCTCATCCCAAAACGACTTGATGAAGTAGGCAATATTTCATTGTCGGGTGATTATGAGTTCTTTTCCATCCTTAATCCGAATGATGTTGTAAGGTTGCGGATGAGGACTAGTAACAAGACCCAATTTCTTCACAATGTCTTCATATACAAAGTTCTTTTGACTACCATTATCCATGATTAGATGCAATGGGCTATTCTGAACCCATATTTGTGTATGGAATAGTTTCTTTCTTTCCTCATTGTCAACGATGGTCAAATTTGTGAGGGATGTCGAAGTCGATGCCAATAAATTCACGGAGTGATCTAAGTCTAATTCCATAGTAGCTTTGTCAGTTAGACCTGAGCTAGCGGTATACATATGTGTCAAGAATGTCTTCTAATATTTGCATTCAGATGCGTCATGAAAAGCTGAACTATGGTAATCACACCATTTTCCTGTAGGGGGTTGTTTACTCTACTTTGCCTTGTCTTTCTTGAAAGGATTCCTCCCATGTCCCGGCTACTGGGAATTTTTATGAGCAAGTTGTTTTGACTTGTCAAAGTTGACAACCGACTGAGTTTCTTGTTGAAAGGTTGGCCAATTGGTTTGGTTGGAAAGCGTCCTGTCTCCTTTCGTTTCATCTCAAGCTTAATGGCATAGTGGAATGCTTCTTCTAGAGTGATAATAGTGATAAATTCCATCACTAGTTGGATATAAGGAGCTAAAACACTAATATAGTTCAGAACAAGTAACTTTTCTTCCTCCCTAACACCAATTCGAGCCATTAGTTGATGGAATTCGTCGGTATAACTCTATACATTTGATCCTTCCATTGTCTCAACTACTTCCACTTCTTATATTGTTGTTTTGTGTACTTAGGTGGATAAAATTCCTTCCTGACATGTACAATGAATTTTTCCCATGTATCGATGGGGTTACCGTCTTCTTCTAATTTATTTGAAATATTTCCCCAACAACAATGTATAGAAGTCGACATCTTTAGAGATGTGAGGGTGACTTTTTTGGCCTCAAAAATTTAATTCATAAAGAAGTAGGACTCTAATTGTTGTATCCAATTACCTATAGATTCAACATCAATCTTCCCTTCTAGATTCGGTATGTCCAAGTTCATATGTACCTTAAACGGGATAGCCTTGTCAAAGGCATTTTTCGTCGGGTTTCTAACCGAATTCGATCCCAATGAATTGTTAAGATGAGCAAGAATCTCATTGAAATGATCATACATTTCAATTTGTTGTCAAGTGAGTGCTTTCTCTATGAGTTGTTCAGTTTTGGTACAAGGAGTTATGTCCTCGGTTTCACCTTCCATCTTCGTTCTAGGGATGCGAGTAGATAAATACTTAGAATTCGAAGGTAAAGGAAAGTTAAAAAACCATGTCTTAGAGTGTGCATGAACAGACCTAAGTTGTCTTAACTACACAAGTAGTGTGTAAGCAAGGCTAGAGAAGAATAGAGTGCTCTGATACCAATGATCTGTGTCTCCTAAGAAGTCAACGTGAGGACAACAAATTCAACTAAATGATTCGAGCTCTGTTATGGATAAAAGCTAACAATGCTTTAGACTGAACACTAAAACCAATATAGAAAAACAACCACACAATAAACAACTGCAAAAATATAGGCAATGCCAATCACATAGAAATGTGAGAGGAATTGATAATGGAGAAACCGCAAGGGTAAAAACTTTGGTTGTATTGAGTAGTCGTCATAGGTTTTTGGTCTCTTAAGTCTGTAAGAAAAATATGTAGTAAGTCGAAAGACTCGTTTACATGTATAGAGGTCGAATGCAGGATTTCGTAAGGAACCAATCGAGCCTTCTCTTATGGGACCTGTCTTAGTGCAATCAAGAATGAGGAACCCTTTCATATTTTTTTTACATGTACATATACAAATATAATGGGTGCTTGGGTGTCTAGCTAATGTGTTTTAGTTACAGATAAGCAGTTACAACTAAATAAGAAAACTAACCATCTTCTTCCCATTTTTTAGCTAGAAGAAGATGAAGAGACAATGTTGACATGATGATGGTTTCTTTCTGATTCCTGCTGACTGTTCAGAATGTCGTCTAACATGTGAGGAGTCATCATTGCCACCATGCATGTATGATTGATGAATCTTGAATAAGATTTCATAGGTTGACTAAGTCGATGAGTTATTCGATGGGTTAACTGATCTGCAATGTCGACTGAGTTAGTGGACCTGAACAAGGACTTGACTGGGACTAGACACTAGTTGATGGCGCCAGTTGAGTCTTGGGATGGATCAAATTCACTTGCAAAATCTAAGCCAAAATATACACAAACTTAATCACTACATCCATTATAGGTGCTACAATAATCATGTGTGCCTCTAAGATAACGAAGCACCCATTTCATTGTTTCCCAATGCTCTCTACCTGGATTTGTCATGTATCTACTGGAAACATCAATTGCATGTGAAATATGTGATCTTGTACATACCATCGCATACACTAAACTTCCTACTGCACTAGCATATGGTACACAAAACATATAATATTTTTTTACCATGTTTCATGTCTCTGTGTATTTCTATTCCTAAAATTTGTTTTGCAGCTCCTAGATCCTTCATATCAAACGCCCTAGCCAATTGATCCTTCAACCAACCGATCTCAACCATGCTTTTGCTTGCTACAAGCATATCGTCAACATATAATCCTGAGATAATGAATATGCCATTTTTTAAACCTTTGAAATAAACACAACGGTCATACTCACTTCTTGTAAAATTTTGGCTCGCCATGAAGGAATCAAACTTCTTGTACCATTTCTTGGGAGACTGCTTTAGGCCATATAATGACTTCTTGAGATTGCAAACAAATCTTCTTTTGCAATCTTGAACAGATCGTTATTGATATTCCATATATATTTTCTCATCCAAATATTTGTTAATGGTGATTTTGTGGGTAGTAGGATCCCACAATATGTACCCCTTAACTCTATCATCAAAACCAACAAAGCTATACTTCTTTGATCTGGGGTTTAACTTAGAACGATGTTTTTTGGGAATAAGAGCATAAGCATCACAACCAATTTTTTTGGGTAGTAGAATTACTTATATAATATATTAACAATGCAAATCAAAGATGTTAGAATCTATTTTCCTATTTTAATTTAGAAATAACAGTTACAATAAATCTAGAATTGTGTTGTATATTTATAATTGAAATAGTTATATTTATATCTCTAAACAAATAACTAAAACTTAGTATTTTTAAATAGGCCCAACGTATGAAATTATAGGCTTTATCATTTTATTTTTCAGAGGGTACTTAGGGATTAACACAAATGTTAACCATCAATTTTGACAACTTTGTAGCAAGTGATGTTGTAAATTTGTCTTCCCTTGATATTTAATAGATATTTGTTTTGAGTAAATATTTAAAGTAATGTTGAATTGTGAAGCATCGTAATGAGATTTCAAATCTAAATCAATATGAATCGAATGTGTGACCACCCAGTATGCACAAGGTGTTCACTTGACAGAAGACATCATCAATCAACCAAGGACCTTCTAGGCCCCCCATCCAAATCAAGCAGTCTTCTGCTCCATTGCATGTACTTTGCACCTCCTTTGTCACGGTCAAAGAAAGGTTGTTTGTAAAATTTTGACAACCATTACATGTGTAAAAGAGATATACCGATTGAGTCACTCATATTATGGCACCTTTGGAGTGTTTTTTTAACCTAGTTGAACTTATATCCTTGTAATCATAGTTCAACATGGTTTTTTCACTCACACCTCCAAAGCCAAAGTGTGTGTTATAATGTAGGTGTCTTAGGTTGGTTTCTAAGTTCTTATGGTCCGATGTCAAAATTAGTTAGTCACCATGGTCCTATCATCATGCATGGCCTATTTGGTCCCTTGGAGAAGCAAAAGTGACAAAATACTATGTAAAAAACACTTGAGGGGGTCAAATATCAAAAAGGGGATATTACTAGCGCATTGCCCCCTCAATCAAGAGCATATATGGGTCTCCCCTCATCCAAGGGAACAAGGTGGCACCCTTACCCACCTCATGATTCATATCCAAGTTAAACATTGACATGCTTGAGTCATATCCTACAAATTAGGGCACATTCTCACCTTCTTTTGGATTTTAACTCCACATGTGGCCCCTCTATCTTGAGTTAGATGGAGAAGTGGCACATTAGGTTTTGGAGGCTTAGTTAAAGCTGAGTTAACTTCTCAGTTTGCTCCATTTGATGAGTAGAGGTGGCACATTAGGCTCAAATCACTCATCAAATTTCTCCAGTTCTCCTCCACATGGTGCATTAGTGTTTTGGAGGGATCAATTAGGGTTTTTAAAGACCTTCCATGTGTCACCATATCCTTAGTCATGCATGAGCTCAAGGGGGGTGAATTCTCTCCTCCTTGTGCTATTTAAAGAGTCCTCTCCTCTCATTTTTGTTCTTGGTTATTGTTGGAGGTAAATTATTGTAACAATATTTCTCTCTTTAAAGCGTTGTATGGGAATAAAGTGAAGGATTTGGAGGCTACACCAGATATATTATTGTATGGTATATGTTCTTCTCAACTTATTTCATGATTGTAGCTGGTTTTCTTTAGTTTTTTTTGTACTCTTTTCTTGCGTTGCATGTTTGGCCATTGAAGGGTATTGCTACTCATTTGGCTTAGATACTTCTAGTGCGATTGTATCTTTGTGATAGGTTGCTTCAAAGAAGGTTATTGATAACTTCTTTCCTAGTTTGGATGTGGTTGCACTAACCTCTTTCAATTAGACTACATCTTCAAGCAATAGGAAGAGAATATCCATCTTCTTGTACAAACTCTTCATTTGCGGGTTAACCACAAGCTCGAAGAAGGACATAGCATGCATAGGGATTCCATTTATTTTGGATCTATTCAAAGAAATACATTGCTATACATAAGATCTGATTTCCTCCATTGGTTGTTCTAAAAAAGGCTCACTGTTCTCTTCCTTAACGCTCCACTTATCAAAGAAAATCTTAATAATTAGTTATTTTGTGATATATGATTAGTTAAGATACTTGATTATCAAAATTGAATCTTACATTAGATATCATATGATCATATATATCTTAGGCATTTTCATATCATTCATATCTAATTTTAGATTTAAGATTAAATATTCTAGTGCACACGTTAAAATCATTTTCAATATTGCACCTAGTTTCAAAAGAGAATGCAATTCCATACTTGCACATCATTGTAAAATAGTTGTAAATAGTTATTTTGGGTACTTGTGTCATATTTTAGCTCCCTTCCCACAATCTGGATGAATTTGGATGACGATATCATATAATGATACAAACCCTTACTTCTTCTTAGATTTGTAGTTCTAACATTTCATTTTACTATCTTGTAGTCTAGCAATTTTTTGTAGGACAACCCCCCTTTTTGGAGGGGTCAAAGAGCTGACTTTAGAGTACATTTATTATTGGTTTTGTATCTCTAATTTGTAGGTGTCTAACCACAAAAAAAATTCCAAGAGGCATCCCGGACCAACCATCATCCAAGACCCCAAGGTGTCTACTAAACAAAGCACTTAACTCACAGTTTTCCCATTTCCACTTTCTAACTTTTATGTAAGCCTAATTGTTGGCCATAAGGACTAACAATAGGAATTTCTAAGGGATTCAAAGCCCATTGTAACACATCAGGTAGGGTAGTGGTGTCAAATCCTCCCTACCCCCCTCTCCACGTCATTCTGGTGCATGATTTTTCTTTTCCTTTTTTGCTTAGCTTAGCATAGTTTTTATAATTTGCTTTAAGTAGTAATTAGATCACATTTTATTTCAATTGGAAAATATATTAATTGCAAGATAATTTATATAATGATTCAATCACTCATGCATTATTCAATTAATTTCATCTAATAATTAATCATAAAAAACATTCCAATTAATTTCACATTAATTAAAATGAAAATCAACCCTCCCTAAAGACATAATTCCGATGTTTATAAACACCATAGATTTGTCACTTATGGGAAAATTCTACAATGAAAGGAATCTATTAGGTAGTGATCATGGGGACCTATCAAGCTACACTATCGATTGGTGTCAATGTTGAACATGCCCCTACGACTCTGATTTAGTCCCCTTCTCGTGTAGTAAAACACTTGATATCCTGACTTGTTTCCACGCACCTAGCATATATTTGAAATCCCACTTTTCCCCTTGACAATTCACTTGTAACAAGTAGTCGATCCCTGCACCAAGCAAGTTCACAATTCGATGCACCTCCATTTAACAAGCAAAGTCAATCCTTGCTTCAACGAGTTCACAATTTGACTTTGCATTTGCTTTCTAGTAATTATATAACACTTCTTTTTTTTGCTAGTAAAGTAATCTATTAGTGTAGCTTGCGAGTATTGCATATTCTATAGTTGTATCATTTTTGCTCAATAGTAAGGAACTGGTCTTTATTTCATACATGTGGAAGCTTTCAATTACTTGCCAAGTTATATTGTTAGGTTATTTTCCTAGTTTTATCAACTCCTAAGTCACCTTTTCCAAGGTGACCATCCTAGATTTGTATAGAATCTACCTCCCTTGGCTTTTGCTTAGGATTTGGCCTAAACATAAGGTGTTGAATGATATGGTGACAATGGCACCCAACTTGTCGACTTTCCCCCAAGTCTGCTCTCAGTGAGTTGAGATTTTTCTCACGTTCTACGCGGCAATTGAACACACATTTTAAACTACACCTTAATTTTAATAAAGACTGGTAGCCTCATGCTTTTATCAAATTTTTAAGTAATAATAAATTAGTATTTTTATTTATTCAGTGAAAGAGTAAAATAATTATGGTTTTTTTATTGTTTTTAATTTTTTTAATAATTTTAAAATATCCTAAGTTTTTATATGGTACTTTTAGGTGTCTTCATATTAAATTACAATATCAATGTATTTGTTATAATATCAAAATTTATAATATCTCAACACTATATACACCTTATTCTATTTATAAAGGTAGTTACTATATATACTTTATAAGTGGCAGGCGTTATGCCAAAGTAATGGTTGAAATTGAAATTGATATTGGTCTTCCGGCAAAAGTAGAGATTGTTTGGGGGCAGCGGACTTGGAAGCAAAGGATTGATTTTTTCAGAATCCCTTTTCGCTGCTTCTTCTGTCGGGAAACATGACATATCCAAGCAAAATGTCCTCATAATAAGAAGATGCGGTCTCCTGTGGTTGGTTCCAAGGATTTTACACCACCGCACTCTTCTTTGCAATTTGGCCCTGGTAAGTGTAATACTGCTCCTGATTATATTTATACTGGTGTCTCAAAAGATGATATTGCTTTGGTTGAAGTTGTTGAGAAGGAATTAGATGTTCGAATTGCGTCTGGGGAAGTTATCTTGAGACATGGGACTCCTTCGCCTTTAATAGAGACTCAACTAGTAACCTCTGTGTTTGTGGAGAAGGAGAAACCATTTGTTGCCCGCAGTCTTTCTTTTGATTTAGATTCAGCTGCTTTTGGAGAGGATGTCCGAGAGGGTTCTACTTCTGCTATTGTCAATTGTGTTGAGCCTCAGGTGCTAGTTAGGCAAATTTCTCCCTTTGTTGCTGGTTTGGGGACAGGACTTCCTAGGGTTCAGAATTCTTTAATTTCAGATAGTGGGGTTTCTGAGATTGGGGAAAATTGTGGTTTTAATGTTGATGGGGTTTTGAAAACCCTAACTCCTGTTCCCTCTTATTCTAAATTTTCGGTTGCTGATTCAGATGCACTTCCCCTTCATTCAGTGAAATTTCAAAATGTTACTATTTGGAGGGGGAAAAAGAAGAAAGATGGAAATAGGGGTAAGAATTGTTCGGATTTGATCCCTCCCTTGGTGTCTGGTCGTTTGTTGACAAGGGAAACTCGTTCTTCTTCTGATGAGGGTCTTAGAGCAAGGTTGCCCTTCACTTTTGGTTCTTAATGCTTTTATTATCTTTGAACATTCGGGGGTTGGGGAAGGTTGCTAGGGCAAAGGCCTTCTCTAAACTTTTTGCTGCTATTTTCCTGGGTATTGTATTACTGCAAGAAACTATGTGTTCTAGTGATGTGGCTATTTCAAAGTTAGGGGTTTTTTTACCAAGTTGGGAAGTCGCGGCTAGCTATTCCAATGGGCTTTTAGGGGGATTGGCAGTGGCATGGAACCCTGCTCTATTCTCCTTCAAAGTTTTTAATTCTCCCTAGGGTTTACTGATGGAGGGAACTTGTATTGGTTTGAATTTAAAGTTGTCTATCCTAAACTGTTATGCCCCTTATGTTGACAAGAGGAATTTTTGGGAGGCTCTGGTTCTATCTAGGATTCTAAGGTTAAAAAATTCGATTATTGCAGGTGATATAAACTTTACTAAATCATCTTTTGAAATATGGGGTTCTGTGGCTAGAATGGATCCTATGGCAGACTTTTTCTCAGATTTTTTATGTGGTTATGACTTGGTGGATGTGGTTCCAGCTGAATTACTTCCAACTTGGACAAATGGTCAGTGTGATGATGCGGGTGACCATAAGAGGCTTGATCGGTTTCTTGTGAAGTCTTCACTGCTTAGTATTTTTCAAAAAACCCGTTCATGGGTCCATGAAGTGAAGTTTTCTGATCACTGGCCAATAGTCTTTCAATTTGAAGATTATGGATAGTTCATGGCTCATGGAAAAAGATTTATGTGAGATGGTTAATGAGTTCTAGATTAATGCCGATATTGAAATTTTAAATCCAGTTGATTATTTATGTCACAAGATGAAGAAGCTTAAAGAAGTGGTTATTGAATGGATTAAGGCAAGGAAAAAGTCAGATGTTGCAGAATTGAAGGAGTTGGAGCATTGTATTCAGGATGCCTTTGTGTTGAATTTCGATGGTACTTTGAATCAGGATGATTTTGAAGTCTTAAATAAATATGAGAAAAAAAAGGAGGAATTACTTCTCATGGAAGAAAGGGAGTGGAGTTTAAAGAGTCGTGTAGTGTGGATTGACCATGGAGACAAGAATACTAAATTTTTCCACGCTTATGCTTCTGCTCGTAGGAATTTGAAAATGATCTGGGATATCAGTGATGAAGCTGGTAATTCTATTAAGGGGTTGGGCTCTTTAAGTGCTGAAGCTATGAGGTATTATGGTAAAATTTACAGAGATGAAGGTGGCTATGACCTTTTAGACCAAATCTGGTTGGCAAGACTTTACCCACGGTGTTTTGGTGAAAGGGAAGCTGAAGAGTTGGGGAAGGAGGTCTCGTTGGAAGAAATTGAGAAAACCCTGAAGATTTTTGCCAGGGAGAAAAGCCCTATCCCAGATGGTTGACCGGTGGAAGTGTATGTACATTTCTTTGATGTAATGGGGAAAGATATCCAGAATCTAGTGGAATTTACTAGAGTTCATGGGTTTGTCTCTGGAGCTCTCAGTTCTACATTTCTCACTTTAATTCCTAAAAGTAACAAGCCAGCTACTTTTGGGGATTATCAACCTATTGCTTTGTGTAACCTAATCTATAACCTCATCTCAAAAATCATTGCTCAAAGGCTTAAGAATGCTCTTTCTTCCTTCATCACTCCAAAACAGTTCGGTCTTTTAAAGAATAGACAAATTCATGATTCGATTGGTCTTACTCAGGAGTTGTTGCATATAATCAAATCCAGGAAGTTGAAGGCACTGTTATTAAAGATGGACTTAGAGAAAGCTTATGATCGTGTCAATTAGACTTTCCTCAGGTTGGTTTTGATTCAAATTGGTACTCCTCCTATAGTGCAGAGCTGGATTATGGCTTGCATATCGACTACCAGCATTGCTATTTTGGTAAATGGGAATCCTACCTCCTTTTTTCAATGTTCTAGAGGGATTCGGCAGGGTTTCCCACTCTCCCCTCTTCTATTCCTATTGATCATTGATGGTCTTAGCAGATTAGTTCAGGAAGCTAAAGATATGGGGCTAATCAAAGGTACCAAGATGGGAGATGGGTGCTTTCTATCACATCTGCTATTTGTTGATGACGTGCTACTTGCTGGTATTGATTCTATAACAAAATGGAAGGTTTTCTTTAACATCATCAACTTCTTTTGTAAGGTCTCGGGGATGAAGTTCAGTATTTCTAAATCTTTTTTTTATCAGTATAATGTGGAAGAAGCCAGAAGAAGAGATATTGAATCTTTCTTACCCTACAAATGTCATAATTTGGAAGATGGTATAAAATATTTAGGTTTTCTATTAAAATATAATTCCTATCAAGTGAATGATTGGAGATGGCTTATTTGCAAGTTTGAAATCCGTATCGACCATTGGACATATCGACTTCTCTCCACTGGAGGCATGCTCGTCTTAGTGAAAGCGGTCCTCTCAAGCATTCTCGTTTTCTGGTTATCATTACTGGAGATACCGGTCTATATTTTAAATATGCTCAGGAAACTCATGTTCAGATTTCTATGGTTCGGTAGTACTGAAGGTTCAAAACTAGTGATGGTGAGATGGGAGGTTTTAGCACACCCAAAAATGTTTGGAGGCTGGGGAATCAAGGATATCAGTATTTTTAGCAAAGCTCTACGATTGAAGAGTCTTTGGAGTGGTCTATTTAGTGATACTCTATGGTTGAAGGTTCTTCATCTTAAATATATCAAGACAGACTTAATTAGTTGGTTGAGGAAACCAAAGTCTGTTAATGGGCTGTTGTCTCCAGTTTGGAGAGGTTTTCTAAAGGTTTATGATTGGATTGCAAGCGACATTTGTTGGCAGGTAGGTGATGGAAGCAGAATTCTTATTGGAGTGGATCCTATTCTTGGAATGGAGGAGGCATTTAAGCTTTCTGACAGTTTGATTTCACGGCTGAACTCTTTGAGATTCTCTACATTGAATAAAGTTAGAAATTGCAATCCTAATAATCGTTCTATGAATGGATGGTTAAATGCTACGGAGATGGAGCTCACAGGTTAGTCTTTTCAGGAATGGGAATGCTACATATTGGCTTTAAGATCGACTAGAATAGTTTTATCTGAAGATTCTGATAAAATTTTGTGGGTTGGTAATTCAAAAGATGGATGTGTTACGGCAAAGTCTACATATGATAGAATGATTCAAGATGTCTGCATCTTTCCTAGACATTGGTGGTATTTGAAAATATGGAAGTGGTCACTTCCACTTAAGGTTAAATGTTTTTTATGGCATGCTCTCAATGACAGCTTAAAGACTTGGGATAACCTACTCAGGCGTGGCTGGAATGGACCGAATTGGTGTTGTTTGTGCAAGCATAGCTCTAAATCTATAAACCATTTATTCATGAAGTGTAGATTTATGCAAGAAATCTGGTCTTTATGCTGTAAAGAACTTAATTTGAATATGGATTGGGGTGAGATGGATTTTGTCTCAGGTCTGCTCAGTTGGGTTAGGGACTATAAAAAGCCTCTGTTTTTACCTATCTTTGTCTCCTGGGTCCTTTGGTATGCTAGGAATGAAATGATCTTTCAGAATAGTTTGCCAGTGGTTGAATTATGTGTGATGACTGTTCTTAAGATACTCCAAACTTTTTAGGAGGAGGAGGATTCTAAGAGAATTGAGAGAGATAGTTTATTCTCTTACAAGATATCTTAGCCGGTTTTATTTTTTGATGGGGCGGCACAAGCGGGTATTTGTGCAACAGGTGGAGTCATTTTCTTAAATGAAGGTCATTATTTCTCCCTACATCTTAATGGAGGCAGAGGGACTAATATGAAGGCAGAGCTGTTGGCTCTTTGGGTTGTTCTAAAAGTGGCAAATATCTTTGGTTTGGTCAATCTCAAAGTTTATGGAGACTCACGGGTGACCATCAAATGGGAAACAAATGAATATAATATGAATATTACTACTATCAGGAATTGGGGTCTTAGAACTCATCATGAGATATCTAGACATGAGCACATTACTTTTGAGCATATATTCAGAGAACATAATTGTCTTGTTGATCAACTTTCTAAACAGGCACTTGAAGGGACAGAAGGCTTTTTGTTTTGGGAAGAATGGATGGATTCCTGTCTGCTAGACAGGGGTAACTTTTTCTTTTTTTAATTTTGGTTCAAACTTTTGTAAATGATGTAAGACTCTTTGAGAAGTCTTTTTGATGGGAAAATTCCTACTATGTATAGCAGATAAGCTTGACGCTTTTTTGAGATCAAGATCACCTGATGGCATCTTGAATTTTCATTGTACTTGAACTATCATTGTACTATTTGATTCGGTTTGAATAGCAATAGTACGATTTTTTCCGATGGAAAAAAGTGGTACTATATACATCTTGTAATTTCACTATTAGTCTCTACTCATGGATTTGTCGAAATATTTGTTTTCAACATTATTATAGGAAATACAATATTAGCTTCTTAAGCCTAGTTTCCATGATGTATAGCCCAAATATTCATACTGAGAAGGTTTTGATTTAGATATTAGTTTGTAATTATATATATATATATATATATATATATATATATATATAATTTCATTTCAGTATAGGGTGAAAAATATAGTTGGCTCTCCTGTTGTAGGTTGGGTGGCTGGGGTGATCGGTTGTGGCTATCCCCACCTAGAATCGACCCACGACTTGTTATCTCAAGGCACTTTTGCCTCTTACATTGGTTCGTCTAACTGTATGAAAATAGTTGTGATCTTGAGCACCTGAGTGGGCCTAATGGTTAAGAACATGTGCTATCTCCGTGGAGGTCACATGTTCAAAACCGGCAGGGGGTAGGGTTGCTCATTGGCCCATTGTGAAGGGGCTTGAAGGGTAGGTGACCCCTGGGACAGAGGCTCTCCCCTGGGATAAAGGGTCTCGGGACGTCTCGACCCCTGCTGACTCACAAGTTTCTGGTAAATCTGGCTTGCGGGCTGTTGGATATACCCTTGGGAGGTTTCCCTTCCCATGGTTTAAAAAAAAAGTAAATAGTTATGATCTTTTAGAGGCAATTTTCAAGTTTAATAAAGTTAAAACTATGAAATCCCATATTTTAAGGATTAAATAATGTATGCATATATTTAGGGATTAAATCATGCATGTAAAGATTAAAACTGGGCCAAAACACTCTATCAAGTTTTTCAAGCTTTCTATGGTCAAAATACCATACCAAGAGTCTACATTACCATCAAATGTATCAAGTTTTTCAAGCTTTCTATGGTCAAAATACCATACCAAGAGTCTACATTACCATCAAATCTTCTACAAAGTGTTATCTAGATGGATATAGTTCTGATTAACTATGAGCACTTAGATGTAAAATATTTGATGTTTTATGTTCTTAGCCTATACTATTATTAGTCCCCGCTCCGCAGGGATTATAGCGATCGGTTGGTCGCCAAATCTCTTTGACCAGCATTGGTTGCAAATATTGTTACCTAATGTTTATTAAAGTTTTTCAAATTTGTATTATTAAAATTAATTTACTAAAACTTAAAAATATTTTTAAAAGTTTTCAAAATTATATCAATTATTTTTGTGATTGGTGCCGTACAAGAATTTGACAATTTTCCCCTGGTGTGCAAAATAATTATTGAATTAAAAAAATAAGAAACAAAAAGTATAAACTTGCCAAGTGTTGTCAAGTATTTAATACAACCTGGAAACCATCATTCATTCATTTAATATGATATATCGAATATTTGACAAATGTTTATGACATACAACACCTGGCAAGCATCATTCATTCATTTAATATGATATTCGAATATTTGACAAATGTTTATAAACTAGCCTAGAGCCAAATCCTAGGTTCTATCAAGCGCCGAGAGGGATCAAATCTCTGCTCAAGTATTGCACTCAAGGAGCTATTCAAGGAGAGCTAGTAAAAAGAAATTACTATAGCCGACATACGATCTCCCTCATATTTACTTTTTACTTTGTATTATTCTTTTTTGTTTATGGCCGACATAATATTTATTACTTTTTACTTTGTATTATTCTTTTTTGTTTACTTTGTATTATTTTGTTACTTGACAAACACTCCACAAACTTTACAAGATCTCCCTCATATTTACTTTTTACTTTGTATTATTCTTTTTTGTTTATGGCCGACATAATATTTATTACTTTTTACTTTGTATTATTCTTTTTTGTTTACTTTGTGTTATTTTGTTACTCGACAAACACTCTAGAAACACACACATGTTACAAGATCTCCCTCATACTAGGCTGTAGAGTGCCTCTCAGCGCAAAAACCACTCAGGTCTTTTCCATCCACTCGAGTCATAAATATGGTGCAGCCCTGCATCTGATTGCAATAAAAAATTAGTTTAAACTGACATAGTAGGTCTACCAGGGCTATTTGCATCAAAGTAAGATATCATTTCATATCAAACTAAGATATCATCTCATATCTAAATCCTAAAAAATTAGTTTAAACTGGCATAGTAGGTCTACCAGGGTTATTTGCATCAAATTAAGATATCATTTCATATCAAACTAAGATATCATCTCATATCTAAATCGTATCTGTGCAATGACTACCTTTGTAATTATTGGCACTCACTGCCTCAATTACTAAATAATCAATGAATACTCAATTACTAAATAATCAATGAATAGTGAAGACTGAATGTGAAGTTTAATGTCTTATCCAAACCTGGTAGCATGCCCATTATTCCCCTTGACTTCATGGGGCTATTGAGACTCGATCTCAGGTCGAGGCTCTTCTTGAGCAGGTGCATCATGGCACTAACAAGATGCATAGTGAGATGCACAACGAGGTTATCCCTAAACTACATGCCCTAAATATTAATTCATATATGCCCAAAATTTAAGCAACACTAACCCTAACCCTCCAAAGTATGCTTCTTACCAGGTCACTAAGAAGCTTCCTGAAGTTCACTGCTCCCCAGTGCTTTGCTAGATTGATAACCCACTTATTTAAGAGGTAACACCTTCTTCCTTTGTTGGCGATCCACCAAAGTTTCAGAAGGACAAAGCTCAAGCTCTTCTTCTAGTGCTATTTCTAGCTATCAGAGAAGCTTCTTACTTACAGAACGATCAAAAGCATACTTACAGATCGATCAAAAGAATACTGGTCAAACAGGGAAAAGGTAGTGTACCCTAGTGCTAAAAGCAAATATATTTATGTTTCTATTTCCTATATCCAATGCTACATAGAAAATTACAGTCTCTGTTTATATTTCTTATATCCAATGCTACATAGAAAATTACAGTCTTGCATCTTCATGCATGCACGCAACAAAACCCCTACATGGTAACATTACTCTTCTCTAACAAAACTAGAGATGAGATCAAAATAACATACTGTGTAGAGATGTCAAAGCCAAGAAACAGTGTGTCCTCTGGAAGAGAATATCGACAATCGGTAGCGGCCATGACTTTGGGATTTTTGCCCAGTTGTGCCCTCAAAATGCAAACCGATATAGTGCCCAAATTCTGCCTTGATGTATTTGTGTAGCCCTTCAAAAGTGACAATCTCTTACATCCCTTGACAGAGATTACCGCTTGCGTATATATAGAATTAAAATTAGAAATTTGGTTAGGCTCGCTTTTGGATGGAATCCAATTATATTACGCTAGCATCGAGGAGATTTATCCAAATGGATTGCTTTCAGTTCTTTTATAAAAATTCATGGGGCAATGCAAAAGCATACTTACCTAGATAACCCACTTATTTAAGAGGTAACACCTTCTTCCTTTGCAGGCGATCCACCATAGTTTTCAGAAGGACAAAAGCTCAAGCTCTTCTTCTAGTGCTATTTCTAGCTATCAGAGAAGATTCTTTGCCGACAAATCTCAAGCTCTTCTTCTAGTGCTTTTTGTGGCTGTCAGAGAAGCTTCTTTACCCTTTTGGTAGTAGGGTCGCATAATGTATTCAGTCGAACCATTAAGTCTTGTTAAGTTGTGGGCATACCTGCAGTTATCATTGTGCTTTCAATCCTGTGATCAATGTCTAAAGTATGATCATAGCACCCATTTCAATAGATTAATACGTAGTTTCCGGTTCCACACCTTAGGTCAATTTTTTCTAGAATCATTATGTCCTCGCCCTCTGCTAGATACAAAGTGGCATCAGTGAAAGCACTGAATTGCCTCCGTATGAGTAGCGCTCCGATCAATATAGGCCACTGTAGAGTCTGCTACCTTCTCTACTACTTATGCGGCTGCTATACTTGCTCTAGCCTTCATATCCTTTGTGGGTCGCACATATAGCAAAGCTAGAACCCACTGAAAAAATATTTGCATAAAAAAAGGAAAAAGGAGAACCAGGTGATTTAAAGTTTCACCATTGGATAAGATCTCCATAGATCTCCACTGCACTGATAGCATAATTCCTCCTCCACTCCTCAAGCAAGTAATCCCCTGCATCTCCAACTATGGGCGAAATCATTTGGTGAAGAAGGAAAGATGGTATATGTGCATTGGCAGATCTCTATGTGCAAATGTAATAAATACAGACCTTGCATAATCCATAAGCTGAAGTATTTTTAGCAATTATATTAAAAGGATTAGCCTCAGATTGAATTGTTTATCTCTTTAACACTTGCTGCATGAGCCACGCATGTCCATTAGATTAGCTGAAGTATTTTTTGCAATTATTTTAAAAGGATTGTCGCTACATGAGATGCGTTCCTCTCTGTGAGCCACTCATGTCCATACAATGGGGTGTGTGGCGACTATTCATAAAAATAAGATATTAAAAATCAATTACTATTGTTATTTGTTTAAGTGGGCTCAGGATTGGGAATTGATATTAATTGTTTTTCTTTTCCTTTGTTTTTTATATTTGGACTTATAGGATTTATATTAAAAAGCATATAATGATATAATGGGATGCATAGCTTATTAACTAATACTCTGTTTTTATTTTTTAATTTGATATATAAAGATAATTAAAAATTCAAATGCAAATATAGATTTAATACTGTGAATCTATCTTTAATATAAATTAAATATAAATAATTCAAATTCAAATAACAAAAAAGAATTTAACACTTTTAAATATCTATACTATAATCTCATGATACAGTATCTTATAATTACAATTCCATCTATTCAGATATAAGTTTACAACGATACTAATTTCTGATAATGAAAACACGACATTTAACCTGATGTTCTATCTTAAAAATGTTTTATTGTAATTATTAAAGCAAAAAATAGAGTCATAAAAAAATTAGAACATGTAACAATTTTATTATTTATATATCTTGTATGTTAATTAAAGTAAATAAATACTAGATAAGTGGTGAGTAAGAATATTATTATTGTTATAAAGTATTAAAATTGTCTAAATGACCAAATATTTTAAGAAAATTGAATTACACTATAATGTGCTTAAGAAGTCAACAATAAAATTATAAAATATTTTAAATTTAGTTAAATTTCATTTACATAGTTGGTTTAGATTATGTTAATAAAAAATTCATATTTGATGCTTAAAAAATCATATTTATTAGGGATTAATTCACCTTCTTGCTATTTCAAAGAAATAAAGAAAAACTTGAAATATAATCATTACAATAAAACTCAATAAAAGTATCATGTCACTTACAATCTTTCCTCTCAACCACCCAATCAACAACCAATAGACTTATTTCTGACTTTATTATACATTATATTAATATTTAAAATGTATTTCATTTGTATTTCTATCTTATTTTTAATTTTATGTATTTTTAATAAAAATTAAGTAACCACCAATATTTTATATTATTTTATAAAACAATTTTTAAAATATTTTTAGATAAGAAAATCTATCGTATCATGTTAAACTCAAATCACTTAATTAAAAGCTAAAAATACAAAACACTTATTTAAAAGTAAAAAGAATAAAAAAAAATTAAGAAAATTTTATGAAATATTATCTCAAAATCTCTTATATACAATATTAATATACAAAAGTCAGTAAAAACCCAAATAACTTATTTAAAAGTTAAAAAACAAAACAAAATTTGAGTATATTGTTAAAGAGGATCTATGAAATATTATCTCAAAATGAGATATTATAAAAAAAGTGATTGTACGTTTCAAAAGGATATTATGGCCGCTGGTGTGTAAAAAATGCAAAAATAATTGCAGACGCCGTATAAGAGGTTGTTAGAAGAGATTTATCTTTGGTGGCAAAGACAATTATTAACATATTCTGGTTTGCATTCCTTGGGAGTAATTTTACCTTACAGCAAACTACCTCTATTATGGGAATAATGACGACTGCTTGATGCCATCCCACAGGAAGCAAGCTTATGGATATGTCACGCAGCAAGTTTTTAATTCATAAGTGTTTTGAAGTTACAATGACGCAACCTGATGCTCATCATATTCCTTAATTTTGATTCATTTCTGTAAGAACTGAAAATCACGATTTATTTATTATTTAAAAATAAATAAATGTCACGTCTCACCAAGAGTATTTAGTCAAATCAAATTCATTCACCAATCATAAAATAATAATATAAAATTTAAAATTTTTTTATTCTTTTAAAAAAAATCAAATTAATAAACAAAATGATATAAATTTTGGAAAACTAGCTAAAGATTTACTTTAATATTATCAGGTCAAAAGCAACCGCGACCAAGTGATTGCTATATAACCTGTGGAAGGCAGGTATAATAAATCAAAGCCATTGGAAAATCGCCATTTCACCTCAGATTTAAGCTGCTGCCATGAATTAGTATAAATGAAGAATTAATCCAATTGATATAAATGATTAGTATTTATGATACTTTAAATTAACCTCAGGACTCTTTTTCTGATCCATCTCTGTTATAAATTTGATGGTTGCAAATTTTACTACTGCCATGAATTAGTATAAATGACGAATTAATCCAGTTGATATAAATGATTAGTACTTATGATACTTTAAATTAACCTCGGGTCTCTTTTTCTGATCCATCTCTATTGTAAATTTGATGGTTGCAATTTTACTATGCAGTTGTTCCAAAAAAAAATGAAAGTTAAAAAATCCATTGTAAACAGAAAAATTTACAAATTTTCAATTCAACGCTGTTAAAAGTATGATTTTTCATTATCAAATATGGACAAGATTAGAAAGATCAGAGAGTCCCTCTCAATGCTGAATCCGATCAGCCATCCCGGAGGTTTATTTAAAATGAAAGTACATTGAAAAATCTGTACATAAAATTGACGTTCAGTCACTGTTACTTCGTAGGTTCGACTTTTGCAGTCTCACACGCCAAACGTGGAGCATTCATGAATCCATTCAATGTTCTCGTTAATGTCAAGGTCGGCTTGACTACTTTCTGTCAATTATTTATGTAAGTGATGGCTTTACTTTAATTAACTTTAATGTCATGGCACGCCACACTAATTTCCCTGTATTATTTTATGCAAGCGTGGCTGACTGAATTACTGTTCTTTCAACTTGTCTCGGATTCTGGGGCCTGCCCTGCACGGCTTCCATTGCTGCTTCCATTGCTGATTGGCAATTTCTTTGTAAACAGAAAAATTTACAAATTTTCAATTCAACGCTGTTAAAAGTATGATTTTTCATTATCAAATATGGCAAGGTTAGAAAGATCAGAGAGTTCCTTTACGACTCTATCACCCTCAATGCTGAATCCGATCAGCCATCCAGGAGGTTTATTAAAAATGAAAGTACATTGAAAAATCTGTACAGAAAATTGACGTTCAGTCACTGTTACTTCAGTGGCATCTCTGTAAGTTTCCAATGGGTGGGGATTCTGGGGAATGTGATAATTTCGCAGACCAATGACGTAGAAACGGTTCTGCAGTTACTTCGTAGGTTCGAGAGCATTCATGAAACCATTCAATGTTCTCGTTAATGTCAAGGCCGGCTTGACTACTTACTGTCAATTATTTATGTAAGTGATGGCTTTACTTTAATTAACTTTAATGTCATGGCACGCCACACTAATTTCCTTGTATTATTTTATGCAAGCGTGGCTGACTTAATTACTGTTCTTTGAACTTGTCTCGGATTCTGGGGCCTGCCCTGCACGGCTTCCATTGCTGATTGGCAATTTCTTTCCAAAAGTCCGTATGATGCAGTTTTTACTTCGAAGTTTGTAATCCTAAAAAGAGCATATAAAATTCAGTCTTTATTAATTTGGACTCCATTAATTGTATTCTTCCATTCAAAGTATTCTCATTTTCTGCTGATAATTATCAATATCCAAATCAATTCATTCTTGATCTATTAATGTAGAAGGAACCATCATTACAACTGCACAGTGTTGGAGGTATAGTTTTGGCATAAAAGATGGTTGAATTGTTTGTGAGAGCACACTTGTTTCCAGATTGGATGATATTCACACACAACTTCCCTAGATATATGATCCAAAACTTAATCTTTATACCACATATTTTACAGCATTCACATTATTATTCTGTTCCTAGAGTGAGTGAACAAAATGCATGGCAGTATAAAAAAATGTATTTCTTATTTTTATTTCAGAGCTTATTGAAAATCCTAACACTTCAAGATTTATTTTCAATGTTTTGTCATTTTACCTTTCAAATTTAATTTGACGCAAAAAAACTTTCCATACTTTTAATAGATCAATCAATTTTTAGCTCTCTTCTATGGAGATTCACAAACTTATGTTGAGCAAGGGGTCTTTAAGCATCTTGAGTAATAATATTAAAATTTTATTTTTTTAAAAATTATTTTGATTTTAAAAATAGTTTAATTAATTTTAATTCTCTGAATTCTGAAATAATGGTTTTACAACAAAAATAATCCATTTTAACTCTGGGATTTTCTTAAAACCATTTTTAATAACATCTTTGTTTTTAAAATTAATTTAATTAATCTTAATTCTCTTTTCAATATTGATTTTAAAAAATACATAATACATTTTAACTCTGCAATTTTTTAACCCTACAATGTTGTGTAGGTTTCACACTTTTACATAGTGAGCTTTGAAATGTGTGTTTAGATAATACATATAGACACAATTTTCATTTATAAAATAGCTACCCACAAAAAAAAATAGCTATCCACAAATCATTATTTTTATTATGAATCTAAATAATTCCAAAATGACCATACAAGGGTTAGTAACATTAATGTATGTAAATAAGATTCATCACTAACAAAAATTAAATATAAACAAATCATATAACATAATACCTCATACAAAATATATGACAAAATCAAAATAAATAAATTAAATTAAATTACTCCTTGACCAGATACTTTATAGTTAATTTACATGCACTAACACTCACTTTGACCTCCATAATTATTAGCTTTGTTAAGTATTATTGTGCACTATAGAAGTATGAGACATGTAAAAGCATAATAGAAACAAAATGCACGAAAATTTGCATACAATACAATATAAGGTAAGCATATTTTGTAGCTTTATATATAAATATATATTTTTTTTCACACAATAATTTTTGTCTTTATACATAATGTTTTTTGTAATTATATATATATATGTAAATATTTGAATTTTGAATTGATATAATTTTTTTAATTTACATATAAATGAAGAAGTGATAATACTTGAAGTATTAAAATTGTTTGATATTATATTTAGTTATAATTTACTAGTATAAATATTAATAATTTGAAAATGTAATATTGAAATTGACATTGATAAAATAGCTATCACAACTTCATATATAATCAATTTTTTTTTTTTAATTTCAATATATCTAATTTCTGTTTAATAAATGTTTTTATTTATTTTATTAATTAGACAAACTATTAAAGCAAAGGCTAGCTACTTTACCGCTATTTCTTTTGTTAGATTTAAAGTATACAAAGAAAAACATTAAATACTTTTATCACTTTTGCTATCGTACGGACTCCACAGGGAATCTAATCTCACTCTTACGACAGTCATTTCAATTACGCGTAGTCGTCTGCTGTTATCAATGACCTCGGCAGGTACTTAGATAAGATTGATCAGATTAGTAATAAACACATTACAGCAATGTACTTCTCGTTACTGCTGTGGCCGTGTGGATTGTAAGAGATATTTAATGGATGGGTTAGGTACATGTCCTTCATTATTAGAATAAGGTTGGATATATTTAATTTAACTGAATTAAGTTAACGGTATAATTATTATTTATATAACCTATGATGTTATGTCTTAGATTTAATTGTAATTAAATTTAAAATTGGAAAACTTATACATTAGTTGGGTATATATATTTAAATGATCATTGATATGTTGTAAGCTTTGTTATGAGCTGAAGGAGACGTATGAGAAATTGTTATCAAAGAAATAAAAAAAACAAAAAAAAGATCACGACAAATCGGATGTTCTTACATATCCTTCCCTCATTATCAATTAATGCACTGCTACAAAGTAGACTTTTATTCATATACTATGTATTTGGATGTTGGATTATTAAATTATTTTTTATATTAATTACTTTAAAATATAAATCACTTAAAAAAATTTGGTGAAAAAAATAAAAATAAAAAACTAGCTAGCTAGCTTTTCGTGATGTAAAAGGGCCTGCCTTTGGCGTTTTATAGTTACTAACTTACTGTGACTTTAAAATCTGTGTCATAATGGGGTCCATGAAGAGCTCAGCAGAGTTCTGTCGGAAAAAGAAAATAAAAAGCTCAGCACTGAGCAGAGCCTAGTACAGAGACGCGTGATTTCACAAGGAATCCCCTCCCACAAGGAAATTTCCCTTTAAATTCTCGGCTCTTTCGGGTTCACTGGATTGCCCATTAAATAGCCAGGTCGAGTTTAGCTCATGAGTAAGAGGATCGATTATTTGCTGTTTTAATATTTCATTCTTGGGGTTTCCTGTTTTCTTGAAAATGGAGGTCTGGTCGAATTTGGGGTCGATCATGGCTACGGTTTTATTCATACGGAGCATAGCCAAAGATTACCTTCCCCCCGAATTCTACGGTTTCTTGTCCAAATCAATGCACAGGCTCATAGGGATAGTGTCTTCTAACATTTCAGTCGTGATAGAGGAGAACGATGGGATGAAGGTGAGCGAAGTTTATGAGGCAGTGCAGACTTACCTGAGCGCAAGGTCGTCTTCGGCTGCGAAGAGATTAAAACTGAAGAAGCCTAAGAATAACAAGGAGTTTACCTTCACCATGGATTCAAACGAAGAGATCGCAGAGGAATATGAGGGGATCAAACTGTGGTGGGTCTTCCGCAGCAGTGAGCGCAAACAGCAGGTCATGTTCTCCTGGGACAACACTTCCCAGGAGAAACGGTATTACAAGTTAACATTTCACAAGAAACACAAGCAAATCATATTCGATCAGTATCTTCCCCACGTCATGGCCGAAGCGAAAGTGCTGGAGATTAGAAGCCGCTACCGGAAGCTTTACACCAATCAATCCAATTCCAGTTCCTATCGATACCGGAACAGAGTGTGGACGCCCGTTGTGTTCGATCATCCTGCGACTTTCGGTACTCTGGCTCTCGAACCAGATCGGAAGCAGGATATCATAGAAGACCTCCTAAGATTCTCGAGGGGGGAGAAGTACTACAGGCAAGTTGGGCGAGCGTGGAAGCGAGGTTATTTGCTTTACGGTCCCCCTGGCACGGGCAAGTCGAGCATGATTGCCGCCATGGCTAACTTTCTAGATTATGACATCTATGACCTAGAGCTTACCCAAGTGAAGAACAACACGGAACTCAGAAAGCTTCTCATCGGCACCACCAACAAATCGATCATCGTCATGGAAGATATCGACTGCTCTCTCGATCTCTCGGACCGCAAGAAGAAGAAGAAGCAGCCACAGAAAGATGGAGAGGAGGCCGAGAAGCCATCCGAGCCCGGCAAACCGGATGAGAGCGAAGAGAACCAGGACAGCAAAGTGACCCTCTCAGGGGTTCTGAACTTCACGGACGGGTTGTGGTCGTGTTGCGGAAGCGAGAGATTGTTCGTGTTCACCACTAACCACATCGAAAGGCTCGACCCGGCGCTTCTCCGGTCTGGTCGGATGGATAAACACATTCTGCTCTCGTTCTGCACTTTCGGAGCATTCAAGATTCTTGCCCGCAGTTACCTCTCCATTGAAGACCACGAGCTGTTTTCCGACATCGAAGATCTGATAGAGGCTGCTCAGATAACTCCTGCCGATGTAACTGAACATCTCATGAAGATGGCTGACCATCCCACCACTGCCCTCGAAAAGCTGATTGAAGCTCTTCGCGAAGCCAAGGAAAGAATAACTAGCGCCGCTCTGAAGGGCATATCAGAAGAGAATATTGCTTCTGCTGCGACAGAGGGTCCAGTGTAATGTCAGAGCCAATCTTTGCTTAAAACTCCGACATCCAGTAGAGGTTATCAGTATCCGCATAGCAGAATTATTAAGAATAGTTAGATTTTCATTGCTATTACAGTATGAGCATCTCGTAGTCATATTAAATTTAGTCTATTATGATTAAATTTCCCCGTGATTTCATTCCAGTCAATTATGTGATTTCATTGGTACGCAGTGATGATGTTTTCATCGAGGATAAGCTTATGGTTTCTTATGTGGAATAACAAAATCTTTCCTTGTTAGCTTGAATTGGAGAGAGGAATTGTTTAAACTGTAATTTGTAATTTTTATTGTTTAAATTGTAATTTAATGAAATTGTATAATTGTAGAAATTACAATTTTTATGTAAAATTTTGGTAAAAATAATAGCTGTTTTGATTGTTCTTTATCGTAACTATTAAAGTCTAGACTATTTGCATTTTCCCTAAAGTATTTATTGCTGAAATTACAATCTGGATTGCAAAAATGAATTCAACACCCTTGATTACCCTGAAACCTTAAAATTATACAATTTCAACAATTAAAAACTATCATTTCAATAACTTCCACACAAAAAAAATTAACATTAACATATAGCATGATAATGAACACTAATCCTCTATATAAGTGCGGCGGTACTATATCCTCTATATAAGAGTGCGGTAGGTCCGCGACCATTCAATGGTCTCCCTCCTCCGCAGACCTGCGCTTTCTTCATTCGATTCTGTCATCTCCGTCTCCTGCAGTCAGTTAAGCGGTCTTCGTGAATCGTGAGTGAGGTCAATTAAGCAGTCTTTTTCTGGTAACTACGAGTGAGTACTCTCCGTCCATGGCAGGATGAGAAGTGAATATGCGGGAGAATCACAGGATTACTCTCCTTTTGCCGGGAATTGTTCTTAGATTTGATGTATGCAGTTATTACTCCATCTCTATTGCCTGCCAAAGGAGAGTTGCCCTGCGATTGTTCTTTACATGATGCTAAGTATTTGAAAGCTTGATTCACAGATTCTTCAATTCTACTTTCTGCAGATATCATACAATATGTAAGTTAATTAATTTTTCTATCATCGGTGGATTCTTGATTTGTCTTCCATATGTAAGTTATTTAATTTTCCTATCATCGGTGGATTCTTGATTTGTCTCCTTGGAAGATTTGATCTCTGTTTCTTAGTCCCAAAATCAACTTTTTTCTTCTGCAGGACTTGCTGAAGAAAACTGTTCAAGCCAGATTTTGCACATTGGTTTGCTCTACTCAGGTGAATAACAAATTTGTTTGTTTCAAATGTCTGAGCGTCACTTGCAGGAGAAGACGGCTGTCCATTAGTATTTAACAAAATACGTTCTGGGTGATGAATAACCCTTCGAGTAACTTCATCAGTAGTCAAAACCCATTTTCTTTGTGTGAAAATTTTGGAATCTATACCAGAGATTTAGTGACTTACACAAGGGTTTTGGTTCAGAAGGATTTTGATTGTAAGATAACTTAGATCTCAAAGAGATTTACAGAAGGGTGGGTTCTGGTTCATATACAGCGCAGAAGCTCAGTTAAAAAAAAAAAAAACAGATCAGGTATAAGAATAAAAAGCATCTGAAAACAAATTCACTTATCAGGAAAAATGGAATTTGGGTTTGTTTACAAGATTGCAATAATTCTCAATTGCCAAAACCTAAAAGAATGCGTCTAAAGCAGATTTCTTGAGTCGTCTATCATGAATAAGAAGCAAGGAAACATCATTTTCAACAACTGTATATGAAACATAGGACTGTTTAGGGACACAATATCAACCAAGCATCCTAGTACTTATAAAGCATTGTGTATATATCCCAATATATATTACATATTGAATTGCTGGTTGTTAGTGTTGCTCGATTGTTTTTTAACTCTGTAACTAAGGATAGGCTAATCTGTTTTTCGATAACATTGAATTGAATCTTAAAATTGCAGCGGTGAAATTCCAATGAATTGGAGTCTGCGCAAGAAAATCTCTAAAAGATTAATTTTTATTAAGAATTTGAGATTTTTCATAGCCAATTTCCAAACATCTCGCTTACCAAGCGGAAGTGATATTAGCAGAACTGCTGTTTGCCAAAATAGACAGCTCTCGTAGCATTGTCATGTATATTTACGGCATGCCACGAAGCCTGACGCGGATACAGTGCATGTACCCTTTCTATTCTATTCTGTTGAGTAATCTAATTACATTGAGCTGCATAGCTAATGTTTAGGGTCTGTTGGATTTGGATAATCTCCAGATTTAATCGACTCTAACTATTGAGTCATCGCATTTAATGTTTTGCAGCTCAATGCTTAGTTTTAGCCATCTAATCACAGATGCCATTTTCACAATTGACAACCTGAATGCCGATTTTTCCTTTTGAAGCGACACAAGTCTTGTTTTCCATTTTCTTGTCAGACGTTAGGTGAGATGCAACCGTAGTTCACGACAGGTTTCGATGTTGGATTTGTCGTTTTTATTGGAAATCTTAGGTAATAAAGTGAATAGCAAAATGGTTGATATTGTTTATGCATTAAAGTGTCATGATATAGTTTTTCTCTGGTCAAAAAGACTTTGACTATTGTGGTTTACTATTTTAGGGGTCCCCCGGACCCCACCCAACCCAATAAGTAACTTAGTTTTCTACAAATGTGTGTTGGCTTCTTCTACTTGCCACTTGTCATGATATACTTTTTCTCTGGTAAAAAGGACTTTTAGGTACGAATTTTTATCAAAGCTTTAAATTCCATAAAAAAATTCTACAACTATATCAAATTTATATTATTTACTTTAAACCAAATAAGATTTCAAATATATATTATTTACCTCATCAAAATAAGATCTCCATTGAAATCTTTAGAATAATTCCGCTTGGGAAGTGAAAATCTCCCGTAACTACCACCCTCAATCTCTTTAAGCTGATTGTAATTTGATAATCCAACATTGTTTGGCATCTTTCAAAACATATTAGTGATGAAAAATACTGGTGTTTATATATATATATATATATATATTTAAAATGATTGCATCTTAAAAAAATATGATGGTGTTTTCAAAGTTCAATCATAGTAGGCTTTTTTTTCATTGGATTATGATAGATAATGAAATCAAGTACAAAATTAAATTAATTAGCATAAAAGCATTATTTCCTTTCCACAAGTTACATTTGTGAATCTTAATTTTCTTCCTTTCAGCAAGTTACATTTGTGAATCTTAATTTATTTTTAATTTAATTTCTTCTATTGATAATGTATGTCAAAAGGGGCTTTGATATTGTTTTTTTTTTTAATTTTTATTATATATGATCTTTTAAAATTTCAATTTATCAATAAGCAATGACATTATTATTATTTTTTAATTTAATCTTTTTTATTACTAATGTATGTCAATTTTTTAAATTTAATCTTTTTATTGGTGATGTATGTCAAATTTTTTAAAATTTAATCTCTTTTATCGCTGATGTATATCAAAAAGGGTCTTATTATTGATTAATCTTTCTTTAATTTTTTATAATTTTTTATTATATATAATCTTTTAAAATTTCTATTTATTAACAATTCAAAATTTCAATTTATCAATAAGTATAGACATTGTCTTATTATAATAGGTTTTTTTAAATGGCAAATAGAATATTATTGTTTTTTATTTGTTTTAAAGAAACATTTATATTTTACCATCCCATTTAATAATATTTTAATATAATCAAAATATTTTAACTTTTTAATATAATTTTTAAAAAAATATATACTCATCACATATTATTTTTCAATTACAAAATAATAAATACTATGGTAGCATAATTCGAGTATGAATACAGATACCAATAAGTACTCAAAAATAATGAAAAAACTTAATACAAATAAAATATGGAAGTAGTTTGCTTATATATAATACTTTTAATTAAATATTCACAAATATACCATAAATATACTTAGACATTTATATGGTGTGAAAAAATGTATGTAGAAGTTTATATAATAAAATTAAACATATATTCAAAAAACAAAAATTATAAAATTTCAACAATCTAGACTTAGTGAGTGTGAGAGACAACTAGTTATTAACAATTATTTTAATAAGAAAGTATGAAATGGAATGATATTTTTATAGTGTTTAAATAATTAAAGTTTGTTTTTTTAAATTGGTTTTCAAAATTTAATTATCTAAGAATCTATATCCGTATTACACTAGACCGAATTATGTTACTATGGTAAAAGATAAAAAAATTAAGATTATTTAAGAGCAATTTTAAATTGGTATTGTTTTTTACTGTGATAAATAAAGTAGGCTGCATTTGTTGTTTTTACTTTTATTTTAATAATTTATATTAAGCAAATTTTCAATTAAAATCTGGTCATTGGTTATCAACAAAATTAAGAAAGTGCTAATTAAATAATTTTTTCCTTAAAAGAATGGATTTGATAATAATTCCTCCCTTAATTCCAGTTTATTATTAATTGAAAATTTTAGTCTTCAAACATTGAAAATCTTCATGTATCTTTTAGTGAAAATGGGTTGCACTTCTTAGCTATAAATGTCAAAAATATTAATTAGACAGAGTTTTCAAAGTTATATTGTGCCATGAAAAATGTTATACTCTACCATGAAGTATTGAGCTCTTTCAATTAAGAGTGTTGAGTATTAAATCAAATTACCTGAATGCTGTAATGTATACAACACATTTGTGCAGTCGACATCAACACTATACACACTTGACCATTCGTAGCATTGACCATTCTATCTGCTTCGAGCACATTTGCAAAGTTGATATGCACACTACCTGGTTTTGGCACATTTGTATAGTTGATATGCTTTTGGCACATTTGCACAGTTGATATGAGAACCCAGATTTCATCCTTCTCCTCTACTCTACGCTCCAGCCTTGCGGCATCCACGGTCACTTGAAAAGCAGCAGTAATGACTACATCCATGGCTATTGTCCCTTAGTTATTTCCATCACCATTGAACTCAAAATTATGTCCACCATGATTAACAAGTCGAAACTTGGATTGCTCTCATCAGTTTGAGTCGATTAGGCGTATATCAATTGTAGACAAGATTGTAAAACAACAATGCTCAATCAAAGTTGTTAAAGGGTTCCTGTTATTAATAGAGCCTTTATTTGAGAAGGATGAATCATAATTGGTAAATTGGCATATAACCATGAAAGGGCCAATTCATTGGGAGTTCTCTTCGAAATGGCAATTTACTGTTCAAAATTCGCGTCATGGCCGAGATGAAACATCAATCTTGGTAGGCAGTAAATATATTCATCATTAGGGATCCAATGGTAAAACATATGGATGATCATTATGCTCATCAACGAATCCAAACCAATAAATAACCATCCCAGGACCAAATTTGTCCACGTACCTGCAACAGGGGTGAAAATTGCTCGATGTTAAAGATGACAGTGTCAAGACGAGAGCATATGTAAAGACAACATATAAGTTTTCTGCTTTGGATCCCAATCACTGCCAGGGATTAGTAAGACTGACCTTGAAACCAGTACAAAAAGAGTAGGATAAGAAAGGGGAAGAGGGAAATACGAAGGTCCTGAAGTAGTTTATCCTGAATATAATGCAACTAGTATGCAAAGAAGTCCAACTTCACGTGTGTACAAACACAAAGAAACATTCATATCTCACCAAAAGAGAGAAGCATGTGCAGAGAGAGACCCATTATTGTACATGTATATGTATGTATATATACAAGTCTTAATATAAATATTAAAAAAGGGTGCACCAATTCAAACACCTTGCGTGCCACGAGTTTAAAAGAGCATTGATTTAATAGATTTGGTGGTTTGGGAAGCAAGTAGTTGTGCTTAGCCAAAAGCCTCAATTCCTGTTTTATCTTTAGTCCTCTAGTTTTGGTGGTTAAGTCTATGTTCTAGTAGGTTTAAGGGAGAAGCAAAATCTTGTATAGCTTGAGAAGTTGTTTAGTTGGAAAGATTTGGTTGGCCACATAGTACTTTAATGTTGTTTTGACTTATCCTCTGTTTTTTACTCATCAATTAGTGTAAACAAACAAACAAAAACCATTCCCTTGGGAAGGTTTTTTACTAAGGAGTAAGTTTAACCTAATATGTTGGAATAAATATTATTCCTTGTCTTAAATTGAAAATACAATACTTGAGGATTATATATATATAACCTTTGTTTTCCTTTGTTCCATTGTTGTGGATCAAACTACACAGTTCATTCTATACATTGGAAAGAATGGTAAATGTTTTTCCTATTTTATTTACTGAAACCCCACTTCCCACTTCTCAATACAATTCTTACAACGCCGTTCTTACTGGGTAGTAAGATTAAAAGGATTATGTGTTGAAATAATATTTTCCTTTGTCTTAATAAAATGGAAAAACAAATAACTTGAGGAATGTCTAAGTATGAAACTATAATTACCTTGTTCCCTTTATGAAAACATACCGGACAATTTCCATAGAAGTTCCTAATGCGAAGTTCATGTCTGCCACACTTGTTTCTGTCACAATTCATTTTCTGTCACACTTCATTTTTCGTCATAGTTCACCTTTGTTGCAGTTCATCTCTGTTGTAGTTCATCTCCATCACAGTTCATCTTCGTCGCAAATCCTTTATGTCGCAATTTGCTTTTGTCACAGTTCTTGTGTCACATTGATCTTGTGTCACAACTATCTTGTGTCACAACTCTAGTGTCATAGCTCTTGTGTCACAACTCTTGTGTCTCATCTCTTGAGTCACAGCTCTTGTGTCACAGTTATCTTGTTTCACAACTCTTGTGTGAAAGTTTTTATGTCACAATTATTATGTTTAAAGCAATAATAAACCAAATTGTATGGTGAAATATGGTTTGGACTGATCTAAGGTATGATTGATCTATTATATGGATCTACTATGTTTTCGCTGATATGCTAATTGTTATTGTTATACGAATTTATATAACCATTATGCATGTAATATTTTATTTTAGAAAACAAAATTAGTATGTTTTTAAATCCTATGTAACGTAGGGTGAGTTACAGGAGTTAACCAAGAGAAGCTTTGGAATTGATGGCTTGGTTCTTCATACTCGATACAGGGGGATTTCTGGAAACCAATGTGTCATGGGGAGAGATGAGATATTGTTTATTCCAAGGATGGATCAACTTCTTCGCTATGGTCGATGGTTTGAACAGACGAGAAAGGAATAATCTCTGTGGTTTTTTGCTAGAGTTTGTTCATCCCTTATGCATTGCAGTGGTGGACTTGGGAGCACATGCTACCCATGAAACAAACTCGGTTCAGGAGGGGAAGGGGCACCCAACCTCAACTCACTCCGACAGTCCCCAAGCCTCAACAATCTTATCCATAATGGATCCACTATCACATTGAGCTAGCTATAGAGGAACTATAGGTGCTCCCCATATTCACCCATGAATACAACCAAGGTTCTGAAGTGGTTGCCAGCCTCATTGGATTTCATACATCCTAATAATGCAAGAGCACAAGAAGAAAGAAAAGTGGCAAGAGGATATTCTCTGAGTCATTTCACGGGTTAAATACAATATGGAAGAAGTGGTCCAAGAGAAATAAAATTTAGCAATAGTGGTAGAGGTCCCTTTCATAATTAATCATGGTTTCCCTGCAGATGCGGAGGATCCAACACATGGCATCCTCGTCTCCTCAGAGGACACGACTCTTGACGGTTCTGGGTCTGGTGCTTAAGTTTGTAATTCTCTTTGTAATGGGACAATCTATATTAGTTTTTCTCAGTTGGCTTGGTTTTATGGTTTTAGTTATGTATAGAGCTCGACATGGTTTCCCCATTGGGCCAAGCAGGTTAGTTTATGTGTTTTTGAAGTCTTGACTGTCTCAAACTCTAAAGTCTAGGTAGATTTGTATATGTAGATTCAATGAATTTAATTAATAACTAACAATTCCAAGTAAATTTTTTGGGATTGAAAGACTCACATGATCATTTTTGGATTGGTTATTCGATGACTAACCAATGCTCCAAGAATAGGTAATTTCCATATTTCCTCCCAGGTCATGAAGCACCCCTCTCGTTCTTGCCACTGCGGATATCATGGCATAATATTACTATGGTCATCATTTCTAACTATTTTAATGGTGAGGATATGAAACAAACTAATTTGAAACATGTCATGCAGACAATCATTGCATTGATAGTGTGGTGTATAATCTGTAAAAAATGAAGAAACAAAAAACTATTAGATTGTACATTGATCAAATGCAACAAACTAATTTGAAACTAGGATATGAAACAAACTAATTTGAAACATGTCATGCAGACAATCATTGCATTGATAGTGTGGTGTATAATCTGTAAAAAATGAAGAAACAAAAAACTATTAGATTGTACATTGATCAAATGCAAGAAGATTTGAAATAAAACAATAAAATTGACTTCTTTGGAATCACTATCAAGATCAACAAAATTTAAATTGACATTTGATAGAATCAAGTATCATACTTATGGAATTGAAATTCTCGCTTTTGGAATTAAAATCTTCATTTTTGAGATAAGAAATTAGGCTTTCTGAATCGAAAATCACACTTTTTAAATTAAAACACACTTTTCAAATAAAAAATCACATTTTTTTAATTAAAAAAATGCACTTTTCAAATAAAAAATTACACTTTTTAAATTCATAAGATTTCTCACTTCTTTTTTTCAAAATGATTCTAAAATTACACTTTTGAAATCTTTTTTACACTTTTCAAAACCTGATTTGATTTTACATTTTAGAAAAGCTATTTCTAGACTTTAGCTTAGGTTTGGTCATTTTCTACACTTTTCATCCCAAATGGTAGAAACCATTGGGCAAATAATAGCTTAGGTTTATTCATTTTCCATGAGAAACAAACCAAGGAGAAATTTAAGGATCCAATACAACTCCAAACCAGAAACACCTTACGCGTTGCCATTTTTCACCTCAACCAAATTCACTAAAAAACTGCTTGAGAGATTAGAAAATATGCCGAGGTGTTTCCATGTGATACCTTCTTTCCAATTGGAATTCTCGCCCTCCTCCGCCTCATCAAAAACCAATCCAACCTAATTTAACAACCACTATTAAAAATAAAACGATACCAATGAATACCAATTTAAAATTGGTTGCTTAATAATGGCAGTACTTTTAAAGAGTGAAATGTTTGATGGAGCTTAATAATTAATAAAACAATATAACATTTTTTATGTTTTTATAATACAATGTGAATTATTATGATGAAATTAAAAATAATCCTTTTAATCTAATTTAACCATATAAAAATAATATTTTTAATATAAAATTAGTTACTCAATATGAAAAGTTTGAAGTTTCTAAAGTTCATTTTTTTTAAGTAATATTTTTAATTTAAAATTAGTTAAATTTCCAAAGTTTTATGATTTTTATTTTTTAATATAAAAACCTAGTGTGATTTTTGTTTTTAATATGAAACTAAGCAAAGTTCAAAACTGTCTCTATAGTTAGTAGGAAAAAGACAAAACTCTACTTAACACAATAAATATATAAACGCCCACTATTTTTGAATATAGTCATTAGAACTTTAAATATATTATAAAAAAGTATTTCTCATAAATATATAACATTGGATTTGACATAATTTATAATAAAAAACTATTTTATTTTTCAAAATGCAGGATTTAAAAAGATTTTTTTTATTATTATTTAAACAAGTGAAATTAATAACAAAATGGACTTATGTTGATTTTATTTTTTTATTTTACTTTATGAGACGATGTAACATGTCTTTTTGATCCCTATTTTGTTGTAAGTGAAATACAATATGTAAATGTAACTATGTAAGGCCCCGCCAACAAATTTTGTAAGTATTGTTAGGATTTCTTAAGTCAAACCAAGTAACAGTTAAAACATGGTGATGTAAATTGGAATGTATGCTTAGGAGATTGAATGTGTACAAAATGACAATGACAAAGGAATCCAATAGGGTGAGATGGTAATGGCTAGGAAGCCACGTGCATTCATTTCATTGATGATGACAGATTGTCATCATGGTGCCTTGGGCATGAGAACAAAAGTGAACTCTTGATGATCAGTTAAATAGGTATTAGCCTAAGTTAAGGTCAGTTGCGAGGCATTGCATCATTGGAGTAGAATGGTGAATGAATTAGCAACAGTTAAAGTGAATAGCATACTTCTTATTAGTGCAAAGCTAACTAATATTATTACGAGCTATTAAAATATTATTAGTATAAAAAGGAGAATAAATTTACATTCACTTAAAGAACATAAAGTAAACTAATTTATTATCAAAGTATCTATTATGATCCTTTATTATTACTATTATTATTGAAAATAATTGTCTCAACCAAAAAAAGTGTTATAAAGATATATCTAAAGTTTTTAATGGAAAGAAATCAAGCTTTTCCAAGTTATTTAATTATAATTCTTTTTACATATTTACAACTAGAGAAACAATTTAATGAGTTATAATTCTTTTTACATATTTATAACTAGAGAAATAATTGGGAAATTATTATGTATATAAATATAATTCATATGGAAATTCTTCCTGTGTTAAAAGAGGATGTGGCAATATACCCTATAACTAAGTTCAATATTATTTTCATAATGATATTGAATAAAGATAAATGAATATATGCTTAATTATAATTCTTTTTACATATTTACAACTAAAGAAACAATTTAATGAGTTATAATTCTTTTTACATATTTATAACTAGAGAAATAATTGGGAAATTATTATGTATATAAATATAATTCATATGGAAATTCTTCCTGTGTTAAAACAGGATGTGGCAATATACCCTATAACTAAGTTCAATATTATTTTCATAATGATATTGAATAAAGATAAATGAATATATGCATTATGTTATAAACACTTGTTATATTATAAACATGCTTAAGGAGAATAAACAACTAGAATGTGCAACTTGAGAAAATAGTATATCATATTCATTTAAAAGAAATTGAATTGAGAAATGAGAAAATAGTATATTATATTCATTTAAAAGAAAGATTGAAATGAGAGAGGTCGTTGATTTCAGGGTTTTCTTATTTGTTGGAGAATAATGCTTACTATAAATTGGCTATGTTATAAAGAAACCATATATGAGAAGACAAAACGATTAAGTTTCAGCATATGAAAAGGGGCAATGCTCCATTTAAGATGGACACTATTAGTTTGTTATTAAAAGATGGAGGAACAGTCTCCAAGAAGAATAACCGACTCCTCCCGTTTTCATAAAGCAGGAACCTTGGAAGGAGATGGAATGACAACCTCTTTAGTACTTAAGCCTATAACCAAATCGGACTAGGCCTTCATGGTGGAGAAGCCAACTTTTTTGGTCTCAAGTATTTTGTTAGCTGTTTTATTGGTACTTTATGTATTATTTAAGTATGTAATGCAATGTTTATGATTTTAATTTATCTAATTTGTGCAATTTTGCATATATGCGATGTTAAATGTTTTAAATCTAAATTGACCCGATATACACCTTCCAAGCTGTAGAATGAGTCTTCCACGCAATTATATTTCATGATTTTTCATAATACTAGTCTATTTTGTAAGCATTCCAATAAATGTTGTTCCTTCTTGAATAAGATACAAGGTAGCATAAATGTACATTTAAATATGTAAAATATTAAGTTAATACATGTAATATCATCTCTATAACCCCACATATTCTGCAACTAAAATGCAAGTATAACATATTTAGGTGTCAACTTAAGTTTAAGTCACGATTAATTTTATGTCTATTACTTACTTATGAAATTATGACTATAAACCTAAAAACGAAGCTAAGTTCTACCACTAGCTTATTATTTAAGATATTATTATTATTGCATATAAACTTATTATATATTTTGGATATTTTAGGTATCGGGATATTGTGATAAGGAAGAGCATCCTCCTCATAGAGAACTGCAACTGTTCCCTTGCTGGTTTACATAAATATTTTAATGATCCATTGTCAATCAAGAGGGAAAGCCTCCAAAACATACTTCACCCTGGTGGTTTAACAAAACATGTATTTATCACTATGTTCATGTTTTAACTAAATATGTAGTAATCTTTGTCAATGGATAGAGGGGTGCCATCTTACTCTACACATAGCAAGGAAGGCATACCCTTTTTTTTAACCATGGGAACAACAACCTTCCAAGGGTATATCCAACAACCCGCAAGCCAAATATACCAGTAACTTGTGACTCGGCAAGGGCCGAGACCTCCCGAAGCCCACCGGGGTGAGCCTCTATCCCAGGGGTCGCCTACCCCTCAAGCCTTGTCACAACGGGCCAATGAGCAACCCTACCCCCCGCCAGTTTTAAACTTGTGACCTTTACAGAGATAACACATGTTCTTAACCATTAGGCCCACTCAAATGCTCTAAAGAAAGCATACCCTTACTCACCATTATGCATATACATCTTAATGAACATACAAGAATGTCAATATACCTTTACTTATATAATTGAGAGTTGAACCAACCAGGTCGTAGATCTTGGCTCAAGCCCTCTATATAAGTAAATATATTATAAGACAAGCCGGTAAGAATGAGGGCATAGCCCTTTGTTTACCCTTATAAACATGGGAAGAGGGCGTGCTCTTAAATCTCTTTTTCTTTTAATTATTTATTTGGTTGAGTTATTTAACAATAGATGCATAACCTCTTATCGAACAAAGGCGAGCAGAGCCAAGTCTCCTATCATCTTACACACTAAATGGGGCTTTAGTGGTTTTAAACCATGTTTCTTTCAAGATAATAACGTTAGTGGAGGTAGAGCAAAACTCCTTTTGATGTGTTGATCCATTTATACTATATTCGAACTTCAATGTATTAACATAAGTTAACCCTTGTACAAAGGATGGCTAGTATGTTTTTATAGTAATTTGTAATTTATAGTTGTTCCTTATGAATATAATTAAATCCTTATTAATAAATAAGTAACCACGAAGAAAGTAGTAGCATATGTTCGAACTTCAATGTATTAACATTCGAACTTCAATGTATTAACATAAGTTAACGCTTGTACAAAGGATGGCTAGTATGTTTTTATAGTAGTTTGTAATTTATAGTTGTTCCTTATGAATATAATTAAATCCTTATTAATAAATAAGTAACCACAAATTGCAGTTTGTATTCTTTCAAATATTGTTAAATTAATAAAAAGAATTTGACATTATCTTGTAGATGTAGCCCGTATTGACAGATTAATAAAAAAAATTTAACATTATCTTATGGATGTAGCCCGTATTTGGGTGAACTACTTAATATTAGTGTCTTTCATGTATCACTATCTATGTGTTTAATTCTCTACATATATTTATATGTATTAATGTTCTATAATCTTTTTCTTTTTCTTATAGAATATACCTTAATAAATGAAGATCCATTTATACATAACAAAGTTAAATACCCTGGGTTGGTAGGTGCGGGAGGGGTCATATTTGATCCCGAAGGAAACAAAATGAAAAGCTATGCATGGGGGCTTGGAGCAAAGACCAATAATGACGTCGAATGGCTTGCCTTACTAAAAGGCCTGGAAGTAGCCATCATTATCGGATTAAAAGAGCTAACAGCCATTGGAGACTCCCTCCTCATAATCCAAGAAGCCCGTAACATTGCCAGGAAACGCACCACCCCCTCCCACAAATACCACCATATCCTCAATTATATCAGTAGAGATTTTCAGCAATTAAATTTCCTCCATGTATTGCACTCAAATAATCACCATGCCGATACATTGGCAAATAAAGGAGTGCTACATTGTGCAGGGCTACTATCCTATGATGATGAAGAACCTTCTAATTGTTGGATCCCCTAACTCCTTTGCTCCTTGGGGCCCTCATCCCACCACCCGACTCATGCCTCTTTTCACTCCCGTCACCTTAGGTTTCGTTCACCCCATTCTCTGCATGGGAACACTTGGCAATCGGTACGAGGGTAGATGGAAGCATTTAATGCCTTCACATGGCCTCCTCCCATCTACCCCCACTACCTCACACACTACGAATTACTTCATCAAAAATCAAATGAAGTAGTTGTTACTGTGTTTGCAAAGGAGCAGTCTAAAGAAACTGTTGTTGTTGAGTTTAATGAACAGTTTGTATGTCTCTTCTCCAGAAGATGATTCCTTCTTTTTAGCTCATGTTGTATTTTTAGTGGGCTTAACCATGGGTTGGACTATTTTTTGGTTTATGTTATTGGCATAATATTCACTCAGTAAGGAGCTGATTTGATTTATTGTGATTTCAGTTGACCATTATTACTGATATTCCAGGAGAAGACAATTATGTGCTTCATAAGCATTTATTCGCTAAGGTAACATTCGTTATTCTTCTTGATGATATTTTTGGTATGTTGTTTTAAACTTTGTATATGTTTTGTTTGAATGTGAAATACTTCTATGATATTGCTTTTTCTATGGTTACTGTATAATTTTTAAATTAAACTACTGCAACTTGTATGGCTACATTTTCTTTTACTGCCCAACTCTCTCTTGTATCTGCTGCATTATGTAGAAATGAAATCTAGTTAATGTAATTTGCACACAATATGATATCTTACAATTGACAATTCTTTATACGAAGACAGGTTTAAAATGCTTTTGCCTGAACCTTTCAGGCAATAGAAATCTTTAGCTACTTTTGCTTTTGCAAGTTACTATTTATTTCCTAGTTTGATGTATTGCATGTAGCTAAGATCTCTTCTGACAATTGAAAGTGTCTATCAGCTAGGATGCCAGTTTGTTAGATAGGTGTCTAGTACAATAGATCCATATTAGCACTGGCCCTTTCAAAACGAGATGTTCACACCTGTTTTTAATCCCTTAGTAGTTAAGAGATCCAGAGTTAACAGATCTATCAGCTAGGATGCTAAATTGTTGATTCTGATTATATAAGCATTCAAGAGTATTAATGAAGAATGACAACTCAGTCATGTACACTGATGATCTCCACGTTTTCAATTATTTCTTTTGAGAATATATAAATTTCTTGTTGAACGTTTTGATAATGATAAGACATGATTACATACTTGTTTAAATGAGCATACCAATGTTTGAGACATAATGTTTTTTTCAATCAAAAGAGATAAGTCTCCTTGCAAATTCAGTTTACGGTCAGTTGCAAAAACCATGCAAACATACTTGCTCATTATCTTTTTGCAATGTGCAGGAAAAAAACATTGCCAACTCTGCCACAGCACCGATTATGCCACTGCAAAATGCAATTTTGAATATGGCTACCATTTTTGGGTGTTCAACTACAAAGCAAGGCTTTACCACTTGCTCTCAAGGTGATTGGCAGCTCTTTGGGCAATCAGCCGTAGCAAATTTGTAAAAATGCTAGCAAACTTTCAAGAACAGAATCTATATCACAATATCATAGAAAGAAGCTTCGTAGTTGTGTTGCAGATTTTGCTACAGCACATTCTCCCCTGACCTTTCAAGCGGAATGCATATGCTATAGCTCCAACAGATCTATGACTATAGTTTTTGTTGTTTTTGTCAAAGACATCGTGTCTTCCTTGCCTTTTGTACTACATATAAAGCTTCTACAGCAAGTTGCTCTATGTTTTGAATAACTTCACTAGCAACACCTCTTTCTCTTTTGCAAAGATTGTTGAACCTATTTTTAATATTTGCTTATATATATGTCAACAAGAAATATTGCCTCTTTTCTTTAACTAAGTCTATTTTCATGATCATGTTGAATGCAGAACTAAAATATTTCGATTTTTTCCCTTTTTTATTGCAAACACCTCTGTCTTTATATATATAAATGTTTATATTTAACGTCTATGCATTCTTTATATATATAAATGTTTCTATTTAACGTCTTTTAATACAAGAAAGGAAAAATCCTTTCGCCAAAAAAATCGCTTTTATCAATTAACGACAATTTCATATACACTTGAAAATGCCCCCACTAGCAATGTCGGGGACATCGCCACCTTGTGGCTCTTGTTTTATAAGTCTACATGAATGATTTTTTTATTTTTTGGTAATATAAGGTTAAGCTAGGTTATGTTGTGTGACAACATCTCCTGGGTTATAAAGCACTTTGCTACTCTCAATGCAAAATAGATTATTTTGTATTATAAGAGGTTGTTGGACAATGATTACACAATGTATGCATTAGCCATTTAAATATTAGTCGATTAGTAACATCAATCATGGATAATTATATTTTACTATAGTCTATTATGTTTGACTATAATCAAACATAGTCAACCATAGTAGTTAGAGAGATAATGGATTAGTGATGAAAACATATTAGTCCATTCATTAGTTAATGATTAATGGATTTGTGATTAAAAATTGTATTGGATACTAGGTCAATGATATAATGATATAAAGATTAATAGATTAGTGGTTAGAGTTGTTTTGAGTTAATGATTTAAAAAAAATGAAATTTAACACATATTAAACACCTCAAATTAATTTTAATGGACATTAATTAAATATTTTACCAATTTACATTTAACTAACATTTTATTACACTCAACAAATATTAAAAAGTTTCAATTAAAAATCACCAAATACCATGTTTTAAGTTGATTGAACCAGACTTTACACAATTAATGAAAACGTTATTTGTATTATAACTTTTAATTACTCTTAAGGATGGAAAAAAAAAAATTAAATTTTAAATTAATATTAATGTTTATAAATATAAATATAACTTTTTAAACATTACATAATTACTAAATAAAATATATTTATTTATTTACAATAATAATTTTTTTGGTTTTTACATTAACAATTTGTTTATTTTTAACATTAAATTTATGAAAAATTTATTTTTATTTTTTTAAAGAAAAAAAATGTAATATTGTTATTCATCGGAATCAAATAGTACAATGATATATCCAGTCTCATATTTCCAAGACTTCCCTCCAAAAATATCATAAGCACTCAGGCTCGAACAAGAAACATAACATCAAAAAAAGAAACATATCGTGAACATATCCAAACAGTAACTGGATTTTTACAACAGTAACCATCATAATAATCCTATTTCCACCTCAAAATTCACCAAAATAGTAAAAAGACCCATCATCCAGGATCTCTTGTTCAAACCATTCCTCCCAATAGAGATAGCCTTCAATACCATCTAAAGCTTGCTTTGATAATTTATCCGCCATGTCATTGTGTTCTCTAAAAATATGCTCAAATGAAATCTGATCACATTTATCAATCTCTGCCCTTGTCTGACCGCACCAATGTTGAAGAGCCAGAACCTGTAATGTATATTCCCTGGTTGCCCACTTAATTGTGACCCATGAGTCACCATACACCTTTAGGTCCACCAAACCAAAGATATTTGTTGTCTTCAGCACACACCATAATGCCAGCAATTCCGCCTTCATGTTTGTGCCAGATCCACAGTGGAGACGAAGAGTAAAATAGTGATCTTTACTAATATAAATCACACCGCCAGCAGCACACACTCCATGCCGTGCTGCCCCATCGAAAAAAAGTGTTGGTTGGTTTACAATTAAGGAGAAACTACTGTTTCTAATAGGACAAGGTTTCACACAATCAAACTTATAGATATCATACATCTTCAGTACAGTAATCCCACATGTTTTGACATCAAGTAACTTATCCTTAAAAGTAGCACTGTTTCTAGCATACCAGATAACCCAGGACACAAATATTGGTAAGAACATATGTGCCTTTGTCTTCCTGTACCAGTTCAGAAGACAAATGCTAAATTCACCAACATCCCATACATCATTATCTGTAAATCTGAGCAAACCATATCCCAGATATCTTTACCAAATCTGCACTCAACAAACAGATGACTTACAGTTTCCAAATCTTGTTTGCACAGTATGCACCAGCTAGGTCCAGTCCAGCTGCGCCTAATCAGACAGTCCCACGTTTTAAGGGAGCCCTGTAGAGAGTGCCATATTTTTTTGTACCACCAATTTTGAGGGTAAATGAACTTGTTTTGCATTATTCTCGAGTAGGCTGCTTTAGTTGTCACCACACCAGATTTGTTATCACCAGACCAAACCAATTTATCAACACCTTCATTTATATGCAAACTAGCTACACATAATTTATGAACATAATCATTCCAATGAAATGCATCATCGCCAGAAAGACCCAGGTCTGTTGCACGAAGCCAGTAAGAACCTACACCACTGAATCTTGCACCAATACGCAGCTTGTTCAAAGTAGATAGACCAAGAACTTTTAAATATCCCAACAGACGATCTGATAAATTCTGCGCATTCTCCATACCTAGAATATGATCTCTCCCTATCATGATCTTTTCACCCGATCCTACTTGCCATTTAATATCATCAATAAGCCATCCAAAAACCTTTAATAGTCCCCTCCACATAGGTGAAATGCAGCCATCCAATTTCAATGGTTTCCAAATCCATGAGTGTATCTCCTCCTTTATATATTTAATATGGATTACACAGGACCAAAGAGTACACCCAAAAATTCCACGCCACAAGCTTTTAAGCTGCAGGGCCATATTAAAAACATAAAGGTCTTTTATTCCCCAGCCCCCATACCTTTCTGGCCTGGAGAGAGATTCCCATCCAGTTGTGACCAAACTAGCCCGATCTGCACTACCGGTCCACAAAAAATTAAAACATACCTTTCGAACAACATTCAGAATCGTCACTGGAACCTCCAGCAGAGACATCCAATACACAGGGATGCCAGTTAAGACAGCCTTTAAGAGGATGAGCTTACCCCCAATAGACAGAAACCTGTAGGTCCAGTGTGAGACACGGGCCTCCACCTTTCTTAATAACCACCGCCAGTCTGATAATTGATAATTGTTCGACTTTAATACAAACCCAAGGTATTTTACACCATCTTCTAACTCACAGCAGTTATAAGGAAAAATATTCCCAATCTCCAAACATTTATAAGGATTCACATTATACTTGAAAAAACTTGATTTTGTAGCACTTACTTTCATTCCCGTGACGTTACAGAACAAATTGATAATATTTTGAAACACCATCCATTCCTCAATTGTAGCAACGCCAGCTAATAATACATCATCAACAAAGATAAGGTGTGTGAGCACACAACCACCACCAACGTCAATGCCTTTAATATAACCTTCCTCTTTTGCAATATTCAGAAGTCTGTTGAAAGCATCAATTACCAAAATGAACAACAGTGGTGATAATGGACACCCCTGACGTAAACCCTTGGAATACTGAAAAAACTCAGATGGTGTCCCATTAATCAATACAACAATGCTTGTCGTGGATACACAGCCCATGATCCAATTAATGACAAGTGGAGGCATCCCAATCTGAATCAATACCAGTTTTAAAAAAACCCAGTTTACCCGATCATAAGCCTTTTCCATATCCATCTTTAATAATATAGCCTCCAACTTCCTTGCTTTGATAGAATGCATGAGCTCTTGAGACACACCAATAGCATCATGGATCTCCCTATTGTGCAAAAATCCAAATTGTTCAGCAATAATGTGATCAGATAATGCAGCCTTTATCCTCTGAGCAATAATTTTTTAGATAAGCTTATATGCAAGATTACAAAGTGCAATGGGCCGAAATTCACCAAATGTAGATGGTTTATCACATTTGGGAATTAACATAACAAAGGTAGAGTTCAATGCACCAGCAATGAAACCATTCACTCTAGTATGTTCCACCATGTTGAGCAAATCCTTACCTAAAATGTCAAAGAAATGGATATATACCTCCACCGGCCAGCCATTAGGCCCCAGGCTTTTTTCTTTCTTGAAAATTTTCAGAGTTTGTTCAATTTCATCCAAAGTAACCATCTTTCCCAACTCAACAGCTTCAGAATCATAAAAAAATTTCAGGAAGAGCCTTGCAACTCTAATCTGATCCAACAGAGTGCCGGAACCATCGTCTTTATAAATCTTGCTAAAAACTTTTACTGCTTCTTTCTTTAAGGGCTCCACACCAGTGATAATATTTCCGAGTTCATCCTTCAAATTCCAAATAGTATTCATGTTGCGTCGAGCAGATGCACAGGAGTGAAAAAAATTTGAGTTTTTATCACCATGTTGTACCCATAAAGCACGACTCTTTAATCTTCATTCCTTTTCTTCTTGTAACAACATCTCTTCCTTCTTCTTTTCATATTTTTTTGCCACTTCAAACCCTTCTGAATCCAAAATACCCAAAACATTTTCAGCTTGAAGCTTTTGAAGATCATATTCTAATTGAGCCAATTCTTCTTTATTTACCTTTTTTTTCTCCATAATCCATTTGCTAACAACAAATTTTAGCTTTTTCATTTTTTTACAAAAGAAATCCACAGAAGTCTTTTAAATAATAAATAACTAATAATTACATAAACGTGTGAAAAGTTAAAAATAATTAATGTAAAGTGTTTATTATTAATAACTAAAGACAAGATGCATGTTTTCTTATTTGCTATAATCTCCATGATTTGAGAGAATGACCTAAAACTTACCAAATTGCATTTAAATAACATTTTATTACTCTCAACAAATATTAAAATGTTTCAAAAAAAAATCACCAAATACCATGTGTTTAAGTTGGTTGAACAAAACTTTAAACAATTAATGAAAACTTTATTTGTATTATATCTTTAAAAAAATAATATTTAAGGTTTATAAATATAAATCTTCAAACATTACATTAAACTTCATTATTAAATAAAATATATCAATTTATTTACAATAATAATTTGTTTATTTTTTACAATAAAATTCGTGAAAAATTTACTAATCTAATTTAAAGCTTTTTATATAATAAATAACTAATAATTACATAAATTTGTGGAAAATAAAATAAAAATAATAAAAATAATTAAGATATTACAAATAATAATAGCATTTCCATTAAAAAATAGTTATGACCAATGATTAAGATATTACAATACAAATAATGTGAATAAGACAGTTTGCATGACAGTGGGCGATTACAAGTTTTTTATTATTTATTTATTTTTTAATATCTTTTTTGTAATTTGACAATTTAATATAAACATCAACAAAAATAATTATTTTATTCTGTATTAACAATAACATATATATCTATATTTTAAAATTTTAAAAATTATTTTTTCAATATAAAATATTTATTTTAATATATAATATTCAAAAAAAATTATAAACATTTTTATTATATGACAAACTAATACAAAGTGAAAACAGTGTCACTCTAAACGGAAAACAATATAGTTTTTTTTTTAAACGATGAATTTACTTAGTAAATATGTATATGGAATCCAATTCAAAATAATTAAACGCTGGTAGAAAATTGTTTTATAATAAAAAATAATCTCATTTACGGTCTTTCATGTTTACAGAATTGGATAAACTTTGTAGAGGATTTTAGGCTGAGTAGCACAGCTCATCATCAGGAGATATTAAAAAGTCTCAATGTTGTAATGTGTGTGATGTAACGTTATCTTGATGTAACGTTTGTTACTAACAAAATAATTAAAAAAAGTCATGTCAGTTCATAAAATAAAAAATTAAATTATTGAAAGTTTAAAAAAAAATCCATGTTGGTTCATAAAATAAAATATTATGAAAAGTAATTAAAAAATAGATGTTTGTTTATAAAATAAAAACTTAAAACTTTAACTCGGATCTATCAATCAAGAGAGATCAAATTTCTTGAATTTAAATTTAAAAAAAGAAATACACCTCAAGAAATTGGATCTCTATGGGTGCTTGATAGAGACGGATTTAAAATGGATCTATGCTAGTAGTAGGTCAATGGCTGGCTGGTTTAAAAAGTCATAAGATGTTACCTGTAATGTTGAAATGTAGGCCGGTTTGTTTTTTAAAATTAGATTATTATATTAATTTTTGTTTACATGTTAATTTTTGTTAATAATTTATTTTTATATATGTGTTACTAATATTATTTAATTTTCATTAATTAATTTATGTTATAATTTTCATTAATAAGTTATTTATTGAAATAATGTAATACTTTTTAAATTAATTTGTTATTTTTTATTATTATAAATTTAATTTTAATTAATTAATGCTTGTTTTAATTTTTTTACAATATATAAATAATGTAATTACCTATAAAAATTAATTGGCCTAGTAATATAAAATTAGTGCTATAAAATTAATTAATTGGTACTATAAAATTATTTTTTATTAGGTAATTTATGTTTTAATTTCTTAAGATGTTGTATTAGTTAGGTAGTCCTCATTTTAGAGGCTTAAGGGGGATCTATATAACGAAATTCACAAAGGGTTGAGATGAGGAAACATAAGAGGATAAAGGAAGGAACTAAGGCGTCAAGATTAACTAGCCCTTTTGCTTAATAAGGTCGATGACAAGGGTCCATGATTTGCTCAATTTGTGCAAGTGTTTTTCTATTTCTATAGCCTCACGGATTTTTCTTTTCGTGAAGTTATCAACGCTAGCAATAACCTTTGCATCCTCTATACAAACATGGTGTTTAGAGGTTTGCGAGTGTTTTGCCAGAGCTGAATTCTTTGTCCTACCATGAATAATGTCTGCACTGTGTTCTTTCAGTCTTACTTGAATTGAGCGGCCCGTTCCTCCGATGTATAGTTTGTGACAGTCACATGGTATTGAGTAAGTAAACTCCTTTCATTTTCCTCGGATCTATCCTTTCTTTTGCGTGGTCTAGAATCTTTCCTAAGGAACTTGGTGGAGAGAAAGCAACCCTAATTCTATGTTTACATCAGATTTGAGCTAATTTATTTGTGGTCCCTTGAACATAGGGGAGGCTAATTGTTTTAAGTAGGCCCTCGTCCTTAGTTTTTGTTTGTTTCTCATCTTGTGATTTCTTAATGGTCTTGGGGGGATTAGTTTTTCCTCATAGCCATTTTCTTTGAAGACTTCAACTAGATGTTCAAGTTCTTGAGGTAAATGTGATGTGTAGAGATTCTCTTAACTCTTATTGTTAGAGTGTTTATGATACATGAAATTATTCAAATTATAAATATACTTGATTGAAATTTGTATAATTAATATACTCAAAAAAAATATTTAAAAAAATTGATTCCCTTTTTACAATAAAAATTTAATTTAAATATTTAAATAACAATTTTAAATTTCATAATAAAAAAGCTACACTGAAAATAACAATCTCAATGACATAACAATTTTAAATTTCATTATAAAAAAAGCTACATTGAAAATGACAATCTTAGCAAAGATTTCATTATAAAAAAGCTACATGGAAAACTTCAACAATTTAAAAATAAACATTACAAATTGTTTGATCGCTAAGTAATCGAAAATCAAATAAGTTCGACTCGTAGTGATCATACAAACTAAAAATAATTTGACCACAGGATGCTTAAAGAGAAATAGCGATGAGAAAAGGAAATGAAAACAGATAACAAGTAAATTTAATTTCAATAATGGGCAACTCAGAAAACACTCGATCTCTTACTCGGAGAAACTCGGCGTGGCCATTTAATGGGCAATCCAGTGGAATACGAAAGAGCCGAGAATTTAAAGGGAAATTTCCTTGTGGGAACCAACCAGGATTGTACACACATCTTATGTACTATGAAGTTTTTTCTCATTTTCTGGGAATGAAAGGGCGACGTTGAAATTTCTCAATCAAGAGTAAGTGAAATCACGTGCCTTTCTACTAGGCTCTGATCAGCTGTACATGGACCCTATTATGACTCAACTTTTAAAGTCAGGTAGACTCTGACAAAAAATAATATGTATATATATATATATTAAATTTAGATATGTTTCTATTTGAAATTAGATTTGCCTATCAGACTTCGTACATGGTTCGAAGAGAGCAGCTGCGCCCTGTGATCAAAATTATCACACTTCGCACATGGACGGTTGGACCGAAGAGAGCGGCTGCGCCCTGTGAAAAATATTCAACTGACGTGACTTAAGGAATAGAGGGTACAAAATATTGGGCTACGAGTTAAAATCAAAAACCTATAGGACCACCGACGGTTATTGGCTCCTTCGCCGATTTGACAAAAGAATTCATTTATGGAGCTGGAAGTGGTTGCCAATTGGAGGAAGGGTTACATTGGTTAGGCAAGCAATATCGACCCCGCAGCAGAGTGTTTAATGCTCTTGCTGCGGGGTCTTACTAATGTTATGTCAGCGCTTAGATAGCATAGTACATGAACCCATTGCCGAAAAAATGGAGCCAAAAGCTGGCCGTCGACGGGGAATGATGCATCATGCCTCATGCCATAGCCACCATCGCCATCTGGATCTGTGCATCGCTGCGCAAGGCTCAAGGAGATGGCAAGGAGATCGACCGTAGCCACCATCGCCATCTTGGATCCGTGCATGGCTGCGCAAGGCTCAAGGAGAGGGCCCAAGGAGATCGGTCGTAGATCCCGTCACATGGGATGGCTACATGGTGAATTCAATTCGACGACGTGGTGCCTCATATCTGCCAGTTGTATCAGTTGTGTCTATGGATGGAGAGAGGGGAGGCCGTAACTTAAACACAAAATCGCAGCAGAGTTCGTGTAGAGAGCAACCCAACCTTGGAACTTGCAACCAGTCGAACAAGCCACAGCGAGCATCCGTCGAATCCACCGAAACCACCGGGTAAGTTACTCTAAACCCACCTGTGCTAAATACTGCCATAGTTTGTGAAGTTTTCAGATTGATATTAATATTTATTATGCTCAAGATCTTAGTAGATTGAGCATGGGTTCTTTTATTGAACTCTGATAAAGGTATGCGATCTGCATAGTTATCCTTGTATGCTCTTGATCTTCTTACAACCACTTACATTCAGCTTCTTCAAAGATGTCAGTTGTTCCACAGCTGGTAGCATTGGTATCTCACAGCATTCTTTTACATCTGGTTTTCTAAGCTATGTGAGTTGCCCCAACCCTAAGCTCTGGAGCTTCTCACATCGATTAACATTCAACATTTCTAAAGAAGTAAGATGTTGCACACCTGGCAGCTCTGTTATCCCATGGCATCCCCTAACATTTAGTTTTGTAAGCTTTGTGAGCTGCCCCAAACCTTGTATGCTTTGGAGCTTCTCACATCCTCTAATATTCAACGTCTCAACACTGGGGGGCTCCTCAACTTTTGCGCAGATGCGACCACACAACCATCCTATTTGTCTCAATTCGTGACACTCATACATGAAATGTCGTTGAAGGTTAGGGCAAACACCTTCATCAAAATTTAGTCAGTAAAGAAAGTAATTTTTTAATTTGTCTTAAAATTTAGTTAGATAAAAATTTGTTTTTAGTAAATATTAATAATTATCACCATTATTATAATAATTATGTAAATAAATATAAATAATGTGATATATTATAAAAAATAAAAATATGATATAAATGAGATTATAATATTTCAAATATAAATTAAATTATTGCAAAATTCATTAAAAAAAAAAAAAATTGTAAGAAAAACAAAATGAACATACACAAAAGTTTAGACTTGTCTTAATTATAATTTTTTTAAGCATCTTAATAATTGCATTTTTTTTAATGCATTGTTGTATGTAACAAAGGCAATGTTTAGATGATTTAAATTTATATATCTATATATTAAGTATTTATATATGTATTTCATTAAATTATTTATTATCTAATTAATTTATTGCTTGATTAAAACAATTTGTATATATATATATATATATTTTTGTGTAGAGTGAATAATTGATGTTATATAGTAAATAAATGAGGAGGTATTAAAGAATAAAATACTTATAAATATGGTATTTCAATAAGTAATAATTTATTTATTTTATCAATAAAAGCTAATAAATAAAGGGTTTTGAAATGTTGTTTTTATAATTGTATATGTGAGAATTAGAGTATTAATATTTTTATTTTTATAATTGCATATGTTGAGAACTAAAGTATTAATATAGTTTTCCTAAATTAAGAAGCATGGAGAGTAAATGATAAATGTGTAATTTATATATTTTTTTTCAGAGTTTTGTAAATAATAATTTTGTACATCATGACTAGGCTTAATGATTAAAAACATGTATTTCCTCCTATAAGGTCATAGGTTCAAATATAGAGGGGGCTAGGATATGTAAACCTCTGTAGACTTAAGCAGTTACATCGCTGTGTAGAGAGGGTCCCTTGTCCGATCAACAAGGGGGTCTCATACACCAACATTAGTCTCTATTTGGGAGGAAGAATGCCAAGAGTTCCTCTTAAATTTCTTCTTCCCTTTAGTTCCTTGAGTACATCAATAACAAGTTTCCTCCCCTCCAAATGAGGTGAATCCTAGATGAGTTGATCGCCCAACAACATATTTTATTCTAATTCTTTTTTCTCTCTGGTCTCCATTTGATTTTCTTCCCTAGTGAGAGGAGGAGAGGGATGAGGAAAATTCACCAAAAATCTAGCATAAGAAGGAAGATTGTACAAATTTCATGAGTTCGAGCTTTGAGTCTTTCGGAGCTAGGCCTTCTCTCCAAAGGTCAACAGTTTACCACCCTTACCATCTACGAAATCTGGGGAAGTATTGATGGGTTTCCCAGTCACTTGCTTTTGAAAAAAAATACACAAACTCTCAACTCGCAAATCTAGAATGCAAATCTAGAGTCCAAGTCTTTATGCAATGGCCCATCACTATTAACCAAACTTTCTATTTAGATATGAATATTTAGACAATATTGGTACTAAAATTATGCATGTTTTTGTATTAAAATTAAATATTAATTTTATTTATCAAGTTATGTATTAGATTTTCTTTTATCAAATTATGTATTTCTATTTCGTTATTTTGGATAATTGAATTATGTAGATGACTCAATATGCTAAAATTATTAGAATAAGAGAATAAGAACCTTTTAATGTGCTAGGGAAACTAGTCCCCCCTTTTTAGCTATTGTTCAGTGGCCAACAATTTCACTTAATGTACTCATAAATAAATCTCATCTCACTTCTTATCTTCTTTTTATACGTTGTTTAAAAGTTTTTATAGCATAATTTTTTGTTTAAAAGCTTCTGTAGCTTCATTCTTCACATCAATTTCAGCACGTGGCTATTCAAGCTTATCCTTCACAAGCCCAAAACAACATCCTCTTACGATATCAATTTCTATCTGGCTATTCAAGTTTGTATCAATGCTTCAATCATCACATCAATTTCAATCTAGTTGTTAACTAATATCCTCTCACATCAATTTCAATCTGGTTGTTAACTAATATCCTCTGCAACCAGCTTTAAGTTAGATCTGCAATAATAAAAATATGGTATTTTCTGCAACCAGCTTCGAAGTTAATTGCAATAATAAAAATAGTCTTTGGATGTGGAAATGAATTCACTTGTCCTCTGTCTCATTTTATTTTTTTGTATGTATTGGTTAAAGCATCTAGTGTATATATATTATTTAATTGCAATACTACAGTTTTTTTTGGATTATAGATCAATTAATGCAGTAATAAAAACATGCAACAATCAAAACATGCACTATTACAATGGTTTGTAATGAGTGGATAATGAAACAAAATTCAATTGTCTTCTTATTTTTAGTCGTGATTTTTTGTAATGAGTGTTTGGTGAAGTGAAATTCACTTCCCTCTGCCTGCGTTCTGGAAATTGAGTGTGTACCCTGCATCTTGACCATCTGAACCACGTGACTGTTACCTGAACCCTGTGTTCAACCTCTGGTCGATATACACCTCTCGGACTTGATAATTCCTGGGACTTGCCTTAAGAATCAACCTCTACAGAAACAATCTGGAAACATATAAATAGATTGCCCCCGAAATAGATTATGAATGATTAGTCTGTTATGAATTCAACTTCTTTTTTGTCAAATTGAGAAGTGAAAGTCACACAGTTAGTTTTGACTCCCCAATTAAGAAGAAAACCAAGTAATTTTGGCTTCCAATTTCACACAGGAGAAGAAATCAATCATTTGTGATAATTTATTAAAAAATGAGGAAATAGGTAATAAAATTAAGGAAATTTATTAGTATAATTTTGTAATAGTTTTTAATATAGATAATAAATTATAAATGTGATAAAATATAGATTATAATCACTTTTATGTTTGAAAGCGACTTCATATCCACCATTGTACATAGTGTTTATGTGTTGAATTCCCTTTTTAAAGAAAAGAGGAAACGAAGATTTCCCGTGCTCCTTGGGAGAGCCAAGGGAGTGGCTAACATGTAGTACCTTTGCAAAAGAGTTTGTTTCACTAATTCTTACCCCTTGATGAATACGATGTGCTAGGCATAGATTTGATGCATTCAAAACATGATAATATGTTAGGGTGCATTGAACTTATAACTATTTTCTAGAGCAAACAAACCTCCATTGGTCAAGAAGGATGACTTCCTTTTGCTAGATTTTGACCCTTGCTTTATCACTAGTATTTAATCTTTCCACTCATAGAGTGATGGTTTTCCCATAAAGGGTATTACAATGATATCAAAAGCTCCATTTCAACAAAATCTAGGACTTTCAAATCATTTCACATTTCATGAAATATGTAGAACATATGCTATTTAATCATATAGTATATTTAATATCTAAGGACAATGGAAAGTGTCACTTGAGACTAAGCTTATATAGGTTGCAAGTTGGCATGGATGTTTAGGTGGGAAGGAGATATTTAACACTAAGAAAATACTTTGTCATGTAAATTATTGCGATTCAAACAACGCTATTATAGAGGGACTACAACCTTAGTCATATTTAGTGTTTAAGAGTATGCACAATTTCATTTATTAAAAATGTTTGCAATAAGTGAACATTTACTATCTCCCACTTTGATTGTGCTCTTTTATCCCATCCTTCCTTTTCAGGTCAATTCCCAATACATTGAACATTTATTACTTTTATTAGTAAATAATAATATGTAATAAATGTACTTTTTACTTTTATATAATTATGGAGACCTTATAAACACTCACCAATTAGTAAATATACATTATTTGTTTATCTACTTTTTAAGTAATTATTTTCAATGTTGTATTAGAATAGTTTATCAAGATTTTATTTCTGTACGTGATTGTGTAGAGGTGTTAAAATGGGAAAGTGGGAGGAGATAAATGGGTTGGAGGTTGAAGATCCGGAAGATATGGTAGAGTTTTCTGTCGAAGATTTGACATGGACAGAAATTTGGGGGGACCAAGTCGCAATTATTCCGTATTGTAGACTTCAGGATTTTATAAGAGGAGAGCAAGCGAGATAAAGCGCTCCTACTCAATTTGTTGTTCATACTCGACGAACTCGAAAACTTGAGGAGATCAAAAGAATTCATTTTGACACGTATTTGGAGTATGCTATGTGAGTCTCTATAATTACTCATAATTGATTGTGTGAAACATGCTTAGATATTTTGTTAACTTATCATTCAAGTTTATTAAGAAAAACATTCATCTATAACTTTAATTTATTGTAACGATATGTAATAGGTATTGGTGTTCATATGGTCTGGACTCCACTTGTAAAGTCCAAGGTGATAGTCATACAACGACGACATTTGAAAATACAATGAAGAAACGCAGTTCGCGCCAAAGCATTAAAGTTGGTTGTCAATGCCACTTCATCGTGCGTCGGCTTGTCATGAGACCAACTGATGCTGTTATTATATATACAGCATGCAGGCATATTGACAAATATGGTGTTGTGTGTCATGGGAAGGATGCAGTTGGAAGGCCTCAGGCTTTCAATTATGCTCCACATCTAACAGATAATCTACGAGCTAGTGTGAGACAGATGGTTCAAGATGGTTTTAACGTCACAATGATATGGGATAAATTCATTAATGACGTGGAGCATCAATGTGGTCAGTTGTTCACAGGGACAACTCGAGATGCCTTAATGACAAGACAAGATATTTTAAACATGTATAATGAACTAAAAATCAAGAATACGTCAAGGACGAGAGTGATCCAATTAGCGTGGACTGTTGGTACAATGAATTTCCAGATAAGTTTTTTTTCTACCAACAACAAGATGTTGTGCAAAACAAGCCATTCATAATTGGTATACAAACAAGCTGGATGCGTTCTATGATGATAAAGTACTCACATAATAATGCTATATCCATGGACTCTACATTTAGCACGAACAAATATGGGGTGAGTACACATATATCGTGATTCTCGCTTAATTATAGTTATTGAAATGATTTCCTACATGTGGACTTTGTATAATATAATTATGTGTTTATTTGAATGTAGTATCAACTTTATACATTGATGGTTTTCGACAAACACCATAATGGTGTCCCGATAGCTTGGGTTATTTCCTCAAGAAATACATCGGAGGATATTAAAAAATGGTTAGCAGCATTATTTAAAGTCGGAATGAAAGAGCGTCCAGATTGGCATGTTCGTGCTTTTATTACAGATGATGCTGCAACTGAGATTGAGGCTTTAAGGTGACTTGATTAATTATTTGTAGAGGGGAGCGGGAGAGAAGATTAATGTTTCATTACATATATACGTACATTAATCTCTTTAACTGTAATGTCATTTCAGGTGTTTAACTAATTCATCAATATTATTATGCGTATGGCATGTTCGTCGTGCATGGATGAAGAATATTTTAAGCAAAGTCAATGGAAAGGAAACTAGAGTCTCAATTTTTCGTGCTTTAGGAGACATCATGCATTCATGTCCGGATGACCGCTCAGTACAAGATGCAGTTGCACGGATCTTTGATGAATTTCAAGGCCAAGAAAAGTTTTTGAATTATTTCAGAACTAATTGGCTAGACAACAACAAAATTTGTAAGTAATGTCTACATCTTTGTGTTATAACTATATAATCTATTGCATTATTTTTAGTTTCTACTTTGTCACTGACCCCCTTCACTTTCCAGATATGTGGGAGAAAGCTTATAGAAATTTTCCCCATTCAAATCAAGATACCAACAATGCAATCGAGTCATACCATAGGTACTTAAAGAAAAGGTACCTTGATGAGAAAAGCAATGCATGCCACAGGCGGGTTGACTGGGGTATTCATGTGTTGTTGGAAAATGTTGAACCTTATTACATTCACATGCAACGTTTAAAGGAAGCTGGTATTATACGACCTAAAAAATCCAATGAACAACTAGCTAGATCCCAGTGCAAAGCAAATGCAATCCCAGATGAAGAATGTGCATGTGATCAAATCCAATGAATATCGGGTTCGTAGCCAAAATAAGAATACTCGTGATACTTGGTATAACGTCATATATGCAGGGCCATATTTTTCTTCTGTAACTGTGCTTGGGCATTGAATGGCAACGTTTGTAAACATGCCTTAAAGGTTGGCATGTTGGTAGGAAAAAATGCCCTTGGTGAGAATGCATCACCAAATGTTTCTAGTATTTTTGAGAGGCCTAAATTTCTAGTTGATTTAAATGAAACAATTGCTCCCAGCCCAGAATTCCAAGAAGAGCTTCCCCCAGGATTTGATTCTCCTATCGGTAATTCCTCTGACCATGTTGATTCAACAACTATAATACTAGACAATGCCATGTCTGAGGCCGATGAGATGGAATTTCTTATGTCATCAACTCATCAAACACTAAGGTGTTTACTAGATATTAAACCTACTAGTTTGGAGCATGCATGTGCACTTAACACCTTGGTATACAATGTGGGTCAGGAGTGTAATAAAATGTTTAATTGTTGTCTAACTCCATCTAAGATCACTAAACAAAGACACCATAGTTTTTTGAGCCCGCTCAATAAAAAGAGACAACGTGGTCAAGCATTGCATTCAAGAAAAGATGCAACAAAATTTCAAAGGGTTGGACGAGCTCGCACAAAAAAGAAAAGCATGGATGAACAAATGAAGATTTCTTCTCAAAAATAAAGAAATGTCGATCACAGATCAGATATAGTGCAACGTTATATTCCATACAATAGAGGTATTTCAATATGATATTGAATTTTGTTTAATTTGAAATAAGGTATATTATTCAACCCAATGCCATAATCTAATTATTTTGGTGATTATTGTTACAATTGAGGGATCCACTTCTCAATCTATTCCAAGTTGTCGACTTCGATTATTTCATGATAGTGCTATTGACGATACCTCATTGTTGCCTAATCATTCAATAGCAGAAATAGAAGGGAATGATACATTCAACCCACCACAACATAGTAACGAGACTTGTATAGGTATTGTTATTAATTTCAATCACATTTTTTTAAATGATCGTATGGTCATGGTGAGAAGACTTTCTTGGTTGTTTTTATAAGAAAGGTGTCTATTGGTCAAGAAATTTCACATCATCATGGCCAATCAAATTATGCTAAAACACACTTCGAATGTGTTGGACTGTTGCATACAAAAAATAAAACCATAAATGAGCAAATGGAGATTTCTTGTAGACAACAAGGAGATGTGGAACATAGGCCAGATTCAGTGCAACATTGGACTCTACACAACAAAGGTATATCGGTTTGATAATATTTGTTAATTTCCATTAACTACGGCATATTTGATTGTTTCACTGGGCCTACTGTCATTATCTTATTATTTTGGTGATTATTGTTACAGTTGAGGGAGGCACATCTCAAGTTATTCAGACTTGTCGACCTCGATTATTGCACGATAATATTGCTACGGGTAGCTCGTTTTTGGTTGATACAACAATAGTAGCTGTAGAAGTGAATGATACATGCAATCTACTACACCAAAGATCGTTGTCAAACTTAGCTATTGCAACTAATTTTTTGGTGCCAACCACATCAATGACAGGTCCAACATTGCCATTAATTCCGGACTTGAACACATGACATTGTTTGTTCAAAGGTGAAAATATTTGACAAAAGATTAATAGATTTAAAATATTTGATAGTTTCAACACAATATTTCAATCAATTTTCTCTAAGTGTCAAGACACTTTGTTCTCGAAAATCAATTAACTTCTTCTTGAAAGTACGGTTACTAAATATATCACATAGTGTAGTAGTGTATGTTCTTTTCATATTGTGATAATAATTTTTTTTATTAGCTACTGATTAAGTATTTCAAGATTCTAAATTTGATGTTTTTCTTTCTTTCTTCAGTACAAACTATTCATTTGCTAATTATTCCAATATTTATCTACCAAAAATTTCAACTAATATTGATTCCAACATGAGTTTTCATCGTGATATATGTATTTATGTTATGAAAGAAATTTCATTTTATGTGTTAACTTCACATCTTCAACATTATCAACTCATAAAGTGGTTGATGCTGTATTTTGTAATGTTTTTAACAATTGTTACAAATGATGGATGTCAACCTCTCTAATTATATGTGGGTATGCGTATTTTTTGTATTTGTGATAGTTGTAGGCATTGCAAATCTATGATTATTGTTTTATAGGTTATGAAGGTAGAACAATTTAATCTTGATATTACTTGTAATACCCATTTTCATTTGCAGTAACGATAAATTTTCTTATATATACTAAAATCTAAAATATTTGTTTTTCTTTACAGTTATGGACAATGCGTATGTTTCAAAATTTCTCTTTTCTATCCATGACATAAGCCAACAAGAACATTTTATTGCCTACTTTCGAAGCAAGATTAGCAAACAAAATGGTTTTCCATGCCGGCTATTTGATGATATACTTAATTTTTTATCAAAGATTAAGCAAATACTTCGCCAATTTGAGCATGTTTGTCAAAGAGAGGCCGGTAGAAAGTTAAGGAGAGAAGGGTTACAAAGGCAAAGGGATCGTGATGTAAGCGTTGATGTGAATTGGTGTTCCATGTGTCATACATCCGGTTGCAGATTTGAATTTGGAGAGAGCATGATAAGAAATAGTACTATCAATAATGTTTCTTTTAATAGGTATGGTTTTGGGTATCCCGTGGTATTTTCCCATTGTATTTCCCTTATAAAATAAAGACATTGTAATACGGCTAAGGATGATGATGTATTAGGTTTTATGCATTGTAAAGATATCTGAGATCAAGAGAGAGACTGAGAAACAGAGAAGAGGAAGTGCAGCGGTTGTGCTACAGGTTGTATCCCTTCACCTTGTTGGACGGTAATAATAATAAGGACTAGTAAATTCAGTGTGGACGTAGCCCAAGTTGGGTGAACCACGATATATCTGTGTCTCTCTTGTAATGTGTATGTGTGATTATATTTGCATTTCTGTTTATTGTTATTGCTCTGCGATCCTGTTTTTTTAACAATTGGTTTCAGAGCCAAAGGTCTATTTGGCGGTTAAACCCGCAGGAAGCTAGCGTTTCTGGTTCGAGTGGGAGCAATGGCAGAAGAAGGAAAGTTTAAGGTCGAGAAGTTTAACGGCCAAAACTTCGGGTTATGGAAGATGCAAATGGAGGACTATCTGTACCAGAAGGATCTATTCCTACCGTTGGGAGGAAAAGCAAAGCAGCCGACGGCTATGAAGGACGAAGAATGGGAGGTTCTTGATAGAAAGGCTCTGGGAACAATACAGTTGAGCCTGGCTTCGTCGATGGTTTTCAATATCTCAAAAGAAACGACAACAGAGGGTTTGATGAGCGCATTGGGTAAGTTGTATGAAAAACCCTCGGCCTCCAACAAGGTATTTCTAATGAAGCGTTTATTTAATATAAAGATGTCTGAAGGTGGATCTGTTACTGATCATTTAAATGAGTTTAATACGGTTACAAATCAGCTAAGTTCTGTAAGTGTGAACTTTGATGATGAGGTTAGGGCTCTTCTAATCTTGTGTTCATTGCCAGAAAGCTGGAATAGCTTGGTCATGGCTGTAAGTAACTCTGTCTCTGGTTCAAACACCTTGAAATTTGATGATGTTATTGGTGTTATTCTTAGCAAGGAAATGCTAAGAAAAAGCACAGGTGAGACATTAGGTAATGCGTTGACCATGGAGAGCAGGGGAAGACAAAAGGAGAGAGGAAAGAGCCAAGGTAATCGTGGAAAGTCTAAAATGGGCAGATCCAAGTCCAGACTGGGAAAGATAGAGTGCTGGAACTGTGGAAAGAAAGGACATCGAAAGAAAGACTGCAAATCTCTAAAGAAGAAAGGAGATGCACAGAAGGAAACTACCCAGGAAGCAAATGTAGGAGGTGATGTGTTACAAGATGCTTTGATTCTTGCATTAGATCATACTAGTGATTATTGGGTAGTAGATTCAGGAGCTTCATGTCATGCTACACCCCATAGGAAATACTTTCATGAGTATGTTCCTGGCGACTTTGGACATGTTTTATTGGGTGATGATGAGCCATGTAAAATTGTTGGAATGGGTAAGTTATGGATAAAAGTTAAGAATGGAACTGATTGGTTGTTGAAAGAAGTTAGGCATATTCCTACTATGAAAAGAAATCTGATCTCAACAAGGCAATTGGAAGATGGCGGCTGTCTATCTACGTTCGAAGAAAAGTGGTGGAAGATCACTAAAGGATCAATGGTGATAGAAAAAGGAGACAGAGTAGGTACGTTGTATTTATGTACTCATAATACTGACCATTCTATCTCTTTAGCTTCCACAGGAACGGATACAGCATTGTGGCATCATAGGCTTGGCCACATGAGTGAGAAGGGGATGCAAATTCTCCACTCAAGGAAGTTGCTGCCGGATTTGAAGCAGGTAAGTTTGGAATTCTGTGAAAACTATGTTTATGGAAAACAGAAGAGAGTCAGATTTCTCAGGGTTGGGAAACAAAAGAAGAATGAAAAATTAGAGCTTGTGCATACAGATGTATGGGGACCGGCTCAGGTACAATCTCTTGGTGGCTCTCATTATTATGTTACATTTATTGATGATGCAACTAGAAAAACTTGGGTTTATTGCATTAGACAGAAATCTGATGTGTTTGCTACTTTTAAGAAGTGGAAAGCTTTGGTTGAGAATGAGACAGGAAAAAGATTGAAGTGTCTCAGATCTGATAATGGAGGTGAGTACTGCGGCAAGGAGTTTGATAGTTATTGTTCATACCATGGGATTCGTAGAGAGAAGACAGTCCCAGGAACACCACAGGAAAATGGTGTGTCAGAAAGGATGAACAGAACGATCATGGAGCGTGCAAGGTGTATGAGACTGCATGCAGGGTTGCCCTTACAGTTTTGGGCGGATGCTGTAAATACTGCTGTTTATTTAATAAACAGAGGACCTTCAAGTGCTTTGGATGGTGGTATTCCAGAGGAAGCATGGACAGATAAAAAGGTAAACTACTCATTTTTGAGAACGTTTGGTTGTGAAGCATTTGTCCATATTGATAAAGAAAATAAAACAAAGCTTGAAGCTAAATCCAAGAAATGTACCTTTATTGGATATAGGGTTGATGAATTTGGTTATCGTTTATGGGATTATGAAAATAACAAAATCATCAGAAGTAGAGATGTGATATTCAATGAAAAGGTCATGTATAAAGATCAGTTGCAGGGAAAGAAACAGGAAAAGGAAAACACAGAGTACATAGTGCTTGATGAAATTAAAGAAAATGAAGTTCCGAAGGTGCCAGAAAATCAAGAGCAGCAGCAAGTACCTGAAACTCCTGCAACTGTAAGAATATCTACCAGGTTAAGTAGACTCCCTGAACGATACTCTCCTTCAATGTATTATTTATTGATGACTAATTCTGGTGAACCAGAATGTTATGAAGAAGCAATGCAGGTGGAAACTAGAAAGAAATGGGAGCAAGGCATGAATGAGGAGATGGACTCATTGGTAGGAAACCAGACTTGGGATTTGGTTCAGTTGCCTGCTGGTAAAAGATCATTGCAAAACGAATGGATTTACAGGTTGAAGGAAGAAGAAGGAGGTAAGAAGTAGTACAAGGCCAGACTTGTTGTAAAGGGGTTTGCACAGAAGAAAGGTATAGATTTTGATGAAATATTTTCTCCTGTTGTTAAGATGACTTCAATTACGACTATCTTAAGTCTAGTGGCGGTAGAAGATTTGCATCTTTAACAGTTAGATGTAAAAACAACCTTCCTCCATGGGGATTTGGAGGAAGAAATATATATGCAACAGCCACAAGGGTATGAGGTCAAAGGTGAGGAGGATCTGGTATGCAGGTTGAAAAAGAGCTTGTATGGCTTGAAGCAAGCTCCAAGGCAATGGTATCTAAAGTTTGATAGGTTTATGACAAAACAAGGTTATAGTAGATGTCATTCTGACCATTGTGTTTATTTCAAGAAGCTAGACAATGGAAGATATATTATCTTGTTATTGTATGTGGATGACATGCTTGTTGCAGGGTCTGACATGTAGGATATAAATGTACTTAAAAGGAAGCTAGCTAATTCATTTGCGATGAAGGATTTGGGTGCTGCAAAGCAAATCCTTGGTATGAGAATAACGAGAGACAGGAAAAATCGCAAATTGACATTGTCTCAAAGTGAGTACATACAAAAGGTGTTGGAGAGGTTCAGAATGCAGAATGCAAAACCTGTAAGTACACCTTTGGCTAGCCATTTCAGTCTAAGTAAGGAAATGTGTCCCAAGACACAAGAAGAGACAGATTACATGTCCAAGATTCCCTATCAATCAGCAGTTGGCAGCTTGATGTATGCCATGGTGTGCACAAGACCAGATATTGCACATGCAGTGGGAGTTGTGAGCAGATATATGAACAATCCAGGTAAATAACATTGGAAGGCAGTACAGTGGATTCTCAGGTATTTGAGAGGTACTACCACTGAGGCATTATGTTTTGGAGGTTCAAACACTGTTCTACAGGGATATGTTGATGCAGATATGGCAGGTGACAAGGATAGCAGGAGGAGCACCACAGGGTATGTGTTTACTGTAGGTGGAATAGCAATAAGCTAGATTTCGAAACTACAGAAGGTTATTGCACTTTCAACAACAGAAGCAGAGTATGTTGCCATTACAGAGGCTAGTAAAGAGATGATTTGGTTGCAGAGGTTTATGGAGGAAGTGGGTAAGAAGCAGAAGGATAGCAGATTGTATAGTGGCAGCCAGAGTGCCATTCATCTTGCAAATAACTCAGCATTCCATTCCAGGACTAAACATATACAACTCAAGTACCATTTCATACGCTCTATTCTGGAAGATGAACTGTTAAAGCTGGAAAAGATACATACTAGCCAGAATCCTGCATACATGTTCACAAAGGTAGTGACCAGAGAGAAACTGAGTTCGTGCTCGGTTTCAGTTGGCTTTCTAGCATGAAGGTGAAGAGGAGAAATTTTTCAAGTCCAAGTCCAGCAAGTGCAGCAGCGGTGGAGTTGCTGTGATCAGTCTCAAAGTGGGAGATTGTTGGTTGTGGAGCTAGATCTTCTAGTCTCATAGATGATATTGTATCAACTGTGTTTGTACCCCATTTTTATATGATATGTAGGTGGATTGTACACTCACCCCAGCGGGGGGGTGTGGGGGGGCATCACCTCCCCACGGGGTTCTGTTGGTTGTGGAGCCAGATCTTCTAATCTCATAGATGATATTGTATCAGCCGTGTTTGTACCCCAGTTTTATATGATATGTAGGTGGACTGTACACTCACCCCAGCGGGGGGGTGTGGGGTGGCATCGCCCCCCCACGGGGCTATTTTCGTCAGCTGTTTTGCGGGCCCATGGTTTTGGGTATCCCGTGGTATTTTCCCATTGTATTTCCCTTATAAAATAAAGACATTGTAATACGGCTAAGGATGATGATGTATTAGGTTTTATGCATTGTAAAGATCTCTGAGATCAAGAGAGAGACTGAGAAACAGAGAAGAGGAAGTGCAGTGGTTGTGCTGCAGGTTGTATCCCTTCACCTTGTTGGACGGTAATAATAATAAGGACTGGCAAATTCAGTGTGGACGAAGCCCAAGTTGGGTGAACCACGATATATCTGTGTCTCTCTTGTAATGTGTATGTGTGATTATATTTGCATTTCTATTTATTGTTATTGCTCTGCGATCCTGTTTTTCTAACAACTTTTTATTATTTTGTTTAATAAATCCTTTAATCATATTGCTTGATTTTAATAAATATATTTAATAAGTGATTTATTAATATTATTTTTTTTGTGATGCAGAGTTACTACAAATGCTTCTTCTAAATTTAGTTGGGCATCCTCTGAGATTGAAAAACATGAAGAATTTATTGTCCATATACATCATACAATCTCTCGCGTGATTGGATCTGAATGTCATCTTTTTTACTATACACTTAAATTTTTTTCTGGGATGAGGGCATCACTCTTCCAACTTGAACATATTTGTGAAATCCATGGCGTTGATGTAAGTTGGCCCTGCATATGTCATAGAGGTAGCATATAATTATTTCTAAAATTGTTGATGTAGATCAATTTTGATACAATTTGGAGTGGAGATGTTAAATTTGAGTAAATGATGTTATATTTGAAATAAGCATGGCATTTGTTTTGATTAAGGATGTGTAATTTTAAATTCCTGATAAAGATGCACAAATTTCAAAATTGGATTGTAACTTTTAATATCACATTTATTGCAACTATCATTGTTTCTAGTAAAATATGCGATGGCGATAAAACATATATTTTCCGAATATCTTTGTTCCAAAGTCAGTTTTAGTATCAAATGTTTGATAAATTATATGTTTTTCAAATATTTGTTTTCTATAATTTTAAGAATATGTAAGGGCTGCATTAAATGTCTCATTTATTTTAATAAACTACTTCAAAATATTATCAAATCAACTCCTATTAATCTAATTAAATAATTATGTTCACAATTGTCATTGTCCTTCTGTATAAGGACTGTAGCTATAAACTAGTAAAAAGTGGAGATATATAGTAATAAAAGATTATCAAATTCTGGTGATATAAAGGTGGGAGGTGATAAGTAGTTGATATGATTTTAACTCTATGAAAACCCTTGCACACCAACCAGGGTTTGCTTTCCTTTCTGGAAATCTATGTGATGATTAAATAACCATGTTAGGTTGTAGGTAAAAGTTACATGTTAATTCTTTGAGACTTTAGTTAGAGGGGTGTGCAATTCTTTTTTTTAATTTTTCAATTTAAAAATAATTTATATACATGTATTGAATTGAATTCTAAAATTTGGACATTATAAACTTTTATAAATGATCATTTCATAAAAATTAAATTGATAAATATGTTATTATTTTTTAAAATATTATAATAATCAATTTATAAACATTATAAAAACTATATTAAAAAAACCATTTCATAAAATTATATATAAATTGTATTTATAAAGAAAATAAAATTTATATATATATATATAATGAAATGTTATGTTTATATCTATCAATATCATTATATAAAATTACTTGTTGGGAAAAGATGTTAATAAAGAATAATCCTTAATTTTAAAGAATAAATGATAATATAGAAAATAACATTCTATATCATCTTATGCCATTAATTGGTATTTTTATATCTTCACATAAATTATTACATATCTTCACATAAATTATTAATTAAAAATACTGTAAATTAAACTTCCAACTCATTATAAGAAGACATCACGATTCAACCATAAAAGTTAAAAATCAAGTTCAAAGTTCAAAATTTTGTGGCTCATATGAATTAAGGATTTATAAATTCTCATTTTATATATATACTTACTCATACTCACATACAACATATATATATTTGGATTGATTTTTAGGCTTGTAGAGGACCCACAATGCTCACTATTTTAAGTCCGGAGGACGTGAAAAAAAATTCAAAGGTATATCTATAATTAACAACGTAATGCTCACTCTGATCCTTGCAATTCCAAATTTCTGATAGCGTGTGGATCAACACAGTTCATGTTTTGCAAATCTAGTGTCCTTCTAAAAGTAATTGGATAGAGCGGTAGGAAAAATGTTTATGCAATATAAACTCTATAGGCCTTGTTGTCATAGAATGTTCATATTTTATAGATTAATATGGATCATGTTTTTGCACTGAGAGTAGCAAGTGCTTTATGGTTCATTTTGACTCTTGGTGTTGTATAGTCCAATTTGACATAAACTCACCTTGAAGTGAGTTTTGGTATCAAATGTTTGATAAATTATATGTTTTTCAAATATTTGTTTTCTATAATTTTAAGAATATGTAAGGGGTGCATTAAATGTCTCATTTATTTTAATAAACTACTTCAAAATATTATCAAATCAACTCCTATTAATCTAATTAAATATTATTATAATTTAAGTAGGACTGGTATTTAAGAAGGATTTCATTCTATTTAAATACGAATATAGTGGAAGGGAATCTTGTGGCAGTCCTACTTAGTGATTAAGATATAATTAGAACCTGAGAATCTATCCATAAAACACATCATCTCGTAATTGGCTACTGCATTAACCAATGGGTCAATGGAAGGTAAGGGAAAGTAATCTTCAGGAATTTAAGTAATTAAAAAATATAAACACCTATACAGTATATTGATGATTAAAATATATTAAAGATGATCCTCTGCCCCTATGTAAATATTGATGATTCTTTCAATGAGTATATAGTTTCTCTTTAAAAAGGTTTATGGGGTGGGAGGTAAGTCAAACTTTATTAAACTAAGGTCTACTAAAAATCGTATGGCATCACATGTCTCGATGAAGTAGCCAACTCAATCCAAACTATAGGAAAAGTACTCATAGGCATATTGGTATATTTCAGTATATAGGCATACCGGTATATACACCAGTCTATATAACGGAATATACACCAGTCTATATACCAGTATATACACCAATGTATATACCGGTATATACACCAGTGTATATTCTGATGGTGATGAAGATACCAGTATATAGACTGGTGTATATACTGGTATATAGACTGGTGTATATACCGGTATATAGACTGGTGTATATATCGGTATATACACCAGTGTATATTCCGATATATAGACTGGTGTATATACCGAAATATACACCAGTGTATATTTCGATATATAGACTGGTGTATATATCGGAATATACACCAGTGTATATACCGAAATATACACCAGTGTATATTCTGATGGTGATGAAGATGATGATGATGAGGAGGAGGAGGAGGAGAACGATATCAATGATTATGATGATGAAGATGGTGATGACAACGACGACGATGATGATGGTGGTGGTGGTGGTGATGACGACGACAACAATGTCGATGATGATGATGAAGATGGTGATGACGATGATGATGATGATGATGATGATGATGAGTATATTCTGGTAGGGTGATGGCGTTGATGATGAGGATCAAAATGAAGATGTTGATGATGATGATATCAATACACGGTATATACACCAGTGTATATTCTGGTATATATACTGGTTTATATTCTGGTATATAGATTATTTATTGTATATACCGGTATATAGACTGGTGTATATTCCGGTATATAGGCATACCGGTATATACATCAGTCTATATTTCGGTATATACACTGGTGTATATACCGGTATATAGACTGGTGTATATACCGGTATATACACCAGTTTATATACCAAAATATACACCAGTGTATATACCGGTATATACACTAGTGTATATTTCGGTATATAGACTGGTGTATATATCGGAATATACACTAGTGTATATTTCTGATGGTGATGAAGATGATGATGATGATGATGATGATGAAATGGTGACGAGGACGATGATGATGATGATGACCATGATGAAGATGATGATGTCATGGATGATGATGATGAGTATATTCCGGTAGGGTGATGGTGTTGATGACAAGCATCAGGACGAAGATGTTGATGATGATTATGTACACGGTATATACACCTGCATATATTTCAGTATATAGACTGGTGTATATTTCGGTATATAGACTATATAGACTAGTGTATATACCGGTATATAGACTGGTGTATATTCCAGTATATAGGCATACCGGTATATACACCAATGTATACCGGTATATACACCAGTGTATATTCCGATATATAGACTGGTGTATATACCGGTATATACACCAGTGTATATACCGGTACCGGTATTTCGGTATATACACCAGTGTATATACCGGTACCGGTATTTCGGTATATACACTGGTGTATATACCGATATACACACCAGTGTATATACCGGTATATCCACTAGATTTCGGTATATACACTGGTGTATACCGGTATATACACCAGTGTATATACCGGTATATATATCTGGTGTATACCGGTATATACATGTTAAGATTCTAATGGATGGCCTTCACTAACATCTCGAGGTTTTGGTGTAACGGTTTGTATCATTTCGTATCAGAGCCTCCACCCAGGTTCAAGTCATAGAGCGGGTGGCAACGTCGGCATTGCAGTGTTCGCCCGAGGTTCGTACGGCACAAAGGGGACACCACCGTACGGGCGCACATCCAGCCCAGATTCTAGACTGTGGAGCGTGGTGGGATGTTAAGATCCTAATGGACGGCCTTCACTAACACCTCAGGGTTTTGGTGTAACGGTTTGTATCAATACACTAGTGTATATACCGGTATATACACCAGTGTATATACCGGTATATACACCAGTGTATATACCAGTATACACACCAGTGTATATACTGGTATATACACTGGTGTATATACCAGTATATACACCAGTCTATATACCGAAATATACACCAGTCTATATACCGGTATATACACCAGTCTATATACCGGTATATACACCTGTGTATATTCCGATATATAGACTGGTGTATATACCGAAATATACACCAGTGTATATACTGAAATATACACCAGTGTATATTCTGGTGGTGATGAAGATGATGATGCTGATGATGAGGATGATGTCAACGATTATGATGATGAAAATGGTGATGACGACGATGACGACGATGATGGTGGTGGTGGTGATGACGACGACAATGATGTCGATGATGATGATGAAGATGGTGATGACAATGATGATGATGATGAAGATGAAACAATCAAATCTACCGGAATATACACTGGTGTATATACCGGTATGCCTATGTACCAGAATATACACCAGTCTAGATACCATAATACACACCAATCTATATACCGAAATATACGCTAGTGTATATATACCGTGTACATCATCATCATCATCATCATCAACATCTTCGTCCTGATGCTCGTCATCAACGCCGTCACCCTAACGGAATAATACACTGGTGTATATTCCGGTATATACACTGGTGTATATTCCGGTATATACACTGGTGTATATACCGATATATAGACTGGTGTATATTCTAGTATATACACCAGTGTATATACCGGTATATACACCAGTCTATATACAGAATAGTTATACAACATCTTATATCACATGGACATTCACCAAATTGATTAACTTTCAAAAAAGGAAATCTTATACAACATGTTTAGTCACATTTGAAGATCGTTCTGTAAGCCATATAGTTCATGGTGTAGTTAATGATTCATTGGGCATTAGCTTTTTTATGTGTTATTGCAAACGATAGTAACATAGTCCTACAAGGTTTTATATTTAAGCAATAATTTACCTATCTCTATCTAAGAAAGTTACATTGCACCCAATATCAATATAATAAGAAAATTTGAAACAATACTTATACCATCCATACATCATCCGTACAAACAAAAACATAAAATGGTAGCCACACAATCAACCCCAACTGAATCAATGCTTATTCTAGTTGTACTCAAAGAACTACATAGGTTTCTATACATGATATTCATGTCCTTCATCTATGGTATTGAATTTATCTCATACTTATTGAACTGATCTCTCCTCTTAGGCATTGAATGGCAACAACATGAATTCTATGGAATATTTCACATTTAATATTGTGAATGGTCTAGCAAATTGCCCATACGATCATTTTATTGATAATGATGATCATATTGGTGATCTACATCAATACGAATTAACAAATGCTAATTAGTGGACATGAAAAATATTATTCTAACCACTATGTTAAAGAATGTAAGCTTTCTGATTTTGTAACTAATTTTTATACTTAACATATTATAAAAGTAATCTCCTTGAATTATTGTAGAGTCTAGTTCCGATTTCAGTGAGCTTCTCAATTCGTTGCTTAGGCAAGTTGTTTCATGATTGTAAACAAATTTTTCATTCATTTCTCTATTCAATGATTTTATTTTGCTTCCTTGACTCAAGTTATTTGATGATTTTAATGTGTGTGTGTATTTTAGATGGAGAACATTTATTTTGAGTAAAATGTATTAAAGTTTCAAAATTTATTATTAAAACTAAAGAAACACACATCCAAATATCTTTAGTTTTTAACTTTAGATTATGGTTAGCCTGGTCTTATTTCTATAATGTTTTAAAGTGCCCTCTTTTATAGAAATACACATTTCCATTATACTTTGTTGTAGAAATTATCTCACAATAAGGTGAAAGTGATATTCGATTGAAATTGACCCTAGTTATAATGCTACATTTAGCGAATGTTTAGATTTTTTTCTAGGATTTATACTCAATTTTTTATGTTTATTTATCTAATGTTCAATATTATGAATCCTCCTTTATTTAATCATTTATTATTTACTAGGCTATGCCCATTAAAGTTTTCTTACATGCCTATTTTATTATTTTTCTAATGATATTTCCTTAACACTCAACACTACTAAAATGAATTTTTGTTTTTCCTTATCAATATTATGTCACAATCTTCATACACAAAATTTATAAATTTTACATCCTTAAAATTTTAAATTTACTATCTTTTCCATCTCATGTCCTTGAACCTGATTAATTCTATATATTAATTATTGATACTAGACATTCAAATTTTAAATATTTTTAACACTATTTACATGTGTATCTAATTTTGTGTTTAGTAAATTAAGTTGAGTTACTTTGCAAATGCTTTTAGAAAAGGCACATCTGTGTTGAGAAATGTGAAAATATGTTAACAAAGCTTATATTCATAGGTGTCAAAGGCATTACTACTTTCATCCTTTTTGATGTTACATTTTATGTGGTTTAATTTTGTACTTCAAAAATAAGTGGAATTGTTTTGCTACATGTTTTTAGAAAATGTGATTTCTTAATAAGAAATGTGAAAATAGGTGAACAAAAGTATCAATTTTTTTTTATTTTCATGTCACATTTAATAAGTGGAATTGCTTTGCCACATGTTTTTAGAAAATGTAACTTCTTAATCAGAAATGTGAAAATAAGTGAACAAAAGTAGCTTAAGAAGTATCGATTTTGTTATTTTGATGTCACATTTTATGTAAAAAAAATCATTTAATCTTTAAAAATAAAATAATTAATTTAGATATCAATATAAATTTTACATATACACTTAATATAATAATGATTAAATATTTAGATAAAACAACTTAAAATACATTATTAACATTAATTTAAAATTTTTAAAGAGTTAATATAATAAAATAAGAAAAATTATTAACACAAATTAAAATTAACTAAAACTTTTAACCTACTTAGTTTTAATTTTTTAGAAGTGAGAATCTTAGAAAAACATTTATATGCGTAATTATGAAATTCCTAAAATACTCACAATATAAATGTGAATTTTTGGTTTTGATTTGGTTAGAAATAATATTACATAAATAACATAATAATTTTAAAAAATATATAATATTAAATTAAAAATAAAATAGTTTCATATTATTAATATATTTTAAATTTAATATAGAGAATGATTCAAATTAAGTCAAATTTAAAAGAAAAACAAAACATAATCCAAAGTGTAAATGTTGAGAAAATGTTTGCAATTGAGAAATATTTGATCCCCTTTAAAGATAGATCTATACTGGTTTAAAACTATGTTGAAAAAACAAAAATTACACTATAATGATGTCTTATAAGACCACTTTAGTTTATAATAATCAATTTGAAAAATATGTATGAAGAATAATAATTTTATTTATTTTAAGAATCTTATGTATTTTAATAGAAGTAAACAATATTATAAAAAGTACAAACTCAAATAAATAGCGAATTATAATGATAAATTTCTTAATTAAATATAAAAAATATTGCAAATGGAAAGAAAACATATAACATTTTAACAAATAATTAAAACTAAAAAAATAATATAAATTTAAACATGAGATATAATGAGCTTTACTATTTTATTCATAACAATTAATTATAAATAAAAATAAAATGTTCAAATAATCACATCTAAACTCATGCAAACAAAACCAGTTTAGATATTTACACAAATTCATAAAGGAATTGGTATATTTACACAAATCCATAAAGGAATTAGTAAAAAAAGATTAACTAGTTATAAACACATAGTTTTGAAATTTAAATTAGTTATAGAAACAATACAATTTAACATATCTATGTTATTTTTTTACATTGACTGTTTCCATGAATAGATGCTATTCTGATAGGCTTTCTTCTAGCAATATGGTTGGATTGCATATGACTCAACCAAGCAACTCGATTCCTAAATCCAACTTGACCCAAGTTCTTAGGTGTAAGTTTTGTGTGTTTTATAACTCTTTCTTGTTGAGATCTAGTTTTTTCATTTACCTACACAAGAAAACAAATGTTAGTAAATACAAAATAAAGTCCAATCATTAAGGAATTCACTTATATTAACATTTCAAAATGTGAATATAAAATTTTAAAATGCATCAAAAATATTTACTCACAATCGAATCAGGAGTGTTGTGGATACTAGGCAACTTTAGTAAATTTTAATCAAATGGAAAAGATACAAGAATAAGTATACATTTTTTCCACAATAAATAAAAGCATAAAAAGTACAAGTAATATACTTACATAGCTATATTGATTCATCTCAGAGGCCATGGTCTTCTTACTATTGTGATCTATGACATTAGGTGTTATTGAGCATTGCTTGACTTGCTCTATAGAATCCTGTATAATTTCATGCATGTGCACGTGAGTTTAACATGATCAATATTATAAAAGAAATAGATAAAAACATGTGCTAAAATATGTACTTCAATCATATGATTGTTGGATGCATTAGTAGTGCCCTCCATAGTAGAAGATGAACATTCATCTTCTACGTTCAATCCATTGAACATTTTCATTGTTTCTTGTAGCTCTTGGAAATTTTGCTTCTCCGATTCTATAGAAATCTATATAATATGCACCCATGTTAGCACTACAACTATAAAATTCATGTCAACACTACAAAATATGAAAACAACAAATTTGATATTAAAATGTCTTATAAAGATACTATTTCACTTACTTCATTGACAGAATGAGTGTATGCACCACTAATGCTGTCCATGGTTGAAGATGACCCTTCATTAGAACTAGTTAACTCACTGAACACTTTTTTAATTTCAATCCTTCTTAAAGTGTCTTCACGCCTTTTCATCTCATTGGATTTATATGCATCCAAGCGATGCGAAATTCTCTCCAAGGCCTCATTACTCAGCTCATGTTCATGATTCACATTCTATTTATAAAACACATACACATAATTAATATTTATAGAACTAGATAAAGAGAAACGAAAAACGAAGCTTATATATATATATATATATATATATATATATATGAAGTCAACATAACTAATATTTATAAAACAAGATAAAATGAAAGTAAAATATGAAGCTTTAATATGAGCATACCTCTTTAGATATCTCTTGTTCTAATAGACGTTTTTTTAAGTTTTTGAGAGCCATTTCCATGCGACATTCAACACGAAGGCTCCTTAGTTCATTGTTCTTTTGAATTTCCTTGGGATCTTTTTTTGGCCAATGAGAATCTTGAGCACATGGACGACCCTTCTGACAAGGTGGAATTGGACCAAGTTGATGTACTTGTTGTCTATGTTTATTTAATGCATCAACTGTAGTGACTCCATATTTACTCTTGCATACACCAATCATGCAATAATGAAGTGGGTGTAAACCTGGTCTTTTAACTATTTTGAAATCCAATTCTTCTTGTTGATGCTCCATGATAAATTGTTGGAAAACTGTAAAACATTTTTTTTTTCTCAATCAAAACTACAAATATATAATTTTTCACATATGTTATATCAAAGTGTACATTTTTTCCTAATTTTTTAATAAATTATCGCAAATGATTGATTTCTTTTTGTGTGTCAATTTCATCGAGAAAAATCACTTTTTGCAAAGGTAAAAATCAGAATTAGTAATTGGTCCATCAAATTGTTGGCCACTGAACAATAGCTAAAAAGGGGGACTAGTTTCCCTAGCACATTAAAAGGTTCTTATTCTCTTATTGTAATAATTTTAGCATATTGAGTCATCTACATAATTCAATTATCCAAAATAACGAAATAGAAATACATAATTTGATAAAAGAAAATCTAATACATAACTTGATAAATAAAATTAATATTTAATTTTAATACAAAAACATGCATAATTTTAGTACCAATATTGTCTAAATATTCATATCTAAATAGAAAGTTTGGTTAATAGTGATGGGCCATTGCATAAAGACTTGGACTCTAGATTTGCGAGTTGAGAGTTTGTGTATTTTTTTTCAGAAGCAAGTGACTGGGAAACCCATCAATACTTCCCCAGATTTCCTAGATGGTAAGGGTGGTAAACTATTGACCTTTGGAGAGAAGGCCTAGCTCCGAAAGACTCAAAGCTCGAACTCATGAAATTTGTACAATCTTCCTTCTTATGCTAGATTTTTGGTGAATTTTCCTCATCCCTCTCCTCCTCTCACTAGGGAAGAAAATCAAATGGAGACCAGAGAGAAAAAGAATTAGAATAAAATATGTTGTTGGGCGATCAACTCATCTAGGATTCACCTCATTTGGAGGGGAGGAAACTTGTTATTGATGTACTCAAGGAACTAAAGGGAAGAAGAAATTTAAGAGGAACTGTTGGCATTCTTCCTCCCAAATAGAGACTAATGTTGGTGTGTGAGACCCCCTTGTTGATTGGACAAGGGACCCTCTCTACACAACGATGTAACTGCTTAAGTCTACAGAGGTTTACATATTCTAGCCCCCTATATATTTGAACCTATGACCTTATAGGAGGAAATACATGTTTTTAATCATTAGGCCCAGTCATGATGTACAGAATTATTATTTACAAAACTCTGAAAAAAAAATATAAATTACACATTTATCATTTACTCTCCATGCTTCTTAACTTAGGAAAACTATATTAATACTTTAGTTCTCAACATATGCAATTATAAAAATAAAAATATTAATACTCTAATTCTCACATATACAATTATAAAAACAACATTTCAAAACCCTTTATTTATTAGCTTTTATTGATAAAATAAATAAATTATTACTTATTGAAATACCATATTTATAAGTGTTTTATTCTTTAATACCTCCTCATTTATTTACTATATAACATCAATTATTCACTCTACACAAAATATATATATATATACAAATTGTTGTAATCAAGCAATAAATTAATTAGATAATAAATAATTTAATGAAATACATATATAAATACTTAATATATAGATATATAAATTTAAATCATCTAAACATTGCCTTTGTTACATACAACAATGCATTAAAAAAAATGCAATTATTAAGATGCTTAAAAAAACTATAATTAAGACAAGTCTAAACTTTTGTGTATGTTCATTTTGTTTTTCTTACAATTTTTTATTTATTTTTATGAATTTTTTAATAATTTAATTTATATTTGAAATATTATAATCTCATTTATATCATATTTTTATTTTTTATATTATATCACATTATTTATATTTATTTACATAATTATTAATATTTACTAAAAACAAATTTTTATCTAACTAAATTTTAAGACAAATTAAAAAATTACTTTCTTTACTAACTAAATTTTGATGAAGGTGTTTGCCCTAACCTTCAACGACATTTCATGTATGAGTGTCACGAATTGAGACAAATAGGATGGCTTTGTGGTCGCATCTGCGCAAAAGTTGAGGAGCCCCCCAGTGTTGAGACATTGAATATTAGAGGATGTGAGAAGCTCCAAAGCATACAAGGTTTGGGGCAGCTCACAAAGCTTACAAAACTACATGTTAGGGGATGCCATGGGATAACAGAGCTGCCAGGTGTGCAACATCTGACTTCTTTAGAAATGTTGAATGTTAATCGATGTGAGAAGCTCCAGAGCTTAGGGTTGGGGCAGCTCACACAGCTTAGAAAACCAGATGTCGAAGAATGTTGTGAGATACTAGCGCTACCAGTTGTGGAACAACTGACATCTTTGAAGAAGCTGAATGTAAGTGGTTGTAAGAAGATCAAGAGCATACAAGGATAACTATGCAAATCGCATACCTTTATCAGAGTTCAATAAAAGAACCCATGCTCGATCTACTAAGATCTTGAGCATAATAAATATTAATATCAATCTGAAAATTTCACAAACTATGGCAGCGTTTAGCACAGGTGGGTTTAGAGTAACTTACCCGGTGGTTTCGGTGGTTTCGGTGGATGCTCGTTGTGGCTTGTTCGACTGGTTGCAGGTTCCAAGGTTGGGTTGCTCTCTACATGAACTCTACTGCGATTCTGTGTTTAAGCTGCGGCCTCCCCTCTCTCCATCCATAGACACAACTAATACAACTGGCAGATATGAGGCATCATGTCGTCGAATTGAATTCACCATGCAGCCAGCCCATGTGAAGGGATCTACGGCCGATCTCTTTGGGCCCTCTCCTTGAGCCTTGCGCAGCCATGCATGGATCTAAGATGACGATGGTGGCTACGGCCGATCTCCTTGCCATCTCCTTGAGCCTTGTGCAGCCATGCACAGATCCAGATGGCGATGGTGGCTATGGCATGAGGCATGATGCATCATTCCCTGTCGACGGCCGGCTTTTGGCTCCATTTTTTTGGCAATGGGTTCATGTACTATGCTGTCTAAGCGCTGACATACCGTTAGTAAGACCCCGCAGCAAGAGCATTAAACACTCTGCTGCGGGTTCGATATTGCTTGCTGATACAAAATCTTGCAGTTTATTGGATATCTCTCTGCAGGATCTCGAAGTCGATACTCACAGGTATTAAAAAGAAAATCATAAATTTCATTTGGTCAGGAACTGATAAGAGGAAATTTAATCTCATCAATTGGCAGAGAATCTTTTCACCCAAAGTTTTTGGGGGCTGGTCCCTAAAAAACATTTATGTATTTGTCGATGCTCTCAGAGCCAAATCCTTGTGGCGAGTACTCACTGTGGATTGCCTCTGGAGATCTATCATCGAAGATAAATATTTTCGTAACAAGACTACTGTCCAGTGGTTTCGGTCTGCGAATGGGAGGAGCAAAGGATCTTCTAGTATTTGGACAGGTCTCGTTTCAGCACTTCCTATGATAAACAATTGGATAGCATGGCTTCCTGGAAATGGCAGGTCCATTGTACTCAGGGAGGACCTAATCTTAGGGGGCCAATTCCATACAAATTATCTACACATCTGTTATTTTTCCTACGTGCTAGGGGTTTCAGATATCTATACACATTGTAAAAAATACCCACTCGAAGTATGCTCCAACGGCATGGCTATGTGTGAATCATTTGGGATTATTGGGCGACATGGTTGTCGAATGGACGCATTACATATACGGCCTTGTCCATGGCTTTGTCAGGATCTGTGAACATGACGACGTTCTCAATTGGTCCCGGAACACTTAGGATGGCTCTGTGACGACAAAACAAGCTTATGACTCTATTATGTCAAATATCTAGGGTAATGTATGCTGGTGGTATACAGAATGTTGGAAATGGAATTTACCGCATAAATTAAAGATCTTTATCTGGATGGTCATGGAAAATAAGATATTGACGTGGGATAACCTTTTGAAGAGGGGCTTCACTGGTCCTAATATTTGTTCATTATGAGGTAATGTATCAGAATCTTCCAATCACTTATTTATCTCTTGTTCTTTTACTGCTAGTCTTTGGTTAACAGTTGGTCGCATTTTCAATAGTATTGGTGCATGGAATGGGGACTCCATACAGTCATGTTTGTAGAATTGGATCAGACAAAACTCAGATCATGTTCCATTAGCAGTCTATATTGTATGGGAAATTTGGCTAGCACAAAACTTATGTATCTTTGAAGATAAGTATACCTCTCTCGAATGGCATGCAAGAAAAGCAGTGGCGGCCTACATGGAAATCTTAGCTTCAGATAAATGTTGTGTTGACATATCAAAGAATCCACACACTGTCATTCCATAGAGGCACGATTCCATGGATTTTTTTGATGGAGCTTCCCAACATGGGGTAGCTTCATGTGGTGCATGGGCTTTCATTTTATTAGACCAGTCTCATCATTTCCATGTATGGATGAATGGGGGTATGGGCACAAATACCCGGGGAGAACTTCTGGCACTCTGGTTGGTTCTTTATTTTGCAAAATGTAAGGGCATCTTACTTCATCATATAGCTGGTGATTCACTTTCTATTATAGAGTGGGCTAGTGGTCGTGGATCCATTCGTTTTTTGGTCCTCTCTCTGTGGATGGCCATGGTGGAATTAATTCTAAAAGACTTTCCGCTCATCTCGATAGAACACATTTTTCGAGAGCACAATATGCAAGTAGACCTACTGTCAAAAATGGCTCTCTCGGCAGAAGAAGGCTTCATACATTTTTAGTTTTGGTCACATTCCATGCTCCTTACTAGTGGGAGATTACCCCTGTCATCATCATCTTGAGCTGTTGGTGATGGGTTTCACTATTTTGTTTTTCGGCGGACGATATCTCTTTATTTTCCTCTTTGTCTATACCTCTATACATTATATTTAGTTTTCTTTTTCATTTCTTCCTTCTGTTTCATTCGATGGATGACTCTAGCTTAGGTGCCTATTCCATGTTTGTTTTTGGTATATTTTGGGGACTTTTGGTTGTCCAATCTGGAGTTTCTTTGCTTCCTAGGTTTTGGTTTCGAGTTGATGCCATTGATGGCTATTTCCTGGATATGGATGAAATTGTAATTGCCTCATATACTTATGTTTTTATAATGAAAATATAGCTTCTTCTTTTCTTTGGCTGAAATGAAAAAAAAAACAAACAACTTACTTAATAAATCAAAGTTTTTTTTTATGTTGGTTACATAATATATCATAGAGAGAGATTTGAAATTGAGTATAAAGTATAAAAAACATTGCTCTCAATGAGGGTTCAAAATTGAACATGTCACAGCACGTCAAAGGGCTCCCAACACATCTAAGAAGTGTTATAAAAAAATTGAACGTAAAAAAATTGATAATTTTTAATTTTAACATTTTATAAGAAAGTGCAGTAATTATATTAAAATTACATAAGAAGTGTTAAGTATCAAATTGTCCATCAAATATATTGTATTCATTGTTCAATTCCTAATGTGTTGCTAGCCTTAAATGTGTCATGAAATGTACTACAACAATGCCAACTATATGGAGGATGGCCATTGGCCATCTATATTCCCAAGTTTACCCCTTGAATTTTTTTTTTTAAAACTATTAAATGCATTATTATGAACTTATCTTCCATGATTCTCATATCTAATCTCAACAAGTTTTTAGATTAACATCAAATTGTTTAATTCATGCTTCATGACAGTTTTGAGCAAGGAACAATTTTAATTGTAGTCCTGACTCTTAGTCAATTCAATAGTTGTACCTATAGCCACTGCCAATTCTTTGTATAAATGCCATGCCCATGAAGAGGATCAAGCATATAGGGTTTAGGTTCGAAAGTGATTCATTTGGCTGCATATTATTTTTTTAGTCTAAATAAAACTCTTCTTTAGTTGTATTTATTTACCTGAGTTACTTTCTATTGATCATACCATTGAACGAGTTATTTTTTCTCTATTAATTTCTGAATATGTAATGTGTTGATGAAGGGTGTTGTATCACTTTGAGGCAATTCCTTGAGGTGGCATGTGTTGTGAAGACTCAATGCTTTTCTCACCCATTAAGATTAATCTCTATCCCATCCACCATTATAAGAAAATAATGGTTGCGTTGCATATTAATTTCCTTTATCTATCACCAAATTACTTTCCAGGATATATTTTCATGACTTATGACACAGTCATTCATTTAAAGAACTGGTTGTTCTTCAATTACTCACCGCCTTTTCGTAGTAGGCGTTTCTTATAGGGAATAGCCCATGTTACCCACTAATGCTAATAAGAAGTCTCGCCCCACTTCTATTAATACATTTCTTCAACACTAACTCATCCCACCAAAGAACAAGAAATCCAAATGTCACAAATTAAAAAATCGAAAATGGGTAAATGTTATATAAGTATGAATATATTTTCCTTATAAGGAATGCACAGGTAGAATTGAGAGTGCAAAGAGGGAGCTTAGAGGAACCCGTGTCTAACTGAAAAGGAGATTTTGAATAAAATATCAAGTTGTAGAGTCTAGGACGAGGTTCAACCATCCAAATATCTAACTGTTTATATAATATTATAAAGGTTCAAGTCTAGATATCAAAAACCCGAATCCAAACATCCATTTAATTTGATGTAAGAATCCTGGATAAATGGATGCATGGGTTCCTAGACAGGGTTCAAAGTAGACTTGAGGTTTTCACTATATGTTCTGCCACACAAAGGGTTGCAAAGAATGATTTTTTGAACTGGTATTGGTTACTTAAGAAGAAAAGAAAGGAAAATGAGACAGGGTTTAGCTACGCTAGATTCCTAAGCTGGGTATAAACTATTTACAAGCTTGGATTCCTAAGTTGGACGCCAATGATTTCTTAGCAAGGACTCAAGATAAATGTGTATCGCCCCTCCAATTTTTCTTTTTATATTTTTAAAGTGTGTTTGTTTTGGAGATAGAATGTACTATTTCATTTTGAAAGAATTAATACAATTTAAAAAGTTTGTGTTAAAACAATGTTTCTTATAGGTGTGATCATTATGGATCTATTGATTTATTTAGTGAAATAAATTTGATTGAAAGTAAGAAATGAATATATAACCTTCTAATTGAAATTAAGACTAACCCTTTAAATTTGATCCCTGCTCCCAATCATCTCATCTATACTTAATTGATACGACAAATAAAAACTTACAATAAAGTAAAGACAGGCTCATTTAAATAGTTTTAAAGTAAAACTTTATTTTAATTTGTGTGTATTTTTAATTTTGATTATTTAAATTGTTAATTTAAAATATTTTGAAGTTCTTGAACTTTCATCATAGTCATAGTACAACTATTGTTCTCCCTTTTCACTTATGTCATTGAATACGTAAAATAATAACATTTTTGACCAAATCGTTCAACGATGTGTCTAGCCGAAAACTTCGATAGAATTATAGACTCATGAGTCATGGCCCATGGGGAACTCAGCTGGACTTCTAGTGCACTAAGAGCCAAGAATACCTTTGGATGATAAACTCATTTTCATATGTTTTTGTAACACCCCCCTCACCCAATCCGACCATCGGGAGGGGACATTGGAAAATCCCAGGCTCTAAAAATTCGCCCCAATGCATAATATGATGTTCAATAATAAACAGTGTGTGCAAAAACTTAATAAACATGCACACACTGATAATTATTGAAAATCGTATTATGCATTGGGGCGAATTTTTAGAGCCCAAGATTTGTCCAACGTTCCCTCCCGATGGTCGGATTGGGTGAGGGGGATGTTACATAGTGGTATCAGAGCTTCTGGTTGCAATGTCGAAGCTGTATGGGCCAGAAATCGTGATATACAAGTAAAGGATCAGAAATGACTGTGTAGGGTTAAGTTCTGTTGAATGGCTATTGAATGACAGTTAAATGGCGGTTAACCGGCTTGGAGAGGTTCGAAAACAACTTTGAAACCTGTCCCGTCATTGACCAACGAAATCCTTTCATGAAACCCGAAATTTCAAAATTTGGGAAAATTTGGTTGGGCCCCACCCGGGCCAGGTGGCAGGGTGACGTGGAGGATCCACGTGGGAAGGGGGTCCAACGTGGAGGATTTGTGTGGGCAGAGGGTGTGATGTGGACCAGTCACATCATATTCGTATGTGGCGGTGACCAAAAAGGATGGAGCGAAAGCAGTTTCGCAATGGCCAAAGGCGGTTTCCCTTACCGCTCTCCCGACTTGCGAAATCATTGATTGGTATTGGCTCCTTCACTGATTTGACAAAAATAATTCATTTATGGAGCTGGAAGTGGTTATCAATTGGAGGAAGGGTTACACTCGTCAAGTCTTTTTTACAAAACCTTGCAGTTTATTGGATATCTCCCTGTAGGATTATGAAGTCGATACTCACGGGTATTAGAAGGAAAATCATAAATTTCATTTGGTCAGGAACTAATAAGAGGAAATTTCATCTCATCAATTGGCATAGAATCTCTTCACCCAAAGCTTTTGGGGGTTGCTCCATAAAAAATATTTATGTATTTGTCGATACTCTCAGAACCAAATCCTTTTGGCAGGTACTCACTATATATTTCCTTTGGAGGTCTATCATCAGAGATAAATATTGTTGTAACAAGACTAATGTCCAGTGGTTTCGGTCTGTGAATGGGAGGAGCAAATGATCTTCTAGTATTTGGACAGGTCTTGTTTCAACACTTCCTGTGATAAACAATTAGATAGCATGGCTTCCTGGAAATGTCTAGTCCATTGTACTCAGGGAGGACCCGATCATTGGGGGGATAATTCCAAACAAATTATCTACACATATGTTATTTTTCCTGCGTGCTAAGGGTTTCAAATCTCTGAACCACATTGTAAAAAGTACCCACTCGAAGTATGCACCAACGACCTGGCTATGTGTGAATCATTCGGTACTATCCGGCGACATGGTTGTCGAATGACACGTTACATATACGGCCTTGTCCATGGCTTTGTCAGGATCTTTGAACAGGAAAATGTTGTCCATTGGTCCTAGAACACCCAGGATAGCTCTGTTATGATGAAACAAGCTTATGACTCTATTATGTCAAATATCCAGGGTAAAGTATGCTGGTGGTATACAAAATGTTGGAAATGGAATTTACCGCATAAATTAAAGATCTTTATCTGGCTGGTCATGGAAAATAAGATATTGACGTGGGATAACCTTTTGAAGAGGGGCTTCACTGGTCCTAATATTTGTTCATTATGTGGTAATGCATCAAAATCTTCCAATCACTTATTTATCTCTTGTTATTTTACTGCTCGTCTTTGGTTAACAGTTGACCACATTTTCAATAGTATTGTGCATGGAATGGGGACTCCATACAGTCATGTTTGCATAATTGGATCAGACACAACTTAGATCATGTTCCATTAGCAGTCTATATCATATGGGAAATTTGGCTAGCACAAAAATTTTGTATCTTTGAAGATAAGTATACCTCTCCAGAATGGCATGCGAGAAAAGCAGTGGTGGCCTATATGGAAATCTCATCTTTAGATAAATTTTGTATTGACATATCAAAGAATCCACGCACTATCATTCCATAGAGGCACAATTCCATGGATTTTATTTATGGACCTTCCCAACAGGGGGTAGCTTCAGGCGGTGCATGGGATTTCATTTTATTAGACCAATCTCATCATTTCCATGTCTAGATGAATGGGGGTGTGGGCACAAATACCCCGGTAGAACTTCTGGCACTCTGGTTGGTTCTTTATTTTGCAAAATGTAAGGGCATCTTACTTCGTCATATAGATGGTGATTCTCTTTCTATTAGAGAGTGGGCTAGTGGTCGTGGATCCCTTCGTTCTTTGGTCCTCTCTATGTGGATGGACATGGTGGAATTAATGCTAAAAGACTTTCCACTCATCTCGATAGAACACATTTTTCGAGAGCACAATATGCAAGCAGTCCTACTGTCATAAATGGCTCTATCAACAGAAGAAGGCTTCATACATTTTTAGTTTTGGTCACATTCCATGCTCCTTACTAGTGGGCGATTATCCCTGTCATCATCCTCTTGAGATGTTGGTGATGGGTTTCACTATTTTGTTTTTTGGCAGATGGTATCTCTTTCTTTTCCTCTTTGTCTATACCTCTATACATTATCTTTAGTTTTCTTTTTCATTTATTCCTTTCGTTTCATTCGATTGATGACTCTGGCTCAGGTGCCTATTCCATGTTTTCTTTTGGTCTATTTTGGGGACTTGGGGTTGTCCAATCTGGAGTTTATTTGCTTCCTGGGTTTTGGTTTCGATTTGATTCCATTGATGGCTACTTCCTGGATATGGATGAAATTGTAATTTCCTTATATACTTATGTTTTTATAATGAAAATATAGCTTTCTTTTCTGGCTGGAAAAAAAACTTAATAAATCAAAGTTTTTTTTTTATGTTGGTTACATAATATATCATAGAGCGAGATTTAAAATTGAGTAGAAAGTATAAAAACATTGCTCTCAATGAGGGTTCAAAATTGAACATGTCACAGCAAGTCAAAGAGCTCCCAACACATCTAAGAAGTGTTATTAAAAAAATGAACGTAAAAAAAATTGATAATTTTTAATTTTAACATTTTATAAGAAAGTGCATTAATTATATTAAAATTACATAAGAAGTGTTAAGTTTCAAATTGTCCATCAAATATTTTTTATTCATTGTTCAATTCCTAGTGTGCTGGTAGCCTTAAATGTGTCATGAAATGTACTACAACAATGCCAGCTATATGGATAATGGCCATTGGCCATCTATATTCCCAAGTTTACTCCTACAAAAAATAAAAAATAAAAACAATTAAATGCATTATTATGAACTTATCTTCCATGATTCTCATATCTAATCTCAAAAAGTTTTTAGATTAACATCAAATTGTTTAATTCATGCTTCATGACAGTTTTGAGCATGGAACAATTTTAATTGTAGTCCCGACTCTTAGTCGTTTCAATAGTTGTACCTATAGCCACTACCAATTCTTTGTATAAAAACCATGCCCATGAAGTGGATCAAGCATACAGGGTTTAGGTTTGAAAGTGATTCATTTGGCTGCCTATTATTTTGTTAGTCCAAATAAAACTCTTCTTTAGTTGTATTTATTTACCTGAGTTACTTTCTATTGATCATACCATTGAACGAGTTATTTTTTCTCTATTAATTTATGAATATGTAAGGTGTTGATGAAGGGTGTCGTATCAGTTTGAGGCAATTCCTTGAGGTGGCATGTGCTGTCAAGACTCAATGCTTTGCTCACCCGTTAAGATTAATCTCTATCCCATCCACCATTATAAGAAAATAATGGTTGCGTTGCACATTAATTTCCTTTATCTACCACCAAATTACTGTCCAGGATATATTTGCACGACTTATGACACAGGCATTCATTTAAAGAACTGGTTGTTCTTCAATTACTTGAACCGCCTTTTCGCAGTAGGAATTTCTTATAGGGAATAGCCCATGGTACCCACTAATGCTAATAAGAAGTTTCACCCCACTTCTATTAATACATTTCTTCAGCTCTAAATCATCCCACCAAAGAACAAGAAATCCAAATGTCAGAAATTAAAAAATCGAAAATAGGTAAATGTTATATAAGTATGAATATCTTTTCCTTATACGGAATGCACAAGCAGAATCGAGAGTGCAGAGAGGGAGCTTAGAGGAACTCATGTCTAATAAAAAAGGAGATTTTCAATAAAATATCAAGCTGTAGAGTCTAGGACGAGGTTCGACCATCCAAATATCTAAGCATTTATATAATATTATAAAGGTTCAATTCTAGATATTAGAAACTCAGATCCGAACATCCATTTAATTTGAAGTAAGAATCCCGGATAAATGGATGCATGGGTTCCTATACAAGGTTCAGAGCAGACTTGAGGTTTTCACTATATGTTCCGCCACACAAAGGGTTGCAAAGAATGAGTTTTTGAACTGGTATTGGTTAATTAAGAAGAAAAGAAAGGAAAATGGGATGGGGTTTAGCTACACTAGATTCATAAGCTGGGTATAAACTATTTACAAGCTTGGGTTCCTAAGTTGGATGCCAATGATTTCTAAGAAAGGATTCAAGGTAGATGTGTATCTCCCCTCCAATTTTCTTTTTCTATTTCTCTTAGTGTGTTTGTTTTGGAGATAGAATGTACTATTTCATTTTGAAAGAATTAATACAATTTAAAAAGTTTGTGTTAAAACAATGTTTCTTATAGATGTGATTATTATGGATCTATTGATTTATTTAGTGGAATAAATTTGGTTGAAAGTGCGAAATGAATATATAACCTTCTAATTGAAATTAAGACCAACCCTTTAAATTTGATCCCTGCTCCCAATAATCTTATCTATACTTAAGTGATACGACAAATAAAAACTTACAATAAAGTAAAGACCGACTCATTTAAATTGTTTTAAAGTAAAACTTTATTTTAGTTTGTGTGTATTTTTAATTTTGATTATTTAAATTGTTAATTTAAAATATTTTGAAGTTCTTGAACTTTCGTCATAGTCATAGTACAACTGTTGTTCACCCTTTTCACTTATTTCATTGATATCTTTTGTGCTTACGTCATTGACTACGTAAAATAATAACATTTTTGACCAAATTGTTCAACGATGTGTCTAGCCGAAAACTTCGATAGAATTATAGACTCATGAGTCATGCCCCATGGGGAACTAAGCTAGACTTCCAATGCACTACGAGCCAAGAATCCCTTTGGACAACGAACTCATTTTCATCTTTTTTTGTAATGTCCCCCTCACCCAATCCGACCATCGGGAGGGAACGTTGGCAAATCCTGGGCTCTAAAAATTTGCCCCAATGCATAATACGATTTTCAATAATAAATAGAGTGTACAGAAGCTTAATAAATATACACACACTATTTATTATTGAAAATCATATTATGCATTGGAGCGAATTTTTACAGCCCAAGATTTGCTAACATCCCCTCCCGATGGTTGGATTAGGTGAGGGGGACGTTACAGAGTGGTATCAGAGCTTCTGGTTGCAATGTTGGAGCTGTATGGGCCAGAAATCGTGCTCTATAGGCAAAGGATCGGAAATGACTGTGCAGGGTTAAGTTCTATTGAATGGCTATTGAATGACAGTTAAATGGTGGTTAACCGGCTTGGAGAAGTTAAAAAACAACTTGGAAACCTTTCCCATCATTGACCAATGAAAGCCTTGCATGAAACCCGAAATTTTGAAATTTGGGAAAATTTGGTTGGGCCCCACCCGTGTCAGGTGGCAAGGCGATGTGGAGGATCCACTCCAACGGTCACTTCGCAGTGTTATATTCCGTGCTTCTTTTTCCAGCGGAACCTACCTCCACCGTAGATCTCACCTGCCACTCCAATCTGAACCGTTTATCTTTTCCACCGTTTAACCGTAAAGGAGGAAGCGTGAAGGTGGTTTCGTAGTGGTGGAAGGTGGTTTCCCATACCACCCTACTAACTTGTGAAATCATGTGATGCTGACACGTGGATAGCGATTTATGATTTCACAACCACTTATTACTTTACTCTAGCGTGCATGTTTGCAGCGCAAAATGGATGTAAGTCGTTGATCTACCGCCAATCGATCAACCGTCGTTGATCTCCTCCCATATTTAACCATGTCTCAACGATTACTTCAGTGATTTGGAATGTGTTATATTTCTTGCTTCTTCCTCCTGCGAAACTTACCTCCGTCATCAATCTTGATCTTCGCTTCAATCTGAACCGTTGATCTGGAAATCGTTATGTAGAACGCGCCAACAACAATTTGGGTAACTTCCGAAGGATACGAACCAGGGTCAATGAGGCATTTTCAGAGTCGATTCTTAGGTGCTCGAAATAAATAAAAAAACTACAGCTAATCTTATGTGCAAGATTGTGCGAAATCAAATGATTTATAAAAAAAAATTATGTCCCCCTCATATACGCCACAAGGGGGAAAGCCCCCTTGAACCCTGTCGTCCCCCTCATATGTTGTTAGGTGTGAGAAATTTCTATTGTTTGACAGAAATGGTCAATATGGGTTGTTCCCAGGTTGCATGAAGACTAAGTAATAATTTTCTAAGGCTGTAATAAATCTAACAAATGTGTTTATAAACACTTTGCAGATTCATAATCCTATCAGTGACAGTTAAGGATCAATATTTCAGTCTAGTGTAGTTGGGAAGTTTCTGATCTTGGTTGGACCAAGAAAAGAGTATCATCATGGAGGATGCATAGGATCCTTATGAGGTTGAGGCAGATGCAATGGGAGAGAATGTACAGGTTGATAATGCAGAGATAAAATCTAATGGTAGAAGAAACCGAGCAACTCCACCAAACATTGCAGAAACCATGAGGAGCCTAAGGATGGAATTGCAGAGTTGCAGAGAAGACAATGACAGGATGATTAGATCCCAAGAGGAGCAGAATCAGTTGAATGCATCTATGTTTCAAAGTTTGACTGACATTCAAAGGAGGATAAACCATGGACAAAATTCAGAAAATCGGGAAAGGAGTGGGGGTAGCCCAAGGAGGCATTTCCACAAGAGATCCCATAGTTCAAGAAGGATTTCTAGAGATAGGACATACACTCCATAAATCTCTTCTAGTGATTCATCTGACTCTAAGGAATCCATTGAAGGTTCAAGCTATTCATCTCATAAGATTAAGAGGAAGGGTTCTTCCAAGAACAAATCTCATGGAGAATTTAAGAAGGCCAAACCTCCTACCTTTGATGGTGAAGTTAAATCTGGTCAAGAAGCTAAATCTTGGCTTCTTGGGATGAGGAAGTATTTCCAAGTCCAAGACTATTCAGGAAATATTAATGCAAAATTGGCTATCTTCAATTTGAATGGAGTAGCATCTATATGGTGGGAACACCTTGGACAAGTAAAGAGGATCAATGAAAGGAAGATTGTGTGGAACCAGTTCAAGAAGTACTTCCAAGAAAAGTACCTTTCCGACAGGTACTATGATGACAAAATCAAAGAGTTCCATGAGCTGAAATTGAGACAAATGACTATGGAAGAATATGCAAACAGATTCTTAGCACTGCTAAGGTATGTCAAATATATCAGGGATGATAAGGTGAAGATTCAACATTTTCTAAGTGGACTTCCCCAGTCATATAAAGATAGAATTGAGTTTGATGAACCTCGAACTCTAGAGGAGGCCATAAGAAAGGCCAAATATTGTTTTGATCAAAACAAAAGCAAACCAGAATTCCATAAGGCATGGAAGGATAAGAATAATGAAAAGTTTGACCAAAGGAAGAAGGGGTTCAAGCCTCCTCAATTCAGAAATCAGCCAAGGCAGCCACCACAGGGTGTGACTAAGCCAACTCGAATGATGGGAGACAAGCCAAGAGAACCAAGAGAGCCTCTTCAATGTTGGGGATGTGGAGGAGATCACATGCTTAGAAACTGTCTACATTAGAATGGGAATGAAAAGCAAGTTCACAACATCCAAGGAGCTAAAACAATGGGTCAAGTGGCAAGGACCGTCCCTAGTATTTATGTAGCACTAGAGGACTGCCAAGCAGACCATTAGTGAACTGTGGTTGAAGTTGAAGGTAAGATTGCTAAGAAATCTATTTCTATTTTGATTGACCCTGGATCTAATCATAGTTATATCAGTCCTAAAGTTGTTGAGATTTATGCTTTTAAGAAATCAAAGCATAGTAAATCATGGTTAGTTCAACTAGCCACTGGAACTAAGAGGAGGGTTAGTTAAATCGTGGAGAAATGTCCATTGGAAATGGGTGGACTGTCCACTTTTGCAAATGTGAATGTTTTTCCACCTAGTTCCTATGATATTCTCATTGGAATGGACTGGTTGGAAGTCCATAGAGTTAAACTTGATTGCTACAACAAGATTTTTGAGTGCATTGATGAAGAAGGAAGCCCAAGGGTTGTAAAAGACATTCCAGAGGTAGTTTTTGTTAGCTAGATTTCAGCTATGCAGTTGAATAAATTATGTAGGAAAGGTTGCCAATTATATGCAACCCATATTTTTGAGAAAACAAAAAATGAAAATGAAATTTCCAAATTGGAATACCATTTTGTTTTGCAAGAATTCAGGGATGTGTTTCCCGATGAAGTTCCAGGACTTCCTCCAAAGAGAGACATTGATTTTACAATTGATCTTCTCCCAGGAGCTGCTCCAGTTTCCAAAACCCCTTACAGAATGAGTAAACCAAAATTATTAGAGATGAAAATGCAACTGCAAGAGTTGTTGGAAAAGAAGTACATAAGGCCAAGTGTGTCTCCATGGGGATCACCTGTACTTTTTGTGAAGAAGAAAGATGCAATGCTAAGGTTATGCATTGATTACAGGCAGCTTAACAAGGTTACAATGAAGAACAAGTACCCTTGCCTCGAATTGATGATCATTTTTATCAAATGAGAGGGGCAAAGGTGTTCTCAAAGATTGATTTGAGATCTGGTTATCATCAAGTGAGAATCAAGGAGGAAGACATTCACAAGACAACCTTTAGAACAAGGTATGGGAACTATGAGTTTGTGGTGGTGCCATTTGGTCTCACCAATGCACCAACTACATTCATGTGTCTCATGAATAGTGTTTTTCAGCAAATATTTGGACAATTTTGTTCTTGTATTTCTTGATGACATTCTTATTTATTCCAAGAATGAAGAAGAGCATGAAGAACACTTGAGATTGGCTTTGCAATTTCTAAGGGAGCATAAGTTGTATGCAAAGCTAAGCAAATGTGACTTTTATAAAAATAAAATTCATTACTTGGGTCACATTTTTACGAGGAAGGAATATTGGTGGATCCCAAGAAGATTGAAGCCATCATGAATTGGTTAACTCCAAGAAATGTGACAGATGTGAGATCTTTTATGGGTCTTGCTGATTACTACAGGAGGTTCATTGAAAGATTCTCCAAGGTTGCACACCCAATCACTTATTTGCAAAAGAAGGGGATAAAATTTGTGTGGACATCGAGATGTGAAGAAAGATTCCAAGTATTGAAGAAGCTTATCACAAGTGCTCCAATCCTAAAGATTGCAAATATGGAAAAAGATTTTGTATTATGTATAGATGCATGTAAAGATGGACTTGGAGGAGTTCTTATGCAAGATAACTTTGTGGTATGCTATGATTCAAGGAATTTGAAGAAACATGAGAAGAACTATGCTACTCATGATGTGGAGCTTGCAGCCATAGTGCATGTTTTGAAAATGTGGAGCCACTATTTAATGGGCAGAAAATTTGAGCTAAGGACAGACCATTGTGGTCCGAAATATTTGTTTGAGCAGCCCACATTAAATGCTAGGCAAGCTACATGGATGGAATTTTTATGTGAGTTTGATTTTGAAATCAAACACATAAAAAGGTAAATAAAATAAGGTGGTTGATGCACTTAACAGAAAAGTACATGAGATGCATGTAGCAACCATTAGTATTTGCCAATCACATTTGAGGCAACAGATTGTTAATTGTATTGCTGAAGATGAACTGCATATGCAAATAAAGGATAAATTGAAGCAACCGAATTTGGAAAATAGGTATGAAGGTTACCATTTGGAAGGTGATGGACTTCTTGTTTATAAAAATAGAATTTACATTCCTAATGTGGCATATTTGAGAAGGATTGTTATGGATGAAATACATAAAATGCCATATTTTGGTCACCCGGGATACCAGAAAACAATTGCTACAACGAGAAAACAATATTTTTGTCCGGGAATGAAAAAGGACATTGCTGAGTATATTTCTAAGTTTATGAAATGTTAGCAAGTAAAGGTTGAACATAAACACCCAGCAGGTTTGTTGCATCCTTTTCCAATTCCAGAATGGAAATGGGATGTGATTTCCATGGATTTTATTACAGGTTTTCCAATGATGGTGAGGCAGCATGATTCCATCATGGTTGTGGTGGATAAATTATCTAAGGCAGCACATTTTATACCGGTTAAGGCCACATATAAAGCCGATGCCATTTCCAATATTTTTATGAAGGAAATTTTTAGGTTGCATGGTTTTCCTAAAGCAATAATTTCAGACAAGGATACAAAGTTTACTTAAAATTTATGGAAAACTCTTTTTTCTGATTTGTTCCCTATTTTTGTTCATGTACACTAGAGGTTCCACTATAGCCGGCGTATACGTAGGCTACACCAATGTAGCCAACGTACATCGAGTTAAATGGTAAACAATAATAGAAAATCACTTTTCACTCCAAAAAGCGGTCTTAGGGTGACCTTTGGCCCTCCATGTACCCCATAAACGACTCGATTCAACCTTTCACCTACCTTTGGATTGGAAGGCTATATATTGAGCTCTTTTGGTGCATGGAAGGAGGAGGAAAGAGAGAGCATAGAAACTCTATTGGTTTTTTGCCGCGACTTGAGTCCACATCCATGAATCATTGTTGTTATGAACCTCTTATGTTCACCTACCAAACTCCTTTCATAGTTTGATTTTTCCATTGCATGGGGGATTGAAGTGGTGGAGGCATACGTGGAGGGACCTAGATCTTGGTTCAGATGAGTTGTTGGCAAGAGGTTGTATTATGCACTTCTTGTTTTCATTAATATAAATACTCATTTTCTCATCCAATTGATCTTGTGAATGTTTGTTTAATTACATTGGGTTACATTTTCTTATTATATCATGGACCATGCTATTGTTTATGCTAATATCTTTCACATATTATATGCACTTGTTTGTATTTGTTGTTGAGACTAAGCTACAGGTTCAAGTGTAGATTGGAAAGCTCAATGAGGATCTTCTTCGAACATCCGATTGAAGGTTGGTTATTTACTCCACATCTTAGAATTTACATTTATAATAGCATTGCATTGGGAATTGATTTTATTTCTGGTAGTCATCCGTCTGTTGTGGTCTGCCCCGAGCCATAGGAAGTTTTTCTCCGTAACAATGGGCACCCTTGTATTAAGCCTCTACTGCTACCAAAAAAAGAAGAAGGTGACTCGTTGATCAAGACAAGAAATAAAGTCGAGCTAATGCAAGCCATGATCCATTTTGTGACCTCAACTGGCATCCCAATCTGTATTAACATAAATATAATAAAGGACCAATCCACACGATCGTAAGCTTTAACAAGATCGATTTTCAAAATGAAGGCTTGCAAATGTTTCTATTAACTTTTTCCTTACATATGAAGAAGACACTCTTAGTAATGGGAAGTGATTGTATGTCTTACTCAAAAACTAAACAGGGAGTTTGAGCCCCATTGAGACCAAGTGGTATCAAGTATCCACCCAAATTTAGTCTCATTTTAGGAAACTATGGAAACCTAGAAACACTTCTTTCTAAGCTTTTTGAACATAGAAATAAAATCAAGCAACAACCCAAGTAATCTGTGGACATTAACAATCATCATCATCATAAAACCATAATACTATGCCTAATTACCATTTTATCTCTTACAAAATAAAATATCACACTACAAAACCAAACTTAAATAATAAATGAACAGATATAGAAATTTTAATTTACAATAGTAAATATTTATTTAACCATGTTGTAAATATTATTCAGATCAAATTTGATTTAAAATATGATAATTATAATTAACTTTAATATTTTTGCAAATAATTTTTGTTTGTTTTTTATAAATGAATGAGTTAATTAATTATAAAAAACATCATTATTATAAAGGGAGAGTCTAACCATTCGACGTTTTTGCAGACGTCCGTCCCCTCCCATTAACGGCGCCCCTCCATCTGCCTTCTCCGGCGCCTTTCTCCGGTGGTCTCCCTCCTCCCCACGACGGGGCCCGGTCCCACACGATATCCTGGGATCCACGGGCTGCCAATCCTCGTCCCCCGTCCAGACGAGCTCCTCCTCCCCTCGACGTCCCATCCATGCATTAATGGGACTACCAACCTCACGTTCGACCGATTCGAACCAGCAATTGCTCCCGCCTCCCCATCTCCTCTCCCCTGTTCCTGTGCAAACATCCCTGCATTCCTGCAAGCTCCGATCGCGTGGAGAGCAGCGCCCGAGAAAGCTCATAATTCCCAAACCAGAAACTCTAGATCCAAGTATCGCTCATAATCCGAAATGGATAGACTCTTCCATCTTCAAACAAGTGCTTTATTCAATGAACGCTAACAAAATCACTGGTATAGTAGCAAGTTCCATTTCAGATGAATTTTCTTCTCCCGGTATAGTAGCAGCCTTCAATAACTTTAGCAGAAAATTGCAGGAAGCAGATCCTTTTTCTGGTGGTAATAAGCATTCCTGCAAGCTCCGATCGCGTGGAGAGCAGCGCCCGAGAAAGCCCCTGTATTGTGTCGTTCCGAGCAGCGCCCAAGAAAGCCGAGTCTTGATCCAGGTATCGCTCATGATCCTGTCCTCCCACCACTGAAGGATTGCACTGTACAAACTCCTCTTCGATATCTCTGTCGATATATAGTTAACATGAAAGCTTCTCACACTCTGAAAAGTAGTAAATATGTAAAACATTAAAGAGCACCCAGACCTCCCAAACCTGTGGCGTTGCTCCAGGAAGGATGAGAACTGTCATCAATCTGTGCATGTCTATTTCCTTCTGCTAGAGTGTGAGACATTCCTCCCACTGTGGCCTTGCAATCTGGGCATTGAGATGTCTGCATGGGTCCTCCGCATTCTCCCACCACGTAGTAATGGCCATTCGGACAATAATACCAGTGCCCTCTTCATAATTTTTCAATTATATAATTTATAAGTTTATATTTTTATACAAGTGTCTATGGTTGCATCTGTGAATCCTAAATTTGGGACAGTTATTTCACTTGCACCTAATCCTTCATCAATTCCTATACACACCCATGAATCATGTAACCTTGGCCAATGAGATGCCAAGGAACTTAAAATATTGTCTTGGTTCTTCCAGATCTAATCAAAAGCTGTCGGCTAGTGAGGGTGTGCATGTTGACTCTGTTCACCGAGTCTTCTAATTAATCTTCAAGCTAGATGCCTTATTGAAAAATTCAATGCAATTCACGGCTGCCCTAATTTTGTCTTCTTCCTCGGCTACTATCATGAAGGAATCATTAGCAAAATGCCCTTTAAATGAACTACTCACTATTTTCTGTTAGCAGTAAAATACCATGAAATTTTCCTTTTGCCACCTTCTTTGCAATGCAGTAGCCCAAAGCATCAATTCAAAGTCTCTAAAGGTTTCGGAAGAGAGGGCCATAGTCTAAGTTACTAGGATGCAAATATAAATACAAATGTGGATTCAAATATGAATGATAGATTTTTAGAAAAATTTGGACATGGCAAATTTGGATATGACACAAAAATACAAACACATATGTATATTTTATGCAAAAGAAGTGCTATGAAGCATAGAAAATATCATTCATGAATTTGGAAATATAATTGAAAAGAGTGAGTTTCTGACATCCGTTAATATCAGGATTCAGGACACCATGGGGAAACAATAAGTGTCTTGTCGCTCTAGAGTGTACATATCATCAATTGCAATCAGCCCACAATATTCAAATGGATATGGGACATAATTTTGCAACTGTCATATTTGGTATGGATACACCTCATGGATCTATCCTGTATCCCATAAAGTTATGGATCTGTCTGGACCAAGGACAGCAGGAAGATGGATGTGGCAATATAGGCCACAATGCTGTCAAGATTGTATCTTCCTGTAATGGAACTAGCTTTCTTAGGTCTCACAATCTGAGTTATAATTCTCCTACAAGTTGGTGCTTTTGCCAAAATCGTTTAATATATGTTGAGGGAAGTAATAGGCCACTGGCTTTTGACTAGTTCTTGTAATAGATGAGCTCAGTATTTTGTGCCTTTGGGATTAGTCTAATGTTTTCTTGATTGACAATCTCTCCCAAAGACCAACTTCTTGTTGAACTTCAGCACATGGTAACAGTCCTAGTCTAATTTTTACCCTACCTACATTGGAAACAGAGAACTGAAATCTCTATCGAAATTGCAATCTGAAATCTGATAGATACTGAAGCACATCCCATTGAAGAAAGTAACAGGAAGTACACAGATCTGAAACTCAAATCACATCACTGTCTTTGAAAACAGGAAATACACCAAAATATTCAAACTCTACCATTCACCTACTGCTTCTACTCTGAAAAAGTGAATGAAAAACTAAAGAAGAGACTCCAGGGTTTACAAAAATAGCCCTGATCCAAAACTGGACCAATCCTGAACTACACCTAAACTCTTGATCTTTTTTGTTGGTTAGTTTCGACAATGTCCAGTTTGATTTACAATTAGTTTGGGATTTTTTTAGAAGATAACTCATATGGCAATTCCAATTCATTTGTCCATTTTCTGTGGGAGATGTTGCTTTCTTTGTGTTTGTTCATATTTATCCAATGCTTTTGTTGGTTAACCTTAGGGAGGGGGTTTCTAGTTCCATGGTTTCAAGGGGTGGGGCTTGCTATACTATCATCAATATTTTGTCTCAACTGAGATCGTCGCCATTGACAACACATCTTTTTTACTTGGGGGATTTTTTCATCTTCTTAAGGGCTTGTTCTTGTCTTTTCCTTTGAGATTTTTTGGAGATACTATCTACACCTCCCCATCTAAACCTTCTTCTTTTCCTTTTGACCAAGTGAAAACCATCTGTGGGAGCACAAATGACCTCATTTTCTAGGATTTAGTCCCCTTAGCAAACTCTCCTTGAGGTAAACATACCTCCATTTTTCTTAAGGCATGTCACCATTAAATGCATAGTTTCTTGGTATATACAATAGAAAAATGTAGTGTTTTCATAGACTAAATCTTGAATCGACTGAGATCCTTCCCATTCTAGGGACACCCTATCCAGGCACCCGTTACTAAAATCTAATTCGACAATTGTGCTTGGGAAGGAGAATAAAAGATTTTCCTCTGTCTCCATCATAGAAAATGTGTTTCCGAAAGAGTCCTAATTTGAGCAAGGATACCATTAATTAGTCCTAGCATAGTATCTGGCCGAGGAAATAGATCTGTATCGGGTTTTCTAGTGTGTGCCATTCTGGACGAGACTTTGAATAAAAGCCATTTATTATTTTACTTCCTTGCGGACCTTTTAAAGTTAGATGTGATGAGAGACCTGGGCATTGATCATGGAAGGAGATAGCAATTTAATATTCCCGTGTTAGTATCCAGAGGGGGTGCTGTAGGGAATGCCTTTTTTCGCAATTGCAATACAAATAAAAAACGTGAATGCTTGTTACTACCTTACCAATCTCAAATAGTTCCCTGCAGTATGCATGAAACAGTTCAATCTTGGTTAAAAAGACAAAAGCTATGTAGATATCTACCTGTCACCATGAGTTGTTGAGTGTATATAAGTGATTATGAGCTTGGATTGGTGTCTTTTGTGTTGATTTAAAATCCTTTGTTGCTCTTTGAAAGCAATTTTACTTATTACATCTGACCTTCGAAGTACGATACTCTTTAATTTGTTTTACTCCTGAAAGGAAGGGGATAACAAGAAAAACATTCTGGTAGTTAGTGTTTTCTTGTTAACTTCAAAGCTCTTTAAACCTTGAAGGTTATTTTACTTATTACATTTTACTTTTAAAGAACTACCTTTGATCATATATCCTTGATCAATGTAGGTATTTAAACCCTTGGAAATGCACAATCTTAACATTGTTCATTGTTTTAGTGGAAAACAAGGGATTATGTGCGTTAATAGTTTAAATACCTCATGGGAATCAATGCTACATTGATCAAGAATATATGATTATAGGTAGTAGTGGATTGTGTCGTGGCCATGAAGCGGAGTTTCCACTTAGAGGAAGTTGGCACATATTATTACAAAAAATAAACGCACAAAGAAACCAAGAACACAAAGAGAGGATTGAATGAGAGAAAATGGTTCTTCTGTATTCTCAAATGAAGAGAACAATGTTCTCTTTATAATAATGAGATGACACTAACCCTAATTATAGAAACCCTAAAATGAATTATGTGTAGGTTTGTTTGTTGAATCTTCATATCTACAAGCAAGGTAGTTGGCCAAACTGCTTCAGATGATCCTTCCACTGCTGCTTGATATTTTGCTTCAGCTGAAGAAAGGCAGACAACATGTTGCTTCTTGCTGGTCCATGTAACTGTTCAATTGCCAGGATTGAAAACATAGCCCAATGTGGATTTCTTGTCATCCACCGATCATGCTCATTTTGAATCTGTATAACCATAGAATCGAGGTTCTCTATGTTTGCCATATAGAATGCCAAAATCTAATGTTCTTTCACATATCGTAGCATTCTAGCGGTTATGAATTGAGAGATGTAGTTGACTACAAAACTCAAGTAAGGTCCAGTGGTCACAGGATAGATCAAGCTCCCCACTAGTTGCCTATAGACTAATTCATTAACTGCCTTAGAATTAGTCTTGGCTGAAAGTTTCAGCCTTTTCTCCGTAGGTGTAAATCTTGTTTTTCAATCTACCATTCTGAACTTGTCTAACAAACTTTTGGCATACTTTTTCTGTGAAACAAAAATATGTTTATTTGTTTGCCAAACTTCTACACCTAAGTAGTAATGTGGGAGGCTTAAGTCAGTCATGTCAAAAGCTGAACATAAATTAGATTTTACTTGTGATATTGCCCTTGGATCGCCACATGTGATGATGATGTCATCTACATCTATTATGGAAATAATTACATCATCTCCATTGCTTTTGATGTAAAGATTAGGATTTAAAGGACTCCGTTGGAACCCTTATTCACCCAAATACTTGTGATCTTAGGTTCAGAACAATATTAATGATTTATATTGACACTTTAGTCTTCAACATTGTGTCCTGAAGGCCAAAAGTATTGGATGACAAGGTGGAAGAAAATAGAGTCTAATCTTCATTGAATAATCAATGTTCCTTCTTCTCCCAACATGAACTGTGCCTGACAAGAACTTCGCCTGACAGGAACTTTTCCCAACAAGAACTGTGCCTGATAGGAACTGTGCATGAAAGGAATTGTGCCCGATAGGAACTGTGCATGACAGGAACTGTGCCTGACAGGAACTGTGCATGATAGTAACTGTGCCCGACAGGAATTGTGCATGACAGGAACTTTCCCAATAGGAACTGTGCCCGACAGGAATTGTGCATGACAGGAACTGTGCCTGACAGGATCTTTGCCCAATAGGAATTGTGCATGACAGGAACTATGCCCAGTAGGAACTGTGCATGACAGGAACTGTGCCCGGCAGGAATTGTGCATGACAGGAACTGTGCCCTACAGGAACTGTGCCCGACAGAAACTGTGCATGACAGGAACTTTGCCCAACAGGAACTGTGCCTGATAGGAACTGTGCATGACAGGAACTGTGCCTAAAAGGATCTTTTCCTAATAGGAATTGTGCATGACAGGAACTTTTCCCAATAGGAACTGTGCCCGACAGGAACTGTGCCCGACAGGAACTTTGCCCAACAGGAACTGTGCCTGCCAGGAACTGTTCCCAACAGGAACTATGCCCGACAGGAACTGTGAATGACAGGAACTATGCCTGACGTGAACTGTGCCCGACAGGAACTTTTCCCAACAGGAACTGTGCCTCACAGGAACTGTGCATGACAGGAACTTTTCCCAATAGGAACTGTGCCTGACAGGAACTTTTCCCAACAGGAACTGTGCCTGACAGGAACTATGCATGACAGGAACTTTGCCCAATAAGAACTGTGCCCAACAGGAACTTTTCCCAACAGGAACTATGCCCCATGGGAACTATGCATGACAGGACCTTTTCCCAACAGGAACTGTGCATGACAGGAACTGTGCCTGACAGGAACTTTTCCCAACAGGAACTATGCTTGACATGAACTGTGCCCGACAGGAACTATGCCCGATAGGAACTGTGCCTGACATGAACTGTGCATGACAGGAACTTTGCCCTACAGGAACTGTGCATGACAGGAACTGTTCTTGATAGGAACTGTGCCTGACAGGAACTTTTCCCAATAGGAACTTTGCCCGACAGGAACTTTTCCTGAAAGGAACTGTGCCCGACAGGAACTATGCCCTACAGGAACTATGCATGACAGGAACTTTTCCCGATAGGAACTGTGCATGACAGGAACTGTGCCCGACAGGAACTATGCTCGACAGGAACTGTGCTTGACAGGAACTGTGCATGACAGGAAATTTGCCCGATAGGAACTGTGCATGACAGGAACTGTGCCCGACAGGAACTGTGCATGACAGGAACTGTGCCCGACAGGAACTATGCCTGACAGGAACTGTGCCCAACAGGAACTGTGCCCGACAGGAACTGTGCATGACAGGAACTGTGCCCGACAGGAACTATTCATGACAGGAACTTTGCCCAACAGGAACTCTGCCCGACAGGAACTGTGCCCGACAGGAATTGTGCATGATAGGAACTGTGCCGGACATGAACTGTGCCCGACAGGAACTGTGCCCGACAGGAACTGTGCCTCACAGGAATTGTGCCTCACAGGAACTGTGCCCGACAGGAACTGTGCCCCACAGGAACTGTGCCCCACATGAACTGTGCCCGACAGGAACTATGCTCGATAGGAACTGTGCTTGACAGGAACTGTGCATGACAGGAACTTTGCCCGATAGGAACTGTGCATGACAGGAATTGTGCCTGACAGGAACTGTGCCCAACAGGAACTGTGCATGACAGGAACTGTGCCCGACAGGAACTGTGCCCCACAGGAACTGTGCCCGACAGGAACTATGCATGACAGGAACTGTGCCCGACAGGAACTCTTCACGACAGGAACTTTTCCCAACAGGAACTCTGCCCGACAAGAACTGTGCCTGACAGGAATTGTGCCCGATAGGAATTGTGCATGACAGGAACTGTGCCCAACATGAACTGTGCATGACAGGAACTGTGCCTGACAGGAACTGTGCCCCACAGGAACTGTGCCCCACATGAACTGTGCATGACAGGAACTTTTCCCAACAGGAACTGTGCATGACAGGAACTGTGCCTGACAGGAACTTTGCCCAACAGGAACTGTGCCTGATAGGAATTGTGCCCGACAGGAACTATGCCCGAGAGGAACTGTGCCTGACATGAACTGTCCCTGACAGGAACTGTGCATCACAGGAACTGTGCCCGACAAGAACTGTGCCCCACAGGAACTGTGCCCCACAGGAACTATGCCCCACAGGAACTGTGCATGACAGAAACTTTGCCCAACAGGAACTGTACATGACAAGAACTTTTCCTGACAGGAACTTTGCCCAATAGGAACTGTGCTTGATAGGAAATGTGCCTGACAGGAACTATGCCTGACAGGAATTTTTCCCAACAGGAACTGTGCCGCATAGGAACTGTGCCCGATAGGAACTTTGCCCAACAGCCCAATAGGAACTTTGCCCAACAGGAACTTTGCCCAACAGGAACTGTGCATGACAGGAACTGTGCCCGACAGGAACTGTGCATGACAGGAACTGTGCCCGACAGGAACTGTGCCTCACAGGAACTGTGCATAACAGGAACTTTGCCCAACAGGAACTGTGCATGAAAGGAACTGTGCATGACAGGAACTGTGCCGGACAAGAACTGTGCCCGACAGGAACTGTGCCCAACAGGAACTGTGCCCGACAGGAATTGTGCATGACAGGAACTGTGCCCAACAGGAACTTTTCCCAACAGGAACTGTGCCCGACAGGAACTATGCCCGACAGGAACTGTGAATGACAAGAACTGTGCCTGACAGGAACTTTGCCCAACAGGAACTTTTCCCGACAGGAACTGTGCCTAACAGGAACTGTGCCTTACAGGAACTGTGCATGACAAGAACTTTGCCCGATAGGAACTGTGCATGACAGGAACTGTGCCCGACAGGAACTATGCTCAACAGGAACTGTGCTTGACAGGAACTGTGCATGACAGGAACTTTTCCCGATAGGAACTGTGCATGACAGGAACTATGCCTGACAGGAACTGTGCATGACAGGAACTATGTCCGACAGGAACTGTGCCTGACAGGAACTGTGCCCAATAGGAACTGTGCATGACAAGAACTGTGCCCGATAGGAACTGTGCATGACAGGAACTATGCCCGACAGGAACTGTGCATGACAGGAACTGTGCATGACAGGAACTGTGCCCCACAGGAACTGTGCCCCACAGGAACTGTGCATGACAGGAACTGTGCCCGACAGGAACTCTTCATGACAGGAACTTTTCCCAACAAGAACTCTGCCCGACAGGAACTGTGCCTGATAGGAACTGTGCCCGACAGGAATTGTGCATGACAGGAACTGTGCCCGACATGAACTGTGCATGACAGGAACTGTGCCCGACAGGAACTGTGCCTCACAGGAACTGTGCCTGACAGGAACTGTGCCCCACAGGAACTGTGCCCCACATGAACTGTGCATGACAGGAACTTTTCCCAACAGGAACTGTGCATGACAGTAACTATGCCTGACAGGAACTTTGCCCAACAGGAACTGTGCCTGATAGGAACTGTGCCCGACAAGAACTATGCCCGACAAGAACTGTGCCTGACATGAACTGTCCCCGACAGGAATTGTGCATGACAGGAACTGTGCCCGACAGGAACTATGCATCACAGGAACTGTGCCTGACAAGAACTGTGCATCACAGGAACTGTTCCCGACAGGAACTGTGCCCCACAGGAACTGTGCATGACAGGAACTTTTCCCAACAGGAACTATTCATGACAGGAACTGTGCCTGACAGGAACTTTTCCCAATAGGAACTGTGCCTGATAGGAACTGTGCCTAACAGGAACTGTGCCTGATAGGAACTGTGCCTAACAGGAACTGTGCCTGACAGGAACTTTGCCCAACAGGAACTGTGCCCCACAGGAACTGTGCCCGATAGGAACTTTGCCCAACAGGAACTTTGCCCAACAGGAACTGTGCATGACAGGAACTTTGCCTGACAGGAACTGTGCATGACAGGAACTGTGCCCGACAGGAACTGTGCCCAACAGGAACTGTGCCTCACAGGAACTGTGCATAACAGGAAATTTTCCCAACAGGAATTGTGCATGATAGGAACTGTGCCTGAAAAGAACTGTGCCTAACAGGAACTTTTCCCAACAGGAACTTTGCCTGCCAGGAACTGTGCCCGACAGGAACTTTTCCCAACAGGAACTGTGCCCGATAGGAACTTTGCCCAATAGGAACTGTGCATGACAGGAACTTTGCCCAACAGGAATTGTGCCTAATAGGAACTTTTCCCAACAGGAACTGTGCATGACAGGAACTGTCCAGCTTTATGTTTAGCTTACCTTCATAACCCTAGGGCCCCATCTTGCCATTCTAGACCAAATACTTTCCAACGCTGGGCCTGGAGACACCCATAGGATGTAGGGTCACTCTATCAACGTTTTCTCCTAAAGGCCTAACGACAATCTCTTTGAGGCTCCATTTCCACAGTCCGAAATTCTCTCTCTACCTTAACACATCACATAAGCTTGTGGTTTGCTTTACTCGTTTTAACACTTTGTCCTGGAAGAGATCATTCAATCATTAGCTACTCGTGCAAATACTTGTTTTGTTGACACACATGACCAAACACATATGGTTGGTACTTATACATTTGAAGGATATCATTTATTGCCTTGAAACAATTGTATCTTGCTAACTTGTTTTTGAACATTTTATTGCTATAAACTTAGAATTATGAAGAATAGTGTTAAAGCTAATGTTTAAAAGATACCATTATTTTTGTGCAGGGTTTTGTTTGGTTGGAGGCATTAATTATAGTCACATCTTTGAATAAGATGGCCACATTACAGGTTTTTATTCTATCTAAACATCTGAAGTATTGAATCTTATTGATGTGATGCATTACATGTACTAAATGCATTATTGGGTAACCATTTCAGGAGGATCTAACTTACAAAGTAATAAAGGACAGTAATGGTCGCAACATCTTCTGTTGCTTGGCTAGTGAATGTAATGGTTTGCGATGCTCAAAGTGTTGCACGTTCAATAAACATAGATAGGAAGTACATTCTTGGGAAGCCATAAAATTGCATGTTGGTGCACCGCGAGGACATAACTACAAGTTGAGATCTGCAACAAAATTGGAAAAAGATCATAAGAGAAAAAATCATGACATTGAATATCGGTTCAAGAAGAATAGGAAGGTTGTTGAAACTGCTGCCATCCAAAAAGAGATCAAAAAAGCAGTAAGTTGTTTTTTATTGATGTTTTATTTCAAGATGTATTCACAAGATTATGCTTTACTCAAGATTTTTGTTATGTTTTTATTTTTATAGGGGGTGAAATGTGTGCAAGAGTTGAGTGCAGATGCATTGGAGCGCGTGAGAATAATTGTATCTGAATATGATGCACACTCAAAGGAAAAAAAAAATGCGCTAAAAAATGTGGTTCGTAAGAAAATTATACAAACAAAGACTGGAGTATGTTACGCAAAATATTCAACGAGTCACCATCGGTAATTTTTTCCAATTGCTATTCAAATTTATATTTGTTTTGTTGCAATATAATAGCAATATTGCAAGGTATTTAAAAGAACTAACTTTTTTCAAACATTCTTTCGTTGCAATAGAGAAATGTATGCAACTCTTCACAAAGTCCTGAGGACAATATCATGTCCGTTGAAGAGACACTCAGTGTAAGTTTTATAAGCCGCTCCTTGTATTGTTACACATTGCAAATACTTTATTGAAAACCCATTTTATTGACATTGTTTTCTTATAATGGCAGATAGATATTGTGCCTGTTGGTGACTCATCTTCATCAAATCTGAATGAATGTATTGAACAAGGGGAAGGAATGAGTCAAACCCTTGATGTTGGTGAAGATGTGGATGTCGTTCAGTGTTCACTTGATAAATCTTCTAGGTCTATATTTGATGGGACACCGGATAGTGTTCCTTTAGGCCCGCCAATAGTTGACAGGACACCCGATAGTGTTCCTTTAGGCCCGCCAATATTTGATAGGACACCTGATAGTGTTCCTTTAGGCTCACCAATATTTGATAGGACACCCGATAGTGTTCCTTTAGGCCCGCCAATGTCCAAAAATGTCCAAAAGACTCCAAAAGAAAATGTCCAAAATGTGCTAAATGAAGAAGGTGACAGAGATGGGGAGAACAATACTGTTGTAAATCATGGAAAGGTCCAGAATGCAAATACACAACGCAGGGGTCGCAAACGGACCTTTCTCACCCCAAATAAAACAAAGGATAAGAAATCGAAATATCATCACCCTTCATTCTATTCACAATCTATCGCCAAAACAAAAAGGCCACGCACATGCACTATGAAGATAAATAGGTGTGAAGTGTTTTTTTGTCTGTACTTTGTGTTTATTTTTTCAAATTTAAGTACGTTGTTTTGTATATTTTGTTTAATTTTTTACATTTACAAATATTTTTTTTGGTTTCTTTTGACAGGTAGCTTGCTAATCCAAGGCGAGGTTGACTAGTTCTATCCAAATTTGTGTTCTTCGAATTTTGTTGCAATATGAAGATGTTTTCTTGGGAAGGCCAACCCAATAGCGTGTAGGATGACCAAAAATGATGTATACAAGATGACAAGAGCAGATGTAAATAAATGTATAAATACTTCTTTCTTCGAAGTATCAAGGGTTGATTTTTGCACCCAGGAGCTATTGTGTAAACTTTATAAAGGATCGACCAGTAATAAGACAGGATTGTTCACAGGATTCTTGTGTCAAATTGTTTGTGATCTCTCTCTATATTTGTTGAATGTTTTCTTATTCTCTGTGTCAATGGTTTCTTTTAAGGATAAATTTAAGCAAACAACTCTGAAATAAGAATTATATATGCTGTCTTTTGGCCACTGCTGCTAGGATTATTATATAATGAGTTGTTTCATATGGCAGTAGAGATCTTAAAATACAACAAAATTATTAATATGCACGAATTACTTCTTCCATATAAAACTAATAGACGTGAGAACCACACTCAATTTGTAATATCATCCAACTCATGAGAAAGACAAAGAATAGGAATTATGAATAAACTAATATGGATTTTTAATAGATGTATGGATTTTGCATTAATATGATATTGGGGTTATTTTTGGGGTTATTGAGTTTAAATAAATGGTTGAATCATCTTAAATCTCTATCTATCTTTGTCAGTCACGTTGGATCTATCCATTGATTGCTATATTATGAGTTGTAGCAGATGTTGAGATGTAGTGAATTGGGACAGAAACCTTTGTTGTAAACAAATTCTTTAAAAAAATGAACTGCTCTGCCATGGTCTATCCCAAAATTCCCAAACTGTGCTCTCATAAATGCATACATTGTACTATGGCTTATGATTCTGCATCTATAGTTTTGCTCTCAAACAGGAGCCACCTCAGGCATACAGAAGGATAGGTTTGTACTGTTCCAGGCAGGAGCCACCTACAAGATTTTTACAAAAAATAAATTACAGTCTACAAGCAATACACACATAGGCATATATATGATTAATTATGAATCCAATCCCTGCTCAGAAGACCTAAAAAATTAAAAGATAAATGGCACATATGAAACCATCACTATTTGATGAAGCATGAAGAATTCTGATATTGTAGATCCTCCTACATTTAGAGATGACGAGTCAGTGAGAAAGTATATTCCATGTTCCATGTGAGAGAAACACCATGCACATCTCCAAACCATCACTATTTGATGAAGCATGAAGAATTCAGGGGCCCAAATATGGTTTCATCCCTATTGCAATACATTGAAGATCATTCTGATATTGTAGATCCTCCTACATTTAGAGATGACGAGTCAGCGAGAAAGTATATTCCATGTTACATGTGAGAGAAACACCATGTACTTCTCCAATACATCTTAGCAGTATGGACCTAATTATGCCTCATGCAGCTAAAATAAGATTAGGGAGTCACATGGGAATTAGAAGTTCATCAAGGCTTTCCACCCTTGACTAAACATTCCCATGTCTGGATAGTAAAGACTAAAGGCTGCATGGTGTCCTTCCTTTGGATTAAAAAATTAGCTATTTTAGTATTTAGCCTTAGTATTGCTAGTATATATTGTTAATTTCAGATGTAAGAATGGTGTAGTTAATAAAATTTCAGATGTAAGAATAATGTAGTTAATGAAATTTCAGATGTAAGAATGTTGTAGCTTATAAAATAACTCAAACTCATTGTTTAAGAATTGCTTTCTGCCCACTTTGTTCACTTTGAAGACGAAAGTGAACTCTTTTCTCCTGTAGCAGCATTTCCCAGTTGTCCTGTAGCAATGTGAGGCTAGAGCAATGAATCCAAACAAACTGATAGCCTCCTACTGCCTGTTATTTCAAATGACTAATGGATAATTTTAATCCTTGAAAAAACAAATATCCATGTTAGACCCTGGTCATCATAAGGCTACAATCAACAGGATTTGTGCTCATCAGTATTCTGCAATATAATTGAGATATTCCTTAACAGCAGCTTCAACGGATCAGTTACTGAAGAATCTCTTTAAATTTTAGAGCAATACAACCAAATTTTTAAAACAAGATGATGAATAAGAATAGTGCACAATGCTTAGGGTAATGTAATAAGATATGCAGTGAGATACAATGTAAAAAAAAGGGGCAAATACAACAATAAAAAGCTCCAAAAACTTGGCCTTGTTCAAGATTGGCCACACCCAATGTACAAAACAGACAAATGCCTACACAAAGAATAACAATCAGCCCACATCAGAAAATAAATGATTTATGTATCCATTAGGTCATCTAACTTTCCCAGGAAACGATGTTAACCTTGGATTGAGTTAATGGATTTATTCCCAGTAAAATCTTATTTTGTAATTATAAATCTACCCTTTTAAATCCAGTTGACTCATTTGAATGTAATGTCTTCACTGGTCTCAATGTTTTTGAAGCCTGATTCACATCTGGAAAAGATTACCTTCAAAACACCTCCTAGAACTTGTCAACGCTATCAGTATGATTTTGGGCCTATGATGTTCTATGATGAAATCATTCTTCAGAATGACAAGTTCATCTTGTTATACCTAGGCATAAAAATAGTGAATATCGAGTTAAAAATAACTTGTCAAAGAAGATTTAATAATGATTATTCTATAGGATCTATTCTTTTTGAAAACAAGGCTTTAGTGCTATCCGGCAGTACCCTCATCAATGGGAATGACCTTTAAGGGCATTGGGTGCTTACATTTGATCCTTAGGTCCCTTTTTCTAAAGGTTCAGGTGAGTTCTGTCATTGATAGAATGGCCAAAGAAGCTGCTTTGTTATTTATCTGATTGTTTTGAGGATTTTTTGCAGGTCTTGAAGAGAATGTAGTGATAGGGTATTGATTTTGCCAAAACAGCTGAGGAAGAAGTAGCAATAGATGGTTGTAAATTAATGTGAAAATGGAGATGAATGTTTCATAAGTTGCAACTCGGTGTTTCAAATTTATCTGTTTCAGAGGGTAGACTATAGATCTCGTTTTATTGCTCAGTTGTTGGCTTTGTAAAATTTGCATTTTGAAGATGGTTCACACTGTTCACAATTCCTCCTCTGCATGGTTGCTGCTGTGTGAGAGGAATAAAAAAACCTCAAGTTGCAAACCTAGATGTTTGTGTGTGTGTTCATACATACATATATGGATACGGTGTTCAGAATGGATATGACAGATTTTTAGAAAATCAGGATACAATATGGTTAGAATACAACAAATACATACATACATACATGTGCAAAAGAAACATGAGACAAAGTTTCAAGATACCATTCATGAATTTCAAATTTGGAAGTAGAGCCAAAACGAGAGTTACCTTTAAAAGACGCCCAAACTATCTATTTATAACATGATTTGTAACAAGTTAGTGTTGGCATTTTATTTTTTTAATTTTGTTTTTTCAAGTGACCAAAATGTTGGCTGAAACAGCTGACATGCTTGGCTGAAATGGATGATATGGCATTTAAAAAAAATGAAATGTCGCTGAAACATTTAAACCTTGTCTTGAAGGCGTGTTTCATATCAATAAAAATGGCTAAAATCACTTTAAGATACATGATAATGATGCATCAATAAAAGACTTAACAATCTGCATTGAAGTTCGAGTTACTATTTATGTCAACAATAATTCAAAGCATAGAGTGAAGTGGAAATAGTTATCGAATGCATACACTAAGTATCAACAAATTACCACAAAATAGAACATATCTTGTCAAAGTAAATACAATAGCAACAGTTGTTAAAATAGCTTATTTCCGATAAACTAATTTTTCTGTTTTTTCTTAATTTTTGTGATTTTTCGAGGCACAACCATACCTTCAGTTTTTCTGATCAAAATTTGTTGTTTTATACTTTGCCAGGTCTTTCGAAGCACAAATAGTCTAAAAATAAAAAATGGTGCACAAGTGGACGTTATGCTTAGAAGTGTCTTGCTGTCCGAATCCTGGTCAAGCAAAGATTAAATATGTTATTTACAACAATGCCTCTAATCAGGTCGTCCAAAGAACAAGAGATGTCTATGGTAGAACTACTAATAATGAGGCATACTATATTGCCCTTGCTGAAGGATTGAAAGACGCAAAAAAGTACGGTGCCAAGGATATTGTAGTTTACACAAATTCTAAACTGATATGTAACCAAATGAAAGGCCTCTATCAAGTTCGGGCAATCAATCTGAAGCCTCTTCATAAAGAAGCAACAATCCAAGCTGCCCGATTTCAGTCATTTAACATAAATTACCATGCAGAGATTCATAAGCTGTCCACCGGTCTTGTGTTTGGAGAAGTTTCAAAAGAGAGCTCCATTTCGACAGTATGTGCGGGTGGTGAAGAGGAATTATTATCAATGTCTATTCCAACAAAAGTTGTCGATGGAAATCGATATATACCTGCAATCTGTAAAATTAGTATTCTTGTTATGATCCTTGCGGTGTTTCTAATGTCATGGTTGTTTCGTTGAAACCCATACATTTAATACTTTCACCTGAAAAAGTGACATTTTTGTTGGACAAGTTGGAATTATCAATGATAAATAGTATGTGATATTTGGGTACCCAGTATTATGAGCTTTTGATTATACTATATGGGATCTCATTTATGCATTTATGTTAAAATGTTATTTGTATATATTTTTGAGTAGTTTGTATTTATAGATATTTTTACAGTTCTTTCCCATCGTCTATATTTTGTAAGCCTCTTTAAGCGAGAGCTTCTTTAATCGGAGTCCAAATGTAATAGACAACTCTCTTCCAATTTGGTGAATTTCTCTTCATACATTTTAATCTTATCTTGCAAGTATTGTACCTGGTTTTCATACTTCATGTTCAAACTCCTTATTGTGGACAATCTTTTGATGACTTCATCTCTCTCTTGGATATCACTCTATTTTTGTTGATTCAAGCTCTCTCTAGGCCACTCATATCAACTTGCAAGTGTCTTAGATTGGATACAATGCATATAAAAGCAGCTTGGTACCTTTGGAATTCAGCCTCTCATTCCTCCATTTCTTTAGACTCCTCAATCATAAGCATCTACTCTACTAAGTTTTGTTGGAGTTCATTTCTTCCTCGACGCTCTGCTTCAGCTTTTTCCACTCCAGCCATCCTCAAGAACTCTCACCAAATTTTAACTTGAAATCAGATATCCTTCGCTCCTTGTTCTTGACATCAAGTGCAACTATTTGTGTGTGGAATTGGAGAGCTTGAAGGTTTTCCAGAAGTGATTCAATTTTGGACAAGTCATGCCCTAAGAGGAAATATGGCAGTTATATATTTTGTACCCTATCAGGTTGTTTTCTCCTATCTTCGATGTTATAGAGTTTGTTCCATTTTGGCAGCTTTTGTGATGTTGCTCTGTATCTATGTATGGTATAAGATGAACCTTGGCAAATTTAAGTTGGAACTGCTCGGCATCAATATAAGCATCTACAGAATCTCTGACTTCTAGAATTTTATATCCATTTGTTGAACAACTCACCTCGAGGTTTTATGAAAAAGAGCTTCTTTTATTGTGGCCCAAATGCAATAGAATAATCTATTCCAATTTGGTTAATTTCTCTTCATACTTTTTCATCTGATCTTGCAAGATTTGTACATGATTTCCATACTTAATTTGCAAACTCCTCATTGTGTCCAATCTTTTCATGACTCCATCTCTCTCTTGGATATCCTTCTCGAAGTTGGCAATTTGAAAGGAAAGCCTATATGATAGCATCGGCTGCTTTCTTCTCATTCAGAGTAATTTCACATTCTCTTTTAGCTAATTCAAGGTCTCTCTGACTAACTCATCTCTACTTTTATCAGTCTTTGGTTGGATACAAAGTCTGTGAAAACAGCTTTGTGCCTTTGCAATTCAGCCTCACATTCCTCTGTTTCCTTGGAGAGTTTTCTTTCAACTCCTCTGATATACAAACAAAATAAAGAGTGGTATGACCTGGTTGTGGTACTGTACATCTATGATTTAATTTCAATTAAAAAAAAAAGGTATGACCTAGTTGTGGTACTAGTCACCACATGTTGAATGAACACTGGCAGTAAACTAGTAATAGGTTCTCTCCCTTTGATCCATGGTGGCCAACATGGAAATAAATGTTGTTATTGGTAGTGATCACCATGTGCTCAAAGAACGATGGCAGTTTCCAGTCAGCTAGCAGTGTTCTTTCAACACATGGTGGCAACATGGAACTAAATCTTGTTACTTGTAACAGGACAGTACGCCTTACTATGTTTGATTGTTTATCCAATGGGACTAATTATTGATGATATGAGGTTTCCTGGACCAGGGTTGAGTGTTGCTAGTAAGCTTGTGATCCCATGTTTGTATCTTGCTCAGCTCATGAGTGACCTTCATGGAGGATTGTTTCGGTGGTCATCAACTTTGAAACAATATGGTGGACTCCCTTTTATCAGTATTAAGTTTTTGTTCTCAATATATCTGAAATTGTTTGCTTGTTTCTTATAGCTAATCTGCTATTATGCAGATCTGAATGTGAATGGCCTTTCTTCTGTATTTCATTATTGAAATACTTCGATTTAATATTTTGAATTGCTTACAATAAAGCATGAGGGATATTAGTGGGCACAATAAAACGCTCACTGGGGAAATCTTTTCTTGAAGCTAAGCATACTCCATTAAAGGTTATGCCAATTCTCTTGCTTAACAGTCCCAACATTAAGACCTATATTAAGATTAATGTTTTTAATTGAAAACAAAGTTGAAATTTTATTCTGAGGTTCTGAATCGTGGATGAAATATTCTTGTTGGAGATATTGATAATTTGTTATGATTTTAGGTTTACCACAAAGATATCAAGTTTTAGTTCATGCAATAATCCATGGGCTGTCTTTATTTGGGAAAATTAAGGTTTCCTGCTCAGGTAAGGTAAATCAAGGTTTCCTGCTCAGGTAAGGATTTGGGAAAATTATTAGGATGATAGTTGGTTATTACTGGGATTTGCTTTGGAAGTTAGATTCTGTGTAAAGTCCCCATGCTAATATTGACCTCTGGGAACTGTCATATGGATAACTTGGTTTCAATCAAGTCATTATTTATTGGTTTTATTGTTTTGACACTTAACGTTAATTTACACTTTATGTCTTTTCAGGTTCTCATATGATCCATCCTCCATCATTATGATGGTCCAAAGTTTTGGTTGCAGCTAAATGTTCTAGAGGCACCTTTTGAACATTAAACTCCATATGACTTGTGATTTGTTCCAAATTTAGTATATCTAACTATCTGTCATTGTTTTTCAGACATTAACTCTCATGGATATATGTAACGAGAATGCCCCCCATAAATGGGATAATTCTTTTATAGTGTCACGAAAAAGTCTTATAATACAGTGTAGTACAGTAGTACATATAAATTTGGTCCACTGAATGTCAGCTGCTAATGTTTTGTAAAACTGGGGCATCTCATCCCTCAGAGGACCAATGAAGCCATTTTGACTACTTTGTAAATTTCTATCGCTTGCTATTGAAGCTGAGATGTATGCATAATTTAGCTTATGAGTTATCATCATACCAGCTCTATAGATATTATAGGAGGGAGTATTTGTCCTCCTTTTTGTTGAAAATAATATGGCAGAACTTTTCAACCCTTGGAGATTGGATATTACTTCAATAATGCAGTTGGAAAGTGCATTGTTTTGAGCATAATTCTGTTGCAGAAAAATAAATGTTTTTAGCTTTTGTTTCTAATGGCACTCCTATATTATGCAATTTTAGCATAATGGTGGTTCCAAATATTGCACTGTGACATTTTCACATGACAAGTACGCCACTGGCTCTATCTTAGCATAGAAATACATTTTCCTTTAATTTCTCATTTCTACTATTTCCTCCATTTCCTTATTCACTTCATTGGTTCTCAATTGTTTTTATTCAACAAATGTTTAGCATTCAAACTAATTGAAGATTATCCCACCAATTTTTCAAGTGTATTAATGAGTTCTCACATTCTACATTTCAAATTCAAACGTTTAGCATTCAAACTAATTGAAGATTATCCCACCAATTTTTCAAGTGTATTAATGAGTTTGTGACATTCTACATTTCACACTACTTGAATCCCCCCACTGAATTAAAAAATACAACATTTTCACTTCTCTTCACCTTATAATGGTGTACTTTTTACCCCTTCAAGGGAAAATTGCTAGTTACAATTACGTATCCATGTTCAAAAGTTAAACATACCCTTTGGGGCAGTGTTCATTTTATAAATGCACATCCATGTTCGGGTAAAGATATCATCAACATTTCTAATAGGCAAGTGACCAGAGCTTCCCTTGAGTGAATGGAGCCTTCGAGCTTTCGATCTTGTATCTAAACTTTTGTTGAATAGTACTATTTATTCAATCCATTCATCACTTGTTGAGTCAACGTAAGCTGGATCATTAGCATCATCAACTAGGTATGAATCAACTGAATCTGGAACTTATTCTCCTTCTTAAATTCTTCTTAAATTGGCAAGCTCAAGAGAGTTTGCTTGATAACTTCAGATTTGGAATAGATAGGACAGTTATTTTTTTTAGCAAAACCACTCTTTTCATTGAGAAATATCTCAAAATAAATTGACAATCTCAAAAAATGTGCTTAATAACTTCAAATTGGGAACAAGTAGGACATTTATTTTTAGTGAAACGACTATTTTTCAACAAGGCATTAGAGGGTAGTTTCTGATACAAGATCAACCACAACTCTGATTTTATACGAAAGCTTTGTAGAATCCCACCTTGCTTACATGGTGATCCATTTAAACTTTGTATCAGATGAATTCGACGGTGCATTTATGGTGGAGACAAATCTAACTTAGAAGATAAAGATTTTTGCCATCATATTCAGGTCCATCTTCAATCTGTGTAGCAGAATATAAAGTTTCACAGGCCCATCTTCAATCTCTCTGCACTAGGCCATAAAGGCCATTTTGCATCCCTAAAACTAACTTTGTTTCAGGCCAACAAAATTTGGACAAGAGTTTTTGAGCCTAGCGATGATCTATTTTCAGTGCCCCCTCTCACAAGAAATACTTATTTTCTTAATTTCTTCACTTATGTTGGATTTCATGTCATAGTTGCCTTTTTCTAGTTCATTTTCTGATATTTTTCCCCAAAATCCTGTTGTAGTTTTTCGAATCACAGATATAAAGTAAGATTGCATAATTTGGGTGCCGCAGGGTTTTTGACGAAGTTGAATCCATTTCTGCAATCAAAAATAAATTATGAACAATAAAAAGTTATTATCCAACCATTTTCAAATGCCATAAAAAAATCCACAGAAAAGTCAAAATCATCTAATTGTTAAACAACTCTGGATTTCAACAATCCTCCAACACTAATTTGGACAAAAGACAAATCCCAAAATGTTTCCAAACTCAAATGTGAAAAGAATGGTCACAAAAAACACAATATTTCAGAGGGGTTTTAATAAAAACAAAAAAAATGTAAGCCTCTTTCTGCAAATTATGTTCTAGCTCTACATCTTGGAGCACCAGATATTGTAGAAATAAGCCCTTCCCCTAAAGATGATTTACAATAACAGATTGTAGAATCTCCAATTATAGACCCCATATCACTGGAACAAGCGTTGAAGGCGGGATCCAAGAAATTTGTGCAGCAACTTCAAAGCAATTAACTATACAGATAATTATCACAAGCCTTGAGCCCTTCTCAATATTCATGGAATCTTCCTTCATAAAAATGTGCTTGGCTCATTGGTCATCGTTAAAGCTGAGGCCCTCGCATGGTGGATTTCTCATAGCAGAATATGATGCTCCTCCCCTTTGTCTATAGTCACCTGGCAGCGTGTCGTGAGTCAGCACAATGGAAAGACTAATAGAACATCCAACACACCAATAAAGGAAAATGCAAAGCAAATCACCAACCTTGCAGGTCACCAACTGGAGACTCGTCAATTAATTGGGCATGTTTTGAAGGAGGATGATCCCATGGACAATTTCTATAATCTGTAATTAAAAAATGAAAGAGTCATTATGAAATTCATTTAAAGAAATACAGGCATGCAAACATTGATTACAACATATGAAAGTCTCATCAAACGTACCTGGCACAACAGTAAAGGTTGGACACCAATATTGCATCTCCATATGGCCTTGGATTGGTACCACGGTTGTGGAGGGTTGCACCTCTGAACACATCAACAAAATACACATTAAAGCAGGTCGATGCCGTAAAAAAGGGTAATTGACAAACAATTGATAACATAGCCTTTTCCAAACCTCGTAGATCAGCAATTGGAGAATCGCCCATTAAGTGGTCATGTTGGAACTCCCCGTGGCTTTGGCTAGACATCAAGGTTGTCGATTGTTGTACCTCTGCAGACATTAACACACCATGTAGATATGAAACATAAAATAAGTTAAATAAATTGCTTTCACAAAGTATGAAAAGTAAAGTGAAATGTACCTGGCATGTCGAGAGAATTTTGATGGTGTTGCATCTCCCTTTGGCTTTGGCTAGATGCCACCGTTGTGGAGTGTTGCACCTCTGCAAATAACAAAACAAAACAACACGAATAAATAAAATTCAGACATATACAATGACACAAAACAAAGTACATAATAGAAATGAATTAAATTACAACATAAATGCTCTGTGTGATTGAGAGCGTACTACAAGAATGAGCCATAATGTCCATCACTTCCAGAATTTGTGGAATCTGCTACAGCACTTAAGGGAAGACATTTATTTGAGGCAAGACTTGTCAATCCAGATCTGTCCCATCTTAGACTAATAGAACATCCAACACACCAATAAAGGAAAATGCAAAGCAAATCACCAACCTTGCAGGTCACCAACTGGAGACTCGTCAATTAATTGGGCATGTTTTGAAGGAGGACGATCCCTTGGACAATTTCTATAATCTGTAAGTAAAAAATGAAAGAGTCATTATGAAATGCATTTAAAGAAATACAGACATGCAAACATTGATTACAACATATGAAAGTCTCATCAAACGTACCTGGCACAACAGTAAAGGTTGGACACCAATATTGCATCTCCCTATGGCCTTGGATTGGTACCACGGTTGTGGAGGGTTGCACCTCTGAACACATCAACAAAATACACATTAAAGCAGGTCGATGCTGTAAAAAAGGGTAATTGATAACATAGCCTTTTCCAAACCTCGTAGATCAGCAATTGGAGAATCGTCCATTAAGTGGTCATGTTGGAACTCCCCGTGGCTTTGGCTAGACATCAAGGTTGTAGATTGTTGTACCTCTGCAGACATTAACACACCATGTAGATATGAAACATAAAATAAGTTAAATAAATTGCTTTCACAAAGTATGAGAAGTAAAGTGAAATGTACCTGACATGTCGGGAGAATTTTGATGGTGTTGCATCTCCCTTTGGCTTTGGCTAGATGCCACCGTTGTGGAGTGTTGCACCTCTGCAAATAACAAAACAAAACAACACGAATAAATAAAATTCAGACATATACAATGACACAAAACAAAGTACATAATAGAAATGAATTAAATTACAACATAAATGCTCTGTGTGATTGAGAGCGTACTACAAGAATGAGCCATAATGTCCATCACTTCCAGAATTTGTGGAATCTGCTACAGCACTTAAGGGAAGACATTTATTTGAGGCAAGACTTGCCAATCCAGATCTGTCCCATCTTAGACTAATAGAACATCCAACACACCAATAAAGGAAAATGCAAAGCAAATCACCAACCTTGCAGGTCACCAACTGGAGACTCGTCAATTAATTGGGCATGTTTTGAAGGAGGACGATCCCTTGGACAATTTCTATAATCTGTAATTAAAAAATGAAAGAGTCATTATGAAATGCATTTAAAGAAATACAGACATGCAAACATTGATTACAACATATGAAAGTCTCATCAAACGTACCTGGCACAACAGTAAAGGTTGGACACCAATATTGCATCTCCCTATGGCCTTGGATTGGTACCACGGTTGTGGAGGGTTGCACCTCTGAACACATCAACAAAATACACATTAAAGCAGGTCGATGCTGTAAAAAAGGGTAATTGATAACATAGCCTTTTCCAAACCTCGTAGATCAGCAATTGGAGAATCGTCCATTAAGTGGTCATGTTGGAACTCCCCGTGGCTTTGGCTAGACATCAAGGTTGTAGATTGTTGTACCTCTGCAGACATTAACACACCATGTAGATATGAAACATAAAATAAGTTAAATAAATTGCTTTCACAAAGTATGAGAAGTAAAGTGAAATGTACCTGACATGTCGGGAGAATTTTGATGGTGTTGCATCTCCCTTTGGCTTTGGCTAGATGCCACCGTTGTGGAGTGTTGCACCTCTGCAAATAAGAAAACAAAACAACACGAATAAATAAAATTCAGACATATACAATGACACAAAAAAAAGTACATAATAGAAATGAATTAAATTACAACATAAATTCTCTGTGTGATTGAGAGCGTACTACAAGAATGAGCCATAATGTCCATCACTTCCAGAATTTGTGGAATCTACTACAGCACTTAAGGGAAGACATTTATTTGAGGCAAGACTTGTCAATCCAGATCTGTCCCATCTTATTCCAGGCATGAAGAAATCAGCTTATTTAAATTAATATCAGATTTTCCTTGTTGAATGCACTACTGTTGGAAATAGGATTATATACACAGTATTATTCTTGATATTTGGTTGCTATTATATGGTCTATTTGAAGTTAAATATTTGAATATTATATATTGTGAGCTATCTGGAACAAAATGCCAAGAACTAAACCACAATGAACAATCAGACCTGTTAATTAAGTTCAAAATTGAAGTTACAGCAGTAAGACCACTAAATTTTCATCAAAATACCACAACCAAACATTATCCTTCAGTTCACATTAGATCAGATTTTCTCTACAGTGAATTACAGCAGTCTGAAACCCAGTGTTTGTCGAAATTCCATAGTCATTGGCTGAGCAGATGTGAGGAAAAAATTGCATCCATTTGACTGGGGATTTTACAGTGGTATCAGAGCATGATTGTTGACAGTTGTGAGGCTTTGAAGAAAAGTGATTGAAGAGGTCGTGACCTTCCATTGAGAGCACTATCTTGTTGGAGAGCCATTCTTCTTGCCTATTGAAGGTCAATCAATACATGGGATATTTCCATCATTTTTCCAGGCATGTGCTTTGTGTTTGAATTAATATTCAGATCTGATTTTGGGAAGAAATCGTGGCAGGAGGAAGAGTGACTTTTGACATCCTTGGTGGCAAAATATCACTGTCTTTCAGCTGAGTATTATCTTCCACAATCAGTTGTATTTCCGCCATGAAAATCAGGCTAGAAAAGGGATCATAAGCACCATGTTCCAGATCTGAACTTTCTTGCAATCAGTCAATATATTTCATAAATTCAATCCTGGGCATCTTTATGTAAATCAGGGTGAACATAACTGTCGTGGGCATCAATATTCTTGAGTTCGACAGCTGCTGTAGCAAAGTCAGTTGTTGGGAAGTTTCCAATTCTCAAAATTGCTAAGGATCACTCCCAAGCATTGGAAAGCCACATCTCAATTCCTACTCGCGAGTTAGATGTGATGAATTCATGTAACACATCCTTTATTAGAGGGATTTCTGCATTTAATGAGGAAGCCATGACACATGAAGTTTCCTTCAAGCTCCTTAGGAAACAATAAGTTAATATTATTATGTATGATTTTGAATTGTGGGACTCATTTTTGATGGTGAAGGAATCTTCCATGGATGTACCTATAAATCTATAAGCACGTAGACGAAACTAACCATAATAACAACACACCATAATATATAAAATCTATGAAACTAACCTGAGACCATAGGCAATGCCTTGTTTGCTCGAAGACGTCCCCGCTCTTTGAGGTATTAAAACTGAAACGGTTCATATTCAGATGCATGGATATTCAAATCTATTTCCACACGATTGTTTTGTTTTCTCCTCCTTCGTTTCTTTGTAGGGCTAAGGAAACTCTTCTTCCTCTTCAAAGACGAGTCAAGAGCATCCAAGCCAACTGTGAAGTCAAAATCCATAACGTGCAAATTGTTGGCCTCATCCAACATTTTTTTAACCATATCAATCAATTGGTTGGTCTTGCTCAGAGTCGCGGGGGGGCTGTCTTTAATCAACTGCAAGTAGCTGTACAACTCCTCTCTGGCCAACTGAAGAGCCTCAACATCTGCATCCACACTATCGGTGGCCACAGGTGTGGTGTGGATATCTACGTTGAGGTTCCGAGGCTCCATACTTATTTCAGGGGGGTCATTGAATGTGGTAGGCATTGCATCCTGATGAAGTAATGGATATGAATCACCTGAGTGGTAGAATAACCAATTGACTTTAATGGCATGTTTGCAAATATTTCCACGAATAGACCATGGGCATTCGCAAACTATAAAATTTGTGCTATACCGCTTGACAAGGTAATTTTTATCACCATCTGTTTGGCTCCTCACCCAGTAAGCATGTGGTGTGCTCTCGTGAGGGCAACAATCACTGCCCGGAATTCTTCTAGCCTTTTCCACTGAATTTTCCATTTGTTTTTCTTTCCTGTAGTTATTTAGGTATCCTTCTTCTTTCAAAATTTCCTTGTAGCTATAACAAGGTTCAACACTACATAGAAGCATGTACAGCAACCAGTCCATCCTGCGTGCACATTTCTTCCTTTTATCAGATAGGAAGTTTGTCTTCAGATAACAATGGTAAGACTCAACGGCATTGTTGGTATCTTGATTTGCATGGGGAAACTCTCGACAACCTTTCACCCACATCCCTAAATGTAAAGAACTAGGTTAGTAAAAGCATGTCATATCAATGAAACACAATATTGAAACATCAACAAGAGTTTGTGCACTTACGTAATTTATCACCCGCAACCCAATTCTTGCGGAAATAGTCCAAGAACTTCTCTTCATCTTTCCATTTGCTAAGAAAACCATGGATTGCATCATCCACATCATCATTTGAAGTGTGTTTCATAATGAAACCCAACTCTTCGTACATCTTATCTGCTTGTTTTTTGTTAGCCAACCGATACACATTTTTTTTCCACGCCCTCCGCACATGCCAAACACACAAGATCACATCACAGCCTGTGATCCTCCTGCCATGTCTAGAACATTTTAGTGTGACATTATTATATTAAATGCAAGATATATTGTTGCATAACAAAATTCAACTTACCTCAAAGCGGAAATTTCAGACATTGCATCATCTACCATAAATGCATTCACTTTCCAATCAGGACAGATTTTGTAACACCTAAGCATCAACTGCTCCAACCATAGCGCAATATCTGCTGAAGTATTTCGTTCAGCCAGAACCCATGCAATTGGCACCCCGCTTTGTTGACCATCAAAAGCCACCAATGTGTAAAGCTGGTACTGCCATATTGAAAAGAACATGTAATGTGAAATTCAAGTCATCTAATATATTCAATTACTACATCTCGAATAAACATATTAATTCAATCATTGACATCCGACTTACCCCATATTTATTCGTGCTAAAAGTTGAATCCATGGAAATTATGCTATTATGGGATAGCTTAACCATGCTCTCCAACATCCATTTTGTTTGAATTCCAATTATAAAAGGGACCTCTTTACCATTGGGCTTTTGATAAAAGAAGAAATCTTCTGGTCGCTTTTGATGCCAAAGGTTGACACTCATTTCATCCTTTTCGTGGAGTTGATATTTTCCTTTCAACAACCGATTATATATGTTTAAAATATCTTTCCTGGATAGGAAGAAATCCCTATCTCGGGTTGAAGCATCCATGTCAACATGTCGCTTGATGTGCATTTTATAACTTGAGTCAATGGACACTCCCGAAAAGTAACAACTCTCCACATATGCCACAATGTCTTTTGAAAGCTTTGGCTTCTGCAATGTCCTGCCATTACCTGAAGTGTCGCGTTGGCCATGACAAGGGCATCCTTGCAAATCTTCATGCTCACACATATTGTAAGTCAGTATTGCTATCTGAGGACTTTTAACCATAACCTTCACAATGAAACGACATTGGCAGCCCCTCTTCATTGGAAATTTGGCCCTTCGTTTAGTTGACTCTCCTCCTCTTTTATCCTCTGGGCCATATGAACAATGATAACTACATAAGAAATTTTTAGCCGTTAGTAAATACAATGAATGACAAATTTAGTCCCAATGCTAAGAGGTATACAATGCACTTTTGAAATACTTATAGTTCATATCGCAAGGCAGCAGTGTCTCTTTTTCCCGGTTTCTTGTTTTGTCGACGTACAAATGTACATGGAGCATCAGGGTTTGTTTCCTCCCCTTTGATAAAAGCAGGAACTCTATTTGAAGGTACTAGGGCAACACGGTCAATGTCATTATTTTCTCGGCGTATTTCAGACCAAACTAGGTCTTTACTTGAAAATGTGATCATGTTTTTGGGGTCCTGCACCTCAAGATCTATGATTGCCTTCCATTTTCCTCGCTTGCTCATTTTGTACGGATGCCTACAAAACAATATGTAATTGCATTAGAAATTTAGATTATGTGGAGACATGCAAGCAGCAACACACCCTAAAATGCTTGACAAATGCTTGAAATCTGGAAATGAGAAATGAACCAATCACATAGTTAACAATCTGTGGTGCAGGAGCAGATAGTTGACATGTATATGAAGAGCATGCAGCAGTTCACAAAGTCATTAGCAAAGATGAAGCTTCCCATTTTCGAGATGACAGAGCCTAGAATCAACTTCCAGGCAGCATTTAGAAGTTAGGATCTGAGACTTCTAATTCCCTTTTTATCGTTTCTGGAGTTGTCCTTCATTAGTGTTAGCTTGTTTTCTATTCCTCATTTTATATTGCCAGAAACATGTGTGAGACCTGTAAGAAATGGAAAACGCAATAGTAACACCATTTCTAGCATGCTTGTGTTTGTTGTGAAAGGTTGCCATTTTGGAATAAATGTCTGTGTTGCTAGAGAAACGCAGGCCCTCAAATATACCAAAATGTTAAAAAAACACTAAAGAAATTGGGATGAAATAAACAACATAAAATCCCTAAACCCAAAAACTCTTAAAGAAGTAAGATACCATTTCTCACACAATTTGTGAGAGCATATGTGAGATTGGCTCTGCAACAGTAGACCAAAGTGTAAGAGCTAACAGTAAAGTCTGAGAGAACATTGAGAGAGCATTTTCTTTTGTGTTATTCTGTACACTGTCACTGTCACTTTGTTGGTCTCTTAGAGAGAATGGAGGGAAGCATTGTAATCTTGGAGGAGAGTTTGGAAGATATACAGAGGTAGAAATTAGCTAGCACTTAACATTATTAAAACCAGAATTAGTAAGGATGCATTGCATGAAATGATATATTTGAGACTAGTATTTTCTGGAAACGGAAGGGTATTCAAATTGAATGAAACATTATGATAATAGAAAGAGCTGCTGCAAAAGAAAGCAGATACAGGGAATTCAAAAGAATCTATTACTTGCAAAACAAAGAAATGATTATCTGTTCTTTCCTCTTTGGCAGAAATAATTGTCTTATATTACAGCAAGGATACTGAGTACACAGAGAAAGCCCTCATAGGGCAAGCTTCCCCTTCCTACCCAAGCAAGAAGGGAAAGCATCTCCTGTAAGTCACAAATTGAGTTCTTGGGTAGTATGACTCTCAGTTTTTGTTTTTCCTTTTTTCACTGTTAACTTATGAATGCTATGTGAGGAGATGCTAATTAAATATGTTCCTTGGATAATATAGGACATCTTCTCTAGAAAAGAATGAGCGGGAAAAGGAAGACAGGAAAGCAAGAATTGTTCTAAATGTATTGCTTGAATTAATTTCCTGATTCATAGCCGTGGATAAAACCATAAGTGTCACATGATGTGGCTACTTGCTACAAGTTGGGTAAAATTGGCATGCATATATAGCTATCCATGATTTGAAGATATTATCAGTTATGTAAAATAGATATTATGTTCACATAAGAGATACATTACATACCTGTCTGAAATGTTTCTGTTCCTTTATAGGCATGTAAAATTGCTACTGTCACAAAACATTTTGGTACAGAGTTGAAGACTTCCCTATGTAAGACTGGAAGTTAGAAGAACTTTCAACGAAGATAAAAGAAGATGGATGGGTGTGGGTTTATGAACACAATCCCTTCCTATTGGTCCTGAATCCCTGATAAGCTTTAATTGTTCTGGCTTCCCAATTTGGACAATCTTGATGACGATTCAAATTGCCAAGGTATTCAGGTGGCCAGTCTTGGGGATATTGTAATGCATAGATTCTTAGCCTTCACAACAATAATCTTAGTCCCATATGCATCTGTGCAAAATGTTCTGTATTCGTTAAAAATGGATTCTTAGGGCATCCAAGGCAGGGTGATTATCTGCTAAGGTAGTCTTTTCTTTATAATTAACATTTTATTTGAAACTCATTTTATTTGAATTCTGGATTGCAACAGCAACAACTACTTTTCATATGCAAGTTCATTACATTAGTACCTGTTAAGAGAGTTTCACGCTCCTTACTGCTGAGCACTGTGTTGATGGCTTGCAATCCCTCAATGGCCTCTCAACACTTTCAGTAACTTTAGCTGCCATCAAGGGACCAATAAAAGCATCACTTTCATATCTTTTTCATCTTAGTTAATATGTGCGTTAGCTCAAAAATTTGGCTTATTTTAATATTCTAAACTGTTTTTTATCAATAAGGTGTTTGTCTTGGTACGTTTTACAGATAACTTTACCTTATTTGTCTAACATGTCTTCTAAATAAGCACATCATAACTGTGCTAGAGTTTCAGCTGTAAATGGACCCGTGGCTACTTCATCTTCTGATTTAAGTCTATGAAGAATTATTTATTGCATTTTGATTTTCTTTTATAGATTTCCTGTGAGCTAAGACATTCGATCTCTATAAGTTTTGCATTATATTTGGCCATCTATACCAGAGATATTGCACCGACAATTTACACACATGCTATCAATTTGTTTCAGAATGTGTAGCTGTTTTCTACTATTCCTAGAAAATCTTTGTGCGTTTCATGTAATTTCTTTATTGATTATGTCATCACTGTTTATTATTTTTTTAGTAAATAACTCTCAGTTTTTACTGTTCCTATTACCTAAACTTGGCAATACAATGTATTTAAAAAGTGTGAATTCGTCTGTCTGATATGAAATACCAATAGATAGAAAGTTGATGGATCTATTGATTTTAATCTTTGTTATTAGTGTACTACCAGGTATGTCATTGAATGCAGATTCATAGTATCCTAACATGGACATGTACATTAGATATGTCTTTTTCTTTTGGTTCTATTTGAAAAATTACTGTATCCTGATTCAATGTGTGGAGAACTTGATTGTTGAAAAAATTGGAGTTCAAACTGTGCTTTTTCTTTAGACCAAGTCAGTGATTGGAGTTCTTTAGCATCAAACTACTAAGTTTGCAACTTTGTGGTTGCAGTTTCCTCTTTTGTCTAAGAGGAAACTGGAGGAGATGGACATGAAAAATGAAGTCATCTCACACAAAAGGAAGTTCATCCACCTAAGTTCCCTCTTTGTGGTTGCAGTTTCCTCTTTTGTCTAAGAGTCTTGAAAAATGATCTATGCTGGTTGAGTTAAAAGTTAAAACTGTAATAGTTAACTTTCATAACAAATCATAAGGTATTCATACAGGAATGTTTCACAGAAACATTTTCAAGGTGAAATATTCCGCAAGGATGAAATGGCCCAAAACAGGGGAAAAATCTTGTAAAATGGTGTCGATGCAAAAGAGGGTTATGGCAGTCTAAGAATGAGATATTTTCTAGAGGAATCAGATGAAAGGCTACCTTCAAAGAGAAGGTTATGCTAGTCAGATGGAGCATTGAGAAATGTTCCAGATTTGGAGTTGCACTGCTCAGACGAAACCCCCTACCCTTTCCAAAAACAAAAGTTATGTGATGTTGTAATCATACTTTAGTTGTTGAATCTAATTATTTTCGAAGTACTGTTTTTTAAAATGTAGGATTTAGTGTTCAGGAAAGGATTTTGGGATAATAACACTCAAAATATATATATCTATATATATATATGAGAGTCCTAATTAGGTTCATGATGTGTGCAAGTATTGGACGTTAGGGGTGCAACTACATAAGTAAAAAATGAGGACGTTTCCTCGTATGATATGTATGAGTATTGACTCCATTAATGAAGAATATATTTCCTCTGTTATTTGTCTCGTGTATCTTTGTTTTCCTAAGATTATCTCCATATAAAATGCCATCAAATTATTTAAATGCAAGCAAAATGTGGCACTTGGATTTAAAGCAACTTGATTTGATGTCTTCAATTCCATTTGAGAACGCTTTAAAAGAGCATAGAAGAACAATATCAGTAAGCATCATGGCATTCAAGATATTAACTCTATGCTGTGAAATAAACTTTAATTGCATAATAGCATTTTACACCAGGGCATTTTTGGTACAGACTCTTGAGTGAGAAAGATTGGTTGTCTTCCAATTTTAGATTATGGACTATTCTAAATTTGCTGTGATATGCAGTGATGGTTTTGGCTTTGGGAAGGTAGATCACAGCAACAAATATTTATGAGTGATATCTTGGCCGTTCAATTTGAAACACAGATGTAATTCCATAGACTACTTGTCATATTTTTAGGGAAGATGATATAGTATCACTGTAGATGTTTTATTAAATTTTAGAGGATGACTAGCAGGATGGTGATGCTGTTATGGATTCGCAGAAACTCATCTCAATGGTGAGCATCAGTCTTATAATATTTTCAAGATTGTTCTGTTGAATGCCATATATGGACCATCATATGGTTGGTCCAGTTCATGTTCATTTTTCAAGACTCTTAGACAAAAGAGGAAACTGCAACCACAAAGAGGAAACTTAGTAATCCAGTTCAGTCCAACAGGCAAGGGAAGAATGTCACATGAGATAATAGGTGAGGCCCTGAAGGTTTACACTTTTCGTTGGTTACCTGAAATTTCAAAGGATCATGACCATAGCGATGCTTTAAAAAATGAAAATGGGTCAATTTCAAATGATGTGGAGACAACAACAAAACATAGACGGCTTGTTGAAACAATTGTGAGCTTATTACCACCAGAAAAAGGATCTGCTTCCTGCAATTTTCTGCTAAAGTTATTGAAGGCTGCTACTATACCGGGAGAAGAAAATTCATCTGAAATGGAACTTGCTACTATACCAGTGATTTTGTTAGCGTTCATTGAATAAAGCACTTGTTTCAAGATGGAAGAGTCTATCCATTTCGGATTATGAGCGATACCTGGATCCAGAGTTTCTGGTTTGGGAATTATGAGCTTTCTCGGGCGCTGCTCTCCACGCGATCGGAGCTTGCAGGAATGCAGGGATGTTTGCACAGGAACAGGGGAGAGGAGATGGGGAGGCGGGAGCAATTGCTGGTTCGAATCGGTCGAACGTGAGGTTGGTAGTCCCATTAATGCATGGATGGGACGTTGAGGGGAGGAGGAGATCGTCTGGACGGGGGACGAGGATTGGTAGCCCGTGGATCCCGGGATATCGTGTGGGACCGAGTCCTGTCGTGGGGAGGAGGGAGACCACCGGAGAAAGGCGCCGGAGAAGCCCGACATCGGGGCGCCGTTGACGGGAGGGGACGGAGGAGACGGACGTTTGGCAAAAACGTCGAAGGGTTAGACTCTTCCTTAAATATGAAGATAAATATACAATTGTTTTTTATGTCTATATATATATATAATGATTATTTTTTATATTCTTATAGTTTTAGATTAGGTTTTTATTTATATTACTTTTGTTATTTTTTAATATTTCAATCTGTTGGTTTTTGGTTTTTATGTATAGGGTGATGTTGGCATCGAAGTTTGGAGTGCACAAGGGGACGGTGGGCTTACATAGTGTTGACACGGGAATTGAAGGTTCCTACGTCAACCTTCCAGCCTCTCGATTGCCTAAACCAAGAAGAAATGGGAATGATCATCGTTATTTTATAGCTTGAATGTAATTTAATCTCAACCTTCACGATATCTGGTGAGAATTTTTTAATGATTTTTAAACATTAGAAAACTATTACAATATTTCATACACTGAACAAATAACAAGATACAAACTATTAAATAATCGAACAATATCTCATAAAACATTAGGTCCAATATTCTTTCTTTAGTGCTCTTGCATTTCACAATGTATATATAAAGGATATCCCGCAAGTCAAGGATGAAAATCTATCCACACAAACATAATAAAAACATGCATATACTATAAACAAACTAACATAACCAACATTTTTTGGGGGATTTTTATGAATGCCAAAAGAAATTATAAAAATACAATCTCACTAAGACACATTATGAAAAAAAAAAGGCAAAATGAAAATATGTCTAAATCCAAAGAAAAAAAATATATGAATATGAGAAAAGCATTATTTCTTATTAAGATATTTTTTCCCATCAATACACCATAGTAACTGTCATAAAATTTCTTTCAAATTTACATGGGATTAGGGTTCTCTTCCTTTAGGGTTTATTCTGCATCGCAATCTCCATGGTGGTCTCCTTGGCCTCCACTCCAGAGGAATTCGTCTCTTTCAATTCTCGTTTCAAGCGCGCAATCTCTGCAGCCATGGCGGCTAGCTCCAAGACGGATTCCAACTCTAATGTGAGATTTGTTAAAGTCGTAGCGGCTCCTGAAGTAACACTTTCCTCCACGGCAACAAAGAACAAGGTAGTTTTCCTCTATGAGAAGGTTTTAATCGAGCACTTCACTGGACTATGGCCATCCCCAAAAGCCATTGAATTATGGTTAAACAAGAACCGGAGGCCATTGATCAAAGGATAAGTCGTCCAGAACTTCTGCAGTAATGGATTCTACGTCTTCCTTTTCGAATTCAAGGGGGATAAGGATTTGATTTTCCGAAAGGGCCCTATTTTATGGGCCTTAGGGGTATGTATCTAAATCAATGGAATGACACATTTAACCTGGATAAGGATATTCCTTCAACTGTGTCGGTTTGGGTTAAGGTTTCCCATCTCCCGCTTCATTGCTCGGGGGATGAATACTTAAAGGAAATTGGAAACACTCTGGGTAAATAAATTGATAGGGTAGGGCCAAAATCCCCTCTATTTTCCTGCGCAAGAATATGTGTGGAAGTAGACTTGGAAAAGGTTCTACCAGAGGAGATTAAGCTCTCTCTGGAAGGTTGGAATTATCTCCAAAAGGTACATAATTACAAGCAGATTCTTTTCAAGTGCAATTATTGTCATGAATATGGACACTTCGCCCAGAAATGTGCAAGAAAGAAAGCTCATGAAGAAGAAATAACCAAAGAAGAGGAATGTAATGTTGTTACTAAAAAATGTGGGAAGGCCCCTCAAAAGCAGACCCAACCTCCTCCTCCCCAAGCGAAAGAAGGACCTTAAGAAAACAGATTTCAGGCTTTAGCTAATCAAGAATTGGAAGTTGTCGAAGAAGGGGAGACAGGGGAGGAAAGACATGAAGGTGAGGTAAATGAAAAGCATGTGATTATGGAGATTAAGAAAGAGGATAACTATGTCCCAACTCTTCTATAGCAGTCGTGTATTGAGTTATGTTCCAAAGTTTCGGGGTTGGTAACAAGATCCAAATCTAGAACATCCCAAGAAGAAACACCAGAATTAAGAGAGGAAAAAAAAGATATCCCAGGAAAGAAGGGAAGGAAGTCAAACATAACTCATAGGACAGAACATGAAGAAAAAGAAAAAGTGGAAGGGAAGCAAATCAATTTCTACCAACATATTAAAATCATGTCTATGTCAAGGAAGCAGTCGGTAGGTTCCTTTGAGAATCAGAAAACAAGGAACACCCCTTCAAACCCTCTTAAATAATGAAAATAGTCTCCTAGAACTGTAGAGGATTAGGAGGTAAATAAAAAATTGAAACAATTAGTTCAACATGATAAGAAGGGAAAAAATCTCTATTCTTCTCATCCAAGAGACTAAGATGAATCAAGAAGATAGCAAGGAGACAATGAAGAAATTTTGGAAGTACGGCACTGGAAGCTCGGTACTAGTAGTAGGAAACTATGGGGGGAATCACAATAACTAAGAAGATTTTTTTATAGAGGGGATGTTATATTTAGAGAGGTTAGAGTTCCTCGCAAACGTGAAGTCTAACCCAAGGAAGAAGGACCAAATACAATAGAGTTTGGGATCGAGAGTGAAGAATATAACTCCACATAAGAATATGAACCAAAAGGGAAAACAACCTCAAGTTTCAACATTAAGGAGATCATTTTATGAAAGAAAGCAACCATAAAGGTATATCCTACTTTGTGATGTTTGTTTTTGGATTGCACTGTGTTAGAATTTAGAAACCCAACATTTCGAGTGGATACTCCACCCATTATCAAGGGAAGAGTAAAAGCTATGATGAATAGAAAAGTATTTAATAAATAAATAGGATGAAGGGAACTAGCCGTTAAGTTTGAATGGAAGATAAAAGAATGGAAATTAAACAAAATAAATAATTAAATAAATTGAGAATATGTGAACCAAGTAAGGAGTTAAGATGAAAAGGTAAGTAATAATTTAATAATTATTAAAAAAAGGTAATATGGAATGAGTGAGATTATTTTTTTTCCAAGGAAAAAGCATAATTTCATTTATATTAAATCAAATTACATATTACCGAAAAGATTCTAAGAGCCTTTTCTGGTTAATCTTTTTCAAGCATCTAGTGTCCCACTAGATCAAGTCCGAGTAAATTCATCTTACAAAAAAAAAATATAGCGAGTTATCCTATGAGAGACTCTATAAGCTGTAGGCTATAAATACATCTAAGTATACAAAAATGAGTGTCAAAAAAATCAGTTTTAAATGTTGTCAACTTCAGATATTTTGGGCCGCCAATCCTTCTATGAACAGTCTATGAAAATAGTCATGGAAAGAGTCATTTTGCAGTTCAGTAATTTTCCATTGACCCAGTCGAAGAGTCAATACCATATTTGAGAGTTGATCCGCCTCTCTATTTCTTTCCCTGTAGACATAACGACAAGAGAAGTTGTCAAGTTCACCAACTAACCGCAATGTTTCTAGCAACAATTGGTTTAATAATAGATTGTGGCATCTTTGTTCTTGATTAATCCATTTAATAATGATCATAGAGTGTCCAAAGATTTGTATGTGAGTGCAAATCCTTTCCCTGGCAAATCTAAGCAGCAGGTTTAGTGTAAAGAGTTCAACATAGTTGTTGGAGCCTTGCCCAAGACCCACCTGCAACTTGAAACAGTGAGAAGAATTTAAGTGGAGTATAGAACCATCTCCACAGAGATTGTTTTGAGAGGCCCTGTCAAAGAAGGCCCAGGGAACAAGAGGATTTATATCTTTTGTGGGGCGCGGATGGTGGATGGGTTGGTTATTTCCTTGTGGGAAGTAGGTGAGAATAGAACAGCTGTGGTGAGCAATGAGATCTGGGAAGGTCGACTATTCCAGAAAGATCAAATGATTGCGGGCAAGCCAAATGCCCAAGGAAGTGATTAAGGGAAGATCATGTAGGTGATCCGTAGCCCGAGATTTAGACCAAAGTTTCCAGGCATCCTAAATGGAGTTTCCTCTCCAAAGCGAGGACTAGGGGTGTGTGAGAGAAATTTTTGACCAGACAGCCTTCGAGAAAGGGCGAGATAAGAAGAGATGTGAGATATTTTCAGCCTCGAGTTTGCAGAGTGAGCACCATCCCGGACCAACGACATGTTTTTTCTTCATTCGTTCCCACGTCGGTACCTGATTCGTCAGCAGGAACCACATAAACAATTTTGATTTAGAGGGACAATGTGCCTTCCAGTTCGATTTCCACCACCACTAACGATGTCCATTAAGATGTTGAAGTTCCATCATATACTTGTAGCCAAGTTTCGAAGTGTATTTTCCTATTGTAGCAGGAGACCAGATGATTTCGTCAGGAAGATCAGAAATGCGAACATGGGAGCTTTTGAGGGAGAGGAGATAGGAGTCCCAGAAATTGCGCAATTCAATCAGAATGTCAAGTTCATTCGCTTCCATCCAGCCTTGTTGCCATAGAGTTGTGTGTAGTATGTCCGCAATTTGATAGAGATGATGAAAACCCTGTTGTTGTAGATGCTCGATGAGGAGGTTGGGAAGAATGTGTTGATTATTACATCCCAGCCACGAGTCAGTTCCAATACGGGCTTGTTCACCATTGCCAACTTTCCAAGCTTATCCTTTTTTGGTGAGAGGTAGAGATTTTAGAATCGCTTTCTAGATGACAGAGATGCCTTGTTGAGACTTAGAGGGGATACGGATCCAGTGTAAGATAGAGTCAGGGGCGATATATTTATGTTTAACCACATCATTCCAAAGGTTATCTGTTGTGAGAAGCCTCCACCCATCTTTAGCGGCAAAGGAGCGTGCATAAAAATGAATCTGCTTCAACCCCCAACCCCCCAATGATTTTGGCAGAGCAAGCATGTCCCATTTGATCCAAGGGGCAGCAAAGGAGTCCGAGTGTCTAGACCAGAGAAAACGAGAGCAAAGTTTTCTAGCTTTTTCAAGAATTCCCTTTGGTATCTAGGCCAGTGACATCCAATAAACCGGGATGGCTTCCAGAACCGATTTGATAAGGACTAGTCTTCGCACTCTTGAGATCCAGCGATGACTTCAGCATAAAAGTCATTTTTCCAATTTTGCAATAAGCCAGTTCCAATCACATTTTTTGTAGTCATTAGGTTTTAGATGAAAACCCAGACATTTTAAGCCAACATCCAAAGGGATGATTTCAAAGGGAAAAAAGTGTCACATACCTTCGTCATTCTTCCTCAGAAAGTAGATGCATGGTCAAGGAAGATTTTTGCACATTAATGACCTTTCCAGTTGCAGTCTGGAAAAGCTTCATAATAGAGTCCAGTTGATCCGCATCCCTCTGGGACCCATCGCAGAAGAGGAGTATGTCATCGACGAAGAGTAGGTGAGTGAGGCTGAGATTATTGGTGATGCGAATGCCTTTGAAGGATCCTCTTCTTTTAGCGTCCAAAATAGCTATGCTCAGTCCCTCTGCCACCAGAAGGAAGAGAAGGGGGGAAAGTGGGAAACCTTCACGTAGCCCCCTTTCGGCACAAAAGAATTGTGTGGGGGAGCCGTTGATGAGTAGAACAAAGGAGGAAGTAGAGATAGAGCCAGTTGACTCTGTCAAAATCCTTTGAGAGATCAATTTTTATAACCGCTCCTCTGATGCCTTTAGTTTTTTTAGAGTGTAGTCCTTCCTGAGCTACGCCAATTTCTTCATGGATTTGCCTACCTTCCAGAAATCCAAATTGTTCCTTGGAGATGATTTTTTGAGAGTACCCCTTTCATCCTTTTCACCATGATTTTAGCAACTACCTTGTAGGCTACATTGCAGAGGGATATAGGGCAGAAATCATTCACCAAATCAAGGTTATCCAATTTTGGGATTAAAGCAATGAAGGTGGAGTTTAGGGGAGGGTGCATTAAACCCCCTTTCTGAGATTCCTCCACTAGGTGGAGATGATCGCTCCCAATGATATTGAAGTGTGCAATAAAGAACTCGATTGTCCAACCATTCGGCCCAAGGATTTTATCCTTTTGGAAACCGTTGAGAGTTTCCTTGAGTTCTTCCTTTGAGAACGCAGCCATAAGATCTAGGTTGTCCTCCGGGGAGACAGAGTCAAGAAAACGTTGAGAGAGTCTGATGACCTCCGCCAGGTTTTCTCTTTCGGGCTCCGTGAAGATGTCTTTGAAGTGAGAAGTGCCTAGGTTAGCGAGGTCTCCATGAGAGGTGAAAATTTCATTGTTAGCGTCTCTTAGCTCCCAAATAGTGTTTTGATATTTTCTACCATTTGTGAAAACCTGGAAGAACTTTGTGTTTGCATCCCCGCTTTCCAACCAAACCGCCCTGCTTTTTAATCTCCAAACTTCCTCTTGAGCCGAGAGTAGCTTTTGACGACTGTGTTCAAGATATTTTAGCTTCTCTGAGGTTTCAACATTTAAGAAGCATCCCCCATCCGACTCTAGAATGATGTTGATGTCTTACTCGATACTAAGGAGTTGTTCTTCATCCCTTTGCTTTTTTTAAAAGCCTATTCCTTGATCAACAATTTTCTTTTTGTGAGGTTTTTAACAAAATGTTGAGCGGCATAAGAGCCAGCTTTCGGAATATAGGGAGTCTAGGAGTCTTTTATGATTTTTGAAACTTCGTCCTCCTTTAGGCAGGCAGCACATAACTTGAAAGAGCTCGGGGTTTTTTTAGAAGATCCAAGAATTTCCAGGCAAATTGAAGAGTGATCCGAGTCACCTCCAAAGGCCACCCACTAACAAAAGCAAAGATTTAGTTCAACCGGCTTCTCAGCAAGAAGAAAATGGTCTAGTCGTTTTGCAATTATTCCTTCCCCACTTCTACGGTTGGTCTAGGTAGGTTTCAATTTTGTAGGATTTACATCAATGAGGTGAGCATCTCTGAGCAGCAGATTGAAGTATCCCCAAAGGGAGTCCCCTCTGGCAGTAGGCCCCCATATCCCATGGTTTCCCAAAGTGAAGTTCAGGTCGCCTCCAATAATCATATTGTCAGCATGGAGCACTGATTTTTTGCAGAGAGAATTCCAGAAGGTAGCTTTGTCCAGAAAAGGACCATAGATATTTAGAACAGTATAAGACTAGTTTAGTTCGGCGTGGAAGAAGTCCATTCCCAGCCCCGAATCGATACACCAAGTGATGGTGATTCTATCTAGCTTAGGGTTCCACCCCAGTGCAAGTCCACCCGAGTGTCCTCTTGCATCGATGGAAACGAAATCATACAGAGGAAGGAGAGTTTTGAGGAGGACAGAAACATCCTCCTCGGAGCCCATAGTTCCTTGTAGCATGAAGATGATCGGCTGATGAAGAGAAATCAGCCTTTTTAAGGCAATTTTTTGGGCTTACTTGCCAAACCCCGACAGTTGAGGGAGAGTAGTTTCATTGGGTGACCTCCCTCTGGACATTCGTTACTCTAAGCGTCCCAAGGATAGTTTTATTTTTTCCATCTACCAGGTCTTGGATGGCTTTGTGCTGTGCTGAGGATAGGAGAGTAGGTCTACCTCTACCTCTGAAGGGTTTTTTGGATGTAGGGTTTAGGCCGAGTCCCAAACCAGGGGAGTGAGGAACCGACAAGGCAGGGATGTCCTTGGATCGAAGATGAAAACAGATGGAGTGGGTTAGTAGGGATGGAGGGGCGGGGAGGCTGAGTAGCCAACGAGTAGTGAGGAGGGGGGTCAGCCATGGGCGAAGGTGGAAACCGTGGTGGCATGATTGTAGGGTTCAGAGGGGGAAAAGAGCGGGGGGGGAGGCAGAGATGGGGGGATCGGGCCATCCAAATCCATAGATAAAGAACCAAAGAAACTTCAAGAGAGGAAGGAGGAGCAAGGTTTGCATGAATCTTACCCAGAGAAACAATTGTAGCTGTAGCGTCAGGCGGAGTCTCCTTTACTGCATCAGTGTAGTCATCCAAGGTCTGCAACGAAGGTTGATGAGGGGGAATGGGATGCTCCACATAGGCCTCAGCAGGTACCGTTTCTTCTCGTTCAGAGTGGACATCCGTCAGACCATCGAGGAGGCGTTTCGATTTTTGTAAACCCTCTGCAGACCCACTCTCGCTGACCTCAGACCTCTTCCTAGAGTCAGCCCCCTTCTTGTTGAAAGACAGTTTGCAGTTTTTTGCCATATGGCCATATCCATGGCAGTTGTGACAACAGAAAGGCAACCCTTCGTAATCCAGCTTCTGCAGATGAGTCGCCTGACCCCAAATGAAGTTGATATGTTCACGGAGACTGGCACAGATGTTTAAAGAGACAAGATTCTGGAAACCAACAACTTTCGGGACTGAAGAAAGGACATGTCCACATCGATGAAATCACCGAGAGCGTTACCAATGTATCTGATGGAGTCCCAATTCCAAAATTCCCAGGGTGAACCTGGCAGTCAGACCCAAACCGGAATGACATCAAATTTCTCTGTTTCGGCGTTGAATAAAGGGGTCCATTTTTTGAAAAGGATAGGGGTATTACCCAGGCTCCAGTGCTTATGGAGAACTCGATCTGCATCCTCTTTGCAACAAAATTTGAAGACGAACCAATCCCGGGAGAGAACCAAAATCTCCGGTTTATAGTCAAGAAAAGCCATCCAGTGTGTATCGATCCATTTTTCAAACCCTTCAAAAGTAGGATATTTACCCCTGGTGCATCCAACCATGGCCGAATCCGCCATAACTAAAGAGTTTGCCACAGAGACGTTTTGTCCACAGATTAAGTTGAGAGATTCGCTGGTTTTTTTCTAGGCACTTCGCTTTATGTTTGCGCGACGGAGGAACCTTTGCAGTGAGTTGTGCGTTTTTAGGCAGAGAAGTATCAAACCCCTGTTTTTTCGACAGTAGGAATCCGCTCTAGTCCAAGTCATGGTCGACGAAACCCTCAGGGCAAAGCGGTGCGGTTACATCCTCCAGATTAGGGGGAGGAGGCAGGTTAACTCCACTTGCGGGAGCAGGCCAACTATGGTCTAACAATGTTGAGTCCAGTTGTAAGAGATGCTCCCAATGCAAGCCCGGTGACGCGGAGGGTGCAGGAGTGGTTTCATCCGTCTGCAAGTGGTCCGGAAAGGTGGAATGAGCCGTTTCGAAAAGTGAGAACAACGTTCCCCCCTGAACCAAAGCTAGAGGTCTAGCGGTGAACAATTCAGACGGAAAAGAACCAACGTCGTCGTCGACAAGGACCAGTCTAGCAGGAGGCGAGGAGACCGTCTGCAAAATATTGTCCCCAGGTGTCATGATCGCCAACGTCGCGGTCCCAAGTTGTGAGCGGTTAAAACCATCAGCCAGCGGAGTTACTGTTGCAGAATAGTAAAAAATATGTTTACCTTCCCACAGATCAGAGGAGTAGTCGACGGATTCCACCGTGCGATATGCCAGTGCATCTCCAGTTGGCAGAAAGGTACCAGCCATCGGGATCAGGGCCAGAGAAATGCCAGTGAGTTAGTGGAGGCCACCCCAGTGGTAGACTGCAGAGCCCTATAGTGACAGTCCAGCAAGCCATTTCTCCGTCGTGCACCGGCTCGAAACCCTAGACCCAAGCATTGCACCGAATTCTGCCCAACTAATTCAACATTCTACATCGGAATGGATGAGACTATTATTAAGGTTAGATAAAAGATGTCTGAAAAAACTAAGACAAGGATAAAATAATGGATATCAAAGGATAAAAAGAGAAAACTTAATATGAAATAAGGGTTAATTTAGGAATAGTGTAATACAAATATAAGGAGAAGGAGAAGGGATTATGAAGAAAATTGGCATGACTCGATAAAAAATTAAAATAATGAAGGGAATTATTAGATAGGGATATTTATGTAATTAAGTAGGGGGTATTTAATAATTAATAGGAACGAAAGAAGGGCTTGGTAGAGAATAACAAAATAAGAAAGAGATTAAGAAATATCAAATAGAAAAAAAAGATAAAACTCTAAATCGATAAAAAGGATAAAACTCTAAAGATATTAAGAGGTGATTTAGGAAAGATATTAATAAATATAAAAAGAATAGAGATCACAATGAAAAGTTAAATAATTAAATTAGTGGAAGGGGTGGTGATATTTGAATTATTTAATATTTTAAAACGAATGATTTAGAATATTGTAAAAATAAATATATATTATAAATCAGAATTAGGAATAAAAGAGTACTTTCGAGAAAATGAGAGGAAATTAAAAATCAAAAATATTTATAAAAAGAAGAAAAAAAGGAGAGGTAAAGGTAAAGGTAAAGAAAGGATGTGAAAGAGAGATGGGAGAACAACAAAATCATTGGGTTAAGTGATGGATTAAAAGTTTCCAGGATTTACTTATTTTATAATGGTTTTTTCGACTGAAATTGTTGGGATTCTTCTCTATTTATAGGGCTTCTCTTATAAGGTGGGAGGTGTAGTGAGAGTTGGAAGCAAGAATTTTGGCTTGGTCAAAATAAATAATATCTTTGGAGTTGAAGTAGTGCTCGGCTATGGGGGATTTGTTCTAACGGTTATAATTAGTATTTACAATGTGTTCTTTGATTGGGGCTTGGATGGTTCTATCGATTTGACCAATATAGGGTTTACGACAAGAACATGGAATTTGGTAGACCCCTCCTAGAGAATCATGGTAGATTTGTCTCTAACACTTCTTAGTAAAATAGTTTTAATGTTCTTATATATTAGCAGTCTTGAAAAGCGATAAGTGATGCCAAAGATATAAAGGAGAGAAACTAATCCATGGGTTGGGGAGTTAAGGGGGATCGTTTGATTTGGCTAAGAGGGATTTGGTAAGGATTCGAAACACGTGCCGCTCTATTTATCAATGTATTGAGAACATTGGATTTTTTAGCAGGGTGGTGGTGGGAATGGGCATGAAGGTATCTATTGGTACGGATCTTTTTGCAGAAAAATTAATGCAACATGGGTTGTCTAATTAGTGGATACTAGAACATCAAGAAAAACATTGGATTTTTTAACAGGGTAGTGGTGGGAATGGGCATGAAGGTATTTATTGGTATGGATCTTTTTGCGGAAAAATTAATGCAACATGGGTTGTTTAATTAATGGATACTAGAACATCAAGAAAATGGAGAGTTTTCTTTTTGGATTTTCATGGTGAATTGAATACATGACAAATATTATTGAAGTAATTGAGAAATTGATAAAAAGAGGCCCCACCATAAGGTAATATTACAAATGTGTCGTCAACGAAGTGAAACCAACATTTTGGTTTCAAAGGAAAACTCTTGAAAACTTGTGATTTGAATTACTTTATGAAAATATTAGCCACAACAAGGGGATAAGCATGATCCCATAGTTATGCCTTCTATTTGTTATAAAAAATTTCTTTGAAGCAGAAAAAGTTGGAAGTGAGACAGATTCAAATGAGATTTAATGTTTCTTAATCGAAGAAATTGGAAATGATATTGAGAGCTTCGGAAACAGGAATTTTGCTAAACAGAGGGACAACGTCAAAGCTTACCAAGATTTTCGTCATTTCATACAGGGATTTTGCTAAAGAGAGGGACAACGTTAAAGCTTACCAAGATTTTGGTAAGCTTCGTCATTTCAAACTTGGAGTTAAAAAGGTCAGACGAAGTTCAAACATCACCTACAAAACCACATCCTGAAGAGTTGGATTCGCCGGGACTGAACTCCTAAGACATCATTGTTCCAAAGCACCCATGGACCTTTTATTCCCAAGACTGAAATTCAAGCCATGGTCGAGTGTGGGCATGAAATTCATTTCTCGGCATTGCAGGTTAATACAGGTAGGAATGATCAAAATTATACATACTGTAAAATCTAGATGGACAGGAAGCCAGTAGCAAATTTAGAATATCATCGCACTTCAGATCCTATTGAACAGAAGGAGGAGGAGGTTGAAGGTGAAGAGTACATTAGGGTTCCACGCTCTGATGCATATGGATATGTTTGTGCATTCTACGACCTCCAGGGGAAGATGACGTTGCCATCAAGAGAATCACCCCCGCCAACAATCACACGATCGAAGTCATCAATGAAAAAGATACAAAGAGTAAAGATATAGACCAGCTTAGGCAATTGGTATACCATGAATGCCCGAATTTCGTGGATTAAAAAACGGTAGCCATTGCTCGTAATGAGTAAGAACAGATGCTCCCATTCCGCATCAAAGATATTTTGATGATAGAAGCTTCGGGACTTAAAATGTATCAAGGGGATAAAAAGGAGGAGATAGGCGAGAAAGATGGTCTGTGAAAGTCATGAGCTGCGGATGCTTTCAAAAAAATTGAAGAATGGTTCAAATGTAATATATATATATATATATATACTCACTACATTACGTGGAAGGTTTATTAATAATTAGGTTATGTGAAATGTATACGCATATAAACGTGAAGGATTATGTTACTGCATACTCTCTCTCTCTCAACGTGCTCTCCATTCCTTGGAAGGTAAACTATTTTTTGAGATATGGGCTGGAGAAATCATTCGAGAAGCTGGCAGCATTTCTCTCTTTTGACCTTTCTTTTCTTTGTTGTTTTTACAGGCTTCTCTTTTTTGGATCCATATGTCGCCGTCCATTTTGGTTTGATGCTATATCTCCTGGGGTTTCTTCCCTTTATCCCATCTGGTTAGGTTTTGTCTATCTCTTATTGGCTTATTGGGTTATTCTCTTGGCTTGGGGTGTGAGCTTTGTCCGGTGAGACAGTCCTATTGGTCTCTTTTCCCAGATGAGGTTTATGTATTTGGTCCACATTTATACTTATTTATAAAGTATTATTATTTTTCTGATTGAAAAAAACGAGAAGGATTATTCTACAGAGGGATTAGAAGAATTTCATATTGTTAAGTTATTCTAAAATAAGTATGGAAAGAAAGTGGATGTTAAAAAGATATTTTTATTTGGTTATTTTTAGTAATAAGTTAAGAAAAAAAATAATTTGAAAAAGAATTAGTCAAAGCTATTTTTAGATGAACAGAAAATATTCAAAGTTTTCATAAATTAATAGAATATGAATTCGTATATAAAGATATCTAATGATAAAGATTTTTTCAAAGAATAGGCAATGTCATGAACATATTAATTGTATTATTAATGAAATATTAAAACCTAGAATATTAATGTAATTATCAAAAGGTGTTTTATGAAATGTTACTCTTAGATTTATAAATGTCAAACTCATTTCTCATTGTATTATATATATATATATAATCTTAAATAATTAAAGACTTAATATCTTAAGGCTTTTGTCATACAAACTCTGTCACGCCTTAAAATCTTTAAGAGTATGTGGGGTTTCCTAGGATTTACGAGCTACTGCAAAAAAATTGGGAAAATAATGGAAAAATTACAACTCCCTTAACTTCATTGGTAAAAGAGAATGTCATTGTATCAAGTGAAGTAACGAAGCAGCCCTTATCAACCTTAAAGGATGCCATGTGTAATACTCCAATATTAGTAATGTTTGATTTTACTAGAACGTTTTTCTTCGAATGTGATGCTTCAGCAAGAGGTCTTGGAGTAGTATTGATGCAATGATGCCCTTTGGAATTCACCAATAGGAAGTTATGTGATTGAAATTTTGGAAAATATGCATATGAAAAATAAATGATTGTCATCCTTCATATAGTTGAGACATGGCACCAATATCTTGTATTTGAATCAAGATTGACCAGCTTAGTTTAAAATATTTGCTTGAACAAAGGTTGTTATCACCAAAGAAACATAAGTGGGTTACTAAGATATTGAGGTATGATTGTGAAAATATATATAAGGGTAGATAAAATACGATGGTCGATGCGTTCTCTAGGCAATTTAAGAAGGGGGGACCCCTATTTGCATTATCCTTGACGGTTCAAATTTGGCTCAAGGAATCTCATCAACAATGGATGGCGAATGACACTATAGTTCAACTCATCCAAAGGATTAAGGAAGACTTAAACCCTCCTAAAGGGTATACATGGCACTAAGGTACATTGAGGTATATACTCATCATGGTGGTCATCAATCATCTTTCCAAATATGCTCACTTTTTCCCTTGTCACACCAACTTCAACAACATCAGTTGCCCAAGTCTTCATGGATCATATTTTTAAGTTACATAGCATGCCAATTTACATTTTATTTGATTGGGACCCTACATTCACTAGCAACTTTTTGCAGAAGCTATTTAAACTTCAAGGTACTCATCTAATTCTAAGCACAACATATCGCACTGAAATTCATTGTCAAACAGAAGTGGTCCATAAGTGCTTACAAACGTATTTGTGATGCTTCACTTCAAAAGAGTCGCACCAACGATATTAAAAAAAAATTGAGGTCTAAAATGGGAATCCTGAGAAAAATAATAGATGAAATAGTAAAATAAGAGTTATGAATTTTTAGGAAATGAAAAAAAAAAAACTACATTTTTTGTCTCATATTTTCAACTTATCTCCTTGTAAGTTTACTCAAATTTCTAGTCTGAGCACTCATTGGATGAAGAAATAAATTCATCATTCAATGAGTATCTACTTGGCATAATTTATAGACACCCTTGATAAGAAAAAAAAATTGAAATACATGATAGAAAAAGACGTAAAATGTTGAACAAAATACTTTTTTTTAATGTATTTTGAGTTTCTTGTTATTGAGGGTCTCAAAAGTATATTGAGGGGATACTCTTTGAATTTATAATTTAATTCCACATCCAGCAAGTGCTCAAACTTAAAATTGGACTAAACCTACAAGGAGATAAGTTGAAAATATCAGAGAAAAAACTAGTTTTTTTCTTTTCCCTCCAAAAATATTTATCCTTATGATTGACATCATCAGATGCTTGAATCCTATCGGTTTTTATAAAGTTGATTTTGATACTAGATTTTTTTTATTTTGAGACCCATTTTTTATCTCAAAATTCTTGTAATAGGGCACAATGCCTTCCTCTTATAGAATCATGGTATAATACCACATATCATGACACTACTAGATCACACCATATGAAACAATATATGGCCAAAAAATTTTGCTAGTGATTTCCTACTTACGAGGCACCTCCAAGGTTCATGCAATGGAAATTGCACTTTGCACCAGAGAATCTATTCTCCACACACTTATGGACAATTTGGTTATGGCTCAAAATGTAATGAAATAACAAGCTAATCAGCGTCACTGAGAACATTTGTTTAGAGAAGGGGATCAGGGGTTTCTTTGCTTTCACCTTATAAAATTGAACATCACTAAAAAATTGCATCCACTAGAAACTAGTACTGAATTTTTATGGACCCTAGAAGATTATATGGTGCATTGGAAAGGTGGCCTACAAGCTAGCTCTATCAAATCACTCCAAGATATGGTCTTTCATGTGTCTTTCCTTTAGAAGGTTGTGGGATCAAATTGTAAAATATAGACCAAGTTACTAAAAAATGATAAAGAGGACTCCATTTGGATCCAATCGGAAGCAATTTTGCATACCATAGAGCATCAATTGTGCAAGTGCACAGTCAAAGAAGTCTTTGATCCAATGGAAATACATGCAACCACGAGATGCCACATGGGAAACAACGATGATTTTGTAGCAATTCTGTCACCTTCAACCTTGAGTACAATGTTGCTCTTCAAGTGAGAGGGCATATTAGGGTCTTACCCTAACCTCCCTACTCTAAGCTATATAGGATTTTAAGTCAATTAATGTATGCAGTCATTGTAGGGACCTTGTTGAGCCCTCTAAATAATTATGCATATCTTCAAAATAGCAGATCTAGAATCTAACAAGCAACATTTTTTTTCTTTTAAATCAACCACAAATCTATGATCTAAACAATAACATTTTAAATCGAATAGAAAATATGCCATCTAAGGACATATCATTTCCTCTTAAATTTAAACCATTACATTGCTACGAACAAACATTCAAAATAACTGAATTAATGGCTTGTACTAACCTGAGACCTCTTGTCGAAGGATGTGGAAAGTTATCGAAATGCCACTGCAAGTCTAACCTTTGATTTCCAAACGTCGAATGTCCACCGAAAACCACACTACCACTCTTGAAGTGTACTCCTCTTCCCCTAAAACCCCCAAGCCGCAATGGGGTTGAATGTAAGAAATCGGCTAGCGTAGTCAAGGTACATAGATCTTACTAAAGGGCTCCCAATCCCGTTCATACAATCATGAACCAAACTCTCTAGCAGTCACCTTGTGAATCTAGCATCGTCTATGTCATCCAACAATAGGGAAAAAGAGATGTGAGCCTCATGTTCTTTCCTTCTCTTTATAGCCTTTTGAATCTTGCCATGCATCCCACACATGCATAATTAAGAATTATTAATTTAATTTTTCTTTTAATATTCCCCCACCAAGTGTCAATTTTCTCACTAATTCATATTTTTCAAATTATTTATTGAGATTTACCCTCACTTAAGCTCCTAGATTTTCTTTTTGATGATCCTCTTGATTTCTCAATCTCATATTTTTGTGTGTCCATGGTGTTTACTAAATCTTGAAATAATTCAATTCCTTTATTTTCTTTATTCTCATCTAATTTATAATTGCAATCAATAAATTATGGCATCTCTATTTGCTCATAATTTATTTAAAACCCTTTTTCATATATTTTAAAATACACACTCTTGCCCCTTAGTATTTTGTATGCTTATGGTCATGTTGCATTACGATGGGCATATCAAGGCTGCTATGATGCCCACATTCCCTTCAAATATCCCTCTTCCAGGGTGGGGACTGGTGCGACGACTGAGACCTCATCAACTCAATCTGGTCGGCCCTCCTGAGAGACTCATGGTTCCTGTGGAATAAGGTTGAGCCCTTATTCCGCACCCCCCAGTCTAATCCCGGTGAGTGACTGAAACTGTGTCCTACCCTCATGGCGTGATGCACCTGACGAGCAAATATCTATCTCACTTTTCAACTCATCGCATGGAGTAATTGCTAGTCTTACTTCCTTTCTTCTCATTCATCCCCATTACCTGGTGTGGACCGATTGGCAATTGTGATCATGTGCTTGCACGTGAAGACACACCATGCATCAAATTCTTCTAAGAAAAAGCATAACATGTCAATTTAAATCAAGTTAACATCACATGTCTTGGATACCCAACTCAATCTGGGGTCTACACAGTATTGACACAACCTTGTGTGGCATGTATCTGTCTTTCCCTGTCACACTCAACAACCCGTCAAAAGTACATGATACACATAAGCATTCATTTAATTAGCATTTCATAATTGCATGGCAACATAAACATTCGATCATCATCATTCATCTCATTCATAACAGATAGCTCTAAAACATTCAATTTACTCATAAAGATACAAGTTTTAATATGCATGCAGTCGGGTCATTCGTCATCAACTGCCCTCAAATAATAACACAACATAATAGCCATGGTCTAAGGTGGAAGCGGGGCACTACAATCATGGTGTTTGAATGAGGAATATTAGATAGTAGTAAATAATTAATCAATGTAAAAAGGGTCTATTTGTTCATTAAAGGGCATTAAATAATTGATATTCATTAATAATCGGACCATATGTAATTAGGGTTTTGGCTATTGAAAGCCAATTTAACAATCTAGAAGGCTATGGATTGTTTGGTAACCTATTGTTGTATTTGGAGCTTCGCTCAAGTGAAAAGTTGCCCCACCTTAAGAGGCAATTGAACATTGTTTTCTATTGGATTATCATAATACAAGGTCATATTATCCAATTCTTTAGGTTTTATAAGTAAAATGCTTAAGGATTATTGATGAAAAGGAGCACTAAAGCAAATTTGGGGTCTAAAATGGGACTCATAAAGAAAAGAACAAACCAAAAACGGTCTCATAAAAAAAATCCAACCAATAAAATTTCATGAAAAAGATTCAACCATAATGGTTCACTTAACATATTTGTCATAAAAAACTGTTTTTTTCCTTGTATTCTCAACATATCTCCCTTTGGTTTTACTCAAATTTCGAGTGGGAGCACTTGTTGGATGCGGAATTCAATTATGCATCCAACAAGTTCCCACACTGCATACTTTTGATGAACCCCACCCAACAAAAAAAATGAGAAATACATTTAAAAAATGTGTTACTTTTATGTATTTCTTGTTTTTCAGGGGGTGGGGTCAAAAGTATGCAGTGTGAGTACTCAGTAGATGCGGAATTCCACATACAACGAGTACTCCTGCTCAAAATTTGAGTAAAACCACAGGTAGATATGTTCAAAATACGAGGAAAAAATAGTTTTTTTCTCTTCTTCCAAAATTCATAAATATTATTTTATTATTTTAACTATCATCTCCTTTGAATAAGGCCTATTAAATAGTTGGTACTCGTTAATGATGAGACCACAAATAATTAGGATTTTGGCTATTGAAAGCCTATTTAAAAATATCAAAATATAGTACATTTATATCAATAAAATATTCAAGGACCTCCTTGTCATCAATGAGCCTTAAACATTTCCTTGTAAAACATGAAGAATTGGTTTTATTAACATAAATCGTTGGAATTATTATCTCATATCTCTAAAGAAACTCATACCATTAATTTCTACAATGAGGTTTTCTTAATCAAAGATATGAAATATGGCATTTAGTGTCTACGTATGAAATATTGTTTTCTACATTGGAGGATGTCAATTGTCCCTATTTTCAATACAAAAAACAAAATGCCCCAATCACTCACTATCACTCACTGATGTCATGATTAACTCATTTTAGCAACACTATTTTTTAAATAAAAGTTAGTCAATATGGCATTTAGTGTCTATGTACGAAATATGGTTTTCTACATTGGACGATGTCAATTGTCCCTATTTTCAATACAAAAACCAAAATGCCCCAATCACTCACTATCACTCACTGATGTCATGATTAACTCATTTTAGCAACACTCTATTTTTTAAATAAAAGTTAGTCAATGGATTCGAGACAATAATAAAAGGGCTAAAGAGCAAATGGCTTCAAGGATCAACATGCTACACCGGATAAGCTTGCCACCCTTAAAAGTATTGTCACATATTGTAAAAACAAAAAAGAAGATTGCATCAGTTGTTTTGTGGATTTTAGAGAAAAACTATGTTGTTTTGTGGATTTTAGAGAAAAACTAAAGACCCAAGCTATGAATAAAATTGTAAGAAATAGGTATCCCTCCCAAACTTAGTAATGTTATGATTAGGCGCTACAAAAAGAGTTGTTGATAAAATGAAGTGAGATAAACATTGGTCAATGGACATTAATTGTAATGTTGGCCTTAGGGAAGGTTGTCCCCTTTCTCACATCATTGTTGGCGTCTATATCAATAAAATCAAGCAATGTTTACAAGCTGGGTGAATTGATATTAATATGATTGGACATGTTGTCGTCCTCTTATACATTGTTGAAATTGTTCTCGCAAAACTAATGATATTATCACAAGCAATTCAAAGTTCTCTAATGATTTACAATAATTGCAAACCTACCATTCATATTGAATAACCAATATTATGATAATTAAATACAAGAAAATATAATATCCTCCAAATTAATTTTCTATGTTTAAAACATCCTTGAACACAAACATCTTATGAATACCTGACCAATGATTTCTATTGATATTTGAATTAAACCCACGATTTAGATGAGAGGATCACAAGTAATTGGATAACTTATTATAGCCTTCAAAACATATGTACAAATGTTGAACTTTAGCACTTGGATAAGAAAAAAGCATTTTCAGCACTATATTATTTATTCAGCATGCCTTCAAATTTAGGAAGTACATCTTTCGTGAAACTCAAAAACAAGTCAAGCAAATCCAAAGTTGTATTTCGCCTATAATTTTAAAATTAAATGCAACTTACCTCATACTCTTAATTGAAGTTGGATGTATCTCCATGAAATTTAGAGTCATGCTCAACATTTAGAATATAGATGTAAATTCGTCAGGTTGAGAAATGACAAGTTTGCTTCTATGAGGAGCAAATGCCACCACAGGATTTAAAAAAGTTTGGCTCAAGACACTAACAATTGACTTAATTTAATAGAATATAAAAGACACTTCCATTAATAATATTGCTAATATCAAATCTGCTTCCCTGTTAAATTTATAGATAAAATTTGGTTAAAATCTTCAACTAATATGATTTTAAAAACATATTAAATATTGTTAAAATTGAAACATGTGCTTGTAACCTCCATACCGAACTGGTCACTAGACTAACTCAAAAGCACCTTGCGATACAAAGGATGCCAAGTATGAACATTACTTCAATTCCGAACTACTCTTTAGGACATCTTATAAAAACCATAATTAAATTGTTTATTTCATTTCCACCATACAATAAAAAAAAAATTAGAATATTTCTATTTATTTTCTCGGCATGTGTTATTGGCTTAGAAGATAGTGAACATCATCATCATAATTACAACATAAATGACCCAAGTTCCTCAAATTCTACATTGTTAATTATAGAAAATTTAGTCTTCCTTTTTTTACAATTTGAGGTGTCCATATTATTTCGAATACACAATACCCAAAGAGAACATATTTCCTCTAGTTCTATATTCTCATTTGGATTATCTCAATTCTTTTATTAGGAATTAGATTACTAGGTAAACACAATGCCAAGTTTAACATCGTAATATTGTTACATGATAATCAAACAATTATCTAAACTAATCCATGAATTTTATATTCATCTTATTATCCACTTTTTTTAAATGCAAAAAATAACTCTATGGACTCTATTACGATAAGTCACTAAATATCAGTCAAATGATATAAAATGACCTTTGTTTTTTACAAACACCTTCAACACCAACAATGATTTTCCCCAATAAAATTTTCAAATAGTTAATGAGAGTAATGATTTTCCCCAATAAAATTTTCAAATAGTTAATGAGAGTAGACGCTTACCTTGCAGTACCACCTTGACCTATAATTCCGAGATCATATTGCAGTACCACCTTGACCTATAATTCAGAGATCATATTGAAATGTGCATTTGTATATTGAATGTGCAATCTGGACCTATAATTCAGAGATCGTATTGAATTGTACATTTATAATTGAATGTGCAATCAAATAATTCAGAGATCGTATTGAATTGTACATTTATAATTGAAAGTGCAATCAAATAATTCAGAGATCGTATTGAATTGTACATTTATAATTGAATGTGCAATCAAATGCATGGACAATTTTTCATACGAAAAATAAAAGCCTTGATATGTTTCAAAGCATTGCCAGTGGACAAAAATACACAATCTTTCTCACCATGGAAAAGTTGCACTAACAATCAAACAAATTCTATACATTATACAAATGAATTAAAAAACAAACAAAATATATCTCGTTTCGCACAAGCGACCAGCCTTTCATTTCCTCTTTATCTTAAATACAACTGATTTACTAAAAACTGAAATGAATCCCCAAAGCCTTTTTCTCTATAAAAGTGAACTAAATCATAATATAATACCTAATCACTGACTCAACCTAATTTGCAATCCCTGCTCTGTATACTCTTAAAAGTTAAATCATAACGATAGGCAGCTTATCGATTTGTTGCCTGCCAAAATAAAGTAATATAATAGCCGTTAGGTAACAGATCAAAGCATTAAAATCCATATATAATCTGCTTATAAACACATTTATAAATTGCTTTAATTGCAGAAACTACAAGCCTTCAATTCCTATTTATCATATGATAACAGAGGCAGTTTGATTAATGGGCTGTCTGATATAATAAAGTAACAAAATAACCTTTGTATAACAGATCAAAGCATTAAGAATTCATGCCCAATCATATGCTTATAAACACATTTATACTGTTTTGATTGCAGAGTCTACAAGCCTTCCATTAATATATTAACCTTTGTATAACAAATCAAAGCATTAAGAATTCATGCCCAATCATATGCTTATAAGCACAATTATACTGTTTTGATGGCAGAGTTTACAAACCTTTCATTGCATATTTATCTCAAATTTCTATTACTAAAAGAGAGAACATATTAATACTGCTTTGATTGCAGAGTCTACAAGCCTTTCATTGCATATTTATCTAAAGTAAACTAAATCATATAATACATGACCAATCTCTCAACCTAATTTATATCTTGTCTCTGCGTATTCTGCAAGAAATTAAATCATAGCCTAGGCAGCTTCCCACAGAAGTTCTCAAGAGAACGATGTCAGCATGGAAAGCACTGTTACACGGCGACACACTCCCTTGTGTGGCGCGCATACCTCATGTTTCTCATATTTCCAAGATGCGGAAATGCAATCAGGGATGTTCCCCAGGTCCTCCTTTTGGGAAGCTTGGGAAACAGGAATGGTGAATGTTCCCAAGAAATGGTGAGTGTTCCCTTTCTGTGGTGGACACTAGGGCATCCCTTTCTGAAAAGGGTGACTCCTGGGCATTTCCCCCCAATTTTTGCCAAATGGTTATAAAAAATATCATTTTTAAAAAAACACAAAACAATCAAAACCATAAAGAGAATGTGAATATTTATTTATGCATTTATTGTGATTAAAGTGACTTGCAATTGTTTCTCAGACGAGATCCTATTTCATAGACCTTCCCTTGATATTCCATAAAATTTGGGGTGTCTCCACACGTATCTTAGATGGGTTTCTCATTCCTGCATCCCCTATCTCGGGAACTTCGTGGAACATTGATAAAACGAATCAAAAGGGATCTTGGTGAAACATTGATGAAAAAAGTCAAAACGCAGACAACGTGGAACATTGGTGAAAAGAGTGAAAAGAGAACTTGGTGAAACATTGATGAAAAAAGTAAAAAACACAGACAAACATGACCCTTTTTGGATTGAGGATAGTAATCCAACGCATTGTCGTTGGAACATTGATGAAAAGAATCAAAAGGGAATTTGGTCAAACATTGATGAAAAAAGTCAAAAGCGCAGGCAAACATGACAGCTTTTGGATTGAGGATAGCAATCCAATGCATTGTGGTTGAAATCAAACCTAAGCATTGTATATAGCATCAACAAACAAATTAATATTGAAAATGATTGGGACAATATCCTCTAGAACAAGATTTAAGGTGCTCTCTCTGGACACCGAGACAAAACGAAGCCACCTTCCACCCAGGAATAGATGGCTATAAACACCCTCGTAAGATCTAGTACGCATCATGTACCCTGTTTCATGTCATCTGATTCTCCCCTGCTGTTATATAGAAACACCAACTGAGGTAGAAATCATATTGAGAATATAGAGTACAAGCAATCATATATGGTGTGGAAAATGGTGCTTCGAATCCACTGCAGATTAGTATGTTGATCCTCAAGTATTGAAAGGATGAGCAATCAGATAAACTGCTGGAAATGGGTCAGTGTTCTTGATAAAAGGAATGCAACATTTCAATAAACAAACCACAACCAGAACCATATAAAATACTAAGCATCAATTTCTTAGTATCAGGGATACACTAAACATAGTCCCTGTTATTATACCAGCATAGATCCATCTTAAACCCAGATTTATGAAACACCGAGAGGGATCCAATTTCTTGTGTACATTTATTCTCGATATGTAAAAAATTTACACCTCAAGAAATTGAATCCTTCTCGCTGATTAATTGATCCGGTTTAAGATAGATCTGTACTGGTTTTAATTTTTTATTTTATGAACATACATAAAAAAAATTTAATTTTGATAAGTTATGAGACGACGTAAAGTTTTTTAATAACTTTTTAATTTTAGGAATGTTACATAACGTAATATAACGTAATGTTCCCAAAACTGACGTAACGTGACAACATCTTGATCTCCCCCATACTGGACTGTAGAGCACCTCATTACTCTCAATGAAACAACTAAACATCCAAGTCAGCATCTAAAACTTTAGGTTCAAACTGAAGCAACCCACTAATTTTAAACAATAAGCCATCCACATAACTCGCCACAGTAATCAGCTAACTGTTACAAATGTGTATCTGCATCCTTGCTGCTAGATCAATGAGAAGGAAAACGTAGAGTGTGCAGTTCATAATGAACTTCAGAAAAAAATATATACATTGCCTTGAGCAGATTTAGTTATTCCCAATACTTAAAAGAGTGGAAATATACATTGTCTTGGAAAGATTCATATATTTTCAATAAGAGTTAACCCATACAATCTTTCAGTGTCCAATATCACAACATAAACTGAAGCGCAGATAAATATGTCTCTATGGTTTAAACTTTGAGATAAATTATATTAAGATATGTATCATCTCCCTGAGAAGAAGCTTTGGATTGGCCACTGCTCCAACATACATGGAACAAGATCCAGACATCACTTCCATTAAAACAAGAAAACAACTGTTGTACATGAATATCAATGACTGATCAAATTCAAGGGTTACAAATAAAACTAAAATCCACACATTAATAGCAATACAAATTAGGATTTGCAGAAAGCAAAGGCTACACATCATACATGACTTGCAGAGATGTGCAAGGCCTGTGTCGAAGGGCATAAATTAATTGTCCCTTTTATAGTTCTGGTAAAAACGTAGAAGCAAGTTTTATAGCTTACATCAAAACAGTTGACACCGCAATAACAGCTTTTGCATCCTGTTCTGGAAGACTATTAGTAATATTAGTCAGTTTCCAACTTTTGCTTGGAGAGGTATGCAGCAATCAGAATGAACTGTTTGTATTGACCCCAACCAATCCTAACGCCCCCTGTAGTCAGTCTGCTAAATCTGAGAAAAGGAACAAAATCTTTCTTGTAAAAAAGAGTTCAAGTCTACGTACAGTTATCCTCCGGGCAAAGAGATGTTAATATCAGTGTTATGCCTCGCCTCTTTCATTGACTGTGAGCCTGTCCAAGCCATTGACTGAAAAGAAGTCATGTTGTGAATTGGTTGTTGATTAGTATTACTAATAGCTGAACCCCCAGTATTTTGATTCAATGGAGGACTACCTGGACCTCCATAGATATCGTTTGGAGGTGCCCGAGAAATTGGAATAGCAACTGGACCTCCAGATGCAGCTGCTTGTGCCAAGCCTATGGAAGGCTCTGGATTAGCAGGCTTAGGTGGATCCTTCTGACCATTTGAAATAAAGCTCCCCACAACAACCTGCACATCAATACAGCCTGGACATATTAAATCTTAGAAGTGATCACAAAATGACGCTATAAAAAGAAGTCAAACTTGTAATCTTACCTGCACTGGACTAGCTGCCATTAGCATTCCAGCAACTCCTCCACCAACAACACGGCCATCAGGGCTTGCCAAAGACACACTCAGACCACCAGTTCTACTACGTGTCCCACCATTTTCTGTGAGCATAAATGAACCTGATAGCGAGAGAATTTCAAAGCGCCCCTACAGAAAATACAGACATGATTTGCTCCACATTAGTGCTTCATATTGCACTTGAGAAGTTCAGATTGAACCAAGTCCTCCAAGATTTCCTTTATACATTGTACCTTCTGCAGAAGAAAGGTACAAGGACAGAATATTCTAGAGTTTTTGAAAATTGAATAAAAAGAACTAAAACAGATGAAAGCATAAATTTCTGGCAATAAAGTTAAAAACGTAAAGCATAGTTCCAAGAAAAGCAATTCATTATCAGAAATGACAGTATGATACACCATAAAATCAATTCTTCAAAAACAACAGATTATACTATGAATTCTATAGAGTAGAACAGAAGAAGCTAAACTATTGAATACCACATTCATCAAATGTCTAGAAGAACGTAGAAGGACCTTCAACATGGCAGTATCCTTTGAGACAACCATTACAAGAATTAGAAGAATTCAGTTTTGCCTTTGTTTGATTATTTCCAGGCACCAGTAATGAACACAAATATATATATAAGCATCAAAAAATAAATAAAGTGCACATCCTAACTAAGAGGCATGGCCTAACCAAGGGACATGACCCATCAACCATAATGATTAGTATACTTTAGAATGGCATTGTAATATCAAATCTACATCTCACATTACATATTCAACATATTTTAATCCATATGGATTCTTTTATGTTATCCTATTTATTTTGGATATTCAGTTTATGAACCAAGTTGTTCATTTCATATTCAGTGAATGAACTTTGATCATCTCATTTGGGATCAGAGATACGTTCTGATCCAGCTTTTCGCCACACCCAAATTGTTTTCAGGATTGTTCTGATCTCTGGGTCTTTGACCACAATATCAATTTTAGCCACACATTTCCCAGAGTTTCTCTGATTTTGATCTTTGACCACTTGCCCTTTGGCCATTTCACAATATATTTTATTCACAAAGAGCACAAGCAGAAAAACAGTGTCTAGCGAAATTCATTCTGCTGTGATAAGAAGTTTATTTTAAGTTAAGAAATTCCACTGAAGAAAGATTATTCCGCTGTAAATTGAAAAGATTTGGTGAAGGTTTGCTGTAAATGCCTGTTTCAAAGTGCAGCAAGGACATCGGGTTGCAGCAGAGATAGAGTATCTACAGGCCACTGCAAATTGAGCCACCACAAATCAGCATGTACTTCTAAAGCAACTGGCGCTGGAAACTGAGTCACCAGGGTTAGCAATCAAGAGTCCAAGACCACAGGCATCCGTAGTTGGTGTCTCATTATATCATCAAAGAAAATGGTTGGTTGAGGAAAAATGCAATTGAGAAGGGTGCTGAAAAACTTAACTAGGCATTTGATATCATTGATCAAATGGAAACTAGTTGAGCATAGCTCAACTAGTTAGGGAACTAATGTGACAAGGTTTCACTGCACCACAGCAATTCACTCAGCCAAACACACAACGCACACAAGTAACTTCAACTCTGTTATGACCTCTAGCCAATAGAAAGGATCACTTGTATAAACAAATAGTAAGACAGCTCAGAATTCTGTCCACATGTATAATGAGCGAGAAATATGTCTATATCAAGAATTATTTAAAACATAGTTATAGATGATTCTTAAGACATATAGTATGATAAATCATAAAACATATTTAATATCAGAACATTGAGATGGTGAAGCTCATAAATGGTGGTCTAGTCTTGCTTTCACCACCAGATTCATATTACTTGGAAAGAATTTCAAGATATCTTCTTGAAACGATGGTTAAAGGAAACAAAAATTAAGAAACTGCAGGGAAAAGTGCACAAGGAAGGTATGGAGAAAATCAAATCTGAATTCAAGGAAGCCAAAGGGGAATTCAACATAGAACTTGTAAAAAGGGATGAAAAAAATTCCAGACTGTGAAACCATAATCAGACCTTAAAGAGGTTAAAAGCTTAAAAGAAGAGAACGAAGACAACCAATACAGGCAAAAATGAAGATTACATAAAGGAAGGTAAGGAGAAAATCAAATCTGAATTCAAGGAAGCCAAAGGGGAATTCAACATAGAACTTGTAAAAAGGGATGAAAAAAATTCCAGACTGTGGGACCATAATCAGACCTTAAAGAGGTTAAAAGATTAAAAGAAGAGAATGAAGACAACCAATACAGGCAAAAATGAAGATTGCATAAAGACGCTACTAGAAGAGTTGAAGAAGCGATGCATAAGAAGACGGAAGAAGCCCTAAAAAAAGAAAAATTCAAGACAGAAATGCAAAGGAGGATTAACGAAGGCCAAAAGAGAGTGACAGATAAGATTCAAATTTAATTCAAAAGGATGGGAAAGAACAGATAAAGTAAGGTCATCAGAAAATGATCAAAGAAGTTCATATCCAGCTACATGAGCTGAAGCCCAGAATAGAAAACCAGATGATAATTCTTGCTTGCATTTTCTCTATAGTGAGTATGAACGAAGAACAGGCAACAAAGATACATCGACATAATGAATTAGAAGAGAAGATCAAAGAAAAGTTTGGCAATACATGCAAACGCTATAAAGGTGGAACCATATCGACATCCTTGATTCCTTACTACCAAGAAAGTTTTGCAAGCAAGACAAACTGAAGCACATCAGCAACTGCATTTCAAGGGAAGCAAACGGCATAAGATAGAAACTTAGAACCACTAGCAATCATGAATTCGGAAGAAAAACAATTACATAACAGCATATTATCAGAGACAAACAACTAACAAAAATTAGAAAACATACGAGAATGCATTGAATTTAAGAAATAGAAATTGTGTGAAAACTGAATATTGGAGATTGCCATCAATAAAGATCAGATTTCGACGAATGGATATTCAAGCTTGCCATCAAATGAGCACAAATAATCTTGTTATACTTCATTTCATATCATGTTTCAAGCACAAAGCATCTTGATCAGGGAGGGAATCGTTATCACACTCTAGCTAAGATATGGGAGCAATTATATAGATAAATAGTGGGTTGGCATGGCACTGGGCCCACATTAGTAGGTTATTATAACAATTCATATGTACAAGGGTATATGATTCTTTAATATAATTATTTTTGGGAGTTATTAGGAGTTGAAGATGCAGCTCATACTTAATATTGTAATAGCGAGTAACACATCCCATCTATATTGAGCATAAGAGTATTTCTCTGTTTAGTATTGGTAAGTTGGTAACTTGGATCACATCAAAACCTTGTCGATTTGAAAAATTTGAAGTGTCAGAATTTGCTTGGCACTTTCAACATTATTAATGTGATTGGCATTTACTTCTTTCACAAATCTTCCATAATTGAATGCACTCATAAGCTCTGTGACTATAGCAAGGACTAGCAAGTAATTAGGATAGTACTTTGAATTGATTATAGAACAGTAACACTCTGATCTACCACATTCATACCCATTACCCACCAACTGCTTCATTTCACCTTTTTCCAAAGGAACTAGAGATTTCTACCTCTCAACCATTTGTGCTCACCTATATTTACTTTGATGTCAAACATATTAAGGCCAATTCAATATCGCATTGAATCTAAGCTGGTTACCAGGAGCTGGAGGTGCAGCTCATCTTTATGATTGTAATAGTCAGTAAATTATTAATGTATCCCGTTTATATTTGGCATAGAGTATTTCTCTTGTTACTATTGGTAAGTTGATGCCTTGGATCTTACCAGAGTGTCACAATTTGATTGACACTTTCAACATCATTAATGTGATTGGAATTCATTTCTTTCTCAAATCTTCCATAATTGAAAGCCCTCATAGTCATAAGCTTTATGGCTAGAGTAGGGAATAGCGAGTAATTAGGATAGTACTTTGAATGTATTATAAAACAGTAACACTCTGATCCACCACATTCATACCCACCAACCACTTGATTTCACCTTTTCCAAAAGTAACTAGTCATTTCTACCTCTCAACCATTTGTGCTAGCCTATGTTTACTTTGATATCAACCCAATTAAAGGTAATTTCATATTGAATAAAATCTGAGCAGGTTATCACCAGCTGGAGGCGCAGCTCATCATCATTATTGTGATAATGAGTAATACCTCACATCTATATTTGAAATATTGAATATTTCTCTGCTTACTATTACAGTATTACTAAGTCGGCAACTTGGAACATATCCAAACCTTGTTGATTTGAAAGATTTGAACTGTATCAATCTGCTTACCACTTTCAATATCATTAATGTGATTGGCAGTTGTTTCTTTCCTAAATCTTCCTTAATTGAAAGCCCTCATAAACTTTATCAATAGTGAAGGGAACAGTGAATAATTAGGATAGTACTTTGAAATGATTATAGAACAGTAACACTCTGATCCACCACATTCATAGCCACCAACTGCTTGATTTCACCTTTTCCAAAAGTAACAAGTCATTTCTACCTCTGAACCATTTGTGCTAACATATGTTTCCTTTGATTTCAACCCAATTAAAGGTAATTCAATACAACATTAAATCTGAGCGGGTTATCACTAGCCTGACAATCTGAACAACCAGAATTACAGTGCCACATAACAGACAGGAAAGTAAAACCATGCACTTGACCTACACCAAGATGAGATTGCTCATACTAGAGGGACTTTCGGACATCTGGAGAAAAGTCCCTGATTTGCATCAGGTATGTCTTCGTCACTGTGGGTATTTCCTAGAAATTAACAAGGACATTAGGAAACAGCTAGGGCATGCTGGGAATGTCTGAGACTCTGAACATACATATAGAACCACCTTCGCAAAAGACATAGAGAAAGAGAAGGGGGGCGGGGGGCGGACAGTTTAATAAACATTTTTGTCAATTCAAATATATCGATTGAAATGGAGAAGGTTTTTCCTATATGTAAACTATCAATATGCAATGCAATATTTATTTCCCCTGGCAGTGTAAAGGTTAGCAGAAAGTTTGATTCATATTTTTCATTCACTAAAGCTTATTTTATTGTTCATCAGTTATGTTGCTAACTTGCTACTATAACATTTCAATGCTTAATCTGATTGGATGTGTTTTCCTCGAAACTTTGTTCTCAATCTAAAAATTTTGATCAGAAAAAACTGTGATTGCAAATATCCAATGATAGGGATTTTCTTACAATCAATCTTTGCAATTCCTCATGTGCAGCATTTAATCATACTCTCAAATCCCCCCTACTAAGGATTCAAGGGTCTTAAATCTTTGATACCTATATGATTTTCCAATCTTATACCAAGGTTCGGCAAGGAAGGACAGGGCAACGAGGTTCATGTAAAACTAGGATCCCTATTAATATCCAAGGGATTGGGGGGCAGAGAGTCCAAGACAACAAAATAATAAAAAAACAAAAATCCAAAGAATAAATTTTAAAGAAGCGAATAATATATGCATCAATTTTTAATCATCTAGATTATGAAAACATAAAAGGAATTAAAATAAGTGCGGCATTAAATTCAATTATTAGGAAGTTAGAAGACTACACATGTCACATATAAAAGAACGGATTAATCGTCAGCTTTCTCATTTCTAATAAAAATAAAACCTCAACTTCATCCATAAACAAAATCATAATTCATATTGTATATTGTGTAAGTTAATGCCCATATAAACTCATGCATAGTTCATAATTCATAATATCAAGTATCTATGTGAAATTAAAATGCAAAAGTAACAAAAAACATGTCTTCCAAATGGCAATAAAAAACACTTCCTAAGGCATTTGCTATATTGTCTTCCTTGACGCATTCCAAACACACCGTGGACATTATCACTTCATCTTTTGGAATAAATACAGAACACAGACAAACCAATTCCATCCATTAGTAACCTCATCCTCCTCATCAACCTGTGTGATATCATCAGGATTCATGTTGCAATGTGGTACTTGTCACTAAAAGTACTCTAAAGCCTTCCTTCTTTGAAGTGGAAGGCCACTATGCACATTACCAATTCTGCACTATAAGAATTTAACGATGAAGCATAACATTCCACTGAGACTAGAAGATAACTTTTGCAGGAGCTTCTAAATAACACTTCACATAAGAATTTAACGAATTCCTTCTTTGAAGTGGAAGGCCACTATGCACATTACCAATTCTGCACTATAAGAATTTAACAATAAAGCATAACATTCCACTGAGACTAGAAGATAACTTTTGCAGGAGCTTCTAAATAACACTTCACTTTGAGAACGTTAAATGCATCATTTTACACAGGTATCACCATATGAGCACAAACACAACAATGCAAAAAGATACTCCCACAGAAAAGAACATAAGAGAGCAAGTATGAGAGGAGATTGCCAAAATTGTACACATTGTGTACATTCATTTGTATCACGATATATAGAGTACAAATTTGTGGGGAGAGTTAACAAAGTTGTCCAAGTCTCCAATATAATACAATAAAGTGGATGAGAGATCATCATAGGCATAGCCACCCAAAAGAGATACAGATAAAGTAGAAAATAGAGAAGCACAAATATAATACATGTTCACTAAACTAAGTCTCATTGATTATTCTGCTAGAAGGTAATCATCCCCGATTTCTACTGAAGAGGAAAGCACTAAAATGATTATTGGGACCACCAATTTGCTTGATTGAGTAAAGATTATTTGCAACCCACCAAGTCAGAACTGATTTGATGATGACTAGTGGCGATGATGCAGACATCAGGATAAGCAGTATAAGGAAGGGGAGACTTAAAATCTGGAATTGTGGCCCCTGGATGTCTGACAGGAAAAGATCCCTTCGGGCTACAAGTGTGGTGGTTCATACAACTTCAACTCATTGACATTCACCACACTAGCTGCCAAGCTGAGATGGAACGTCCAACTTGAAAACATTATGATCTATTTGCTCTATGACGGTATAAGAACCATACAAATGGGCCTGTGCTTTAGGGACATCAAAAGTTTTGTTACATGATATGAAAACTGCCATCTTCGAAACTTTTCATAGTACAACAAAAATGCAACCATATTTCTGGGGAATGATCGGTAGACCACTAATAAAATCCATCAAGACAGACTCCCAATGCTTGGAGGGAAGTGGCAAAAGTTGATACGACCCAAGCTTCATATTAGCAGGTTCACTTTGGGAACAATGTAAACATCTTTTGTTGTAATCTTCCACTTGTTTCTGCATGGAGAGAGCTTGGATTGACACAGACAATTTCTCATCATAAGTGCTGCAGTTGAGCTTGGTCTTCGAGGAGGTCTCTGAATGATATGCCACTATATGCCCTCTGTCCTTTAAAATGGTGCTTATGGAATATTGTGAAGCTCAACTATTGGACATATATTTGTGCAAATAAGGATGTCTTTTCTTGTGCCTACAACTTATGTTGGCAAAGAGGTCCAAAACAGTGTGGATATCCTGCAAATGATCTAACCAGGAATTGGAAAAAAGAAAAATATAATTGAAGTAAGCCAATATGAACCTAGCAGGGCGTGGCCAGAAGATGTCATTGATGATCCTCATGAAAGTGGCTGGTGCATTAGAGAGGCCAAATGGCATGACAAATCACTCAAAGGGGCCAAACTTGATCTTGAAAGTTATCTGATATCTTCCTGATGTCATTGGGTTCCATATAAACTTGGTGATACTATGAAGCACAGTCCAACTTAATCTAATACATGGCCTCCTTGAGTTCATCAAGACTTTACCAATTAAAGAAACAGCTCTTAATAATGGCCTTGTTAAAGGCCTTGTAATCTGCGCAAAGATGCTAATGATGTTCCTTATTCTTGGAACACAGTCCAACTTAGTCTAATACATGGCCCCCTTAAGGTCATCGAGACTTAATCAATTAAAGGAACAGTTCTTAATAATGACCTTGTTAAAGGCCTTGTAATCTGCGCAAAATGCTAACAATGTTCCTTAGTCTTAGGATTCCAAGGTCAGAGATCCCGACAGGAATGTTCTAGGCCTGATTTTTCCATCCTCCAAGAATGTGATTTGTCACTCAATCTCTGTACTCTCCATATGGGAGGTTTGATTTGCAATGAAATTGAGCAAGGAAGAACCTGGAACCACAACCGGCTCAATGGAGTGTTAATTGTTTTGGAGGGGAGGTAAACCTTGGGGTCCTTTCAATAAATATGTTATGAGTCAATGATCATTTGTATATCAAACAGAGCTAGGTTCCCGTGTCACAAAAAGTCAATTTGCCAAAAATTACAATTAGGACAGTAGAATAATTTGAAGTAAGCTTTTGTGTCTGAGCAGTTTGAGTCCATAGTGATTCAATCCAATATATTCTTAAATTGGTGGCTTTGGGTGAACCAGGGTTTCCTTCTCACTACCTATCTAGTTCTTGGCAATTAGAACAAGGTTTGGATCTGTTGTAGATGGGATAATGCTCTTTATGTCGAAACCTATAGGGAGCTATTGCTGTTCATGAAGCAAGGCTTAATCCTTCTTGGTGATCTTATCCTGAGGGATCATGCATTCATCATAACAATGTCCATAAAGCACCACTTCTTCGTTTTTTGTTTCGCAGTGGCAAGTGTTGTGTTGGGAGGCACCAATTACTGTCCACTTTTATTTTGATAGCCCTTGGAAGTCGTAGCAGGTTGAGCAGAGAAAACCAACTTCTTTCAAATGGCAGGCTTGCTTTTAGCCAATTAGCCCATATTTCGGAAACATGTTGAAAGGTGTGCTCTAGTAAAGGGTTTTGGCCCCCTAAATGTGGAAATAACCTAGAAATTGAACCTAAAGCAAGTTGTCAACAAATTCTTCTTGCCTCAAGCTTGAAGAGCATTTTGCAGAAGACATCAAAAAAATATTGGATGGACAGTTCCAAGATTGGTCCAAGTTGTAGCCTCCTTCCCAACAAAGCATCCTTGTACCTTAATTGATAGAAACACTTTTGCACAACAACCTTGAAGTCACTCGAAGGGTTGACCAAGGATTGCTTATTGGTTTCCAAGTATTGAATGTTGATTTGCCACCATACGATGGATCAGCACTCCATGTGAAGTTCAACAATTAGAAACTTATTGGCATTTGCCAGGCTCAATTTTAAAATAAGTCTCCATGCTGCATATCAATGAATAAAGTTTTTATAATCAAAAGCCCCATCAAATGTTGATGTCGATAATTTCGTGTCCATCTTGAGGAATTTTTGTACAATGGGATGGTAGCTTTTGGGGTTACTCTGAAAGTGTTTACACTATGCTTGGGGGTGCTTCGTCTCATGTGGAGTGCATGGTATATTGGCTACCCTAGGTTTTATTGTACTGGACATACAAATTGAAGATATCTTTGACTTAATGCTTAAGGCATGGACTTCCTTAGGAAGTTGGATATCTATGTGACATAATTATATTCTTCATGAGATGAACATTGAGCACTACGTTGCTTTCTAGGGAGGAGAACCTATTTGGAGGAGGGGCGTTAGGGGCATTTAGGAGGAGAGGGGTAAACCCTAGTTAGCTTGTGATCATTAGGTTGCTTACATGGAGGCTTGTGCTTGACTTGAGGATGCTTGGGTTGAAAAGCATTCATGGAGGTGTGGTGGAACCCGAGCGCATGGCTTACAAGATAGTGATGCAGTGTTGGAAACCTTTGGAAGAGAGTGTTGGACCTTGTCTTGTGGAGCACTCACCTTGGGACCATTTCCTAATAACCACACTTACCTTGGATCTTGACATGTGTCACCGTAGAGTTGGAACACTTTACCAGTGGACCTATCTAGTGATTAATTAGGTTGCTACAAATACTTGTTTTGAACCTTGTCCACTTTATGATTGTCATCATACCACCATGTATTAGAGATGTGAGAGCTAGGAAAACTTGTAACTTTCATATGTACGTCTTCTTCATTGTACTTTGCACCTTTGTCTAGTGCTTGAGGGTTCTTGTGTTGATCCAAGTAAAGCATTGGGGTTATGGTTTGACTTAAGATGACAAGGGAAGCTAAGGTTCATGAGACACCATAGAGAAGCAAAGGGAGCTCTTGTTCTTGTAAACCTTGTGAGAAAAGAAGACTAGGATTTTGTGGCATTTGAAACCCTAGTACCACTTGGAGTGCTTCATGTGGAGAAGATAAGAGGGGGATTATCATGTTTTTCGTTGTATACTTTTGTGATGGAAGTGTAGGTGACAAAGAGCATTATCAATACGCATGCTTACTATTTGTGGTTCTTTAGTGGAGCGGCCATCATTGGTTGGAATTCAGCCATAGCTGTGAGTTGGTAGTTAAGGATTGAGAATTGATGTGATGCTAGCTTGTTAAGAGAATTGGTGTGGTGCTACCTTGTTAAGATTGCCTTAACTATGGTTTGGACAGCAGTGGAGAGTGCTAGATTGTCCTAGCTTGAAATAAGCTTTAATAACTATTTTCTACCACCTTTGGAAAATCTGTTGGTATGTACTTGTAACTTCATCTTATATATATATATATATATATGAAGAGCTCTTTGCTGTCCAAATTGTGTACTCGCAGATCTGATTTTCAACTTATGTTGTCCTGGATATTGAGTAGTTTCTAGCACTGGTTATGCATGCTGATTTTACATAATAGTGAAAAGATTTTGATGAGTGATTTGAGCCAAATATAGAAGCTAAGTGGGCAAACTTATGGCTGCAACAAATTTGCTGTAATAAGTAATTTTTGCAAATTGTAGCTTTAAGTACATTTGTTCAGAGTTTATTTTCCTGGCCTGCCTTGTTTATTTGGTTGGAGAAAACTGAAATACATACTGTTGTAATTTATATTTCAGATTCATCCCTAAGGCTGAAAGCTCACAGGAAATATATCCAGGGAGCCTCAAGGTTAAGGTAGAATCCCTGTAATTGAATTAAAACATATTTTAGAGAAATTCCAACATAGGAACCACTTGGTGAATAGTCAGTTCATGTAATGAACCCTTCTAGGGCTGGCATTTACTGTCCAAGTCTATAGCCTATTCAAGTCAACATTAATTTATAATAAAGTACAATATAAATAAAGGTCAACTTATAATCATAAATAAATCATGGGGGAATTAATGAAAAGTCGAATCTTTCCATCAAAGATTCAAAGGTCATCTCACTCATGACATTTTCTATAATTTAAAGGCCAATCCAATGTATTAATCATCACTGCATCATTTCATATACTATAATTTTCATCCTTCAGGAATATCTATCCTTTACCTTTTAAGTCAATCAGAGCTTCAACTTCCTCGTCCACTTGAATGGTTTAGTGAGTCTAGTGTTTTACTAGGAAAGTTGACACCGTTCATCCAAACCTTCAATTCTTCTTTAACTTTCATCATTTCTTTGTTCAAAATATCAAATTTGGTGTCCCAAATCTTCATTCCCATCTTAAATTCCATCATTTGCTGGGTCACATCATCAACTTTGTCAAGATCGTGTTATGAATTTCTTTGATTTCTGCGCTAGACTCCACATTGTTCAACATCCTAGCTTTTGGGGAATAGCATTGATATGAATGTTTGTATGGTTTCACATCCACATTTTACCCAAAAAATTTCTTTGTAGATAAAAAACTTGAAACCCAATTTCAATGCCCCAACAAGTTGCACCAACTCACAAGGCTCAATTTTCATGCACTATATTACTACAAATCACTATAGCCCTACGGATTATTGTAGTCGTACATATTACTATTGCAAAAACTAGAAGCCTAGTTGTAGCATACAAAATCATTAAAGCAACGTAAGGAGACATTGTAACAATGTACAAGAGCACTGTAGCAATGTACGGAAATACTATAGTAGCATACGGAATCACTGTAGCAATGTGCGGAAACACTGTAGCAGCACACATAATCACAATAACCGCAAACAAAATCAATCTAGTAGCATAGCATCCATTGTAGCAACATACAAAATCACTATCATATACACCACACACACTGAGAAGCATGCTAAACACCTAACTCCTCAGTGATCATGTTGTCATCGATGGTGATCGGAAAAGAATACTTTGGGACAACTATTGCTCGTCTCTAAAACCACTTCAAAAATAAAAAACACATAGATATAATCCCAAAAGATAAAAAAAAATATAATACATTAAATGATGAATGGATAATTAATACAATGGGTTCACCTTTTGTTTATACAAAGTCATAAGTGACATGACGTTTCATATAAAGAGTCACCTCTATATTAATTACATCGGCTTATTATTATCTTAAAACCAAGAAACTAGGTAGCATTGCATGTTGTGTATCCGAATGTCGAACATGCGTGACATCCTTCCTTGCATGGTGAACATTGATATGAATGATTGTATGGTTCCACATTTTACCAAAAAAAATATTTCCAGATAAAATATTGGCCTAGACTTCAATGCCCCAACAAGTTGTACAATCTCCGAAGCCTCAATTTCCGTGTGCAATAGCAATATAAATTACCATAGCAATAGGGATCATCGTAGCAATACATATCACTATTGCAAAGAACAAAAACACTATTGTAGCATATGAAAACACTAAACAAACATATAGAAACACTGTAGCAATGTGCATGAACACTGTAGCAATGACGGAAATACTGTAGTAGTGTACGGAGGCACTGTAGCGATGTACGGAGCCACTGTAGTGATGTACGGAATCACTGTAGCAGCATACGTAATCATAGTACCGTACAAATTCTTTGTGGCAACATACAAAACCACTATCATGGGATAGTATAGATCATGCAATGGGAAGCATGCTAAATGCATAACACCTCAACAATCGTGCTAATACAGATGGTGATGGCAATAGAATGCCATTAATAAATTAATGATTCGATGATTAATACAAAAAAACACAAATTATTATTAAAACAAACTGCAAGTGGCACTTAGCAATAGAGTACGTATGCACTAACCACACAATTATTTCTAGGTACTCTTCTAGCCTAGTACATCAAGCCTTAGTAACAAACATTTATGTTCGTTCCAAATTGATTGGCGTAGAATCACAAAACTATTCATGTGTACTAGGCATCAACCTCCATCTAGAAAATCTTATGGATTAAGATGCACGACGTGAGGGTTAAGATGCAAATGGTGTTTAAAAATACAATCTCAATAAAGGACAAATGTAACAAAACTAAAATTGCTCTACTTAAGGGGTTGACCCTTTTCCGATAGGCATAGAAAACTTTGCATGTTTGGGATTTAATTGAAACCTACTTTAATTTAGACCATGATTTTAAAACCATAAAGCTAGCCATATCTATAGAGAAACACAAACATGCATCAAGTAAAACCATGCTCTTACTCTAATGTATTATACTAAAAATATGCTCGTGACAAAATGGAGACTATAATAAAGTTGCAAGATGAAACAATTAATATCTCAATATTGAGTGTGTATAGTCAAGGGAATTTTCTTACCAAAATAAGGTAGAAGAATTTTGAAATCATTCTAATTTAATGTTGGCTTCCTCTTTCACTCTAGTATTTGTCGCTTTCCAAAATAGTTACCAGAAAAGATATATAACTTCTCCGACTTGTAGTATTAAATATTAAATTCACATTATCAATCAATATAAATGAAAGATGAAAGTGTGTAAGTGCATTCATAGTGTGTGTGTGTGTTGGACAATGTTCTTCAAAAGTAAAATAGAGACGAAGGCTCAACAAACCTTCATCATGAGGGGAACAAAGAGAAATATCAACAACACATTCAGCCACCATGTATTCAACATCCTTTTCAACGACGAATGGCTCTTTGACAAGAGCTTCTTCATGTGATTCCAAATCTGCATAAAAATCTAGCTTTGGTTGATCCAAACTGATAACCACTTCACCTTTGCATGGTGGTAAAAGATCGTGGACATCTTCCTTGAAACATGTGTGACCCAAAGGCTCAAGTGCAACACTCCAGACCTTTGACGAATCATAAATCGAAGGACCAAGAGACCTCCAATAATCATCACTTCTTCATCACACAAAACAATCCTACCGTCTTCTTCCAAAAGGCCAAAGACATCATACAAATCTTTGAAACAATGATAAAGACAACTCGCGATTTGTTCAATTAGGCTTTCTTGGTCTTCATGTGCTTCTTGATTTTCAACATGGATTTCCTCGACTTCATTTTATCGAACACCTTTGTCTTCATCTTCACAAGTATTATCCTCTCCAAGAATATGGCTCCAAGACGTAATCTTCCTTGGCTTCTTTAACAAACTCCGCAATAAAAGATTCTTCAACAAAGCCTTCTTCATGAGAGATTTCAGGTGTCAATATTCCTCATGGCATTCTTCAATAATATCCTTGTCTTCAAGCACTACACTAAAAGTAGCTTCATCAAAGAGCCACCCAATATTCCCTGCGAAAAAGGAATCCCATCTCTCACAGAAATCCTTGGTAAATTCATTCAGCATACAAATTCCTTTCTTAGGAAGCCCATTATACCATTTTTCTATATCATCGTTCTCCAAATCAAGAGACAAAATGAACAACTTCATCTTAACATCCCAATGGACGACATTTAACTCTGAATAACCGGTATGAACAATATAACATACCAATCTACTGAATCCCCATGTTCATGAAATTTTTGGATGTATTTTTCCCAACCATCCTTCTTCCAATCATCGTCATGGATCAGATTGGGATATCCTAAGATCCCCGAAAAAATACAATGGATCAAACCAATTGTTCATCCATGGTTTAGCATCAAATGCCATACAATATTTTTATTGATGTCAAAAATGTGTGGAGTCGCGAAGATAAGCTTTTCTTCTCGTAGATTCCTGCGTTGAGGATTTAGTGAAGAATTCGGGGATAACGCAGTACCCATTGCGAAAAGTCGACGTTTCGAACCTTAATCACGGTTCATCATCAGGACAATGAGTCAAGGTGAGGATAGCGTAACCAAAGCATAAATATACATTTAATGTTTGTTTGTTTGAGAGAACTTGAGAACCCGGGAGTGTCGGCCAAACCCTAACCCTAGTTTTAGTTTGTTAGTTTTGAAATTTATTTAGATTATAGATGATTTAAATTAATTAATTTCAGTTTATATAATTTATTCATTATAACCAAGTGTTTAATATAGTTTTTTTAAAAATATATAATTAGATAGTTAAGGTTAATAATCTAGTTTTAAAGTTTTATAGGTTTTTTATAAAAAAAATTAATTTAGAAAAATTCTATAAAAACAAAATTATTTAAAAGTAAATATTATTATTAGTAAATAGAATTAATGAATTGATAGTTAATTACTAAAATTAATTAATTTGTTAGTAATTAATTAATTAATTTGTTAGTAATTAATTAATTAATTTGTTAGTAATTAATTAATTAATTAATTTGTTAGTAATTAACTATCAATTCATTAATTCTATTTACTAATAATAATATTTACTTTTAAATAATTTTGTTTTTATAGAATTTTTCTAAATTAAAATTTTTTATAAAAAACCTATAAAACTTTAAAACTAGATTATTAACCTTAACTATCTAATTATATATTTTTAAAAAAACTATATTAAACACTTGGTTATAATGAATAAATTATATAAACTGAAATTAATTAATTTAAATCATCTATAATCTAAATAAATTTCAAAACTAACAAACTAAAACTAGGGTTAGGGTTTGGCCGACACTCCCGGGTTCTCAAGTTCTCTCAAACAAACAAACATTAAATGTATATTTATGCTTTGGTTACGCTATCCTCACCTTGACTCATTGTCTTGATGATGAACCGTGATTAAGGTTCGAAACGTCGACTTTTCGCAATGGGTACTGCGTTATCCCCGAATTCTTCAATAAGCTTTTCTTCACAACTGATAGAGGTGCTCACCTTTAGACCGAACAATGTCGTCAATGGTTGAGGGCTATGTCTTGGAGTGTACCTTTTTGACGTATTTCCTTCAGTGGAGTGGCCAAATAAGACCTACAAGGTTAGTCCTTCACAATAATCTCATCAAAGCAAAAAACAAAAACTTACCCCAACTTCATGAAATGTTTTTTCGCAAAATATGTTGTTCATGCCAAGGAGATGAAAACTTTGACCTGAGCAATTATACAACAATCTTCAAGCATCCCCGACAACGACGCCAAAAAATGTTGTGAAACAATGTTTTTTCGCTACCCTGGCAATGGAGCCAAAAATTATTGTAAACTTGATTTTTTGGCTTACTCAACCACGACGCCAAAAAATGTTACCTCAAAGATTATCACCCTTCCAATTAGGTCACGGGGGTCGATGTTAAGATTGGCAACTTTTCATGAGATGCATCCAGTGTCACCACTATGCACTCTCCTCTCTCTTTCGGCCTACTCCTTTGGCAACGAGAGGATTCCCGAATGTGGAGAACAATAGCTCAACAAGAAAAAACACTATCTCTAACAATACGTTGGAAGCAACATGGTAAGGAGGATGCATGCAAGGTCCGAGCTGACACGTGCTGTAAGTGCAGTTTTATGAGGGCACTTGGTATGGAGGGTAGCCTGGTGTTCTTTAGCATGTGAGCAATCTCCCAAGGTGCTAAAGGTACGAGCATGTTGCAAAACGTTGTGATTGCCAAAGAAGGAGGTACCAAGATCGAGCGGCTACTAACGAGGGTAATTATGGAAACTAGTGTGGCGAGTTCAAGATTTTTGGGTCTGGGTTTGAAGGTCTTCTTCTCCTTAATGGGAGTTTCCTTCTGCGTACCTTCTGTATCCCTCGACCTGTGTGGGGTTTCTTTTAATCATCGAAGGGGAGTCTCGTCCAGGCTTATGAATGTTGGTGTTGCTTTCGTGTTCCGTGTTGAGGACAGTCTTGGTGAGCTCTGTGTGATCGTTGTTGGTGGCATGGATCTGGTTGGAGCGTCAGGGAGTCTGGAAAAGAGAAAATGCCTCAAGAGTCGTTACACCATAGAATAGCCTTGAAAGATAGCAAAGAAAACCTCAAACATCTATTAAAATAATGTAATTGTAGAAGATATTCTATTTATATTATTGTATTCCTCCTACGGGAGTTGATGGTCATCTAATTAATAATGTAAAGGTCATTGAAAGAATCAATGTAAACCCTAGGAAATGTCTTGCCTCAGAAAAGCCCCTAAAAGATTATTATATTATGTAATTGACCAGTCAAGTAGACAAGTAAGCCCTATTGGGGAATTTGTCACCCCAACAGAAGAATATAAATAGAAGTGCTCTGTCTCACTTCTATTCATTCATTCACTCAAGGAATTTCGCATAGGTAAAGAAGAGAGGTGCACACAAGTGGCGGAGTAGTTGTTTTGTCTTGGGGTTATCTTGTACTTTGTGATTTCTATATTGAGGAGGGCTTTGCTGGGTTTTCTACCCCAAGAGGGTTTCCCATGATAAATTGTATCTCTTGTCTTTTATGATGTGCTTGTTTATCTTTCAGTAATTGTTTATATGCTATATGTTGCTCGAGTAAAAACTAACGTGGTATCTGAGCTGGCCTGAAAGAATACATTGTGCAGCCACGGAAAATTAGGGCTTTCTGTCAGAAGGAGAATTTTTTAGTTTTCTCTGCATAGGATTGATCCTCTCAGAAAAATCAAACTTTTGAGCCCAAGATCGAACTTTTTGGCTGGGCAGAAGGTCGGGTTTTATCAAACCCTAGTTCGAGATCCTGTCTAGAAGATCCGAAAGACCAGCTTGATCAACTCTGCAAGGCATATTTTTCTATCCTTTCACAAATTTGAAATTCAAAGTTTGAATTTTTAGGGTTTCTCTAACAAACCCTAGGTCAAGGAGGAGCAGATCTCAGAAGGGCAAATTTTTTGGTAAATCTCAAATATATTTCTATTTCCATTTGAAGTACTCATTATAACAAAATGACAAGCAATACCAAGCTTGATGAGACGCTTGAAGGTGTTGAGAACTTCAGATCCTAGAATTATAGAGTCATGCTCATCCTTGAGGAGCATAAGCTAGAAAACTATGTAAAGGAAGGGCTTACAGAACCAGAGGGAGATGAAGAGAAAGCAAGGCATAAGAAGAATCTTATCAAAGCAAAGAGGATCATTGCTGACTCCATCAAGGATCACTTCATCCCCCATGTGTCTTCCAAGAAGACACCAAAAGAAATGTTTGATGCCTTGACCAACCTGTTTGAAGGAAAGAACATCAACAGAAAGATGACCTTGAGAAATCAACTCAAGGGTGTGAAGTGCATGAAGTCTGAATCCATGCACTCATACTTCTCCAGGGTATCCCAGATCAAAGAACAATTTGAAGCCATTGGGGATATGATTGAAGATGCAGAAGTTGTGATGACTACTTTGAATGGTCTCCCCCGAGATTGGGAACCATTTCTTCGTGGCATTTGTGCCAGAAAGAAACTAATCAAGTTCAGAAACCTATGGGAAGAATGTGTCCAAGAAGAAGAAAGAATAGTCGTAAGAGAGGAGAAGTTAAATAACGATGAAGACCAAGCTTTAGCTACTCATGCTAAAGGTGGAAAGAAGAGGAAGGACAACCCCTGTCCTCGAGACGACTCTCCAAGAAGACCCCAAAAGAAGAGAAGGACCAGAAAATATTTCTCTACAATTGAGTGTTACTCATGCCACAAGACTAGACACATTGCAAGGAATTGTCCAAACAAACATGGACATCACAAGAAGCAGAAGAAGAGGTTTCATGCTCATGCAACGGAAGATAGTGATGATGATGACAAGACCAGAAATAATGAAGACTCCAGTGCAGAATATGTTCTTATCTCAACACTCACTAGTTCAGTATCTCATGGAAGTGATACTTGGCTAGTGGATAGTGGAGCTTCAAAGCACATGACAGGATACAAAGAATCCTTGTCTCATCTTATACAGAAGGAATCTCCACACAAGGTAAAACTCGGAGATGACTATCAATATCCCATCAAAGGAATGGGAGAAGCCTCCTACAAGTTGGACTCTGGGAAGTCCATGAACATGAAGGATGTACTTTAAGTACCTCACTTGAAGAAGAACCTTCCATCTATTTCAGCATTAGATAAGAAAGGTCTTCGAGTTGCATTTCTAGATGGTGAAGTTCTCATGTGGCCTAAAGGGAAGACTATTGATGATGCAGTACTCATTGGAGAAGAAGAAGGAGGAATTTACAAGCTAAAGGGTCATGCAGATGCGGCAATGATGGCTAGTACCATGAACCCCTGTGGGCTATGGCATAGGAGACTAGCTCATGTACACTATAAGGCCTTACCAATTGTAAGTAAGGTGGTGACTGGATTACCAAAGATCCAGGTGGATCATGAAGGAATATGCAAAGGGTATGCTCAAGGGAAGAGCACTAAGAACCCATTTCCAAGTAGCGACAGCAAGGCTAAAGGTATTCTGTATATTATTCATTCAGACATTTGTGGACCAATGTCCACCACCTCTCTAAGTGGGTATGAATATTATGCATCTTTTATTGATGATTATTCTCGCAAAACCTGGATTTACTTTCTGAAGAACAAGAATGAAGTCTTTGAAAAGTTTAAAGAGTTCAAGGCGCTCGTAGAGAATCTCTCTGAAAAGAAGATTAAGATCCTGAGGTCAGATAATGGAGGGGAATATACCTCAGGAGATTTCAAAGATTTATGTAATCAAGCAGGGATTAAGAGGGAGCTCATTGTCCCTTATAATCCACAACAGAATGGTGTAGCCGAAAGGAAGAATAGAAAGATCATAGAAGCAGTAAAAGCTATGATCCACGATCAAGACTTACCCATGCATCTATGGGCAGAAGCTGCCAGAACCGCAGTGTATGTACAGAACAGGATCTCTCATAGTGCTCTTGTCAACAAGACCCCTGAAGAGATGTTCACCGAGAAGAACCCTGAAGTCAGTCATCTAAAGATATTTGGATGTCTGATGTTCATCCACAACATTCCAAAGGAGAAGAGATCGAAACTAGAGCCTTCAGGAAAGAAGGGAATATTTGTGGGTTATAGTGAGCAATTTAAGGCTTACCGCATATACATCCCAGGATTTCGTCAGATCGAGATTAGTCGAGACGTCACATTTGATGAAGATTCAACTTTCAACAAGTCTAAGAAAACTCATGAGGATCAAGAGGAGCAAGAGACTCCCAGAGTTGCAGAATCCACCAAAGAACCAATTCAAAATGTTGAAGGTGATCCTATCCCAGAGGATCATGACATGGCAGAACCTCAGAGACCTGAGGAGATACCTCATGTAGAGATCTCTCGAAAGAGAAGACCAGCCTGGGCACGTGAATTTATTCAAGATGCAGAAAAGTATGGTGCTCCAGAAGGCTCCAATAGAGAGATCAAGAGATCAAGGCCATATTCCAGCTATGTAGCCTTGATGTGCAATCTTGTTGAAGAAGAACCAACTTGTTTTGAAGAAGCAGTAAAGAAGAAGGAATGGCTGCATGCCATGAATGAAGAATATCAGTCCATCATCAAGAATGATGTTTGGGATGTGGTACCAAGACCAAAGGACAAATCGGTGGTTTCATCAAAATGGATCTTCAAAACAAAACATTCAGTAGACGGAAGCATTGAAAAGTACAAGGCAAGATTTGTAGCCCACGAATTCTCGCAAAAGGAAGGAATTGATTATGAGGAGACTTTTGCCTCGGTAGCCAGATATACTTCGATTAGAACCATACTTGCCTTGCCAGCCAAGACGAAATGGAAGCTACATCGGATGGATGTAAAGACTACTTTCCTGAATGGAAACATAGAAGAAGAAGTATATATCGAGCAACCAAAAGGATTTGAAGTAGAGGATAATCAGTCACATGTATGCAGGTTGAAGAAAGCATTGTATGGGTTGAAGCAAGCTCCCAGAGCACGGTATGGAAGAATTGACAGCTTCCTGATGAGATTGGGCTTTACCAAGAGTAAAGCGGACTCTAATCTTTATTACAAGATTATGAATGATGAACCCATGATACTATTACTATATGTGGATGACTTATTTTTGATTGGAGAAGACAAGCCTATTGTTGAATGTAAGAAGAGGCTTGCAACAGAATTCGAGATGAAAGACCTTGGCAAGATGCACTATTTTCTAGGTCTTAAGGTATGGCACTTTCCAGACGAGATTTTCCTGAGTCAAGGAAAATACACAGTAGAGATCCTAAAGAGATTTGGGATGCTGGATTGCGAGGCCATGACCACTACGATGGTGACAAATCTGAAGCTTCTGAGTTATGCTTCTTCAGAGAAAGTGGATGTCACCATGTATAGATAGATTATTGGGTCATTGATGTATTTGACCAATACTCGTCCAGATATATGTTTTGTGGTTAACACATTGAGTCAATATATGGTGGAACCCAGGAATGTTCACCCGATTGCAGCAAAACATGTGATGAGATATCTGAAGGGTACATTGGATTATGGACTCAAATATGCCTCAGATAGTGAGTTCAGACTGTATGGCTACACAGACTCAGATTGGGCTGGAAGTGTTGACGACAGAAAGAGCACTTCAGGATGTTGCTTTAGTTTGGGATCAGGTGTGATCTCACGGCTCAGTAGAAAGCAACCCTGTGTTGCACTCAGTACAGCGGAAGCTGAATATGTTGCAGCTTGTTCAGCTTGTGGTGAAGCAGTGTGGCTTCGCAAGATGTTGACAGGATTTTCCGATGCAGAGATTGATGCTACGGAGATACTCTGTGACAACCAGAGTTGCATCAAGTTGACAGAAAATCTTGTGTTTCATGATAGATCGAAGCACATCGAGATTAAGTTCCACTATATCCGGGATATGGTGCAAAGGGGAGTTGTGAAGCTCGAGTATGTTCCTACAGAGGAACAAGTTCCTGATGTGTTGACTAAGCCTCTGGCTCATGTGAAATTTGAGTACTTTCGAGACAAGCTTGGTGTGGTCCAGAGGGACCTCTCTAGGAAGAGAGATTGATGATGCCTATCCAATACGATAGATGCCTGTCCAGGAGGGACAAAAGATCAGTACTTGTTGACTGATAGAGTTCCTATCCGAAAGGATAGATGCGTGTCCGTAGGGATGGATGCCTCTCCAAGGGTGAGGGAAGATCAGCTCTGGCTGACTGATGGTTCCAGCTCTCACCAGCTGATGCCTGTTCGGAGGGATGGATGCCTCTCCAAGGGTGAGGGAAGATCAGTACTAGCTAACTGATGGTTCCAATTCTCGCGAGCCGATGCCTGTCCGGAGGGATGGATGCCTCTCCAAGGGTGAGGGAAGATCAGTATTGGCTGACTGATGGTTCCAGCTCTCACGAGCTGATGCCTCTCCAAGGGTGAGGGAAGATCAATACTGGTTGACTGATGGTTCCAACTCTCACGAGCTGATGCCTCTCCAAGGGTGAGGGTAGATCAGTACTGCTAACTGATAGTATCAGTACTTAGTTACTGATTGTTGTTGCAGGTGTTCCCGCTGATGATGCTGCTGATGAGGATGTTCCAACAGATGGTGTTCCAGCTGATGATGAGGATGTTCCAACTGATGGTGTTGTTGATGAGGATGTTCCAACAGATGGTGTTCCAGATGACGAGGTTGTTGGCAGCAGAGGATGTTCCAACTGATGATGTTGCTGATGAGGATGTTCCAGCAAAAGAAGTTCCAGTTGACGAAGATGTTATTCCAGTAGATGATGTTCCAGCAAGAGGATGATTGCTAATGATGTTGTTGCTGATGATGATCATATTTCGGCAGATGATGATGTTGCTACTCCGCAGATGATGCCCCAAGACAGATGATGATCCAAAGCCTTCCTACGACATATAGAAGTTCACAAGTCAGTTGTGCAGATGTTACCCGCAGAATACCTTCCTAGTTAAGAGGGAGTGTTGAAATAATGCAACTGCGGAAGATATTCTATTTATATTATTGTATTCCTCCTACGGGAGTTGATGGTCATGTAATTAATAATTTAAAGGTCATTGAAAGAATCAATGTAAACCCTAGGACATGTGTCGGCTCAGAAAAGCCCCTAAAAGATTATTATATTATGTAATTGACCATTCAACTAGACAAGTCGGCCCTGTTGGGGAATTTGTCACCCCAACTGAAGAATATAAATAGAAGTGCTCTCTCTCACTTCTATTCATTCATTCACTCAAGCAAGTTCGCATAGGTGAAGAAGAGAGGTGCGCACAAGTGGAGGAGTAACTGTTTTGTCTTGGAGTTATCTTGTACATTGTGATTTCTATATTGAGGAATGCTTTGCTGGGTTTTCTACCCCAAGAGGGTTTCCTAGGATAAATTGTGTCTCTTATCTTTTATATTGTGCTTGTTTATCTTTCAATAATTGTTTATATGCTATATGTTGCTCAAGTAGAAACTAACAACATCAACTTTGATCTTTGCAACCCTAGAACTTCCCAAGAAAGGAGGTGTGCACCACTTCAATTTCTCATATACACAAGAAAAATTATTCCATCCCGTGATCTTGGTTACAAATCAAGAAGGGATGCCTTAATTATAAGAAAAAAGGCTAATTTTATCCCTCTAAGCTGACCTACCTAATTTGCGTTTAAAATTACTTTTAATGGATTTTTAGGACAATCTGAGGACTAATGATCATAAAAGATAAAATAATGTCAAAAAGTGATGAAATGCTTCAACATCATCAAAAGTTGAGCTTGGAAGAAGAACATCATTCCCCATCTAACCCCAACATGTGTCTTTTTCCCTCAACACCCTCCTTAGGTTGGTATGGCCTCTTGAAGCTTTTGTTTTAATGGTGGACGATTTGCTCTTTAAGACCACGATGACCAAGACGAAGGGGTGATACAGCAAGACCAGGCCCAAGGTGCATTAATGAGGTGTGCGAAGGCGGGTGTGACAACCCTTACATGCACAATCACCTCTACAAAGCATAAAATCATAAGTGTGGCTAGGAGCCTCTAAGCAATGTGTCCTAATGGATTCATTCCAAGGTGCACCAGATACCAATCCAATGCATAAATACTCAACATGATGTGTGATATTCTTGGTGGAATATAAAAAATAAAAAAAACATAAATAACTCTAATATTATAAAATAGAGTTGTCCCACATGCCTCATGTAATAAATTCTCTTATAACCATTCTTTATATAAGAAAGGTGGAAAGCTATTTATCACACGTGTTATGTGATGTAAATATTCCATACCTCTAGCTATATAATAGAGGTGAAGGAGACCCTTTTGGGTATGTCATGGAGACATCATATGTTTTGATATGTTGTGTATGTTATTCATCACACTTCACATGTTGTGTATGTCATTTGTACACACATGATTGTGACATAAGTGAAGATGCAGTGTGATGTGATGCATATGTGAGGATGCCATGTACTGTAAGACAAATATTTCTCGAGAATAAATAAGACCATACCTTCTTGTGGATGTTTCTCCATTTAAGGTTTCACCACGTATATCTACTATAATATTTATTTTCTCTTGTCCCTTGTTTCTTGCCTTCATTATCGTTGTTTGTACAGATAGATGGCTAAACTAGAAGATTCCTGCTATTGATTTGGATGTTAGCAAACATAGTCTACATTCATGCATACTCTAAATAGTCTAAACAATCAATGGGTAGTCATCAGAGCTAGTAGACAAACACTCCCTGAAATAAAGACCAAGAGGACTTGCTATGACCAGACTAAGGGTCTTGAGCTCCACTAGACCAACAGTTTTACATAAACAAGTTCCAACTTGGCCTTTTACAATGGCAAAAGAGCCCCCCCTTTTTGGAACATCTAGCAGGGTGCTCTACAGATAATTTGGAGCGTAACAATGTCCATGTGGCCAAGGCACATTCATATACATCATTGACGCTTATGTACTCATGGCTAGGCCATATTTTATGCATTTATTATTCTACTATGTCCAAGCTAGGATTGATGTACTACACCTTGATATGTAGGCTCATTATCCCTCTTGGGGGCAGTGTAGCCCTGCTTATGTGGGTCGATACACCTCTTGGGAAGATGCGTTACCTACTTGAGAGTTATAAATAAACCACTCAACTATCATTTCTAAATCAGCTCTTCATCAATGAATTGAAACAGTCTAATATAAAGTGTTTAAGCCTATGGGCATACATATCTACTATTGCCACAGTCTTGCTCTATCATCGGTTTTTCTCACTTATCCACTTGATCTTTCTCCTTCCAACGTATTATTGGACAACTCCAATGCATTATATGACTGTTATTTATGTCTTTTATGTGGGGTGACTTTAGGTTTCAAAATATGATATCTCAACATGGTATTAGAGAAGCTGTAAGCATTTCATACATGCTTAGTTGGTGTTAGGGACTCTTCCTGGTTGTTCATGTTATTGTGACGAAATTTTGGTGTCCAGAAGAGAACAAAAACAAAGGAGTATTCTGATTGTTTTTCATGGTTTTTTGTTGGGGATGGAAAAGACACTTTCTTGAAGTTGATGTTGCATATGGTTTGAGAGTCTAGCACTATGGTTTCTTCTTGGTTGTTCATGGAGGTCATTCTGCAATCAACTGATATATTTTAGCATTTTATTTCGAGATTGGTCCAAAGATATTGGCTAGTGGCATCACCCTAAGGACTACAAAACTAGGTTTTCATTTTTAAATAACACCCAACATTACAGTTTCTTCTTCACTATTCAGGTTGCTCATTTTGCAATCAAAACAATTATTTCAATTTTTTTTCTTAGATTCATCTAATGATTTTTTCTACAGGCATTGCCCTATGGGATGAAAAACTAGGTTTTTGGGTCATCTCATTTCTAGGGTTTATTAGATTTATCCTAGGGTTTTAACCCACTCTCAAGGGTTCATTATAGCAAGTGATCTAAAAGTTTGTTTGGATCATCTCTTCCAATGCTCACTTCTACTTTTGATCTAAAATTTTGCATCGTCGCCTATAGGTCCATGGGTTAAAATTTGCATTGTACTTTCCCATGTACACCTGTTTGCAGCCGATGGGTTTCTTCCCCAGTGGGAGCTATGTTAAATCCCAAATCTTATTTTTCATCAAGCTTTCATGTTTAACAGTCAAGGTCTTCTCCCATTTCGGTATTCCTTGAGCTTCATAAAACGCATATTGCTCGTACACTTCCTGAACATTGCCCATAACAGCAAAGTCGATCATCTTAGGTTTTTGTTTGCTCTTCCCTCTCAATGATCATTTATGGTATTCGAAGGTGCCCAATGATGTTGTGCCACCACATGAGCCTCTTCTTGGCGACCTCCTCATCCAAGTCAATATCATCACTGGAAGTTGGGTTGCTTGTATGTCTGTCAAACTGAATCCAGGAGACTCCTTGAAATGTTCAAAATCTTCGACCATTTGAAGTGGAATTATCTAAGGCTGAACACTTGAATCCCGAGCCATGACAAGTAGCTCCATGGTAATTTTCAACTCTAAAGAAGATAAGAAATGTAGATTCATTTCCACATTAATCATCCTGTAAACTCTATGAATGTCATTATACCCTGAAAACATCAATTTCTTTCTTTTAGGTTCTAACTTGGATCCCTTCTCATCTAGAATCTAATAATATGCAATAAAATATGCAATGCAACTAAACAAGTTAAAATTACTAGTGTTGGGTTGCCTCCAAGACCATGCTTGTTGAGGGGTCTTTTGTCACCACCATCATTGGATATATATTAAACAAATGCACTGCTATGAACACTGCCTCAGCTCAAAGTCTGTTGGGAACAAGCATGTTTTGCATCCTACATTTGGCCATCTCTATGATCGTGTGGTTTCATCTCTCAGCTATTCCATTTTGTTGAGTCAAACCTAAGAAAGGTTATAAGACAACCAAACTCTTTTTCTACTAATGCTTTAAAATTTTAAAATGCATTAAACACTCCAGATTTTAACATCAAAAAGCATACCCACATCTTCCTACTATAGTCATCAACAAGTAGAAGGAAATTCATGGCACCAATCAATAGACGATTGATGTCATGTTCACTGGTCCATGAACCCGTTGAAAGACTCTGGTCGCTCTCCAAGCTTGTCGTTCTTCAAAATGCACTCTGTGTTCCTTTCCTACTTGGTTAACTCCACATACACATCAAATCTTCTGTTGAATGTCCAAAAGTCCATCTATTAGATTATCTCGAGCCAACTGAGAAAGGTAAGTGAGGTTAAATGACAGATACCAACGATGCTAAGGTGTAGTATTGTCTAATGCACAATTGGTTGCCAATACATGCTCCTTGACCCATCCATTGTCGACTAGGGTGTACAATCCATGATCCTCCACACAACGAGGACTCATCCTTCAAGTCACCTTGTCAACTACATAACATTTTTTACTCTATTGCATGGGTACACAACCCAAAACATAAGGTGTGCACCCCCACTCCAAAAACATGTACATGTGTCACCGAAACAAGATGAAACCCAGATGATCGTGATGTTGATGAAGACCGAAAAATACCTTCCTCGTTGAGAGGTAGTGTTGGATTTTGTGCAACTTCGGATGATATTATTTATTGTATTTTATTGTACCTGATTGTACCTCCTAAGGGAGAAGAACTTGATGTATTTAATTATGTAAAACCCTTGAAAGAATCAATGTAAACCTTGCGATGAAAAGCAAGCAAAAGAAAAATTAAATTTAAATTATTTATTGCTCCTAAAGTGAAGTCGGCCCAGTTAGGGTAAATGGCCAGTATGGCACTTGTATAAATAAGAGGTAAAGTCACCTCATTATTCACTCACTCACTTTACACAAGTTCACATCACCCAGAGAGAGAAGTTCGCATTGCAGAAGGAGAAGACTATTTTGGGGTTTCTATCTTTAGAAAGTATTTCCATCTTTCCGCTTTCATTATTGTACTCTGTTCTCCCGTTTGGGTTTCCCAGGTTAAACTCTTGTGTTATTGTTTTGTGCTTTATATTTCTTAAGGAAGATCCCATTTATGCATTTGTATTATTATGCTATAATTGTATGAAAATCTAACATGGTATATGAGAGGTACTAGAAGAAGCCATTGCCGGAACATTGTCAGAACCTTGTCGTTACTAGGGTTTCATCTTTTGAAGTCTTCACTCAACTTTTTGGAAGAAAAAGAGCATTCGGAATTTCGCTCTAAGGAGGTTGCATCTTTTGGTGAAGACAGAATTCAATTCTGTGAATTTTCATTTTTTGACCTAATTTTGCAGCTGCAGCAGAAATTAGGGTTTATGTTTTTAACCTAATTTCTCCACAGTTTTGGCTCGACCCTACCTCATCTCAACTCGCCTTCCAAAATTCCAACTTTCATTTTTGACCTAGCTCCTACTAGGGTTTCTGGTCCAAATCTGCAGACAAGATGATTAGCATGAACGTTGAACATCGGTTGAAAGGGGCTTCCAACTTTATCTCCTGGAAGTCTAGGGTTCTTCTTCTACTAGAAGAAAATGATCTCTTACAATTTGTATATGAGAAGGTTCCAAAACCAGAAGATGGACTCAGTTAGAGACCATTTGGTTCCTCAAATCTCAACTAAGAAGACTGCTAAGAAGATGTTCAAAACCATAAAGAAGCTGTTTGAACACAGTGGTATCCATTACATTGAGGAACCAACTATCAAACATGAAGATATCCAAGTCAGAATCTATTGCCTCATATTTCATGAGGTTTACAGAACTAAGGGACAAGCTTACTACCAGTGGAGATCCCATTGATGATAAGGAGCTTGTCATCACCACTCTAAATGGTCTCCCACCATCTTGGGAGTGTGTCATCCAAAGTATAAGCGGTAGATCCAAGCTACCCAAATTTGAAAAGCCATGGGAAGATTGCACTTAGGAAGAGACAAGAATAGCAACAAGACAAAGACTTCATGGCACTCAACCCGAGGAGAATCAAGCATTTGTATCCCATGCCAACAAAGGCAAGGGAAGGGGAAGAAAGTTTTACAAACACAAGCACCAAGTTAGGAGATCTAGTCCTCCTCCAGATCAGAAGAAGGAGAAGAAGGATTTGTCTCAAATACAATGCTACAGGTGCAAAGCATATGGTCATTATGCCAGTAATTGTCGAAGTTCAATCAAAAGAAAGCATGAAGCCTCAACTGTTGGTCTTGAAGAAGATACTCCTCACAAGAATTCAAGGACTGATGATCGTTCAGAGTTCTTCTTCTAAGAGATATGAAGATCCAGACTGCAAGAACAAAGATCCATCATGGTTCCCACAACAAGGCAGTGGGAACCTACACACAAAAACAATAAGAGATAAGTATTTGGTTTTCTTGCTTACATAGATCTATCTTGTCTTATCTATCTTCATTATATGCAGATCTATCTAGAAGTGTGTTGAGCAGTTGATATAGTTTATCTTGTTGTATTTATTATGCATATGAGATACACAACACTTCATTAACACATAATGGAGCTAGTCTAGATGATATCTCTTTCCCGCATGCTTAGAGAAGTGCACACTCTTGACGACATGTTCTATTGGAGATAGCAGACATCTAGCTAGTTCCCAAATATATTTAGAAGACATGATTATGATTGTTGTGCTAAAGTATTAGCCAAGATGCCCATGTAAACTATTATCATTGCATAGAAATAGAAATTGGTTAAATTTGATTATGCAATGTCACTAATCATCAGACGAGATTTGACTTGTAGGGAAAAGACCATGTGATTTGGCCTACAAGAGAAGGATGATGAGACTTGTTCCAATGGACACATGAATCCCGTTGATGTTCAACAGGAAGCTTCCAGGAGTACGACTCTCAACCTAGAAGGATGACCTCGGAGGAAGAAAAACCAGAAGTGGGCCACCTTGAAATATTTGCTTGTCTAGTCTACATACATGTGCCCAAGAAGAAAAGGACGAAGTTCGAACCTTCGGGCAAGAAGGGAAACTTCATGGGATACAGTGAGTGTTCAAAGGCTTATAGAATCTACATCCCAGGATCCAGACAGATTGAAGTCAGTAGGGATGTGACCTTTGAAGAAGAGATGGCCATCAGGAAAGGCAAAGGATCGGACATGGAGATCGATGATGAAGAAATACTAGAACCAAAGAAGATGAGATCGTCTCCCCCTCCAGTTCAAGAGGGAGTTACTAGAAGAGGATATTGCATTAAGCCAGAGTCGGCACAATTAGGGTAAATGACCAGTTTGGCACTTGTATAAATAAGAGGTAAAGTCACCTCATTATTCACTCACTCACTTCACACTACACTGCAGAAGGAGAAGACTATTTTGGGGTTTCCATCTTTGGAAAGTATTTCCATCTTTTCTCTTTCATTGTTGTGCTTTGTTCTTGGAATTATTATCTCTATACAAAGGTTGTTGGGTTTTCTCCCATTTGGGTTTCCCGAGTTAAAACTCTTATGTTATTGTTTTGTACTTTGTCTTTCTCCTAGAAGATCCGATTTATGCATTTGTATATTATGCTATAATTGTATGAAAATCTAACACAAATGAGACGAACAAAGTTCGTTTCTAAAGAAACTTCCAATGTAGATAGGGCAAATACTCCATAAATGGTAAATTAAATAATAAATAGTATAATGAATTAGAGATATGATATGATATGAAACCTTTTTGCGTTGAATCATCACTGGAAATCGTGATTTTTCGTAATTTCAAAAAGTAGTATTGTATTTCCTTCTCGATAGCACACACGGACTAGTGGCTGGATGTAGCAGGCTTTACAAATGTTAAGAATTTCACCCTTCAAGGGATGCTAGGTTATTGACTGCACTATAACTCCTTTTATTTATAGCTGCGATTTACAGGCAACCTTGTCTGTGAACTTCCTTCAATTTGGTGATAGATGACTCCAATTCTTTGAATATATATTTACCACTTATCTTTATAAGTTTGTTGGACTTGTTATTCTTCAATTTGCAGTAACTTTGGATTTTTTAAATAACGAAACGCTAGTTGTGGTCACAACCCTGAAAACAGAGAAACTCTGAATTTTTTTTCCTTTGGTGGTGTTTTATGGTCAAGGACCCTAGTAAAATCAGAGAAGTTCTGAGTTGTGGATGAGTTTGGCCAAAAGCCAAGTTTCAAAGAAATTGGCCGAAAGCCAAGTTTCAAAGAAATTTTGAAAGATTGGTGTGGCCAAAGGCCAGTGTCAGTATTCGCTTTGATACCACAAGCACTGTATCGCCATCCAAATCACAAGAGTCGTTATGGTCGAATACAAGGACAAGAGGAAACTAAACAATATTACTCCTACAGAGAACAAAGACAGCATCGACAACTCCGAACAATTGATCAACAAATAGTCCCAATAAAGCTGGATCTCGGATGGACCACTTCACAAATGATGTGCCATTTTTTCTTGGGAATTCATAACGCCTATCGTGTCGCTTCGTCAAGTGTCGCAGTTACTAACACGCAAAATAAAATCGAGAGATGACATTACAAACAAAAAAGAAATCAGACCTAAGACTTGTCTTCAATAAGCTGTGAGGACAAAGCTTCCCTTAAGGGGAAGACAATGTTATGAATAAAAAAATCAATAAGATAACATCAAATATATATTAATAACATAAAAGAATAACTATAATAATAATTAACTAATTAATAATGCCTTTACGAAAAGGCATGACTATTAAGGAAAGGGTATTCCGTCAAATATAAATAACGGGGCCTCAAATTGTAATTGTTCATCTATCAAATATATTATTCATTTCTTCTCAATTATGGAAGTTAGATTCACTTCTTCACTACCCAACCGGACATGGTTGCTGCACAAACTACGAGGTTCCACATAAAAAAATTGCATTGCTTCCAAATAGAAAAATCAAAACGTTAAACCCTTTCAACTCTTTAATGTGCTACGCTAACAATCCCTCGATCTGTTTTGGACGACAAAAATCCCTAGCTCTTGACGCTCTCACAGCCTTTGAGGCTCTAGGTAACCTCTAATACCATATCACGAAAATCAAGCACATAAAGAAACCCAAAATACCTTGAACGAGTTATCATAATCTATTGCATAGATGAAGCAGTGAAAGCTTTCATATAAAGGCTTACAATTAGGTCAAGTCAATCTATGTTATGAATGTGGGATAGACCGAGAAACACAATAAAGTGAAACAAAGCACAAAATAACATAAAGTCAAAAGTGACTACATTAATGCCTAAGTCTAATATCTAATATACCACTATAAGCTAAGTTTTACTTTAACAATTCTTTAGAGTGATATTTCTATGATGTAGTCCTTTCAACTGATTTATGGTCACTTGTTGGACATTAATAAAATTATCTTACCTTACCTTATCTCGTGCTTTTGGCTAAGGCTTACACTGCCCTAAATACAAAAATAATACATTGTATATCTCTTGGAAGCATTGATACCATTTCCTTCTTTGGTCTATACAAGGGATTCCTTTAACACATTGAAAAGCCTTCTTTGTTGAACCTAATGACTGCATAATGTTTCCTTGCCCTATTCAATGGGGCTACTATATTTGAGCAAATCTAATACATAGGAACTCTATAAGCAATCGTTGTCATAAAGAAAGTGATGGCTTCAAGTCTTCCTTTACATGTCTTCAACTGATTTAAGATCTTGCAAGAGTAACAATTTGCGATAAGGATCGTCTAGATGATATTGTTGACACAATGTACAATACAAATTTATTCATGCACTCTACATATGGGATTGATATATCTGCACATATTCTAGTATATTGTGTATATTACCCTTCCAATACAAATGTTGATGTAGTTTCTATTGACAGCCCACTTGGATAATTTTCTCCTTATTCACAATTCTTCTTACGATGTGTTATTCCCCACTTTGTCATGGCACATGTGACTGTTTTAACACAGTAAATAGGGGCTTACAGGTTGATGGAGGTGATTTATGCCTTGGGTTCTTGATGCTAGAGTTTTGCTTCATGTTGTGATGATGCTCCAACGTATGATTGGTTCGTGGATCTTCATGTTGTATTAGCTATGGGGATGTGGTTTTTGTATGATGTCTTCATGTTGATGTGTTCTCATATAGATCATTATTAATGATGTTATATAATGACTTATGTGATGTGATGGCACTTGGAGGCTCCTCTATGAGAGCATCCTATCCCAAGGGGCATGGTTTACACCCGAGGATCTACTATTGGTGATTTTGCATGGAGCACCCTCATTCTAGCACATGTATGATGATGTAGCACATATTTCATATGTACTGCTCTAGCTTTTGTGGTGCCTTTTACACTGATGGGTGGCATGTATGGGTATTTCATGGAGTGTCGTTGTTCCTACAGACATGGTTGACATCCTCACATAGTTGTCTCAATTTTTATTGGAGTGCCCTGGGCTCTTAGCATGTGGATGGCATCTTGGCACTATTCTCTATTATTATTGGTGGAACGCTCCATTTGTTCATTTATCTTGGCATGTCTGGAAGCATGGTATTGGATAGTAGAAGTGGTTGTCCCCTTCCTCATGGAGAGGTCAGCTATTGTGGACATCATTGGAGGGCATTCATTGCACATGTGTTGAGGTCCTTGTTGAGGTTTCTCCAGGTTACGACATTGACCAAACATTCTGCAGACATTCTCCAAGAAAGATTATGTGATTTGACCAATGGCTAATGGAGAATCACCCTAGCGTAGCCTTGATTAGTCATGTGTGTTGGCTAAGATTGAATAAGGCTCGAGGTGCTTAGCCTTGATTAGTCATGTGTGTGGAATAAGAGTGAATAAGGCTAGAGGGAGTGCTCTGTGATATAGTGATCTATTCTATATTAAAATGAGTTGACTTCTTTATTTGATAAGGGATTGCATCCCCTTTTTGAATATGCAAAGTCTAATCTAATCTTGAAGTTGACATAGGCTCTAAGAAGTTTCTAAGACTTTTAGTGTGGGTCAAATCAACATTCAAGCTCTATGGGTGAATAGACGAGCATGTGAGGAGATGATCATCAATAATGACAACTTTTCTATGAAGAATAAATAACCAAGAAGACAAGACATACCATGGAAGAAGTTCCAGAGAAGATTGAAGACAAGAAGACATGTTGACCTCATCAAAAACACAAGTCGGCACTGTTACATGGTACTAGTACCAACGCACCTTCAGCTATGCCCCAGGGAGAGAGGGTCAATTTTTCTGACTAAGAGGGGTATTTTCCAACTTTTTATCAGTGGAGGTTATGGCCAGACCCTTTTGGTTCCTCCCTTGGGAGTACTATGGCTTAATCACATTGCTGACTGCCTCATGAAAGGGATTGAAGCCCTGAGGTTTGTGTTCGGGGCTCATAGGGGTGGGTCATTGGGTCACATAACCCCCACTTTGTTTTATCATTCCGATGGCATTTCTCTCAATAGTGAGGCTTATGTCTCTCTTCTAGATCATCGTCAACACCCTCCTGGTCCCTCTGCACTGCAGTGCCCTCTTTCCTTGTGATCCTAGTGATGATGATGTCATCCTTATGCCAAGCCTATATTGCTTCATATGAGGGGGGGCGTTGCAGTATTTTCACTACTGTTTGGGTTACATGGGGCATGATGCTCCCCCCCTGCCCACTCCAACCTTCAGTTTCGAGTGATTTGCTCATTTTTAGCTATTTTAGTCATTTTTTGGTAAACTCTGGGAAAATGCCCCAAGTTACCCATAGATTTGATTATTTTATATTATTTTATGTTATAATTTTAGGTTGACATGTTTTAATTTGAAATTGACATTTTAAAGCATGTAGGCTTGGATATTTTGTAAAAAATGAGTGTGTGATCATATAAATACAATCTCATCACTTCATTTTTACATACAACTTATGGGATAAAATTCATTATGTTCGTTTTTTACCCTAGAATGGTCTTTTTGGAGTGATGCGCACCTCTTGGAAGAAGACCATTTTGTCTCTTGGATGAAAGTTGGATGCACTCTTTGTCTTGCAAATGCTATATGGATGCTAGAATAATTGGAATAACTCATGCACACGTAAGTCTTTTCTCTTTTAAAGGTTTGCTTGTTGAATGTTAGGAAGATTTTGTATCATGAAGGATTGAATGGCAACGTTAGGGTTGCATTGTCTTTGAATTGGGTCATTTATCTCCTTTTTTATCCCTTAGAATAGTATAAACGCTCCCAAGACGAGGTTCCTACATACCTTAGCCTTGGAGCTCCAACTTTGCCCTTGTTTAGGCTCTTGAAAACCACCCCTAGGTTGTTTCAAGAAGCCCTAGTCTAGTGACAAAGAGATTTTCCCTCCAGGCTAGGGTTTTGGGGTAACATCCATTAAAACCCCAAGTTGCTCAATCTTTTACCTAATTTCACTTGCAATTTCATGTGTAAACTTGTATTTTCATGGTAGAATTAGGGTTAGAATTAGGTCTACAATTTTATGACAAAAACCCTCAATCGAAAAAATTATTTTTTCAGTTTTTTGCGTCCCTAAAATTTCGGCCCTCCCTATAATTTCAGCGTGTCATTTTAAGAACTAAAAACCCTAGGGAGAAATTTTAGGAAGCCCTAAAAACATAAAAATATTAAAAATTCCTAAAAAAACCCTAAATTGTGAATTTGTAAATATTGTTTAGCTTAGTTTTTGTATTTCTGTAACTAGGTTTGTTTTTAACGATTTTTGTCCATAGTTTGTATAACTAAAACTCTGAAACCCTAAAACCTAGCTGCTAACCCTAACTGCAGACCTCTTTAGCCCTAGCAGTCCTCTTTCCCTTTCCTTCCTACCTTCGCTCTCTCCTTTCCTAGCCTTTCCCTCTTCTCTATTCCCTTCCTAGACCTTCGTCCTTCCCTTCTTCCCTATCTTCTCCAACTTCTACTTCCACCTTCCTTCCTTCTCTCCTTCATCCCATCTCTCCCTCCCCTTTCCCATTATCCCACCTTTCCACCTTTTTTCAAACCCTCTACCTTCCAACAAGAGGCTCGATCTCCACTTGGAGAGTTTGGCCCCTTCTCCTAGGCTGCTCTATGCTTTGGCTTTGCCATTAGGACCCCTTTCTAAGCCCTCGAAACTTCCCTTTTCAGACCTTTTCCTCTCTGCTATAAGTCTGAACAATTATGCAACTGTCTTCATAAAGCTGCCTTCTCCACACTTATTTCAGCACTGTGGATACAAACAGAGACAAGTGTTAGTTATTGGTCATTTAAAAGCTCGTATACCATATAGAGGAGGTCTGAAATCAACCTAAAAGAAAGTCTGAAACCTGCTGTAAAGTAAGTCTGAAAATTATTATTACAGTCTGATATATCATCATTTTTATGTGATTGAAGCTTAAATTATTCATTGCTAGGATCTCTTTGACATTTGTTAGTTAGAAAATTCACATTGCATATACTTTTTGCACTCACTATTATTGCCAATCTATTCCTAAAGGATATCTTACTGCTGCTAAGTATACTCAGACTGCATAAATCTGACTTATTCACGAGTTTGGTGCATTTAATTACACTGTCACTAATACCTCTTTTATACAGACCTGAAACTAGTGTTTTGGGCTAATTAAAGTGGTGAAATTATTGGATCTGGTATTGTAATCATTTGGTAATTGTCCACAATTATTAGCATTAATCATATCTTTATATCATCGACACTGCATTTACTTACTAGCCTATGCAAATGTATTGGAGGATTGGACATTGACGCAAGATCTCAATCAATTGCTATTGACGATTATACTGTTAAGTAGTCGGTATCATATGGCGATGTTAATCATTGTTATGTTAATTGCTCATTGAAATTGATTCTCACACATTGATATGATATATTAAGTGCATAGTATGCCTTCTTCATTCGCATAAACATTACTACTCAAGCAACTGGTCACTGACATATTATTTAGAAGACATAGCATCTAAGTGTTTTGTAGATTGCCGAAGGGCTTCCCCCTAGGAGGTTCCGACTCTCCGAAGAAGTTGCAGAAATGGCTAAGGTGGCAGTGGTCACTTGCTCCATATTTTGTTCATCGGATACTAGCCCTGCTAGTTCATCCAGTAACAAGCCCCAAGAAGAAAAATTGATGTGAACTGAAGGATATAAATAAAATGTTAATCACCTCATTTGTTCATCCAATTCGTCCAAGTCATCTTTTCCTCTCTTGTGCACAATTTTAGCTGGGTATAGCAAAGTTTCTAAGGAGCGTCTTTGTCAAGGTTCTTTTCATCTCTTGGGATTCACCATCTTTCTAGGGTTTCTAGCGAAGAAGGGCCAACCTCTCATCTTGCTAGGGTTTCTCTTCATGACTAGTATTGTACTTGAATTGGATTGATTTCTTATAAGAAAAGTGGGCTGAGTTTTCTCCCTATTCAGTTTCCCAGGATAAAATTATTGTCTCTTGTGCATGGTTATCTTTCTATGATCCTTTATCTCAGCTGCAATTTAAGTTGAAATTTCTCAGTGTGCAATTATTCAACGAAAACTGTGGGGATGAAATGAATGCTTGAATTCATTGTGAAATAATTGTCAAGATCTAGAAATAAATAAAAATTCAACAAGCTTGACTATTGATGGGGTCAACCCCATCTTCATGGTGATTATTAACTCTTGTGGGCCCTTTCCTGTTGGACTTGATGTTTCACACCTTGATAGATAAACTAATAGCACTATGGATCTAGCATTGCATGTGGCCTAATGAGATTCGGTTTTGGTTGATATGTGGACATCATTTAGTGCATGACATTCCTAGATAAAATGAAAAGCACCCTCTTGGAGATTGATTACAATCATTACCTTGCATATATTAAGGAGCATCCACTCCTTGGAGGTTGCTTAAATACTCATCTATGCCTTAACTATTGGCTCATTTACCTTTTGGAATATCTATTACACATTTTGAAGAGGTATCTGTTGATGTATATGTAACTTCATAATGTATTTCATTTATGTATATTGTATCCCTACAGAGAGGTTATTATTCCTCTGTACGAAAGTGTCATCATTTGTATTTACAAATGTCACAAGTGTCATAACTTAAACTTGATGGGTTATTAGACCACCTTGATGGATTAAAGGGTTATTTGACCACCCTAGTGGAGTCGACCTAGTTAGTATTATGTTAAGTGGTTAAGTTGGGGCCGACCTAGTTAGATTTAAAAGGCAAGTCAAGTTTTGTATAAATAGAGTGAGGGTGTCACTCTATTTGATCATTCATTTACTCATCTATCTCTCTCATTGAGTGACGCGCACTAGTGGAGGAGGAGAAGCTGCTAAGGAGACTATCTCTTGTACTTCGGTTTTGTATCATTGCTCTATCTATCTCTGAGGAAGTTATTGGGGTTTTTCACCTTCTTGGTTTTCCCCAAGGAAACTCTATGTGTCTATTGTCTCTTGTGATTGCTTCATGTGATTGATATGCTATACATGTTATTCTCTGAGATAAGATCCTAGATCATATTGAATTGATGCTTAAAATCTAACATGGTATCAGAGTTAACCTGAGAAGAAGACACTATGCAGTTGCGGAAGCTAAGGCTTCTTGTTTTTTGGGTTTCTCTCCACAGATCTTGAAAGGCAGGAGGCTAGATTGACTCTCCTCAGCAAGGCACATCTTTCTGTCCAATCAGAATTCAATTCTAAGTACTTTCAGTTTTTGACCTAAAAATTAGGGTTTCTGCAAGAATTGGAATTTCTGAAATCCGAGACCACGACTGGAAGCTCCTAAGAAAAATCGAAGTTAGAGCTTTGGATCGAACTTTTTGGTTGGGTGAAACTTTGGGAAAATCAAACCCTAGTTTGGGGTCCTGTCCAGTGAATCCAGAAATTAGGGTTTCTGCAAAAGTTGGAATTTCTGAAATCTGAGACCACAGTTGGAAGCTCCTTGGAAAAATCGAAGTTTAGAGCTTTGGATCGAACTTTTTGGTTGGGTAAAGCTCCAAGAAAATCAAGCCCTAATTCAGGGTCCTCCCCAATAAATCTGGAAATCTAAAAGGCAATTTCGAGGGGTGAAACTTTGCAGTTTTCAAATTCTGAGTATACCAGCTTGATCAGCTCATCAAGGCGCATCTTTCTATCCTTTCAGAAGTTTGAAATTCAAAGTTTGAATTTTTAGGGTTTCTCTAACAAGCCCTAATCCAGCACCAGATCCAGTTTTCAACAAATCAAGTGGTAAGACCTAAATCTTTTCTATTTCCATTTGAAATACTCTTTAAGATGTGTCACCACACCAAGCTTGAGGATAAGCTTGAAGGGGCTGATAACTTCAGAGCATGGAAGTATAGGATTGGGTTAATACTGGAAGAGAATGAGTTGGTCACTTAAGTGAAGAGATCCCTGTCCCAAAGGAAGAAGAGGCTAAGGCCTTACACAAGAGGAACTTGGTCAAGGCTAAGAGGATCATTGCTGATTCTATCAAAGACCATCTCATACCACATGTGTCATCTCTGAAGACACCCAAGGAGATGTTTGATTCCTTGACCAAGCTATTTGAAGGAAAGAACATAAATCGAAAGATGACCTTGAGAAAACAATTGAAAAATATCAAGATCCAGAATGCGGAGACCATCCAATCTTATTTCTCAAGGGTCTCCCAGATGAAAGAACAACTTGAAGCTGTGGGAGAAGATATAGAGAATCGAGAAGTGGTAATGACCAGAAGTGGTAATGACCACTCTTAATGGCCTTCCTAGGTCATGCGATTACTTCATCCAAGGAATTTGTGCTAGGAGGAAACTTATCACATTCAGTAGGCTGTGGGAAGAATGCTCACAAGAAGAAGCTCGAATTGTAGCTCGAGAAGAGAAGATGGGGAATGAAGACCATGCTCTCACAGCACACTCCAAGAGGCATGGTGACAAGAAGACTCACCACCATGATAAGAAAGAAAGACATCACCATCAGAAGGGCGATTTCAAACCTCAAAGGAACATGTCCTATGTCCATTGCTATACTTGTGATGAAAGGGGACACATTTCCAGAAACTGTCCTAGGAACAAAAAGAAGAACAACAAGAAAAGACATTATGCTCATACTACTGAGGATGATGAACCTCCTAGGAAGAAGACTAGAGAAGAAAGTGAAGACTCTTCAAGTGATGAAGAGTATGTTTTAATTTCTGCTCTCACTGGTACCATTACTCATGGGAGCAATGATTGGCTTATAGACAATGGGGCTTCCAAACATATGACAGGATTCAAGGAATCCTTTATGAATCTATCTGAACATGAATCACCCCACAAGGTGAAACTTGGGGATAACTACCAGTATCCCATAAAAGGAAGTGGTGAAGGCTCCTATAAGCTAGACTCTGGAAAGTCTATGAAGCCTCCTATTTGTGACAGGTGAAGATAGATTGATTGTCGACACAAAGAGGAAGCTTGCTGTCGAGTTCGAGATGAAGGACTTGGGTATGATGCACTACTTTCTAGGCATGGAGGTGTGGCAGAGTGCAAATGGGATCTTCCTTGGACAAGGGAAGTATGCAGTAGAGATCCTGAAGAGGTTCGAGATGATGAACTGCAAAGCCATGGCATCGAACCTGAAGCTTCTGTGTGATGCTTCGTCTGAGCCGGTTGATGTCACAGTGTATCGTCAGATGATTGGGTCCTTGATGTACCTGATGAACACGAGACCAGATATTTTCCTTGTTGTGAACACATTGAGCCAGTTCTTGACAGATCCGAGAAGTGTTCACATGGTTGCTGTAAAGCATATTCTGAGGTACCTCAAGGGTACGGTTGATTATGGGCTCAAGTATGATTATACTTTGCACTGAGTACAGCCGAAGTAGAGTATGTCGCATCTGGTTCAGCTCGTTGTGATGCAATATGGTTTAGGAAGCTACTGTCTGATTTGTTTGATCTCCAGCTGAGTGCTGCTTTTATATATTGCGACATCGTTTAGTGCATGACATTCCTAGATAAAATTAAAAGCACACTCTTGGAGATTGATTACAATCATTACCTTGCATATATTAAGGAGCATCCACTCCTTGGAGGTTGCTTAAATACTCATCTATGCCTTAACTATTGGCTCATTTACCTTTTGGAATATCTATTACACATTTTAAAGAGGTATCTGTTGATGTATATGTAACTTCGGAATGTATTTCATATATGTATATTGTATCCCTACAGAGAGGTTATTATTCCTCTGTACGGAAGTGTCGTCATTTGTATTTACAAATGTCACAAGTGTCGTAACTTATACTTGATGGGTTATTAGACCACCTTGATGGGGTCGGCCTTGTATGAGTCTTGTGGATTAAAGGGTTATTAGACCACCCTAGTGGGGTCGACCTAGATAGTATTATGTTAAGTGGTTAAGTTGGGCCGACCTAGTTAGATTTAAAAGGCAAGTCAAGTTGTGTATAAATAGAGTGAGGGTGTCACTCTATTTGATCATTCACTTACTCATCTATCTATCTCATTGAGTGATGCGCACTAGTGGAGGAGGAGAAGCTGCTAAGGAGACTATCTCTTGTACTTGGGTTTTGTATCATTGCTCTATCTATCTCTGAGGAAGTTATTGGGGTTTTTCAACTTCTTCGTTTTCTCCAAGGAAACTCTATGTGTCTATTGTCTCTTGTGATTGCTTCATGTGATTGATATGTTGTACATGTTATTCTCTCAGATAAGATCCTAGATCATATTGACCTTTGTCTAACTTGTGCACTTGACCTTTCTCCTTCTAGTAGAGTAATAAACAACTCCAACGCACTATATTAGTGTTTTTTATCTCTTTTATTAGCAAGTTTTAGATTAGTTGTGGCATTTTGTTCGATCCCCTCATTGTTTTGTGATCTCAACAACTATGGAACTCTAGTTTCCAAATATGATTTCCCAACATAGTATCAGAGTCTGTGAAACTTTCCAACCTATTACAACACTGTTGGGCTTTCTTCTTAGTTATTCATGTTGTTGTGATCATATTTCAGGATCGAAATAGAACCAAATCAAAGGAATATTGGATATTTTTTCAAAATGTCTTGTTGTTTGTAAATGATGTTTTCATAAGCCCATTGTACTTAATTTAATTGAGCACTTAAAATTACGAATCCTTCTTGGTTGTTCATGCAAGTTATTTTGGAACCAACTGATTCAATTTAGCATTTTATTTCAAGATTGACCCAAACATCTCTATTGTACTGTGTAACCAGCACAATGATTCCTTTTTCACTATTAAAGCTAGTCATTTTCCAATCAACAAATTTATTTCAGTGTTATATTTTGAGATTGATCCACGGGTTTGGCTAGTGGAATTGCTCGAAGGGCGAGATACAAACTAGTTTTCTGGGTTATCTATTTTCTAGGGTTTCATAGATTTTAACCCACCTTTGAGGCCCCACTAAAGCGGTGAACCAAAAGTCTATTTAGATAAATCTTTCAAGGCTCACTTCATGATTTGATCCTAATTTTCTCGACAACACCTACAAGGTTGCGGGCTCGTGTCTCTTCATTTATGGTTTTACCCTTATACATGGGTTGTACTTCTCTTCTACGATTCCTTCGATTTCTAGGGTTGTACCTCTCTACTAATCCTAGGTTATTCCCTTTCATCAATATTTAGCACTAAACTTTGCCCCATTACTTGCAATATTTTTTATCTATTGTTGTGTTTTTGGTTAAGGGTTGTGCTTCACTAAATGAAAAAAGAACTTCACTAAATGAAAAAAGAATACCCTACGAATTTCTTGGAAGCGTTGGCATTATTTCCTTCTTTGGTCGATAAGGTTGATTCTTTGAAGACTTCATAAAGTCGGCATCTTTGCTAAACCTTATGAACTCAGAATGGCTCTTTGCCTTGTTCAACAACGCTACTTATATTTCAATAGATATCATACAAAACAACTCTATATCCAATGGTGGTCAAATAGAAAATTATGTATTTAAATCTTTCTTCACTAGTAATCAGGGGATTTAAGATATTGCAAGACTAACTATTTGCAAAAACATTCTTCTAGATAGTAGTGCTAGCTCAATTTACAATGCGCAACTAGATGTGCACTCTACATATGGGTTTGATATATTGTGCCAAACCCACCACATTTGGGGATGTTTATGTTGTAGGAATTGGTGGTTCTATATTGGATAGTTTAGCATATTGAGTTTTTACATCTCAATGATTGGTTCATCATTATGTTGATGCTCAAAATGACTCGGGCAAAAACAATAAAGGACACCCTTGGAGGGTTGGTCTAAGGGGAAGATGGGGATGGTAACACAGGTATTGTTTAGAGCCCTCAATTTTTATTCACCTGCAAACATTAGTGGAAAACATATACACAATAATAGATCAACTTAAAATATGAGATAAATGAAAGTAAACTAACTTAGAAAACAACTAAAAATAGCTAATGAATGGAACATTAAACAATAGTCATGAAAGATAACATCTGCATTAAACCATGTTAAAAAAATATTAAACCACCGACTAATGATATAAATAAGGTAAAAATAAAATTGAAGCGTTAGGCCCTTTTTAGGCAAAAGCAATCTTATGTAAATAATCTGAATTAAAGTAAGTTGTATGTTAGATTTGTTGGACTAAATAATAGAGGTTGAATATTATGTTAAGCACAAAAAAACAGTTATGTGGTATTGCAGATTGTAAAAACATATGTTAGGTGTTGTGCATATTACGATTGTATAAATTTAGTTGTGAGGTATTAATAGTTTAGTTGTGAACATTAATGTGAAGAAAAATCTGTGAGTTGAATGATCTTTGTCATATTAAAAAGCATGGAAAACTGCTATCAAAAAAATGTATAGGTTAAATAAAAGAATATGTATAGACCATATTTAAAGATTGTGAAGAGGTTGTATAAACAAAAAACAAAAAGTCCTGAATGTTTAAAAAAGTGAGGCAAGACACTAGCATGCCCAAAAAAGATATTTTATTAATCACAGTTTGACAATCGTCAGTACAAACAACCGCGGCCAAATTTAGGCCACTGAGGACAGAAGGTTTTCGAGACCCTATGATGCTCTCAACGTTCCAAGCTCAATCGGGTGAAACCCAGACAACATGAGTACTTCACGCTCAGAATGTCCTGAGGTAACCTGCACACATGAAGACATTACTCTTAAACGATACAAGAAAATTCAAATAACATGCAGATAAACACAACGTACCTCCAACGGAAACACACTATGCTTTCACCGTAATGGATGGAACATCGTCGCACTGTTAGGCTCTAGGACAACGAGTAAGAATCGGAAAAACAGAAAACCTATGGAAACACTACAATACATGCTCCTTACCATCAATCTCTACGTTTTGTCATCGCCTTCGCCTTGTATTTAAACACATCCAAGTGGGTATCCGAAGAGCTTCGTTTTTTGTGAGAAACTTAAGCGTCTCAAAACGCTTGCCACTTAGTAATTGTACGAACATCAAAGCAATCGGCCTAATATGGTAGGACATGATTGAAAATAATATCGCTGGAAGACTTAGAGAAAACTAAGATTACGATTTCAAGTGCACTAGACATTGGCATTCTCTTAAAACCTTTGAATCTAGAGCAGAAGCATAGAGTGGCTTGAAAACTGAGCATGGAGATGGCATTCCAAATTAGTAGTTACATGATTTGCACATGAAATAAGCCAAGACCTTAGCATTGTGGAGCTTTGCTTTGATTGATTTATGGATCCCTCTCGTCCATACAAATTCGTCAAGCGACATTTTAGATGCACAGTCGTGTTTCTCTCCTGACGACGATCTCCTTCGACTTCGTAGACCATTCATCCGCATAATGAAATCTACAGGGAGGCATGGGATCATAGCAAATCATTTTTCACATGTCATATAGGGGATCGACTCTAGTAGTGAAGCAAACGTGTTTGATGTCAAAACCAATTATGATCTTGAAGGGGTCACACGCTTAGTTGGATCAATATCAACAACACCTTTTCTTGCCAAATAATCTGCAGATGGGATCCCTCAGCATCTTGTTGGACGTTGCATTAATTTCATGCTCATTAAATACTATTCATCTTTAATTCGCGACGTGCTTGCTACGGACCTTGGATCATGAGCTCTTCGTACCATTGTATATATTTTTAACTAGCAATCAGACAATCAATGGGATTTGAAAGTAATGAAGTCTGCCACTACACACATGAAGAGGCATTGCTTTGCATTTATCGGTGACCTTCTCTCCAAAACCCTAGCGCACAATCAATAGGAGGTGTGTCGACTGCATCCAACTACCATTGTTGTGTTGTACGCCTAGTTTATCGAGTGTAACCACTGTTAAATGCCCACAAAGCTTAATGATGGTAATGCATCTACGTGTTAGGGTTTTTACAACTGCATTTTTTTTCGTTTTTTCCGTAACTTACAAAAATTAAATGAGCGTGTTTTGCCACCGTATGTTTGCCATGTCAACATGGTCATTCTTTTGCACATTTGTCATTTTCTTGTTGCACGTATCCGTTTACAGAGACAATTAAAAAAACTTTTGCGGCGCTTCAACCATCGAGTATTCCCTGGGGTTAACTTTGTCGGATCCGTATTAATAGTTATGAAATGTTACATTTGTGTCAACCTTTGTGATAACCTTTGTGGTCGTTCTTTATGCTGGTCTACGTGCCAATTAAACGTGTTTCTTTGGGTGCTCGCTTTGTTTCGAATGCTTGCAATGCGTTTTTTGTCATACCTATACTATCGTTATCACTATTGTCTAAGTTTTTTGAAAGCCTTTGTGTACATTAAATTCACTGCCTGTTTTCGACTATCACTATACCTACCACTTATGTCTATGTGTATCTGTATGCAGAAGGCCGATTTAAAAACACACGGTGTGGCCACCACCACCTTTAATTGATATATGTTTGTACCCCTTTTAATGCACTATCTTCGGAATGAATCCTAGCCAAACTTTTAGCTATTGCTAGAAATAGTTGTAATAAAAGTATACATGGTCGATATTGTCATGGCACTACCAATGTACACGAGTATTAACTATAGAATATCCTTTGATCTATCTTACGTGAAGATTTAATAGAAAATCCTTCACCCGCGATCAAACCTCATGAAGTTTGGGATAATAACAACCCTCCTAGCCCCTGTCAGATCACATGAATATTCTATTTGGAAAACCATGATAGGATAATTACAATAGCGAGAATTTGGCTTATTCTGTGTCAAGCACTCAACTATTATGAATGTTGGGATACATATATATATAAGGAAACTTTTCATAGGTCAGAAAAGGGGAGCTTCCATTTTATTTAAATAAATGTTGATAAGCAAGGATAGGCAGGAAAGGATCCTTCTGTTTATAATAATGGGGAAAATAATCATGGGACCTTCATGTAATGAAAAAAAATGACAAGTAGAGCTTGATAAAAGGAGGGAATTTTTATAATTTTCTTCGTAAAGGTGAGTAATTGTCAAAGAGAGACTTAGTTAAAAAGGTAGGGGAGTCAAATTTTCTTTATGATAATAATGGGAATGACAATGGCGATGAGATGTGTGACAAAATGAACCAACGAATTTTATAATAGGACACTTGACCAAAATAAACTGGAGAAACTTGGCAGACAAGACGCACATGACGAAATTTCCCACAAGAGGTGTGAAAGCCAATGGCAAAGACAGAATGGGTTGACGACAATGTCAAACGTGTTCCCCTATGAGATTATATTACGATGCTTCATAATAATGTCGACGTTGGACATCAACAAGTTACATTCATGGGTCTATGTCCACTTATTCAAGTGGGTGACCTATGTTCTTACTCAACTTCTTTGATGGATCTTCTACATACATATACATCCATTAATGTGTTGAAGAATGTAACTTCGGAAGATCTTATTATTTGTATTATTTGTATTACTTGTATTGTACACCCTACAGGATTATTATTGATGTAATTGATTATGTAAAAGTCATTGAAAGAGTCAATGGAAACCCTAATTGTTAGGTTGACCTGGAAGATCTAGAAAAGAATATTTTATTCTAAAGAATACAGGTCGACCCAGTTAGGTGAGTCAAGAAGACCTTGTTAGTAAAAAGGTCAAGTCTTTTGATTAGTAAAAATAAGGAATTCGACCTCCTCATTTGGTCACCTCACTCAGACATTGAGTTCGCATCACTAGAAGAGATAGAGTCAAGTGAATAGCTGCTTTCAGAGTCTTCTTGTTTTTGGGTCTTTGCACAGGAGATACTATTGTACATTATGATGAATCTATATAGAAGAAGTTTGTTGGGTTTTTCTGCCCCTAGAGGGTTTTCCTAGGACAAATTTGTTGTGTACTATTTTGTCTATGTTGTGCTTGTCTATCTTTCTGTGATCCATATTATTATTGCACTTAAAATCTAACATGGTATCAGAGCAAGCCTGAAAGAGAACATTGTGCAACTGCTGCAACTGCAAAAACTACAATTTCTTATTCATGGAAGAAGTCTCCACAAATCAACTGAAAAGGAGGGTGCATTCAACTCACCTCACTTCTGCACATCTTTCTGTCGAAGCAGAATTCAATTCCGAGATTTTTTAATTTTGGGTCTACCACAACAGCTCGAAAAACTAGGCAATCAAGTTTTTGGAGGATCTGTCCATAGAATTACGAAAAGGAGTATATTGCTAACCTCGCCTTGGGGAGGCGCATCTTTTCCTCCAATCAGTTTTGCAAGATCCTGAAGTTGAGAAATTCAGGTTTCTCTAACAAACCCTAGGTCAACCTATAGCCAAATCTCATAAGTCAACCTTTGATTTGAGTATCTCACTCAGTAAGTTACACTTTATCTATTTCCATTTGAGGTTCTCATTTATCAAGTTTATCAAGATGACAAATCATACCAAGCTGGACGATAAGCTTAAAGCGGTTGAGAACTTGTGAGCATGGAAGTATAGGGTGATGCTCATCCTAGAAGAACATGAATTCGACAAGTATGTGACAGAGGTAGTTGCAGAGCCAGAGGGAGATGATGAGAAAGCAAAAGATAAGAAGAACCTTATCAAGGTTAAGAGGATCATAGCTGACTCCATTAAGGATCACTTGATCCCACACATCTCTTCTCTTAAAACTCAAAAAGAGATGTTTGATGCATTAAAAGGACTATTTGAAGGGACCAACATCAATAGGAAGATGACTTTGAGAACTCAACTCAAGGCTGTGAAGATGCAAAGCAATGAAAGTATACAATCTTAATTGACAAGGGTCTCCAACATTGGAGATCAATAAAGTGCCATTGGAGACGAGGTTGAAAATGCAAAATTAGTGATGACTACCTTGAATAATCTTCCAAGATCATAGGAGTCATATATTCAAGGGATATGTTCCAGAAAGAAGCTCATCTTGTTCAGTGAACTCTTGGAATCATGCACCCAAGAAGAAGCAAGGATTGTTGCGAGAGAAGAAAAGTTAGGAGACGAAGATAATCAAGCTCTAGCAGCTCATGCCAAGAGAGGCAAGAAAGAATATCATCATCACAAGAGATCCCACAAGGGTAGAAGACCTACTAAAGGCTACTGAAGTTTTCAATGCTTCCATTGTGATGAGATGGGACACATTGCTAAGAATTGTCCAAAGAAGAGAGGAAACAAGAAAAGACATCATGCTCATGCTGCAGAGGATGATGAACCAACAAGGAAGAAGGAAAGAGAGGATTCTTCAAGTGACGAACAATATGTTTTGATATCAGCACTCACAGGTACGGTATCACTTGCTAATAATGATTGGCATGTTGATAGCAGTGCTTTTAAGCACATGACAGGTTTTAAGGATGCTCTCAACAACCTCATAAAAAAGGACTCACCTCACAAGGTGAAATTAAGAGATGACTATCAATATCCTATCAAAGGGGTAGGAGAAGCTTCCTACAAGCTTGAATCTAGGAAGCCCATCAAAATGAAGGATGTTCTATATGTGCCTGGTCTAAAGAAGAACTTACTTTCCATCTCGGCACTAGATGAGAAAGGATTCAGAGTTGCGTTTGTGGATGGCCAAGTACTTATGTGGCCCTGAGGTAAGACCACTTATGATGCAGTAATAATTGGAGTACAAGAGGGAGGATTATACAAGCTCAAGGGGCAACAAGAACAAGCCTTGGTTCATGAAACTATGGAACCAGGTGAATTATGGCACAAAAGATTTGCTCACGTCAACTAGAGGGCACTACCAATCATGAGCAAGATGGTCAATCAGCTACCCGAGATCCAGACTAAGCATGAAGGCATATGTAAAGAATGTGTAAAAGGGAAGAATGCGAAGAAGCCATTTCCAAGCAGGGACAGCAAAGCCAAGGAAATTTTGGAGCTCATGTATTCAGATGTTTGCGGACCTATGTCTTCCAACTCATTAAGCGGGTATGCATACTATGTTTCGTTTATTGATGACTATTCTCATAAAGCATGGATCTATTTCTGAAAATCCAAAGATGAAGTATTTAGCAAGTTCAAGGAATTCAAAGCCCTTGCAGAAAATCAGACTAAAAAGAGAATCAAAAACATTAAGTTGAGTTTGCCTCAGGAGATTTCAAAGCATTATGTAAGAGGGAAATGAGCACTCCCTATAATCCACAACAGAATGGGACTGCAGAAAGGAAGAATATAACAATAATGGAAGCTATCAAGGCCATGATCCACGATCAGGACCTTCCAATGCACTTATGGGCAGAAGCAGCAAGAACATCAGTATATCTTAAAAATAGAACTCCCCATCATGTACTTAAGAACAAGACACATGAGGAGATGTTTACAGTAGAGAAAGCCACAAGTCAGCCATCCCAGAATATTTGGTTGCCCTGTATACATTCACATTCTGAAAGAAAAGAGGACCAAGTTGGAGCCTTCAGGAAAGAAGGGAATCTTTGTCGGTTATAATGATTCATCAAAGGCTTACAGAATATATATACCAGGATCCAAGAAGATCAAGACTAGCAAAGACGTAACCTTTGATGAAGATACAGCCTTCAGCCGATCAAGGCAAACTCACTACGATAAAGTACATGAAGACGAACCTGAGACTCCCAAAGTTTGAGATACATTGATGGAAGAACAAATTCCAGAAGAACTTGAAGATCACGATATGACTTAGCCACAAATACCAATATATCCACCGAAAGATGTGAACACATGCAAGAGAAGACCAGCCTGGGCATGAGAGCTTATTCAGGATGCAGAAAGATATGGTACCCCATAAGCGACTTCCAAAGAAAGTAAGAAACCTCGACCATACTCCAACTATGCGGCATTGTTGTGTGACATCATTGATACAGAACCTTTCAGTTATGAAGAGGCATCTGAAAAGAAAGTCTGGAAGGATGCTATGATCGAGGAATATCAGTCGATCATGAAAAATGATGTCTGGGAGGTGGTTCCGAGACCTTAAGGGAAATCAGCAGTGTCTTCGAAATGGATCTACAAGATCAAGCATGCGACAGACGAAACTGTCGAGAAATACAAGGCAAGGTTTGTGGCTCAAGGTTCCTCCCATAAAGAAGGCATAGATTATGACGAGGCATTTGCATCCATGGGTGGATACACTTCAATCAAATCCGTACTTGTTATAGCGTAGTAGAGAAAGAATTGTATGTGGAGCAACCACTCGGTTTTGAGACAAATGACAGGATCCCAGTATGACTGATCGACCACCAAGGGGGAGATCCCAACATGAAAGTCCTAGATTGGATCTAGGCCGCACCCAGCATGAAAAAGGGGTGGCTCTGTGGAGATAGGAAACTAAAGTGGTGAAGCAAGAGAGCCCTCATTCCCAAATGGATGGTTGTCATGCCAACCAAGGCACTCTTCGCTTCTGCTACCAAAGCCAAGGTAGCAAGGGGGGGACCCAAATCTACTCCCGATAGGAGAGATCAACCCAATCACCAGATCAAATCAATCTCACCAGATCAAATCAATCAAAGGAAGTACGTAGGGTGACAGGTATAGAACCCTAGATTTAAGGAAAACAAGACCACTATGGAAGCTTAGGATAGAAGTCCAATGATAAAGATAGATAACACATAGTGATTTGATAATTAAGTGTGATTCAAGGATTCAAGTGCTCGTGTAAAATGATCAAATCCAGCTGCCTTGGGAAACGTGACCCTTAAAACAAGGAAAGTGCCCCAAAGAGTGGATCTGAGGTTAATGGCTGTCTAGCACAGCTTGAAAATGGGATGTGATAGTATCTAAGCACTCAAGCTCGAAAAAGAGGTCAAACAATAGGCAAACCAAAAAACTCAAGAAAGTCATGAGGGTAAGGAGAACCAGTAGCTAGGGATTTGGGCCACAAGGAGTCCTCCAAGGGTGACGCCCTTGAGAACCACCTTATGTTTTCCCTTAGACAGAAAACCCAGAAATGTTTTGTCAATTTGCCAAGTGGTTTGACACAAAGAATTTTTAGAGGGATTTTAATGAGGGTTTTAAATGTAACTGACAGATGGGTAGTTTTGAGAAATAGAAATCTTACCTTGAGAACATACCTGATTGATGCAAGTGCTTGCTATGATGCCAAAGACAATCCCCACAAAGATCAAATGAGAAAATTGGATGAAGACCAATGCCAAACTTGATGCCCATGTCCCACTCGTGTGCCCTTCTCTCTCCAGCAAAACCAAGGATGAAATCAATCAGTAAATACAGAAGCAAAGGCAAATGCAAATGATGAAAAGATACACAAAGTAGAAGGTCATAGACAGTAATATTCCCCGAACCAAACCGATTTGACGAAGAGAAGAGCAAGGAGAATCTTCCCCAACCAATGCGTCCTCCTTGAGCAATTCGGCCTCCTCACCTGCAAATGAAATCGATGTGGAAAAAATGATAGCAATGGCAATCACCAATAATCTCAGTGCAACGGAAATATATTTTCAGTCGAACAACAATAGCATTCAGCAACACAACACAAGTATCTCCAAGGAAATATTTTATTCCAAAATTCCAGAGATACCAAAACCCTAACCACCTTTTGAATGGTTGGAGAGATACAAAAAACCTAACCACCTTTTGAATGGATGGCTATGATTAAAAGATCAAAATGTTCTAATCTACAGTTGAGATGAGCTCAACAATAAAGTACATGGATCAACTCAAAAATATAACAAAATCGCCCTAAGGGAGGGGATCCCACTCAATGATAAAATAAACATGAATAAAGCTCATGGCGGGTCTAGGGGGTAATGTCTAGCACCCCTAGTGTGTCCCCATGGCACAATTTCATCAAATGTCCAACACAAGCACCAAATCATGATCCTCTAGGAAAGTCGTGAGCCTCCAGAGTCTCCAGAAAACCATAAAATGTGACGGAGAGTTGGGTGTGGGCCCCACTGAATGCTGAATATGCTATGGAAGGGGTGGAAGACATCACACTCATCATCAAAACTCATCCCATGCCATTTCCTCACCTCAGTAGCCCAAATCGATTTCTTCAGTAGCCAATTTGTCCGCTTTTTATCCTCTGTAAATCCTCTAGAAAGAATCAAAATGCATGTAACTCTCTGCCTGGTCACCTGGGGCCAAAACTGACTACACCAATGTGTCCGGGATCAAAACAATATAGTAAAAACAAGTGGCTACACTGCATGTCCCCTCTGTACCGCCATAGGCAAACCAATCAAACCATCACTCTGCTCTAACAGACCATTTAATATGGCAAAACTGCACCAGAATAATAAACTGAGGAAAATAATCACTGTAACTGCCCGGAACTGAAAACCAATTGTCTCAATGGACTCACACAACCCAAATCCACTACAGGTGTGTACTCATACACCCTATGGATCTCTGCATGATCATATAAAATATCCAATATATCAAGACAGATAAAATAATAATAATCTGTAAATGATCAAATATGCTGAAAACCACAAATCATCATCATAAACCTATAACCAATGCATGGAACCATCTGGTGACCTGTTATAGACAATATATCATCCGTCTGCATCATCTGAGGTCTACACCTCATGTCCTATAGTTGACCTTGGTCAAACTAGGTTTAACCAAGTCAACATGACCAATAATATGACCCAAACTAAGAATAAGTTGTTTCAAGTGTTAAAGGTTAAGACGTGCTCTACAAATCATTCAAATAGCAATTATAACAAATAGTAATCATTTCTCTGGCGATCTAAAACCAAATATAAAGAGTTTTCAATATTAATTAAGACTCAGACTAGACTTCCAAGACCATACTCACTTCATAGTTGTGACCAATTTGCTAGTGATGGCTGATAATGCTGGAATGGAAAGATGTGAACAATGAAACGTACTCTAGAGCATTAAGTTTTTATTGCTATTATTATTATTTTATTTTATTTTATTTTTAAACTTCGCTGATACAAAGGGTGCTAAAAGGTGAAAAACAAAGAAAAAGAAAGCTACGGTACAGACGCAACCAGAAGAAGAGAAAATGGGGTCAAAAGTGAGAAAAAACAAAACAAAAGGGCAACTAGCTACTTGTCATGAGAGCTTATTCAACTTACATACCCTACTCTAACCAATTCAGATCAATACTAAGTAAAATCATAGATCCAGTGCAACCACTCATCCAAGAGGTCAATAATTCTTCGTTGATGTTTTTCAGCAAAACGAGTCCGGACTCGATTGGGGATTAAACAATTTAGGACCATGACCATCCTGACTTGTTCAAAATTCAAGATAGGCTTAACATGGTGCAAGATAAAATCATGCCGAGGTTGAGACTGAGTTTCGCAAGACACATCCATCAATAAGCCAAAAGGATCATGAAAATGGTCTGAGTTATCTTTTAAATTTGATGGAAGAAAATGATATAACATCCGACTCAACTCTCCTTGAGACATGTTGTTCCCCTCGTCTATAAAGCTGGCATTCTCAATGGTGTTCATCCTTGGATTGATGAAAGGACCAAGCGGGGACAAATTGGAGTTTACTAAACCTAAGATCAAAATTACTCCCACTTGTTGCTCAAAAATTGCGAAAAGATGAAATTGATATTTGAAAAGCTTCCCCATCAACCAATCAATAGGACTATCAGTTTGGAAAATACTATTAACCCAGGATGACTGGAAAGTGAAGTAAAAAGTTTTCCCATCAACCCCTAGGCATTCTAAAGGCTCCTTACCAAACCCTTTGCGCAACAAAATTAGCCTAGAAAGAGGCATTGACTTCATGCGTTGGGATGGGAGGGAGGATTGAAACATATAGGCTTGTTTAGTATTTCCTAAAATTGTCATCCCCAATTCTACGTGAGATAAGGGACACTTGTCAAGGAAATCATCAGGGTCAACACCAACCTTCCGCAGACAAGGCTCATTTTGATTCATATTTCCAATCAACTCATTTTGACCAAGAAGAAGGCGAGGAATATTGTTGATGTTAAGCATGACACTTTTAGAAGGTTCTTTGTGACATTGATTCCATTTTGCAGGTTGCAACAAAGAACACTCAAGGTCGAGTTGATACATAACTGGATCATCATCATCTTAATAGGGAGGTATATCGATATAATCATTTTTAAAACCCCCATCATCTTCACACATTTGACTTTCAAGCACATGATGATCATTTGATCCACTCTCAACAGAAGTCTGATTATTTTCAATATTTTATTTTTCTTCTTCTTCTTCAAAGGTATGATTGGAAAGTGAAACAAGGTCAGCATCACTTGGGCATTGACTTGAACAATCGCCAACGAGGCAATGACTATGGGGCTGCCCCTCAACAGGACCTCTAGTGGATTCACTGATCGAAAGCTGAACCACAAAATTTTGTCTCTGATGATCAATCAGATCCTACTATAGATCTTGCAAGCTTTAGGTGAGACTAAAGGGATAGCTCTACTTATAACAATAACAACAAATGATTTTTTGTTCTTGCAAGAGTTCAAGTATTCCCCTTGAACATTAGTCAAACTCAAATTTAGGAAGGATTGATATAATCTTCGGATGTGCTTGCTCTCAAGAGGGATAACTTACCCATATTCCTTGAAGTAACTTAACTTTCAATGAGATTAAAGAAAACCTCCTCAAGAGCATGGTTACAAGATCCTTGACAAATAGAGGTATGTTGTCCAATATAAGCAAAAGATTTGAATGTTCGACAAAGATTATTCAAAAAAATACGTCGAAGTCATGGATCTCATTTTCCTTTCCCTTCTTCTTGAACAATGCCAACCTTCAAGTTTTTAAACCTTGCAATATACTCTTCAACCATATCGACGTCGCTCGTCTTTTGGTGCAGAATTCAGTTTCAAGTCAGTGAACCAGAGTAGTATATATCGTTCAAAAGAGAGCTTCGAAACTATCCCAGATTTCCTATACACCTTTGTTATCCTTGGTATCATGAATAAGATTGGGCTCAAGATAAAGAGTGATTGATCAAAGCATGCTTATAGGATGTCATCATTTTCAACATGAAACAACCTCACCAAGTACATCCATCAACCTTTGCTTCAAGGTAAGGCATTAATTTGATCAAACTAAGAATCATTGTTGGCCCTATTTAGATGGTGAAACACCCACATTTAATCCATAGGCTTAATGACTTCAAGAATCACCTTTATATATCCAAATGGTACAAAATCCTAGGTAACCCTAGGAATGAAGGCTTTAGCTTTACAAAGGGATGTAAGTGCCATAGAACACCCTATATGAAAGGCCCAACCCTAGATTAGGATTTGTATCTCTAGAACCCTTAGAAAAACCCTAAGACAAATGATATAAGTAAACCCTAGTTTTACATTGTAACAAATATGCTAGTAGGGAATAGTTTTCAAATGACCTAAAAGAACAACGAAAGAATGGTTTACAATTGCTCTACTACTATGTTGAGATTTATCAAGGTCAATAAATGAATCGATGGAACCAAATCTCGCAAAAATTCTAAAATAGACTCCTCACAATTGTGCTACAAAGAGATAGGTCTAGTATGCTAGAGACAGAGTGCATAAGCCAAGCACAAGTGCTTAAAAAATAATAGACAAGCTTATCGAGGAGAAATATGCCAATCACAAGACAGAACATCAAAATTATGAGCCCTTAGAATTATAAAAATATTATTTTCATATTAAGAGGATCACAAGATGAGAAAGTACAAATGAGATGGTAAGTTGTGTATTTATAGATAGCCCAAGTGAGGTTCCCCTTCAAGAGGACATTATGGACTGACAAAGCAACAGCACACAAACCAAGAGAGTTATTAAGCATACATATCATTTTTTACTAAACCGGCCTTAGCCATACCTAGTTAAACAATAAAAGATATAAAATATGCCCATAACCATAATACAAGTACACAATGATATATCAATGACTCTTGGCCACGTGTACAAATCACACTGATAATTCCAACAAGTATAGTCCTTATATACATGTTTCTGTGTCTTTTTTGCATATGAACAACAAACACACATAACTGATAATTAGGTACATGCGTGTATCATTTTTGTGTGTGTCTATCACTTACGTGTACGCAAGTTCATTGTTATATGTGAGTGAGTCGCTTACATCTTTATGAGTTCATTTCTTATGTGTATCACTATGATGTTTATGTTTGTGATTACATTGCTTATCTGTGTGCAAATGATGCAGGCACACAAATGTGATGCACACATCTACTCACACACTAGATAAACAACACACTCATACATAAGTAACACATTCACATCTAACCCTAATATCCACATAAACAACACAGACATATATAAGTTGTTAGAGTTTGCAACTTTAATTGAATTTAATTAGATCTTTAAATGAAAGATAGACAAGCACAGCAAACACAAGAGACACAATATTTTTCCTCGACGAAACAATGAAGGAGAAAATCCTACAACTTCCTTACATTTATCCTTTGGGTTGTTTTACCTCAATCATCAAACATAATAATGACATCCCCGAACGGAGGAAAAACATCTTCGTCGAAGGTACAAGTAAAATACAAATGAAATCTTTCGAAGTTACATTTACAACAACATAAGTGAGACACTGATGAACATAAGCAACACATTCACACACATAAGCAACAACCACACAAACCTAACCCACACACACACCCCTACACAACATACCCACACATAAGCAACACAATCTCCAAGAAAAGTTGTAGGAAGATATTATAATCTATTTGTTTAACCTCTAGGCACAAGAAAAAGTGGAGATGAATTGTTGCAATGTTGTTCAGCATTTGGTTAGTTTCATGCTAAAAAGAGCCCAATTCAAATTCCCCCTAGGTAAGGCACATTAGTCTGCGTCAACATGTTTACTGGGGATGCTATCCAAAAATGTCGAGAAGCATCCATTGGATTTCCTTGTAAGTTTTTAACTAAGAAAAAAGGACGTAGTTAAAATGAAAATTAGAGACAAAGGAAATGAAGAATTCATCAAAAAAGAGGAAAAAATACCACAAGAATCTTTTGTGCATCTCATCTTCAGTGAGGACAACTATACCTCCTAAAAGTTATGTTAACCATGTTGCATTGGCTTCTTCCGCTTGTGACGCTTCCATTTGTTTTAAGAAGATGAGGTGTGACGCCTTAATGCAGGTGTGATGGTTGGGTGATTATTTCGTTCTATAACACAATGCTTGATTTCAAAATTGCAACATGTTCAAATTTGCAGATGGCAAATTGTTAACCTACAAAGGGAGAAGACCATTGTTGGTGAAAGCACTTTCCTTATAAAGAGGGAGTTTTAGCTTTCGAGGTTACTCTAAAACTCTTTACACCATATTTGAAAGTGTTAATTACAATATGTGGTGCCTGGTGTACAAAAAATGCTTGGTTGTTGTGATGGATCTACTCATATGGATGCTTATGCGGCATAATTGGAGCATTGGATACCTAGACAATTTTGTGACTTCATTCAACGTGCACATCAACATTGGTTGCTTGTTTGACGGAATGACTTGCTTAGAGGAAAGCCATTCGGCATCTTGGAGGCCTCTAGATGGCATTGACACACTTGGTTGCTTGTATGGACTCTTGTACTTGTCTTGACGACAAGTTAGTTGAGGTCTTGATCAGGTATGTGGGTTGGACCTAGAGGAGCACATGACTCAGGAGGAGCGATGGTAATGTGGAGGCTAGAGGAGGTGGGCATCAAACACTTCCAGTGAAGAACACATCCCTTGGACTCATGCTTGTTGGAGCTTGATGTTAAAATTTAATCTAATTTGATTATTGTAGCAAAATAAAAGATAATTGACTTCTTATACTTTTAGCAGATATACTTTTACTTGAGATCAGAAACATTAACTACAGATCAAATCATCACTATAGGAACAGACATTTACCATGGGAAACTTTTTAAGGAATAAAACCCCAACAAAGAATAATCTTCCTTTATATGAGATGACTAAGATTACATGAGCAAAATTATAGAGCAGACTTTTACATCAGAGATAGATCAACCTCTACGACACATATACCAAGAAAACACTGAAGATGAGATGCTTGAAAAACAACCCTGTTGATGTAAGCCCTAGGCTTACCAAACTTTTGCCCTAAATCCCTCCAATGATTGATTTGACTGAAATGTTCTCAGTGTATTAAATTGCAGACCTCCAATTGATGACGTCAGGCCTTAAGTAAATGATGTAGGCTTTCAAAACATAAAGGTTGTTTACACAGCCCTTCTAGGGCTCCATACACTGATAACATAAGGCCTATAACAGCATGTCACATATGCAGATCTAACCTTAACCACGGTGTCAGGCCTCCAAAGGCCTATCAAGAGTCTTGATGCCCTTTTGTGACCTATAGTGACATAATACGAGCCCTCAAGGGGCTTATCCTACCTACGGTCACCTGATTAATGCCCTCAAGAGGTTATCCAAGCCGGCGGCTACCTGATCCGAGCCATCTAGGGCCCACCGTTAGCCTCCTAAGGCATGCGGTCACCTTCTAACCCCTGTCGTCAGCCTTCTATGGATGTGGGTGACCTTCAATCGTTGGACCAGACCTTCACGTTAAAGAGAATAAGATAAAAACAACTTAAAACCCCACGCGAATTCTTTCGACAGAGATGATGATGATAGGATGTGCGTTGATCATGTCAGAGAGCTTCCTTATTTATATTTCGTCATTGAGTAATACAAGGGATAAGTTCCATAAGTCCCTATAATTTCATGTTCGGCTTTTAACACTTCATTATGGCTATATAACCAATTCTTCTTACGAAAGTCATCTTAGGAAACTTCTTTAGCCCCTCTCTTGGTCTCCATGGTCCACACATGCCAACTCAAAGTACATCATCATATAAAAGGAAGATTATTCTTTGGTTGTCTTGTTCTCCCCATTAACACCAAGGTCATATGCTAGTTACTCCAACAAGGGGTGGCCAGTCCCTTGAGGAGGTACCATAGCCCAATGACCAAGGAGAGGAGTACATCAACTGCCTAGACCAAGTCTAGCGCTTTTATGTTAGCCTAGTAACTAACCAGGTGCCTCAGCCCCAAGCTTAATCAAGTTGACCAAAGTCAACATCTTGATAACAGACCAAGTGCCTCAGTCCCAAACTGAATCATCTTCCTGGTAACTGACCAGGTGCCTCAGCCCCAAGCTAAATAATATTCCAAGTAACTAACCAGGTGCCTCCATTCTCCCAGAGAATGGCCTTCGATGCTGCTCAAAAATCAACACTTGATAGGTGTCAATTGTAGAGAAAGTGCTCCATGTGTGAGCCTACTCGTGTGGAATTAGATCACTTATAGTGGGTAGGTTGAAGGAACCTTTTAACTTTCTTCCATGGTAGCTCAGGTGTCAGATTCTTATGGAAGAGGCCAATCTTTGAGAGCATGTTGAGAAGGAGATTCCAGTGTTTTGAAAATCGGTCAAATCAAAACCGAAATTGGTTGGGTTGACCGGTCGAGCCCGACAAAAACCGGTCAGCATTTCTGCTATCCACAACATAGTAGCAACATTTTATAGTCGGGATTATAGGCAAATAGCAGATCAAAAGCAATGGTGAAGCCTAATTTCAAATGGAAACCATGATGTATTAGGGTTGGAGTAAGCCATGCATTTACAAGTCGATGCAACAAGCCCCACAATTTCTCCACTAATTCCCCTAAACCGTCTAATATTCTGCATCAAATGCTTGTTCTGCTCTAGCGTAAATATGATCGATAATACTCAAGGTGTCTGTAATGCTACCGGTTATCGGGCAAACTAGCAGACTAGTGTCCAATAAGCAATGCAAAGGGTAGTGACCCAATGTCACCTCAGTCACACCCTTGGACTACTTCAGAGTGTCTTAACCTCCAAGGGGAGAGCCCTTTTTGATATACCAAAAACACCTTAGACAACCAATCCAAGTCCTTCTATGCAATACTATTAATGACTAGTGCCTTCAAGGAGTCAAATATAGAATGGGGAAAGACTTACTACAGAAATACAAATGTTGTACAATGTTATTAAATCGAAGTAAGCCTATCACTGTTAGCAGCAAACTATCATTTGTGCAACAAATATCATAGTCATGTGATCATTCATTTATAAGAGGAGCAAATGTAATGCTGCGACAGTGGTAATTGAAGATATTCCACAGTAAGTTCAACAGTAATAAGTCACTTCTAAAAGTGATTTACAGCAATAGATAGTGAAGTAATTACCAAACAATTATGATATCAAAGCAGTACGTACTGTCATAAAATATGTGCCAAAACCAATTCAACTTGTAAGGACTATCCTGGAAGATTTTAGGCACCGTAATTGAGGTCTGATATGACAGTTTTGTAGCATGCATTCATTAGCGAAAACAGTATTTCGGCAAGTGATTTAAGGTTTATTTCCTCACCCACTTGATGTTATTTTTATGTCCTTTTGTTTTATGTATAAGCTAACCTTTTTAGTGCTCTGTTTAATGTCTTTTGAAGCAACTTCTAGGGCAGCAAGGATGAAGGAACGGGCTGCAAATATTGCAGACCTGAAATAAGGTAAGGACAGGCCTAAAGAGAGGAACTGAAGCGCTGCAAAAGCAAAGGAAAGGAAGGACGAGGGTAAAGAGAGGCTAGTGGAAGTGAGTTAGAGAGTTAGAAGGTAGAGTGAGGGTCTTTCAAGCAGAATTAGAGTTCTTAGGGAGGAATAAGGGTAGAATTAGGGTTTAGAGCAGGTTAGGGTTTAGATTTTTAGGATTAGGGCAGATTTTAGGATTTTTTAGAATTTTTTTATATTTTTAGGGCTGCCACAATTTCCCCCTTGGGTTTTTAGGGCCTAAAATCGCTAGCCGAATTTGTACAAGGGAGGGCCGGAATTTTAGAGCGGCCAAAAATTTGAAAAAAAATGTTTATTTTTTATTTATAGGGTTTCAAACATAAGATTGCAGGACTAATTTTAACCCTAATTCTACCATGAAAATGAAAAACTACACATGAAAATGCAAGCAAGATTGATAAATTTTGATAAAACAAGGATTTTCATGAATGTAACCCTAAACCCTAGGCCTAGAAGAGAACTAACCAACCTCCCTCCTAGAGTAATCTTCTCTTTGCCTCCTAAACTAGGACTTCCTACAACAACCTCTAGGGTTCGTGATAGGACCCTAATCCAAGAAAAAATTAGAGATCCAAGGCCAAACTAGGGAAAACCTCCTATAGGGAGTGTTGCTCACCATGCAAAGAAGATAGAATGCAGACAAAGAGGCCCTAATCAGAAAAAATGCAGCTCAATGGCAACCATTTAATCATCAAGAATAAAGAATTCACCTACCTTCACCAAGCAAGGCTAAAACTAGACTTACTTGAGCTTTGTCGTGTTCCAACAATTCTTAGCATCCACCATGCATGAGCAAAACTCTAGAAAGCATCCAAATTTCATCCACACGGCAAACAAGAGAAAACTCGAAGAGGTGCGTATCACTTTCCAAAAGACTATCTTGGGTAAAAGAGCAGCATAATGTTTATCCCTTCAATTATGATTGACACATGAAGTGGGGAGTTTTATTTATAGTGTTCTCAACTCACTTTTACAAAAGAACTAGCCCGACAGGCCAGATATAATGTCAATGTAAAAACATAACATGAAATAATATAAAATAGTCTAAAAGATGGCTAAAAGGTGGCTACCTGAGGTATTTTGCCCCTAGGTGACCAAAAACTACTAAAAATAGGTAAAACTGGACAAAAGGATTCACTCGAAAAGGTGGAGTGAGCAAGGGGGGCTGCCATGCCCCATCTAACACCAAAAGTGCTGAAAAACCCTCAACGTCCCCCCTCTACAAGCCTGTGGATCTAGTGACCAAGGATGACATCATCACTGAAAAGGCACCAAGGAGAGGGGGCACTCTATTGGAAAGGGGCCAGGATGGATGCGGAGGGTGACCGGGAGAGGAGGCAAGTGCCTCAAAGCTGAAGTACCATCACCGGTGTAGAAAACAAGTAGGGGGTCATGTGACCCAATTACCTGCCCCTAGGAAACCCGGACACCAACCTCAGCGCTAGAAGCCCCTGCATGAGGAAGTCAGCAATGCCACTAAGCCATAGTATTCATAAAGGAAGGACCAACGGGTTCGGCCATAACCACCTCCCAAAAAGTACTGATAAAACCCCCCCCACATCATGGCGTTGAAGAAAAATACGACCCCTATCCTTGTGCAGACATTTGAATGTGCGTTGGTATTGGTACCACGTAACACTAGCCAGCAATTGCTTACTCCTATTTATCACCCGACATATGCCAAGAATGAAGAATAAGGGTCGCTTAAATGTGCAACAATGCCCACAGTTCTGATTTAGCCCATAGGTGTGCCCAAAATGATATACCATGCCCAAAATTAAGAAATGCATGCCACTTCATCCCTCCAGTTCATTCCAGACTTCACTTTTCCATCTGGTTACAACGTATAACTTTGTAATATGTAGTGCACTCGGTACCATTTTGTTACCCATATATAGAGAGAGAGAGAGACTCTGCATATTATGTCTCTAGTGGTTTGAAATCATAGCTTAGAATGTTAAATATATTTTATATCATTAAAATTGTAATTTTTTTTTGCACTATTGAATAGTCTGGTTCACTGAAATCAAACCGCTCTGGTCCATTACCGATTCAAGTTCCCATTCGAGTTGACCCTCAACTGGTTCGACTCATTATTCTGAGTTTTAAAACATTGGGAGATTCCAAAACCTATCGATCCAGCACAGTTGGTCAATCATCGAATGAAGGAAGCCAAAGTGAATAAAATAACTCTTGATTCTATAAAGGATAATTTCATCTCACATATTGTTCATAAAAGGATTGGTCAGAAGATGGTTGATACTTTGGTTGACCTATTTCACGGTTCTTCTGCTTCTTGATAGATGCTCTTATTAAACCGATTCTCATGAATTCGTATGAGCAAGACAATTACTATGGTGAGTTTTTTGACCGGGATCGAAGAATTGAAGGATCAACTAGTTGTCCTTGGAACTAAGGTTGACGACCAGGGGCTAGTATCCATAGCCCTTAAAGAGCTTTCTCCTCCCTAGGCACCCTTTGTTCAAGGTATTTCTGCTTGGGAGAATATACCAAATTTCCCAATATCTTGGACAGATCTTGTGCAGGAACAAGTCAAATTACAAGCTTGTCCAAAACAACAAGCGGAAGTGGATGCTATTGATCTCATCAAGAAGATGAAGAAGGATAGCAAGAAAGTATTCAAGAAGAAGAAAAGGACAAATGCAAAAAATAAGGACTTGAGTAAAATCATGTGCTTCCAATGTCGTGAGAACATTATGAAGGCTAGTGTCCCTTAAAGACGAAGCAAAAACCCATGAAACATGTTAAAGTTGGGACCTTTGCAAGAGTAGAGGAGATGACCCATCAATTTCAAACTAATTTTTCCATGGCTTCACGTTTATCTTCTAACATTGTGTCTAGTGTTGGTTGGTATGTGTATAGTGGAGTTTCAAGACACATGGCAAGTCCCTATTCAACAGAATGCAGAAGCAAGACGGAGAAATGATCATAGAGCTTGATGATAATCACACTCAACCTATAAGAGGAGTTGGTTCCATCTCATTTCGGATGACTTAAGGTGATGTTCTTGAGCTGAAAGATATTCTATTTGTTCTAAGAATGAAGACAAACCTCCTTTCAGTTTCTTCATGACAGATATACAATGGAGAGTAGTTTTCGAGGGACAACAGTGCAACATCAGTGATTATAGCCTAGCTATTCCAAGGTATTTGGGTAGGGGTGTGAGAGAAGATGGCCTCTACAGGTTACTTGTTGATCAAAACACACTCATGCATACCACCAAGAGGCTAGTAGCATCTTTTAGTCCTCAAGAGGCACATGCATGGAGAGACACCTTTTAGGCAAGTTACAATCCAATCAATGACACTGTGATTGTATCTCATGTAGATGTGAGCCACTTCAATGCAATAGGTTCCCCTTCCATAACTGGGGAGAATGGGGAGATTGTTGGTCTAGTGGCTTAGGAGCATATAGGAGTATGCGTACCTCCCAAGAGATATGCTCATCATATAGCATCCATTTCTTCCATTTGTGAGACTTCCAGTTGTATAGAGGAAAGGCATGATGATGAGATTGACTACACCCATGAGCCTTCAATTTGTTCACTTGAGGGGAGGTTTGAGTCCCCGATGCAGGATGGTGCCGACATTGATTCTATATATGGAGTTCATGGGAGAATTATATAGTACATAACTAGGGATTCTGGATTCTCTCAAACAAAGGAAGTTTCCCTTGATAATACTCATGCTTCAGGATTCTCTCGAAATGAGGGAATTGACCTAGTTCAAGTTATTTCAGTGGCAGAACGAATTGAGGTACATGAGAGGGATTATCTTGTTCAAAAGTTGATGATGACCTTGCATGATTTATTACTATTCTATGAGCTTTGTATTCCATGATCGACTTGATCTTGTACGGAGTTGTGATTATCCAAGTAAGATGGCCTAGAGTGTTCATGATGTGATGTCCATCAATGTCGACCCATGATGTCAATTTGGAGGATATTGGACGTTGGCAATTCAATTTCTCCGGGAGGCGATATCTCCTCATATTCACAAGTAGTCAACATTGATTGGATGATCGAGATGTCATGATAAAATGGTTGAAACTTTGCTGCAAATGACAATAATTAATATTAGTTCTCTAACCAACATTGATTTGCAAATAGCAAATTTGGTAGGGTTACAGAGGGAGTCGACATCTGTCAAGTTAAACACTTTCCTCATAAAAAGGAAGTGTTAAACTTTCAAGTTACCATGAAAGTGTTTACACCATGTTTAGGTTTGCTCCATGAGATTAGGCGTAAATCGTGAGTATGACTAACCCCTAGATGGTCAAAGATGGATTGTTTCATGAGAGACGGCTCGTGATGGACATGCATAATTGAGATAGCTTACTAGGTGGATGCTTGATCTCAAGATGGTGTTGGCTTGGCTTTCTTCCCTTGGGTATTGGAGATCTTCAGGTAGTTTGGTGGATGCTCTTCATTTAGGCCTCATGGAGGGGTCGCGTACTTGGAGACCGTCATTCAAACGATGTGGAGTGTTTTGCATTAGAGAGGAGGGCCTCAAGTCCTAGTTGTCATGTACTAGCTTGCTTTACTAATCAAAGGATTACAGATGGCTCGAGGACAAATAGAGCTTCTACAATGTTATTGCAGGGGGTTGTTGTCTAGGTGGAGTGCTTTGCTTTGGAGGGAAAATGGGGTCCGTGGAGAATCGTGACAGAGTGGTGTGGACTAACATTACACAACTATACATCACCTTGGAGTCATTGTTGTGCATGACATCACCATTGGAGCATGAAACTTGTACCCTTGAGGGGATGTCTCACTTATGTGGCCTACAATGTAAGCTGCTTGTAATGGCTTAGGCCCACATAGTATTGTTTGCCTCCCTTACCTCTCATATAATTACAGGAACGATAGAGTCTCTCTATACAAAAACACCAAATCGTCATTTGAAAACTTCTTTGTACTTGTCATCTAGGAGAGATAAAATACGATTTCATCATAAACCCTAGGAGAAGTTGATTAATTGATAAGAGGACATCTTGGTTGGAGTTTCCTCTTGTGATTACAGTTTTCTCTTGTGGAGGAGAAGTCAACAGTTTTCATGATGACCTTGGATTTCTCTGTCTTGGATCTTCATAGGTACCTCTAGATATCTCTCTCCCTTGAGGCATGAGGGTTTCTTAGTCTTCTCATGCATCTTGAAGCATCTTGCAGTTTTAGCATTACCATTGGAGATTGAAGAACCCATTGGAGATTGAAGATTAGTGTAAGATTTTGAGAGAAAACCCTAGGGTGGATTTGTGAAGAAGAGCAAGAGATAGAGGACATCTTGCCTTGTAGATAGTGTTGGAGAGATTCTTGCACTTGGATCTTCTTGGTTGAACTAGGGTTAGATGTTTTACCCTAGCTAGGGCATTTTGGATAGTTGGAGTTTTTGTAGTAGCCTTGCGAGATAAGACTATGATATGTAGTTGTAATTCATCTTGAGCTTATATATGAAGTTTTCAGTTATACACATTTTGTTTTATATTGCAGATTTGTTTTCAGCATTTTACGTCTTTGGGATACATCTTTAGAGCAGGGATGTTCCCCTATCTAGAGCAGGGATATTTGCTGTTCCGCTTTAGCGGGTTAGGATAAGATGAACCCAGCAGCCAGCTTATAGACAGTATCACATACAGCGCCACACACTATGTATCCACCGGAAGACCTAGACACCTGTTCTATAATACTGAGATGAATGAAACTCTTAGGGAAGTACAACTAGAGAGCCGGGATTGGATGGCATTAAACACCTTACCCTTGCCTTTTTCCCGTCACCCTAGGACGATGGAGGCGCAACCAGCCCAACTTATTTAGTTATTTCCAACACTTGTTTGTGTTGTTTATTTGACAAACATAAGAAGGAAACTGTTAGAGGAATTTACACTAAGAATGAAGACAATAGTACAACCATCTCATGTTGTTTCATTTGCTGTACTATCTGTTGTTTATATTTAGTTTTCAAATCTGGTGTATGGCTAAGAAGTTGCCATAAAAAAACTGAAAACTTGTCTTAGTTTGGTATCTTTTCTCCTTGAATTGTTGTCAAGTTTGGGGCCATTAGAAGTCAACTATTGTGATACTTCTGTTGTTGTTTTACACCTTCATTTACAGCAGTCCTAAAAGCGGAAAATTCTAGAACTACAATCCAAGAAACCTTCAAGGAAGAAGGCAAAATTTCAATTTTGGATTAATTGCCCATGTGCATGAAATTTCCACATATTAGAGGTGTAACGAGTGGACTACACTAGTCTCTTTCTTGCATACTCTTCATTCAATTATCTCTCTTTGTTTTGGAGCACTGTGGTTCTTAGAGAACTACGGTTAGGATTTTACCATGAGGCAAAGAAACTACGGTTTGTGATAAACCACAGAGGGTAAAAGAAGTAAAGTATCTTATAATTCTTGTCAGATAACAAGACTAAGGTTTTGTTGTGTCTGATTATGCTAGCTTACTGAGGATCCTCGGTTGAGTGACTGGCATTGATTAGGAGTGACTATGATTTTCATGCTTTCATTAGCTACGGTTTCGAGAGATTGAAATTGTACCAGCTTGTTATAAGTTGTGAATATTGCATGTACTTTATCTTTTATATATTAAAGACGTGTTTCAGCTGTCCAATCATTGGATACTCAGATTTGATTTTAAATTTGTGTTTTCTTCTTGATTGGGTAAATTCCAGCAACCATTGTTCATGCTGATTTGACATAACATAGGCCTGAAATGGTGAAGAAATTTAACATATATCTTCAAGATGACAGCGCAGATAACTTTCTATCTTGTTGACATTGGAGTACACTTGTTTGGAATATTTTCCCTTGAGCTGCCTAGTGATACGGACTGAAGTGAACTGAAGTATTTGGTGCTGTTCACCTCTATAATTAAATGTTTAAAATCAGCCCTAAAGGCCGAATGCTCTAAGGATCCTGGAAACGTCTAGCAAGAGGTGAATTTTTTGAATCTGCAATGAAAGTCAAACAAATGTTTCTACACCACCGATACATAGGGTCATGTGGCTCGACATGGTGCTCGTCCCACTTGTCCACAACCATTTAATACTACTCCTACTGTTAGATCACAAGAAAAAAACAGAAGTTGCTTGTCGCGAGAGGAAATATTACTATATTAGTAGTCACTAGTGTTTTCACTTTCAAGATTTAAATTTTTAATATCTGGATTCTAGAAACTATTTTATAAATTGGGCACATGTAATATTTTGTAAACATCATATGACGGTCCATTTTATATTAGAGCGCTTTGGTCATGATGGCCTGTTATATTTCATCTTTCATGTTATTTGTTAAAACTAGAAACTTGAGATTTGATAATGGTTGAATAATTGATGACAATGTTATAACTGCTCGATGATTGATGTTATCTGTTTACTAAATGTTTAATGCTTTACAGATTAATCTACTTTGGCCGATTTAACTTTTCATATTTTCTGAAACTAATTTGACATTCTACATGCTTTTTTTTGTGTATATATATATATGGCTGATTCATCTATGAGCAAAACAAATATATATATATATATGGCTGATTCATCTACGAGTAAAACAAATTTATATATATATATATATATATATGGCTGATTCATCTTCGAGTAAAACAAATATATAAATGTATATATATATATATGGCTAATTTATCTCCAAGTAAATCAAAAATTTAACTTTTCATATTTTCTGCAACTAGTTTGACATTCTACATTCTTTTTTTGAGTGTGTGTGTGTATTGAGAGCATCTTACAGATAATTGGAATAAATCATATATTAATGTTGAGGACACAATACAATTTAACTTATACACCAAAGGAATAGAAACCTTCCACAATTTCTCAGTGCATATTACCTATGAAAGAGTATCATGTAGATCAAAGTCACCAAACTCAGGTTGAGGTATGACTCGGAACCACTAATAATTCAAGCTTTGACACAGGCTTGAGAGGAACTTGAGATATAGATATATTTCAAGCTTTTCCCAAGTCAACTCATAACTCATTCTCAAGTCTGATTCAGATTTTCAGTCTTGCCAGAGTTCTAGTCAAAACTAGAGTCAACCCAAAGTCTTAACCCATTGCAAGTTAGATGTTGGATTTGACTCAATAATGATGTTAAACATGGCCTCTATCTGATTCAATTTGAGTATAGACTCGCACCAAGTCAAACTCTCAAGTCGGAGTTGACTTGAATGAAACTAGTAACCCTGATGCAAACGATGTATATCCTCAAAAGAAGAAAGTGAAAAGGTTTCCTATTCATTGCACTAAAAAAAGTACTTCACTCTACCTACCAATCAAGCACTTGACAATATCAAGGAAGATGCAATTCCAACTATGCATTAATCTAGATGATGGTACTATAAAAATCATGCAAAATACCTTTCAAGAAATATTCTATAAACACGACTTCGTTCATGGTGGTTTTACAATCATTCTGAATGTAAAACAACTTTACAAACCTTTAGACAGCTTGGATCAGATGCAAATTCAAGAGACTAACCCCTAGCATGTTCATGACATCAAGATATTTATAAAGAATAATTCTTATGCACATGCAGTTAAATTCTTGGTGCTTTTTTACTTGGAGCAGGTTCCTACAAGCAAGCATTCCAGAGGACACAACATTTTGATTACAACTACAATCTATTAATTACTGACATTCGAGTAAGGCTATAAGACCAATGTTAAAAAGACTGCCTAAATAAAACACTCTTATAAAATTAAATGCACTATTTATTGCATGGATAATGAGTACAATTTATGCTAGAACGTGATGGAAATTGAATGGAGGCAATGTATGATCCTAGGAGACAATATTGTATAGAAATTGAAATTGTAGTAAAAGAAATAAGTGACAAAACTAAATAGGAAAAACATAGAGGGGTTAAAACTTTTTCTCAGTTAGAATTCAGAACTAAGCTTGTTGAGGTTTTTACTGCTATTAGCCTTGAACTAGGGAATGACTTCAAAATCAAGGACAAAATGTTAAAGATGTCAATAAATATATACAAACATGAATCAATAAAAAATTTACTCCTATTATCAAAGTACCTAAAATTATGACTATGACACCATCATAAGGAACATTGCAGGGAGTGAAGGTTAAATCAATCATCATCTCAATATCGTCACACAATAGCTCAAGGACCTTATCCAAGAATCATAAATGGTAGAATAATTTTCAATGTAACCAATTTGATTGATCATTTAGAACTTTTATCTTGTTAATATTTGTTGCTCTTAAAAATAAACACTTTTGCCAAAATATAATTGATTTGAGGTCTACTCTTAAATATTCAATTTATGCTAGTAATAACTAAAAGGTTCTATAAAGATGCAAGAAACAATGTTCAGAGCTCAAACAATACTTATGGAAACTATGCCCTTCAAGAATCTCCAAAGTCTAGCACAATGGAAGCTATATGACCATACGTCGTAACATTAAAAAATGGTTGGTAAAATTATCACAAGAGATGACCATAATAAATAATTTCAAATATTTCATTCTAAGGGCTAACTTGGAGAGAGAAAGCCGGCTTTGTAGTGTTGAAATGAAAAGTGAAGAAGATTCCATAATATGTTTGGAATCTTTGGATTAATATCAAAATTGTGGATTATCACATATTTTGTAATGATTGCAAACAGCAGGAATCTTGATCCTAAATTGGACATTCTAGTTATTGTTAACATCTCTGATGGTTATAGTGTCAAGGATTGTATTAAATATGAGTTTTATTCTTTCACATCGTTCAACAAGGTAGTAAAGACATTTCGCAAAGTGACAACTTCAACTCTAGCGATTTAATGTGTACCATTTTCCAACACAACTAAGAATGGCGTGTACTACGTTTAAGGGTATCATCAATTCAAACAGCAATCTATATTGATAAGATTATTTCTTACATGTGCTGACTTAGCATTTACAAATGCAAGTAACTAATTAAATTTAAACATCTATGAAACCAATTGTCATAATTTTGCAAGACAATTGTTAATTTTAGATAGTGTAAAATATAGCTCATTTTTGACATATAATTGGGTTTAGTAACTTAAAATAACATACATGTACTCAAATAAACGTCAATATGTTTTGATTTGTTCTCAAGAATATACAAGCCTGTTTAGGTATACTTTCAAGATCTTTAATTGTATAGTGTAGGTATGCTCGATGATATCTTGTAAGTTTAACCTTTACTTTTCATTTCAAAAAGGACACCACCTGCATTGGTGCTTGAAAGTAATGAACATGAATTGATATCGAAGACAAGTACAAGTTAAGTTTATCAAGAAAACTAAGAATAATACCCGATCACAATTTCTTGATGGACTCCAAAAATTTGAATCCAACATTAATCAATGTTTACGATCCAAAAGTTACAAAAAATTCAATGGAGCCCCTACCTCTATTAGGAAATTGGATTGAAAACAAACATTATCCAGAGTTACCAATAACAGATTATCATTATATTGACTTTGAATAAAAAATATAAACAAAACATAAAAAAAAATATAGGCAGTAAACATACAAATATTAATCCTGACCATCCTTTCAATGGCAATAACATTTTATATCCTTTTCACTAGTCGACCATATTATGTTTTCAAAATTATTTTATATTTTCTACATTTTTTATGTAATTACTTATATATGATTCATAATTATTCTCATCAACACATAAATGATAACCGGCTTGTATTTTCTGTTTACTATGACATCAATTTTTTTCTCAATAATCTGCTATTATTATATATCAATATGTAACTATATCTTAATGGCTGAACATTCGTAAATTACAAAAAATTTGGATATGAAATCAATTTTATCAGTCGACATTATCTAAAACAATTATCGAAGTTACAAATTCAAACAAGTACTTATTCGCAAGAGTTCTATCTCTAAATAAGATGATCATCATTGAAATAGAAGAAAGTTGATAGCAATAGGACAATTGTTACATAATGCACATTCACGATAACAAAACAACGGAAAAAGAGGGAAGAGAACTTTTATTCCATATATTAATAAGTGCAAATTCAAATGAATAAAATATCCCATGAGAGGGACAAGTCCACACAAACACATTATCTCAATGGGAAAAGACATTACATAATTATAACTTAGTACTATTATTGCATGTGTTTATTAACTTAAGTCTATTAACTTTGTTAAATGCCTAGCAATAAAGTACTACACTATATAACAAATACAATATCATAAGACCATTATAATAAACTAACTTTAAGACCCTCCATTAATGCTCATATGGAAACTGAACAGTCCAAGAATATAAACCTATATGTTGCTAGCTCATTGAAAGATATATCTGCAGCCTGCCTCTAAGTTGTGCACTTGATTAGCACTCAGAGATGATATTGCGACTACGCATCATGTACTCCAAATTATTCTCCATCATTTAACACCACCATGCCTTATGTATACAACACAAGCCTCTCTCACATATACTCCAAAAACTAAATTTTGAATCTACAACAAAAATGGTATGAACAACAAGACATGCAATCAGTACTGATAACACAAAACAAATTGTCAACCCAAGTTGTGTTGTTCATCCTAGAACCTCTTCAACCAAACTTCTCATATAGACAAATTTACCACAATGAAAGCATTGCACATCACTATCGGCTTTCCTTGAAGGCTTATCTCCAATACGTTTGCCTACATGCATTCCCACATTGGCATATTGGTGGTTAAGCTCAACTTTAATGTCATTAAAGTCATTTATAAAGAATTATTAGTCAGTGTTAGTATCCCACTAGTAAACTATTACTGGGTGGTAATTGCACACACTAGTGGTTAGTGTGTTGACTTAGTGTTTCCTTATTGAACATTAATGCCATTGATTGTACATCATTAGTCGATCACTAATTGAACACCATTGGTGGGTCATTACTTAGCTAACAATCGTTCTTAGGGTTAGGGATAGATAATCTAGCCCTAACACCAATAATATACACTTTCCACAAAAATTGCCATCGTTCTTATGGTTATTGCAATGTGCGTTTAGCTATCTTGGCATATTAGCCCATGTTTTCAGCACGGTACCAAAGCAATTGAATAGCCCTGTGAACTTTAGGATATTCGAGTTCTTACAATAGCATCAAGTTGCAATCTCTATCCAAGATAATGTAGGTATTATATACCTAACACTTTTCAATGATAACCAAATGTAAATAGAGGGAGCTAGTAAAACAATGTGATTATTTTGGACCAAGACATGGCAACTCAAATCATTCATGGGCATATTTCAATGAAATTTTTTTATTTGCTTTGATATTACAAAAGCAACATGTTCAACGATTAGTTATAACATAGTTGCACATCTAAGAATGAATCTTGTGCATCTTATAGCCTCAAGCCCTCCTTTCTACATATTGTTCTTTTGGCAAACACATGTTTCAAGTGGCATGACTACATTCCTTGCCTCAACCCTCCTCCAAGCTCCATGTTGAAACTTTCAACATTTTCTAAGCAAATCCAAGCTTGATCCTCCTTTCCACACGATTTGTAAATTGGGTGGCTTGCTTTAATCCTTCACCTTGTGCTATAATATCAGGCATTTTTTCTACGCCCATTTTCTATGCATGTCCCCTAGCCCTATTCTATGTAATGCTTGCAGCTTCAACTATTTTTAGACATCCTTGATCCAGAGGAGAGCATATTTTTTGTGTTTTTGTGGTATGTTATTATATCCAATACGCTATATCAAGTTTGTTGTGCCTGCTTGGTGAATTTTGTAGAATCATGTGACTACCTAATAGGAAATTCAAAAGAATTTAATTTTGCATCTTCTTCTACATCTATTCCTGCACAAGTGGTCAATTGTTAGAAATATTCGCCACCTATTGTGTTAAAAATGTAATAAAAGGCCAAACTTCTAAACACTTTTAATACTACTTTATCTCTTGCAATGTCGATTGCTAATAAGAAGTCTTCTTCCAAGTTTGAGCAGTGTAACCAAGGGTTTGGATCAAAATTGGTTTGTCATATGGGCTACACTAATGATGGAATTGGTACGTATGAACTAAGAATAGCCAACCATGTCGTCACTGAGTAGCACCAAAATAAGCACGACTTGCACATTTTGAGACTCCAATTCCACATGCAAGGCATTTTCATCAATGTACTACTATTTTGCAAATGGAGCTATCTAAAAATTCAACGATTTGGCCCGGCCTGGGGCTTCTCACCGAAATCTGGCATTTTTTATTTTGCAAAATCTAAATTTAATTGTGTTTTAGTGGCGATTTTGATGGTAGAAACGGATTCAACAACATCAAAAACCTCTTGGTGGTTGTAACCAAGATTTTTAAAAATTTATGTTGGATTTTTTCAAAATCGTGCCGGAAATTTCAAATTTTTCCGTTTAAGGTCATAGAATTCTTAGACTACACGTTTTGCAAACACTATGTAATGTCAACAATATATATGTAAACACTAATAAATAAGTAATAATGATTTAATAAAATAAATCAATAATTAATGAAGTCACATTTCCTAACCAAGGGGCATATCTATTCAACCACATGACCAGTCAATGTGTATATATTATCATGATGGTCACTATAAAACATATTCTATCATTCAAGCATTTCAATATTATTTATTACTATCGTATATGGATTTATGTCTACTGTCTTACTAAGTTTGATATCTACCAAGAACTTTGTTCATGTCATTTGGTACCAGAGCCAACTCCGATCCAGCCTTGAGTCACATCCTCTCAGACATTGTTTGAGTTGGCCTTTGACCACAGAGTTTATCTAGCTCCACCCAGGTCTTTGACCACAACTAGCCCTTGGCCATTTCCTATTCAGGTATTCCAATGAAGAAATAACATTAGAGTAAATTTTAGGTCTAAAATGGGCCTCATGAGAAAGCGTGCCATTGATAAGTAGTAATTCAAGAACCAATAGAATTTCAATAAATTGGGTCAGCGATTATCGTTGAGTTGGACATATAGAAGTCGATGATGCTTATGTGTCATATTTTTAATTGGCAATCGCTAACAGAATATAAGCCTCACCTTGATTAAGATATCAACATGATATCATAAATATTCTTGAAATACCAAATATATAATATTCTATATTATCACTACCTCCAAGTATTATAAATGTAAATATCACTTTAATTAAAATCATAACAAAATTACATTAAAATACGAAAAACATTTATATCATTAATTATTTAAATAAAAAATAATAATAACCAATTATGCATAAATATAAAACAACTAAAAACTGATATTATATAATATCATAACTAATATCAAGCAAAATAATAATATATTATATTATCTAGTACCAAACTAACAGAATATTGTAACTAGAATATTATATTAGAGAGTATAATTATAATTAATACTATATATTATATACTACCTAACTACCCTAATAATGCGTGACTACCTTATACTACATCATATACTACCCTATACACGCTATTCAATAGTTTTTAATAACTGACCATATCATAATATGTGACCATTATTACAATAGTTTTATATTATATTAATCTATTATTAAATATTACATTATTATATTGTTACATTTTATATTATATTTTTATACTATTATAATAGTTTTTATATTATATTATTATATTATATTATTACATATTATACTATATCAATAGTTTTTCAATATTATTACAAGTTTATTCTTAATTATAATTTTAGTTACTTGATGATCTTTAAATTTATTTTCAAATATATAAAAAGTACTAATATATTCAATAAATTATAAATTCTTTTAAATAAATTATTGTATAATTTTATAATCTTTATTACTACATTTATTATGTGTGCACAAGAATCTAAACCTTTCACTATTATTTTTAACCCTCACATCTTAACTCTACACTAACCCAACATACTTTCTCAACTATCATTACCAAGAGAATATAGATTAAACTTAGTGTGACAAGCCATATCTTATTATTTTCTTAATGTGACATGGCTTTTTTTAATATTTTCCTTTGGAGGCCCATTTTAGACATCAAATTGACTCTAATGGTTATTTCGCTACAAATTCGAAGACACCCATAGTTCAGAGAGAGAAGAAAGTTAAAATGGAATACACTCTCAAGAAAGCATAGAAAAATATAGATCAACATCAATATAACGATATTCAAAGCCTCAAGGACATATAGAACCACTACAAAAAAAGGCGAAAAAAAAGATATGAGACCCAAACACTGAATAAACCGCGTGGGAAGCATATTAAAAATTCAGTGTGCGAAAACTCCCATGTTAACCGTTAGAGGTAACAATGTGATCAACAAGAAAGAGAACCGTCACTAAGGTCGTTATTTTTCAATCCAATACTCTTAGCCGCCATTCATCCCTGGTTTTTGTAGATCTAGTCACTACTACTGTGAAGATAAACATGTAATTGCGGCCACCATGGGAGCAAGTAAATTTTCGTTGACCACTTTCAGTATCGTTGAATTGACCCACAACATTGTTGGTAGGACAGGAAAATTGCGCTCTTTCAAGATATATCAGCCAACTTAATATATATATTATCCCATGCTGGTTGTGTTAAAGTAGAACTTAGATTTATACAATGATCAATTAGATATTAAACATAGGCTTTAATAAAATCACTTGATACTTCATATTATTATGTGTTTTTATCCTTTATTGTATTTCTCAATTTATCACACATTCATAAAGTGGGGTGAAGACCTCATTGTCACACAATATAAGAAAGCTTTGATTTTCTCATCTTTACAACTCTATTTTAAAAATCCATCAACTCGAACTCAGATTTCGCCGAGTTGAATTGTTGACCCTCCACCGAGTTGACTCAGCCTTCAAACCGGATCAGGTGACCGACTCTGTACCGAATCGGTCAACTCGACCGAGTCCCAACCTGAACCGACCGAGATGACTATGAAAAAATAAATCTCCTATGTTCAATTACTCAGTCGTATTTGGTTAATACTAAATGGTAATATTAAATTCACAAAGCAAAAGTGGCATTCTCCTTATCTCTCATTTTCTAGCCTTTAACATAAATTTTTAGCATTACCATTAATTGTTCCAAGATGTTTAAGAGTGGATCCAACCTCATCTGACATCATATGCAAAAAGTAGAATTTTAGATCCCATTCAAAATTCAACAGACTTAATAGTTTTCAGGGTTTCAGGATTGCAAAGTTTCCACCAAATTCTATCATGTATGAGGTTATGGGATTGGCATTTAATCAAGCACATCTACCTCTCTATATACCCCTATGTTGGTGGTGTTTATCATTGAACTCCCTCGCTATGACCTTAATAAAAATGCATTCTCCACTCAAGCAAAATCACGTATTAAGCATGGGAAGCTTTTTCTACCTTGTTTTCACGAATGGATTAGGAGAGAGGCAAGGCCTAGAGCCTAGAGGAGAAAGGCATAGGGTGTTATTGATGAATAGGATTCCAATATAGGCAATAATTCGCCAATATGAATGATTTACGATTTATGTTTCACATTCATTTTTAAATGTCCTTGCTCATTGAAAAATCGTCCTCGTTTCCTTGTTTTGTGCAACTTAGAATCTAACCCTAACCCTAAAGCTATAAGATGAACCCTAACCTCATGCTTCCAACCGTTCAGCTATTACTACTACTACAATTACATTTGTAGATGACCTTGAGGAGTTCGAGCTTAAGCCAGATGACGATGCAATTGGCTATGCTACAGCTAGTCCCGATTCTAGTTCTACTTCTAGTTCTAGCCATGGTGATGAGTTAGATCAGTGATCATGTTGATCAATGATATGTATGATGTATGATGTAGTGGCATCATAGCATGTTGTTTTTTGGACTCCATGGGCCATTTAAGCCTCATTGACTTATGTATTGTGTTCCATATATGTATTGCACTCTTGCACAGTACAATTCGTGCCATTTTGATATATTCAACTTTATATGGTATATACATGTGCAAACTTTGGATATTTTGTGTCTAATGCTCTGGAATCATGGATTAGAGTCTTTAAACTATTGCTTTTCTTTCAAATTTAAATATTTTATGTATTTTTGAGTAAACCGAGTCAATAAATTCAAATTGTCCAGGTCATTACCGATTCATTATCTACTCTGAGTCGAAGTTCGAGTTGACCCTCGACCGATTCCGAGTGCAAGTCTAAAGTCTTAGAACATCGTTATACAATACATTACTATAACTCTTAAGTTGTTTCTTGGTTTCTTTATGTTCTCAATTTCCGTGACATAGTATCAGGGCTCAGTTAAAACTCAAAAATGTGGAGAGCATGATGAGCTAGGGACTGTGACTAACAAACACAGAACGAGGGATAGCTAGTGTAGCACATCAAAGAACCGAAATGATTTCATCGAAACTATGCAATGTTTCAATTTTTTTCATTCTAAAGCAATGAAAATCTATGGATTTGTATGATTGTACGAAATTGTACTAAATTGGTACAGAACTAGATGTGTTGTACTACAATGTACCACTGTACGAAACTGGAAGAGTTGTACTGGACTTTATGCTTGTATGGAATGATATTGTTGTACATAATATACAGAAATGTACGGGCAGCAAAAGAAAATGGGAATTGATATATATACCCTGTGTGACAATTTATTGCAGATTCAAGGAAATATTTATTTTTGTGGTGTTATTTTTTAGAAGATATGAATTTTTTGTTCAGTTTAAAACTAGATCTATAAGGATTGTGTATTTTTTTGTTCTTTAAGGGCATACCTATGGTTTATTGGGCTGATTTTCAAGTAGATTCATCAAATTTTGTGTTTTATATATGTTTCTGCGCAGATTCATCAGAAATGTACATGTTGGATCAACGATACGTGGTTGTTGTAGTGATTTAGAGGTGGTATCCATGGGTCTTGCCATGTACTTTGCAGCTCTTTACTATGTTTCGGTTCACTTTAGTGCATTTATGACTTATTATTATCGCCTCTTTGACAAGCATCATGTTGGAACCCAACCAGAGATTCTCTTGCAAAAACTACAATACATGGAAGCAACATATGTTGACCATTTTTTACTACAGGTGCTTGGCTAATATCGTCCTAGGTACCAATAAGCGCCCCACAGTTGCAAGTATGAAACAAGACAAGATTGATGAACGAGACAGAGAAATAGTAATACGGTTTAAGTTGTCTACGACAAATGCTATGTATCCTAAGGTCTATACTGGGAAGTCTTTCGCAAAAACTTGGAAGTAGTTGAAATATCTACACAAGACTTAGGACAAAGGACAAGCCTTCATCTTGAAGAACATGTTATTCTAGGCGATGATGGATGAAAATGCCTAATTACAGGAGCACTTACACAAGTTAAGGGATATCCTAGAACAACCGATTACTATTAAGCGCAAGATGGATGATGAAGACATGCTTGAGAATATTATTGGGACTCTAAAATTTACCTCTACTTGTTTTGACCTGAAGTTTTATGAGCTTTGCACTTAGTTCTAATAGCAAGACAAACAAAAGAAACGATTCGATCATAGTAGTACGATAAAGAGTTCAGAACAAACCTTCGCTGCCAATTTCAAGAGAAAAGGTAAATAGGCCAAAAGGAAAGGCCAAGGAAAGGAAGATGATGCCACAAAGAGTCAATAGAGCATCAATTGTCACTATTGTGCCAAGGTAAGCAATATGAAAAAGTTCTGCAGAAAGAGGTTGGTTGAAAAGAAAACCATGAAGGGCCTCAACAAAAGCATTATGTCCCAGAACTTACAAAGGAGGAGTCAACCTTCCATGCATTCATGGCTAAGCAACCAGCAAACTACCACAGGTCATCTTCTAGGTTCATTGACTCAGTTACATCTCAACATTTCAAAAATAGACTAGACTAATTCACAAAGTACAATCCAAGTGTCTCTAGAGATTCGATGATCTTCAGTACTGGTGAAGAGTTTACAGTCATTGTCAAAGGAAATGTTTAGATTTCCCTTGGAGACGACGTGCCCATTTACCTCAATGTGCATTATCTGCCAGGCATGGATCTTAACCTATTATGATCAGTTAGTCATATTATGAGACATTGTCCCCAGCTTGGTGTCAACTTTAGCAATCACATATGTTATGTAGTTGACAAGGAGACAAAGAAAACCATTGCTAATGGTGTGGAGGAACATGGACTATTTCAATTATTCAACAATGAATAGGTCAAAGAACATCCATTGGTAGCCAAGAGTAAATCAAACATCAGTACACTCTGGCATCTGCTATATGGGAACCTCAACCTCACCTACCTCTCTCAGTTGGTCCAAGAGAATTTGCTAGACATACTTCCAGAGATCTAGCCAAAGATTCAAGGAGTATGTAGAGCTTGCCAAGAAAGGGAAACAACAGAAAATCCATTTGATGGAGGAAAAGCTTGGAGAGTGAGCAAAGTCCTTCAATTCGTTCATGCAGGCATATGTGGACCAATGAACACAGCATCAATCACATGTGCCATGTTTTTCCTCCTATTTGTTGATAACTATAGTAGGAAGATGTGGAATGTACATTTTAAAGTTAAAATACTAAATGTTTAAAGAGTTTCAAAATTTAAGGCATTAGTAGAAAAAGAGTGGTTTTTTATATAACCACTCTTAACGTCTGATAATAGTAGATAATTTTGCTCCAAGGACTTCAAACTTTTTGTGGTAATCATGAGATCCAAAGACAATAAGTACACTACACCTCATAGTCCGCAACAGACTGAAATGCCTGAGAGACAGAACCACATAGTTACAGAGATGGTATCATGTATGAAGCAGAACAACCCTATTCCAAACAGATTTAGGGTTGAGAAATTGTTCACGTCAGTATATTTGCTTAACAGATCTCTAACGATGGCAATGAAGTAGAACCCTAAGGAAGCATGGTTTGGGACAAAGCCCAGAATCAATAACCTTAAGGTGTTTGGTTCTGATGCATATGCCTAGATTCCAGATAAAAAGAGAACCAAGCTAGAAACTAAGAGGAACAAACTAATGGTTTTAGGGTAATACGGCATTCATAAAGCTTACAGGTTGATTGATGTGGAAACCAATCACGTGAGCTTAAGTATAGATGTTGTAGTTCATGAGGAATTTTGACCATTCCATTCGTCTTCTCCACAGTTCAAAATTACCATAGGGTCACCCATCATAGCTCAAGATTCAAGGATTCATCTTCAATTGGATCCACCTCAAAGGGAGGAATATTCTAAACATTCTGACAAGTTTCCTATACCCAATTTGGTAATTTCTAATCCACATAGCCCAAATCAGCATTCAGGTGCTACAGATACAAGCAACCCAAGTTTAAATTCTTATATTGACTCGGATGAGGTAGTTCCCAACAAGAGACCCAAATACAACACCATAGGAGATCATCGAGCAACAAAAATAATCAAGAAATGAACATCGAGAGGAAAGACTAAACACAAACCCAACATGGTTAACTTTGCAGCACTTCCACCCAGGAAGAAACCCATGGGTTGCAAATGCGTGTACAAGCTCAAGTACAATGTAGATGGCACACTTGACAAATACAAGGCACAGTTAATAGCTAAAGGGTTCTCTCAGCGAGAGGGCATTGATTATAAGGAGATCTTTGCTCCTAGAGAAAACATGGGCGCCATTTGACTAGTTCTAGGCATGGCTACACAATTTGGTTGGAAGGTCCATCAAATGGACATGAAAAGTGCATTCCTTAACGAAATATTTGGAGGAAGAGGGCTATATGTATCAACCATAGGGATTTGAGGTTTTTGGGAATGACCACTTTGTGTACAGATCAAAGAAGAGGCTCTATATCACCTGATGCAGGCACCCAAGGTATGGTACAAGTACTTGGCTAAGCATGGGTTCCGACGGAGTCATTCAAATGTCGTCTTATACGTCAAAAGCAGTGGTAATTATATAATCCTACTAGTCAATTATGAAGATGACATCATTAATATTGATACTGAGGCAAACATGATTGAAAAGATAAAATCAAACATGAGTAATGATTTTGACTTGATTGATATAGACCTCCTACATTAATGTTTGGGTACAGAAGTTTGGAAAAGAAGTAGCGGCATTTTTATCTAACAAGTAAAATATAGCAGGAGTTTGCTTTACAAGTTTACAATGACAAATTGCAAGATCTCTTCTACACCTATGGAGAAACGGTTGAAACTTTCAGCTAGGACCAACTCTAAGGAAGTGTGCATATTGTTGTATAACTTGGTTAACTAAAACTAAAGTTGTGCATTGAACAAATTGTAATCGAACGCAGAGTTATGGTCAGATCTTAGAAGAACAGGCATTGTCCAGTTGTAGCAGGAAAAAGTTAGTTAAGACACTGTGTCCAACGCAAGGAAGTTTTACACGAGCAGGGGTGACAAAAAGAAAAATTTTGAGCAAGACTCCTAGGTCCGTGATCGTCATGATTAAAGATGTCTATTATATTCCTCACTTGCAGAAAAGTCTACTTTCGATAAGTAGCATGATGAAGCATAGCTCACACTTACATATAAATTTCAGCGATAATAGGTGTTTATTGTTGACAAGAATAGCAAAAAGATGGTTGCTATGGGTGTGGAAGAACATGGTTTATTCTAGTTGATAGAAGCTGAGAATGCAAGATTGGTTTTGTCAAAGGATGGTTGTAATGTCAAGATTGGTTTTTGTCAAAGGATGGTTGTAATGTCAAGATTGGTTTTTGTCAAAGGATGGTTGTAATTAGGTCAAGTCGACCTAATTAGTAAAAAGGTCAAGACATTTGATTAGTATAAATGAGAAATTTGACCTCCTCATTTGCACCACTCATTCACTCACTCAAGTTCGCATAGGAGAGAGTGAGAGAGGTCACTGGTGAAGGAGAGACGTTGTTTTGTCTTGGGGTTTTATCTTGTACTTGGTGAATTCTATATTGAGGAAGTTTTGTCGAGGTTTTCTCCCTTGTGGTTTCCCCGAGAGAAATCTTGTGTTTTATGTGATTGTTGTGCTTGTATTTCTTTCAGTGATTATATTGTTTAATGTTGTTATGCTAAACAAGTAAACACTTAACATGGTATCAGAGTTGGCTTGAAAGAGAACATTGTGGAGCTGTTACCTAGGGTTTCCATTTTCGGAAACAAGTCATCTTGGCATTTTTGCTATAAATCACTTTTAGCAAAGGTTCAGGATCTGAAACTTGGATAGGCCGAATATGAAATGTTCATGTACCTTGTGTGCGAGTTTCAGCCTCAGATTCGTTGTACGTTAGGAGACATGGTCCATGCAAATTAGGGTTCTAGCCTCCTCCAGAATTCAGTTTTAAAAAGGTGACCTATGGAGTAATGTTATATCTAGGGCTACGAAGATGCAAATCGAATTTCGTAAGATGTTCCAGAAAGCGCACGGACTGAAATTTCTCTGGTGCGAGTTTCAGAACCCGAAGATGAAAAAGTGACACGTGGCATTCCATACAAGTTCGATATACTGAAACAGTCCATAAAATAGTCAACTTGGGAAACTTAGCATAAGTTCCACTTGGTGAATTCAATCCTGCTCTAACCTATGGGGTTGGATAGAGGACATATCAGAATATCACAGAACGACATTTTAGACCTTGAGGAGCAGAAATTTCTGAGATACATCAAAATTAAGACCCGACAAATCTGCAACAGAAATTGAAGAAACTAGGGCATCAAATATTTTGCAATCTTGTCCACAGATTTGGGAAAAAGAGTACATTGCTCAACTCACCTTGAGGAGGCTCATTTTTTCATCCAATCATTTTTCCAAGAGGAAAATTATGGTTTCTCTATCAAACCCTACATCAACGTAGCAACAGCTATTCAAAAGGACAACTCTTCTAGTAAGTTCTATTTCCATTTGAGGTTCTCATATTATCAAAATGCAAACACTACCAAGCTTGATGAGAAGCTTGAAGGAACTAAGAACTTCAGGGCATGAAAATATGTGAGTCATGCTCATTCTTGAAGAACATGACCTAGAAGACTTTGTAAAGAAGTTGCAGAACCAAAAGGAGATGAGGGCAAAGCTAGATACAAGAAGGATATGATCAAGGCCAAGAGGACCATTGTTGACTCTATCAAAGATCACTTGATTCCTCAAGTGTCTTCCAAGAAGACCCCTTAGGAAATGTTTGATGCATTGTCTAATCTATTTGAAGGAAAGAACATCAATAGAGAGATGACCTTGAGAAATCAACTAAAGGGTGTGAAGATTCAAAAGTCAGAGACCATCCAATCATACTTCACTAGAGTATATCAGATCAAAGAACAATTAGAAGCCATTGGAGATACGATAGAAGAAGTAGAGGTTGTGATGAGCACCATGAATGGTCTCCCAAGGGATTGGGAACCTTTCGTTCGTGGCATATGCTCTAGGAAGAAATTGATCGAGTTCAGACAACTATGGGAAGAGTGTGTGCAAGAAGAAGAAAGGATAGCAGTAAGAGAAGAGAAGTCAAATGATAATGAAGATCCAGCTTTGGGAGCCCATGACAAAGGAAGGAACAAAAGGAAGAATCATGAACATTCTCATGACCACTCTTCTACAAGATCTCAAATATTTCAAAGGAACAAAAGGATCAAGAAAGACTTCTCCTCCTTTGAATGTTTTACTTGTCAGAAGATGGGACACATTGCAAGAAATTGTCCTCTTAGAGCTAAACAATTCAAGAAGCAGAATAAAAGATTTCATGCCCATGCAGCTAAAGAAGATAAACATGATGATGAAACGAGGGCCAAAGAAGATTCCTCCAATGATGAGGAATATGTACTTTAATCCAAAACAGGAAGATAGAAGAACATCTTATTTATCTCAACATTGGATAAGAAGGGATGCAGTTGTGATTGAAATTGAAGGAGGAGGACACCACAAATTGAAGGGACATGCAGACTCATCCCGAATAGCTAGGACCATGAGTCCTTGTGAGTTGTGATATAGAAGACTTGTTCAGCATTGTCGGTCATAAGAAATAAAGGAACAGGTCCTCGGAATCAGATGATGGAGTGGAGCACACTGTTAGAGACTCCTGCAAGGAGACTAGGATCAAGAGAGATCCTACCAAACAAACAACGATAAGTGTTTGAATTGTCATTTCCTGTATTGTCCAGTTGTGTACATATTTATGTTCCTAGATTTAGGATATGTATTGTGTACGTTAGAATACTACTAATATGCATGTGATGGGTAAGTGGCCTATGGTGTTGTACAACATTCCATTGCTACTTATCTAGAATGAAACCTCTTTGATGACATACTCGGAGTAGTGCACGCTCTTAATAATGTTTTGGTAGAGATGGAAGGCATATAGAAAGTTACCGTATGAATTCAGGATATGGATGAATGTTGTGTTGAAGCATTGGCTAAGATAGTTGCATGACTGTATGACCTATGTTTATATGCATAAGAATTTGTCATTATTGATATGTTTTGAAAATCATGAAATGTTTCTAATCATGCAACTGAATTTGACTTGTAGGAAATATTGTGTACGATCACCTACAAACGAAGAATGATGAGATTTGTTTCGTAGAACAAGTCGATGGTCCAACTATAAAATTCAACAAGAGTTATGAAATCAAGCATACTATAGAAGTACAAAGCAAGGATTCTCTCAGAAAGAGGGAGTCGACTATGACCAGATGTTGTTCTAGTGGCCAAACACACTTCCTCAGTGGTGGATATTACACTAGATAGATGGTGTAATCGAAGTAGAAGAAGATATTGAGCAACCTCCAAGACTCGAGGCTCTCTACAGAGGACCACATGTGTGCAGATTGAAGAAGACTTTGTACAGGCTCAGAAGGCACCCATGGGATAGGAGGATCACCTAGAGTGATGAGATATCAACCTTTGCTACAAGGTTGAAGATGAGGAGCTCATGGATGGGTGCAAGAGAGAAATTGCAACAGAGTTCTAGATCTAGGTATCCAGTGACCTAGAGAGACGACATAGATGGATACCCAAAAGATTAACAGAACAGAAGGCTACCAGTCACTCCAATGCAGAATGCCCGATGTAGAGACTACAAGATGCAAAGGGAGTGATGATGATGGGTCCTCAAGGACCTCCCTCGAAAGAGGGAGTGATGATGATGACTCTGAAAGGACCTCCATCGAAAGGAGTGATGATGATAAGTCTGAAAAGACCTCCTTCGAAAGAAGGAGTGATGTTGATGAGTCCGAAAGGACTTCCTTCGAAAGAAGGAGTGATGATGATTGGTCTGATAAGACCTCCTTCGAAAGAAGGAGTGAAGATGGTTGGTCTGATAGGACCTCCTTCAAAAGGAGTGAAGATGATTGATCTGACAAGCGCTCCTTCGAAAGAAGTGGGGTCCAAAAGGATCAGCCTCGAGAGAGGGAGTAGTTTCTTGGAGCCTTGGTATGCCAGCTCAGTCTAGGATTGGTACGTCAGCCTGACAAGGTCTGGTTGATCCGAAAGGATTGGTATGTCAGCACTGGCTAGATCCTAGGGGGATTTGTATGTCTGGCTAGGCTTGTTTGGTCCGAAAGGATTAGTAAGCCAAACAAGGCATGTTTGATCCTTGGGTAAATTGGTACGTCTGGCTAGGCTTGTTTGGTCCGAAAGGATTAGTAAGCCAAACAAGGCTGTTTGATCGCTGGGTAAATTGGTATGTCTGGCTAGGCTTGTTTGGTTCGAAAGGATTAGTAAGTCAGCATCGTCTACTAGAGTGCCCACCACAGTGCATATTCTAGATGATGATATTATTCCAGTATTTATATACTGATGGTTCTAGCATTCACATGTCGATGGTGATGTTGTTCCAGTATTTCTATACTGATGGTTCCAACATGCACATGTTGGTGACGATGTTGTTCCAGTATCCACATACTGATGGTTGATGATGTTCCAGCGTTAACATGTTAATGGATGATGGTGTTCCAGCATTCACATGTTAATGGATGATGGTTGATGATTTTCCAGTATTTACTTACTGATGTTTGATGTTGTTCCAGTATTTACTTACTAATGTTTGATGTTGTTCCAGTATTTACTTACGGATGTTTGATGTTGTTCTTGTTGAAATATTGTATCTTCGAAGAATATTCTATTGTATTTTATTATTGTAATTTATTCGGAGATGTTTTATTCCTCCGTCGAGAAGCTATTATTGTATTTGGTCATCATAGAGTCATGAGGTAAAACCTCCTTTGTAAGTAGGGTCGATAAAACCCTCCAGAAAGTAATATTATATCGTTTTGAGTCTTCCTAGATAAGTCGGCCCAGTTAAGTTTGTTGGGGCCGACCTAGTTAGTGAAAAAGTTAAGTGGAAGATAAAGTATAAATAAGAGTGATGTGCTCCTCATTTGCACACACACACTCACTTGTGTCATTCGCATAGGAGGGAGAGAGGGAGAGAGAGAGAGAGAGATATCTGCAAGGAGAAGGAGCACTTGTTTGGGGTTTTGTCTTTGTACTTTTGATCACCTATATTGAGGAAGTCTTTGTTGGGTTTTCTTCCCCTAGAGGGTTTCCCAAGATAAATCTGTGTCTATCTTGTGATTGTATTTCTTTCAGTGATCCTGTATATGCTATTGTTGTGAAATTGAATTGAATACTGATGTTATCTATCTTAGCATACTGAATCTTAACAGTTCCAATATTTCTATATTGATGGTTTCAGCATTCACATGTTGATGATGATGATGTTCCAGTATCCACATACCGATGGTTAATTATGTTCCAGCATTCACATGCTGATGGTTGATGATGTTCCAACAGTCGCATGTTAATGGTTGATGATCTTCCAGTATTTACTCACCGATGTTTGATGTTGTTCTAGTATATACTTATTGATGTTTGATGTTGTTGTTCCAGTATTTGCTTACCGATGTTTGATATTGTTCCAGTATTTACTTACTGATGTTTGATGTTGTTGTTCCAGTATTTACTTACTAATGGTTTATGTTGTTGTTTGATTTCAGTATCCATATGTACTAATGATTGATGATGTTGATGTTCCAGCAGTTTCTTGTTGATGATGATGATGTTGATGTTCCAGCAGTTTCTTGCTAACGATGATGATGTTGATGTTTCAGCAATTTCTTGCTGACGATGTTGATGTTGATGTTCCAGCAGTTTCTTGTTGACGATGTTAATGTTGATGTTCCAGCAATTACTTGTTGATGATGATGTTGATGATCCAACAATTCCTTGATGATGATCATGATGATGTTGTTGACGATGATGATGTTGATGTTCCAGCAATTCCTTGTTGATCATGATATTGATGATCCAGCAATTCCTTGTCGATGATGATGTTGCTGACGATGATGATGTTGATGTTCCAGCAATTCCTTGTCGATGATGATGTTGCTGACGATGATGATGTTGATGTTCCAGCAATTCCTTGTGGATGATGATGTTAATGATCCAGCAATTCCTTGTTGATGATGATGTTGTTGACGATGATGTTCCAATAGTTCCTTGCCGATGATGACAATGATTATTGATGTTTCAGCAGTTCCTTGTTGATGATGAGGTTGATCATGACATTGATGTTCCAGCTGATGACGATCATGATGACGATGTTGATATTCCAGCAGATGATGTTGATGATGCCCCAGACATATGATGATATTCCAAAAAACTCCTACGACATATAGAATTTCACCAGTTGTTGATGATGATGATAACGTCCATACAATACCTTCCTAGTTAAGAGGGAGTGTTAAAGAAATGTAACTGCGAAAGATATTCTAAATGTACTTGTCTATTGTATTATTGTTATTCCTCCTTCGGGAGATGTTATTGATGTAATTGATCATGTAAAAGTCAGTAAAAGAGTCAATGTAAACCCAAACTGTTATTTCGGCCTAGAAATATCTAGAAAATAATATTTTATTGTAAAGTGTACAGGTCAGCCCAGTTAAGTGAGTCAAGCCGACCTAATTAGTAAAAAGGTCAAGTCATTTGATTAGTATAAATGAGGAATTCGACCTCCTCATTTGCACCACTTATTCACTCACTCAAGTTCGCATAGGAGAGAGAGAGAATTTCGCTGGTAAAGGAGAGAAGTTGTTTTGTCTTGGGGTTTTATCTTGTACTTGGTGAATTCTATATTGAGGAAGTTTCACCGGGGTTTTTGCCCTTGTGGTTTCCCCGAGAGAAATCTTGTGTTCTTTGTGATTGTTGTGCTTGTATTCCTTCCAGAGATTATATTGTTTAATGTTGTTATGCTAAACAAGTAAAAACTTAACAGATTCATGTATGAAGTGTCTACACTCCTCATCTATACATACTTTTAATTTTTGAAAACCAGAAATTTTGATTGGTGTCTCTACAGTTTCAGCTGTATCGTAGAACCTTTGAGTGCAAATCTGCTATCATAAATTAAAAGATTTAACGAAAGTGCCCTTGAGTTGGCACTGAGCACTAGCATGTCTTTGTCATGGATCACCTCCTACAAATATAGCGTTTGCATGATCGAATGAATACAGCTTTGTTTTTTCGTCTTGACTCATTACCCACGGATAAGCAAGGATGTAGAACCAAATGAAACTAGAGATTTCACATACTATTGCATTTGCATGCTTTGTTTGTAGACATGAAAAACGTATGCGCCAGGATGTATAAAGAGGTTTGTACAAGTTGTGGAAAATCTATCTAGTATTGGAGTAAGCCCTCATGTCTGTTGACAAAGAGTCCCATTGTTTCTTAGTACTATAGTTATTTCAGTTCCTACAAGTATCAGGGGCTCAGTGGCACTAAGAAAAATACCTTATGCACCCATAAAATATGATAAAGTGGTGACACCACATTTGACCAATGTCAACGAAGACGTGACTGTGAACTTAAGTAGTGCTGAGCATAAGAGGGGATCTGTTATGGGAGGTCCAGAATTGTCATAACATTTTCCCTACTGGGGTGATTCAGTAGGTATGCCAGCTAACAGGTCATACCCCTAGATATTGTCATGGTTTTCTTTCTCACGCTACCATCATGTATAATGGATGTCTATTTCTGTAGTGGTTTAAGGATGGGGGAGAAGAGTAAGAAGAAGAACTAAAACAATGCACAATTACTGAACATTTTAAATCATAAAGAATTTCAGCATAAAGACATAGAATTCAGTTCAAGAAGGCTTTCAATTTGTACATTTTTATTAATAATTTGAATGACAAGATTTGCAAACGCTGCAGCATTGATTGAATATCAAACCTCATATGTTAAAGTGCCACCAGATGTGGCAGGCTGACGAAGCGTTACATTAGAAATAGCACCATTTGCTGAAAGGATGCAGACTGCACGAGGCCCTTGCTGTGAAAATGACATTATCTTTGATGCAACATCCTGCATGGAAACACAAGATTAAGTTTCTTAGGTTAGAAATAATGCTTCTTGTTCTTCAACAGATGTCCAGGAAAATCATCCAAGAGCCCCCAAAAGCTTTAATCTCCACTCAATTCATATGGATCAATAAGAATTTAACAATGTCAAAGGGAAGTTAGAACAGATCTGCAGAGCTATGAAATTAAGTATTATGACAATTAACTTGTCTTACAAAAACATGTCAATGAAACAGTTACATAATAAATGCAAAGACAATACTATCTATTAAGGAAAACAACAATATACACTTTGGTCATTCTAATTTGCATTTTCCAGCCCATCATCTTCTTAAAAGAAAGCCTTAAGTTTTACATCATAAAATCTGAGTCTGTAAGCTCATGAGCACCTTTTAGGCTATGAGCTACAAAGTTTGTCCTTATAATACTTCCCAAACTGGCAAGGAATAGCCAACGGTCACAAAGTTCAAGATCAATTTAATATGAACCGAAGCCAGCTGCTAGTTGGGCCTACCAAGATTGTAACTTACGTAACGTGAAAATGTTAAGATAGAACCTCTCTCAAAAGTGGAACTTAACAAAATAAGAGGAAGTATTACCCAAAGATGTCAATCAACACAAGAAAAATTTCCACAAACGTATCGTGTTGTTTATTTCTATATAAAATTGTATTCTACTCACATACCCTTTTAAATGAGGGATCTTCCCAAATGGAAAACATACATTTTCACAAAAATCTTATTGATGATTAAAACGCCACAGAAGTTGAACATAATGATTCTAAAGTCTAACGGAGCATCCAACAATGGTACTAGTGCTTGGGGAATTAATAGCATTGCAACCATTATTATCACAAAGTTTGAAATGTTATCAGGTCCCGTGCACTCAAGTTTATGAATATGTGAATAGTATTGCCATGAATTTACTTACAAAAAATCAGAAAATTTACTTGATGAAGTTTGAGAATAGAATTAGGAGATTATGATGATTATAGAAATTTCTCTGAATATTTTGTATTGTTTTTCCATTTATTGCCATACCTTCATGCAAGTCATTGTAGCAAAAGATGGTGGCATGCAATGCCATCCCACTTTAGGCCTAAGAAATCAATCTAGGACCGTGCCCTAATGCATAATTTTAACTAACTTTACCTGCGTTGCAAAATAAGTAAGCATGCATAACATGCATTTATGTCAATGTGTATGTGGGGATGCTAAGTTTCAACTTCTCTTTTAGCTTGCAAAAGAAAATATTTTCATTTGTTTCTTTTTTTGAAAAATACATCTTACATTTACAGAAAAAATGTACAAAAGATGCAAGGGTACGTAAAATGAATGTCATAACCTCTTCCTCAGCGCAACTAAAGCTGAAATAAAAACAGGGTAAACTGCAGATCTAAGAAACCGGATTCGTCCAAAACCCCCCGCGTGTCCTGTGGGGGTCGAATCGGACACGATTCGATGTCAAATCGTTTCCAATTCAACTTTTGGTCGTGTCCGAAATTGGGACACAACAAAAAGCCGAATCGGACACAATTTGACATTGTGTCCCCGACTGTCGGATTCGTGTCGCAATGAAATTACATTAAAATTAAGGCAAGGAAATATATTTCTTAAGGTAGTGTGCGAAGCTACAACCATTCTGTCTCTTACTGACATCCACACCAAAAGGGCAAATAAAAGGCTGGACAATTTAAAAATATATAATTTAGAAGAAAAAAAGTTATACACACACACACAAGTATCATTACAGAATAAAAATATGCAATAGCTAAAATTATCCACAATGAGAAACAACACACCATGTAGACAGTTCGGTTGACACATTTCTGTGTAAAGAAATATATATATATATATATATATATCCTAGTATCATTACAGAATATAAAAATACACATTAGCTAAAATTAGTCACAGTGAGAAACGACACACCATGTAGACCTTTCGGTAAACACATTTCTGTCTAACCATAACCATACCGAAATATAAGAAACAGGAATAATCATAACCATACAAAATTTAATGGCAAACAAAGAAGACGATAACATTTCAGTTGGAAAAATTTAAAAATATTATTTACAGAAAATAAAAATATGTGATGGCTAGAATTAGGCAGTGAGGAATGACGCTGTGTAGAACTTGTGGTTGACACATTTCTGTCCAAAGGAAAAAAGCATAATAATAATCATACCAAAATTGACTGCAAACAAACAGACAATAACAATCGGTGGTCAAATCAAGCCCGATTAGTGAGAAAGGACACACCATGTAGACCTTTCGGTGAACACATTTCTTTCTAAAGGAAAAAGGCACAATCATAACCGTACCGAACTTTACTGAAACAAACAAGACAATAGCATTACAATTGGAAAATATAAATATCATATAATTTACAGAAAATAAAAGTTTGCAATAGCTAGAATTCGTCACAGTGAGAAATGACACTGTAGACCTTGCAGATGACACATTTCTGTCCAATGGAAAAAGGTATAATCATAATCATACCAAAATTGACTGCAAACAAACAAGACAATAAAAATTGGTGGTCAAATCAAGCCCAATTAGTGCATCCAATACACTACGGGATATCTTCGCATCGCATCCCATAATAATGATACTCAAATTCACTGAAGAACAACCGCCATCAAATCGGTGAACATCGAAAATTTTGACTGGTAATTGCACAGCACACCAGGTTAAGCAGCCTATAATGACCGGATTGACTGTGGTGACAACCTATTGCATAAGGGTTGCATTGCTAAAGCAAAATAAGTCTAGATGCGTTGGGATAGGATGCAAAATTCGAGGCCTCTGTAGAGATAGTTTAACTGTGTTCTGAAGTTCCTCCGAAAACCCTAATCACTTCCAGTTATGCGTTCTCTTGTTCCTGATTTCCCTCCCGGAAGCATTTCAATCTCTGGTCAACATTTTGAGCTAGAAACCAACGAATCCTTCGATCTCTAATATTGTTAAAAGGCTTCCCTCCATACTTGAAATTGCTCTCCCACAAACGGCATCCCGGGAAAAAGCCCTCGCTTTGGCAGAACGAGGCTTGGTCAGGCAGTTCACTGGTTTATGGCCTTCACCTCGATCCACGAAGAAATGACTCACCAAAAATTGGATGGCTCTGATTAAAGGACAAATGAATTTTGTTTTCTGTGGCAGAAAGTTTTACACTTTCGTCTTTGAGGTCAAGGATGATAGAGATTTGATTTTCCGAAACAGCCCCTATTTTATGGATGCCAAAGGAATGTATCTAAACAAGTGCACTCCAGACTTCGATCTAGAAGTGGATGTCCCATCTGCTGTTCCAGTTTGGCTGCTGCTCCCCCACCTGCCGCTGCATTGATGGGATGATGACTCCTGGAAGACCATTGGAAACACTATTGGGAAATACATAGACAAATCTTAACCAAAAGCGGGTATGTTTGCTTGTGCCAGAAACTGTGTTGAAGTATATCTAGAGAAGGGCCTGCCTGAAGTCATAAAAATTAACCTCGACAACTAGAGTCATCTCCAGATGTTAGATTATGAACAGTTTCCTTTCAAATGCAAATCATGCCACGAATATGGGGATTTTGCTAAAAATTCCCCAGAATCTTCAGGAAAATAGAGAAAGCAAATGGCAAACAGTTAAATACAAAATAGCCCCCTTCAATCTCCTAAGGAGCTCCCTCCAGTCCCAAAAGCCTCAATCCCTTCGACTTCTGAGACACGAATACCTAAAATCACAAATAGATTTGAACCTCTCTCTCAGCTCTAAGACTCAGAACCCATCATCACCTCAACCTCTTCCCCCCTAAACATGTATGTCCCCGAACAGTTGTTAATTCCCATTCATGAAGCTACTCCAACAAACTCTAAGCCTCTAGACTGGCCTCCCCCCTCAGGAGTAACAACCAGACACAGACCATCTTCTTAAAGAGATCCCAGGCATCAAGGGAGGAAAACCGTCAAAGAGAAAAGAGAAGAATCAGGAAATAGACAAAAGTTTGGGGCTACAAAGCACGATAGAAACAACTATCTCTAGAAGTACCAAAAGAATACGGAGCAATGGGGCACTACCAAAACAATAGGTAAATAACGAAAATAGTCGCCTGGAACAGCAGAGGAATGAGTCACAATGACAAATTAGAAAGGGCAAGGCATTGAATGAAAGCGAAGTGACCCATGTTCCTTTTAATCCAGGAGACTAAGCTCCAACAAAAGGAAGTGAACGTGATTGCAAGGAAATTTTGCAAAAATGGCGAAAGCAAAGCAATAGCATCGACAGGAGCATCATGTTGAAATATTGTAACTTCTAGGAATATTATATATGTACTTTATTATCCGGAGATGTTTATTCCTCCGTCGAGACATTATTATATATCCGGAGATGTTTATTCCTCTGTCGGGATGTTATTATTATGTAAAGTCATTGAGGGAAAACCTCCCATGTAAGTCGGGGCATTAGTTCCCCTAGACTCAGTTGTAATGGGGTGTTTAAGTCCCCCAGAGAAGTCGACATGGTTAGTAATTGGTCATTTAGTTATGAGCCCAACCTAGCTGGGTAAAATGTCAAGTGAATGTAAAGCATAAATAGAGGTGTGTTCCTCATTTAACACACACACTCACTTGTGAACTCGCATAGGAGAGAGAGAGATCTACAAAGAAGGAGAAGGAGATCTTGTTTGGGGACTACATCTTTGTACTTTTGATCATCTATATTGAGGAAGTTTTGTTGGGTTTTCTACCCCATGAGGGTTTCCCAAGATAAATTGTGTCTCTTGTGTTTATGATGTGCTTGTTGTTCTTTCAGTGATCCTGCATATGCTATTGTTGTGAAATTAAATGGAATACTAGCATCTTAGCATATTGAATCTTAACATGGTATCAGAGCTAGCCTGAAGGAAGGCAATGTATGGCACTTACGACACTTGTTTAACTTGCGACAATTTGAAAGTTAGGATTTTGTATAGCAAAACCTAGTCATCGTGGAACTTTCGCTATAAATAACTTTTGGCAAAGGTTCAGGATCTAAAACTTGGACAGGCTGAAGATGAAATTTTCTTGTACCTTGTGTCCGAGTTTCAGCCTCAGATTCGTTGTACTTTCTAAGATATGATCCGCACAAGTTAGGGTTTCTGCCTCTTCCAAAATGCAGCCTAAACAGGTGACCTAGGTAAAAAGGTCTTATCTCGATTTGGGAAGCTCCAAATGGAATTGGGTAAAAAGTGACAGTTAGGGCATGGACTGTAGTTTCACGGGTCCGAGTTTCAGAGGTCGAAGTTGAAACAGTGACACGTGGCACTCCGTAGAAGTTCGCTATGTTGTTTCATCCCTTAAACAAGTCATGTTGGGAAACTGAGCATATCTCTCTGATGGAGAATACAATGAAGCTCAAACCTGTGGGGTTGGACAAATGACAGGTCAAGCTACTACAGGCCAAAGTTTAAGACCCTGAGGATCCGAAAGTTCAGAGATACACCAGAAACAATACAGCACATCTAAAATGGATCAACGGAGGAAATCAAAGAAGAGGAGGAAGAAGCTCTCACTTAGGGTTTTCAGTTTTTAAGGTATGGCATGACTTGATACAATGTTGGAGACACCTGATGCAACATTGGAAACCTTGAAGATGAATTTGGAATCCATTCATCATAAATATTAATCTTCCATCAAAATGTTGTTGGAGGAAGGAGATTGAAAATGAGGGTTTCAAGGAAAGAAGAAACCCTAGCAAAGTTGGGAGACTCATAGGGCAACAATGAAGGAGGTTTCAATGGCACTGATATTCTATCATCCTAGAACCATGAACATATATATGATATTTACGAGTGATATACCTTGAATGATTAGGGTTTTACCCTTATAGAGAAGACTACAAGCAATCACGACAGGTATGACTTGAGGAGATACAGGTATGTTTTGAAATCTGTTTCATGATTAATTTCATGATATGTTTGTCTTCATATTATTGAGGTTAGTACAATCATGATTAATTTTAGACTTGTCCAGTAAAAGTATGAATGCATGTGAATGATAGAAGACAATCATTGATTAGGGTTATGACACTTATGATTGGACTAATGCACTATGGTGTTGTAAGAGGATGATGTTGTCTGCTAACATGAAAGGTACATCAAGAATATATGACCATGATGACATGAAGACAAAGACTCATCCATAGTCTTTGATCACATAGAAGCTCTACTTACGAGGTATGTAAGATTTGGTTCTACTATGCTTAAATTATGAGATATGCAGGTTACTAGCACAAGGTCTCTAAATCATTGAAGAGAACAAAGAAGGCATTGTTTGGGTATGTTAGACATAAATAGCAAGCATGATAATCCAGGTATGTTTTCCTATATCGAGTTATAATCCTACCTTGTGTTAGGATCTTAGATAAGTATACTTGTGTATAAAACGATCATGACCATACATGTTTAAGATTATTTAGAATCATAATGTTTTGATAATATTGAAATTATACTAATGAATTTATGATTATGTATGAGATCTTGAGAAAAGACACAATGATGAAACAAGTACAGAATGGATAGAAGTTCAAAGACATATAATCATGATGCTATCATAAAGGAAAAATAGAGATCAAGAGGTAGGCAACCACACAAACATAAAAGATAAGTATTTGAGTTGTTATTTGAATTACTTCTTGAATCTCTCAATAGTTAATGATATTGCTCGTAATAGTTGTATGCATATTTGTATTCCTAGAATCAGGAAATATATCATGCATAGTGTAAGCATTCATTTAGCGTTGAACAATATACTACTAATATGCATATGATGGGTAAGTTGGACAAACATTTCATTGTTAATTGTCTAGAATGAAACCTCTTTGCTAACATGCTAGGAGTTGTGCACGCTCTTGATAGTATGTTCTGGTAGAGATGGAAGGCATCTAGATAGCCACTGTATGCATACAGGATATGGAAAAATGTTGTGCCAAACTATTGGTTAAGATAGTTGCATAACTATGTGAATCGTATCAGTATGCATAATAGGTTATCATTGAAATGTCAACATGATTTGATGATTATGAAGTGTTACTAATCATGTAATTAAATTTGATTTGTAGAAAAGATCATGTGCTATGATCTACAAAAGAAGGATGATGAACACCTGTTCCAAAGAACAAGTGATGGATGTTCAACAAGAAGACTTACAAATCAAACGTACTATAGAAGGCTCGTGGCTAGAGGATTCTCTTAGAAAGAGGGAGAGGATCATGACGAGATGTTTGCTCCAAGTGGCTAGACACACTTCCAGAGATAGATTACACCCATGGATGACAAGACCGTTCTCTTGAATGGTGTAATTGAAGAAGAAGTGTGAATCGAGCAAACTCCCAAGATTCGATAGAGAATCACATGATTGAAGAAGGCTCTGTACGGATTCAACAAGTAGCCAGGATCAATAGTCATTTGATGAGCTTGATGATCACCACGGGTGATGCAGATTTCAACCTTTGCTACAAGGTTGAAGATGGTTTCTATATACAGATGACATTCTTCTCTTAGATGGATGCAAGAAGGAACTCACCATAGAGTTTGAGTGATCTTGAGGCTCATATCAGTAGACCCATCTGACAGGAGATGGCACAGATAGATATGCAGAAGATCACTCAGTGCAGAGTGTGAATGATGTTCAGTCACAGAGGGTGTAGATCTCAGAGTTAAAGAATCCTAGCATGATTCTTGTGATTAGATATGTGGCTAAGATCAGATGAGATTTTTCCTTAGCCAAGGAAAATGTGATGTAGAGATCCATGATGATGGATGGTGGTTTCTACAGTTTACAGACAGATGACTGGTGCATTTATGTATCTGACGAATACCAGGCCAGATATATGCTTTGTTGTGAACACCCTGAGTCAATATCTAGTTGAGCTTAGATGTGTTCCCCTAGTAGCTGCAAAGCATGTGATGAGGTACCTAAAAGGTACGATAGACTTTGATCTATACTATGTTGGAGATCATGACTACAGATTGTATGGTTATACAGATGCAGATTGGGTCGAAAGTGTCTCAGACAAGAAGAGCACCTCAAGTGGATGTTATTGTCTGGGATCCGCCATGATCTCATCATTTAGCAAGAGGCAGTCCTGTGTGGCTCTCAGCATAGCTGAAGCGGAATATATAGCAGCTTGCTCTACTAGTTCTGAAGCCATATGGCTTCGGAAGCTATTGTCAAGGCTATTTGACTTAGAGATGGACTCCACTGTGATCATGTGTGACAACAAGAGTTGTATCAAGATGACGGAGAATCCAGTGTTCCATGATAAGTCAAAGCACATAGATATCTGATATTTCTATATACGGGATATGGTGCAGAAAGGAGCTATAAAGCTCAAGTATATGAGCACTAATAAGCATATAAAGCTCAAGTATGTGAGCACTAATGAGCAAGTTGCTGATGTACTGACCAAACCTCTATCTCGAGTAAAGTTTGAGTATTTCCGAGACAAGCTTGGTGTAGTTCAAAAGGACCCTTCTCGAAAGGGGGAGTGCTATGGTCAATGATGATACTTGTATAGATGTTGACGATACTTGTATCGATGATGAGGATACTTGTATAGATGATGGGGATACTTGTATTGATGATGAAGATACCTGTATCAGGATATATATATCGATGATGAGGATGCCTGTACCGACGATGAGGTCAATGATGTGGATACCTGTATCGACAATGAGATCGATGAGTGGTCCTTAGACTTGATCTAAGTTGAGAAGTGGGATTGTATCATCCCTGGACACATGTCCTAAAGGGATCCATAGACTCTTGTCTCTGTGAAAGATATTGATGATGTTGCAGTGGGATTGTACCATCCCTGGACATATGTCCTAAGAGAGATCCGTAGACTCTTGTCTCCAAGATTGTGATGATATAGTGTGGTAAATCCTAGATTTAATCTAGGTCACATCCAGTATGAAAAATGACTAGCTCTCTGGTGGTAAATCCTAGATTTGATCTAGGTCACATCCAGTATGAAAAAGGACTGGCTCTGTGGTGGTAAATCCTAGATTTGATCTAGGTCACATCCAATATGAAAAAGGACTGGCTCTGTGGTGGTAAATCCTAGATTTGATCTAGGTCACATCCAGTATGAAAAAGGACTGGCTCTGTGGTGGTAAATCCTAGATTTGATCTAGGTCACATCCAGTATGAAAAAGGACTGGCTCTGTGGTGGTAAATCCTAGATTTGATCTAGGTCACATCCAATATGAAAAAGGACTGGCTCTGTGGTGGTAAATCCTAGATTTGATCTAGGTCACATCCAGTATGAAAAAGGACTGGCTCTGTGGTGGTAAATCCTAGATTTGATCTATGTCACATCTAGTATGAAAAAAGAACTGGCTCTGTGGTGGTAAGTCCTAGATTTGATCTAAGTCACATCCAGTATGAAAAAGGACTGGCATTGTGGTTCCGGATTGCATCATCCTTGGTCTTATGTCCTAAAGTGAGAGGGATTGATCATCCCATAAGTAGATCAGGATTGCATCATCCTTGGACTTATGTCCTAAAGTGAGAGGGATTGATCATCCCGTAAGTAGATCTGGATTGCATCGTCCTTAGGCATGTTGAGGTGTCTTAAATTGATAGGGATTGATCATCCCGTAAGCAGATCTGGATTGCATCGTCCCTAGACATCATATGGTGTCTTAAATTGATAGGGATTCATCATCCAGTAAGTAGATCTGGATTGCATCGTCCCTAGACATGATATGGTGTCTTAAATTGATAGGGATTGATCATCCCGTAAGTGGATCAGGATTGTATCATCCTTGGACCTATGTCCTAAAGTGAGAGGGATTGATCATCCCGTAATTGGATCATGTGTATTGCAAATTATGATGTTGTTGATCGGGAGATCAAGATGATGATGTTGTTGATTGAGAGATCAAAATGATGTTGTTGATCAGGAGATCCAGATGGTGATGTTGTTGATCGAGAGATCCAAAGATCCAGATGATGTTGTTGCTTGCGAGATCCAGATGATGATGTTGTTGATCGAGAGATCCAGATGATGTTGTTGATCGGGAGATCCAAATGATGTTGTTGTTGTAGTTGATCGAGTGATCGAGTGCTGCAGAAGATGAAGACTCAGTACTGAAGATATTGATGTTCCAGTATTGAAGATATTGAAGATGTTCCAGTAACTGTTTGAGTTACTGATGATGATTGAAGAAAGCTTCCAATGATTTATAGATGTATCATGTATCATGTTGTTGATGACTCCTTTGTTAAAATAATGTAACTACGGAAGATATTATATTTATATTATTGTATTCCTCCTCTGGGAGATGATGGTCATGTAATTAATAATGTAAAGGTCATTGAAAGAATCAATGTAAACCCTAGGACATGTGTCGGCCTAGAAAAGCCCCTAAAAGATTATTATATTATGTAATTGACCAGTCAAGTAGAGAAGTCGGCCCTGTTGGGGAATTTGCCACCCCAACGGAAGAATATAAATAAAGGACCGCTCTCTCACTTCTAATCATTCATTCACTCAAGCAAGTTCGAATTAGTGAAAAGGAGAGGTGCGCACAAGTGGAGGAGTAGCTGATTTGTCTTGGGGAACTTTTGTACTTTGTGATTTCTATAATGAGGAAGGCTTTGTCAGGGTTTTCTCCCTTTGTGGTTTCCCCGGGAGAATATTTGTGTTCATTGTGTTTTATGTTGTGCTTGTTTATCTGTCAATAATTGTTTATATGCTATATGTTGTTCAAGTAAAAACTAACATGGTATCAGAGCTGGCCTAAAAGATTACATTGTGCAGCCACGGAAAATTAGGGCTTCTGACAGAAGGAGAATTTTTTAGTTTTCTCATTATAGGATTGATCCCCTCAGAAAAATCGAAATTTTGAGCCCAACATCAAACTTTTTGGTTGGGCAGAACCCCAGGATCGATCAAACCCTAGTTCGGAATTTGGACCAAAAAAACAGAAAAACCAGAAATCACAGATCCAAATTTCGCAGGTCACTTTTGAGGCGTAAACTTTTGGAGTTTTCAAAATCTGAGGACACCAGCTTGCTCGCCTCAGTCAAGTGCATCTCCCTGCCTGTCAGAAGTTTGAAATTTCAAGTTTGAATTTTTAGGGTTTCTCTGTCAAACCCTAGATCCAGCAAATCATCAAGGTAAGATCTACAAACTTTTCTATTTCCATTTGAGGTTCTCATTATAGCAAAATGACAAGCAATACCAAGCTTGAAGGAGCTAAGAACTTCAGATCCTAGAAGTATAGAGTCATGCTCATCCTTGAGGAGCATGAACTAGAAGACTATGTGAAGGAAGGGCTTACAGACCCAGAGGGAGATGAAGATAAGGGAAGGCATAAGAAGAACCAGATCAAATCAAAAAGGATCAGTGTTGATTCCATCAAGGATCACTTGATCCCCCATGTGTCTTCCAAGAAGACACCAAAAGAGATGTTTGATGCCTTGACCAGCCTGTTTTAAGGAAAGAACATCAACAGAAAGATGACCTTGAGAAATCAACTCAAGGGTGTGAAGAGTATGAAGTCTTATTAGTCCATGCAGTTATATTTCTCCAGAGTATCCCAAATCAAAGAACAACTAGAAGCCATTAGGGATATGATAGAGGATGCAGAAGTTGTGATGACTACTCTGAATGGTCTCCCCCGAGATTGGGAACCATTTGTTCGTGGTATTTGTGCTAGAAAGAAACTAATCAAATTCAGAAACCTGTGGGAAGAATGTGTCCAAAAAGAAGAAAGAATAATCTTAAGAGAGGAGAAAGAAGAAGAAGAAAGAGTATCAATCCATCATCAAGAATGATGTTTGGGATGTGGTACCAAGACCAAAGGACAAATCGGTTGGTTTCATCAAAATGGATCTTCAAAACAAAACATTCAACAGACGGAAGGATTAAAAAGTACAAGGCAAGATTTGTAGCACGGGGATTCTCGCAAAAGGAACGAATTGATTATGAGGAGCCTTTTGCCCCAGTAGCCAGATATACTTCGATTAGAACCATTCTTGCCTTGCCAGCCAAGATGAAATGGAAGCTACATCAAATGGATGTGAAGACTACTTTCCTGAATGAAAACATAGAAGAAGAAGTATATATCGAGCAACCAAAAGGATTTGAAGTAGAAGATAATAAGTCACATGTATGCAGGTTGAACAAAGCATTGTATGGGTTGAAGCAAGCTCCCAAAGCATGGTATGGAAGAATTGACAGCTTCCTGATGAGCTTGGGCTTTACCAAGAGTAAAGCAAACTCTAATCTTTATTACAAGATTATGAATGATGAACCCATGATACTATTATTGTATGTGGATGACTTATTTATGACTGGAGAAGACAAGCCTATTGTTGAATGTATGAAGAGGCTTGCAACAGAATTTGAGATGAAAGACCTTGGCAAGATGCACTATTTTCTAGGTCTTGAGGTATGGCAGTTTCCAGACGAGAATTTCCTCAGCCGAGGAAAATACACAGTAGAGATCCTAAAGAGATTTGGGATGCTAGATTGCAAGGCCATGACTACTCCGATGGTGACAAATCTGAAGCTTCTAAGTGATGCTTCTTCAAAGAAAGTGGATGTCACCATGTATAGACAGATTATTGGGTCATTGATGTATTTGACCAATACTCGTCCAAATATATGTTTTGCGATAAACACATTGAGTCAGTATATGGTGGAACCTAGGAACGTTCACCTGATTGCAACAAAACATGTGATGAGATATCTTAAGGGTACATTGGATTATGGACTCAAATATGCCTCAGATAGTGAGTTCAGACTGTATGGGTACACAAACTCAGATTGGGCTGGAAGTGCTGAAGACAGAAAGAACACTTCAGGATGTTGCTTTAGTTTGGGATCAGGTGTGATCTCATGGCTCAATAGAAAGCAACCCTGTATTGCACTCAATACAGCGGAAGCTGAATATGTAGCAGCTTGTTCAACTTGTGGTGAAGCAGTGTGGCTTCGCAAGATGTTGACAGGATTGTTCGATGTAGAGATTGATGCTACAGAGATACTCTGTGACAACCAAAGTTGCATCCAGTTGACAGAAAATCCTGTGTTTCATGATAGATCGAAGCACATCGAGATTAAGTTCCACTATATCCGAGATATGGTGCAGAGAGGAGCTGTGAAGCTCGAGTATGTTCCTACAGAGGAACAAATTGCTGATGTGCTGACTAAGCCTCTGGCTCGTGTGAAGTTTGAGTACTTTCGAGACAAACTTGGTGTGGTCCAGAGGGACCTCTCTAGGAAGAGAGATTGATGATGCCTATCCGAAAGGATAGATGCCTATCCAGGAGGGACGGAAGATCAGTACTTGCTGACTAATAGAGATCCTATCCGAAAGGATAGATGCATGTCCATAGGGATGGATGCCTCTCCAAGGGTGAGGGAAGATCAGTACTGGTTGACTGATGGTTCCAGCTCTCACGAGCTGATAGCTCTCACGAGCTGATGCCTCTCCAAGGGTGAGGGAAGATCAGTATTGGCTGACTGATAGTTCCAGTTCTCACGAACTGATGCTTATCTGCAGGGATGGATGCCTCTCCAAGGGTGAGGGAAGATTAGTACTGGCTGACTGATGGTTCCAGCTCTCACGAGCTGATGCCTGTCTGGAGGGATGGATGCCTCTCCAAGGGTAAGGGAAGATCAGTACTCGCTGACTGATGGTTCCAGCTCTCACGAGTTGATGCCTCTCCAAGGGTGAGGGAAGATCAGTACTGGCTGACTGATAGTATCAATACTTAGTTACTGATTGTTGTTGCAGGTGTTCCAGCTGATGGTGCTGCTGATGAGGATGTTCCAGCAGATGGTGTTCCAGCTGACGATGATGTTGTTCCAGCTAATGGTGTTGCTGATGAGGATGTTCCAGCTGATGAGGTTGCGGATAGCAGAAGATGTCCCAATTGATGATGTTGCTGATGAGGATGTTCAGGCAGAAGAAGTTCCGGTTGACGAAGATGTTGTTCCAGTAGATGATGTTCCAGCAAGAGGATGATTGTAGATGATGATGCTGCTGATGATGATCATATTTCAGCAGATGATGATGTTGCTACTCCGCAGATGATGCCCCACACAAATGATGATCCAAAGCCTTCCTACGACATATAGAAGTTCACAAGTCAATTGTGAAGATGTTGTTACCCACGGAATACCTTCCTAGTTAAGAGGGAGTGTTAAAATAATGTAACTACGGAAGATATTCTATTTATATTATTGTATTCTTCCTCCGGGAGATGATGGTCATGTAAGTAATAATGTAAAGGTCATTGAAAGAATCAATGTAAACCCTAGGACATATGTCGGCCTAGAAAAGCCCCTAAAAGATTATTATATTATGTAATTGACTAGTCAAGTAGAGAAGTAGGCCCTGTTGGGGAATTTGTCACCCCAAAGGAAGAATATAAATAAAGGACCTCTCTATCACTTCTAATCATTCATTCACCCAAGCAAGTTTGCATTAGTGAAGAGGAGAGGTGCGCACAAGTGGAGGAGTAGATGATTTGTCTTGGGGAACTTTTATACTTTGTGATTTCTATATTGAGGAAGGCTTTGCTGGGGTTTTCTCCCTTTGTGGTTTGCCCGAGAGAATATCTGTGTTCTTTGTGTTTTATGTTGTGCTTGTTTATCTTTCAGTAATTGTTTTTATGCTATATGTTGTTCAAGTAAAAACTAACATCCTTGCTCCTGGAAATGTTGTTAGAATATCCTTCTCGTTAAAGGGGAGTGTTGAAATATTGTAACTTCTAAGAATATTCTATTTGTACTTTATTATCCGGAGATGTTTATTCCTCCGTCGGGACATTATTATATATCCGGAGATGTTTATTCCTCCATCGGATGTTATTATTACGTAAAGTTATTCAAGTAAAACCTCCCATGTAAGTCGGGGCATTAGTTCCCCTAGAGTCTGTTGTAATGGGGTGTTTAGGTCCCCTAGAGAACTCGGCCTGGTTAGTAATTGGTCATTTAGTTATGAGGCCGACCTATCTGGGTAAAATGTCAAGTGAATGTAAAGTATAAATAGTGGAGGTGTGTTCCTCATTTAACACACACACTCACTTGTGAACTCGCATAGGAGAGAGAGAGAGATTTGCAAAGGAGGAGAAGGAGCTCTTGTTTGGGGACTACATCTTTGTACTTTTGATCATCTATATTGAGGAAGTTTTGTTGGGTTTCCTACCCCATCAGGGTTTCCCAGGATAAATTATGTCTCTTGTGTTTATGTTGTGCTTGTTGTTCTTTCAGTGATCCTATATATGCTATTGTTGTGAAATTGAATGGAACACTGATGTTATCTATCTTAGCATATTGAATCTTAACACATCAGGGGGCATATGTACGGTTTGGAACGACGACAACACGACATTATTGGAAAGTTGTCAGAACCTTCATTGGTGGTAAGTAAAGCTTGTAGACAGACAAACAAGGAAGCATTTCAGGATTTTAAATGTTTATGCTCTTGTAGATAGCAGGGAAAAAAATATTGGCAAACAAAATCAGACATTAGAAATGAGATGGAAATAGGACAAATGATAATAGCAAGAGATATAAATACGAAACATATGCAAGAAGAAAAAAAGGGGGGAAACCCTATAAGAGACACCACAAGATAAAATGTGGAAGACTTAATGTATGATTGGGGTCTCTGTGATGTGAAAGCAAAACAAGGAAGGTACACTTGGTCAAATATAAGAAAAGGGAATGGGTACATTGCGGCAAGACTAGACAGATTCCTTCTAAGTAGCAGCTATCTAGAAGAACAAATATATATCTTCTTAGAAATAATACCCTTTGCAGTCTCAGATCACAAGCCAGACTCTCTTTCTCTAAGAGAAAAAGAAAATTATGGAACCCTTCCTTTTAAGTTTAACCCACTTTTGCTAAGGTCAAAAAGAAGTCATGGAGCTCATTCGAGTAGAATGGAAGTGCAAGCTCAATGGCTCCCCCAACTTCATTTGGAAATCCAACTTAAAACTAATCAAGAAAGCCCGCATGGGCAAAGGTTCACTTCAAGGAACTGGTTTCTGAAAGAAAGGAATGGAAAGACAAACTCCCAAAGCTGCAGGACAGAATGTAGGTGGAAGCAATAATAGAACAAATGCAAATGGAAGAAAAGGAAATCCAGCAAACACTCACCAAAGTGATGAGGATGGAAGAATAGCACTAGAGAATCAAGTCAAGGCGCTTATGGCTAAAAGATGGGGACACGAACACATCCTTCTTCCATAAGGAAGCGAAGGGCAAGACGCTAAGAAACAATGTCTAAGAGATTCAAGCAGAAAAAGGAGACAAAGCAACAGATTACGAAGAAATAAAAACAAAGGTTGTGAGCCTTTCAAGAAACTTTATAATGAGGAAGAGTTAAATTAGGCGAACATGAACTTAATGATTCAATCAATCCCTTGGAAGGTTGTTGGAGGAAAATAGGGAGTTAAGCATGTAGATAATAGAGACAAGAATCAAAAAAATCCATCTAGAACCTAGAACCAAGAAAAGCTCTAGGGCCTGATAAATTTGCAGTCGCTTCTACAAAGCCTATTGGACCATTGTCAAGCGAGACTTGTGTCGGATGATCAGGTATGTCAGGATAAAAAAGGAAAATTGGTGGGGGTACTAACTCAACCTTTTTGGCTTTAATGCCAAAAGATAAATCTGTTCAATTTTTTGAGATTCAATCCCATCTCTCTATGCAATGCTTCTTATGAAATAATAGCAAAGATTCAAGCTAGCTGTTTGAGGAGGATTCGTCGTTCTATTATTTTTGAAAACCAAGGGGGGTTTATTCAGGGTAGGTAGATTGTGGATAATATCCTTTTGGCCTAGGAGGCTGTTAACTCAAACAAGAGCAGAAAAGAGAAATGGTTTATTATCAAGATGGACATGTCTAATGCTTTTGACAGAGTGAGACATACATTTATCCTTCATCTCCTGCGGAAATTTGGGTTCGCAAGTAACTTCATTGACTTGATCAAAGCATGCAGAAGCCAACCATGGATAAGTATATTGGTTAATGGAAGACATACGGGGCTTTTTCAAATCAAGAGAGGAGTCTAACAAGGATGTCCTCTATCCCCTTTCCTATACATCTTGATGGCAGACTCTCAACATATTTTTAGTGCAAGAAAGGCAAGCCAAAAATATTCCCGAAATTCTAATTGCAAGAGGAGACAAAGAAGTCAATTACCTTCAGTTTGTAGATGGCACCTTATTAATGGGACCCTAGACAATCATAGCATCCCGATTCAAGTTTGCAATAGATACCTTCACAAATGCCTCTTGAGGATGTGACAATAAAGCAAAGTGTTGCTTTTAAGGATGGAATGTATCTGAAGCTCTAATCTGAAGGCTGGCAAAAATTTTGGGTTTCTCCTATGAAGGAAGCTAGGATTCCTTCAAGTATCTTGGAGTCCCCACCCTGCTTGGGAATGCTAAAACCACTGAATGGAATGAAGTTTTAGTCAAATTTTGAAAAAGGTTGGCTCCATGGGGGACTAGTTGGATAAATACAACAAGAAGAATTGTCCCGATCAAAGCTGTTCTATCAGCTTATCCCATTTATCGATGCTCCTCAATGCTTGCTCCTATAGGAGTGGTCTCCTAAATCAATGTTATGATCGGGAATTTCCTATGGCAAGGAGGGAAAAGGAACAACAACAACAAGAATTTTAACTAAGTAAACTAGCAAACAGCTACGGCCTTAATGAACAAAGCCATGTGGCAAAAATCCTACAGGCTCTCATCTCAAGGGAGAATGCCTAGTGGAAAAATGTTATCTTGAAAAAATAGCTTCACTCTCCCAGGTCAAGATGGTTGGACTATCAAGGAGAGGCTAAGCAAGACTCAACAATACGGAAACTGTGTAGTACAGCGGCTCCTTCAATACAAATTTTGTGCACCTAGAACCCAAGGAATGGAAAACACATAAACTAGCAAACAGCTACAGCCTTAATGAACAAAGCCATGGCAGCAGAAATCCTACAAGGGCTCATCTCGAGGGAGAATGCCTGGTGGAAGAATGTTATCCTTAAAAAATACCTTCACTCTCCCAGGTCAAGATGGTTGGACTACCAAGGAGAGGCTAAGCAACACTCAACAATATGGAAACTGTGTACTACGGCTGCTCCTTCAATACAAATTTTGTGCACTTAGAACCTAGGGAATGGAAAACACATAAAAATATGGCAAGATAGTATAGGAGGAGATCTCCCCATACCTCACTACCCTGCTCTGCAAGGGCTAAAAAATTGGATGGAAGATAACTGACCCTTAACGCTTGAGGGTATTTACAGTTAGGATAGAAACTGAAACATAAGGGAATGGAAAAGATGGAAACAGGGAAATCTCCCAAATATTTTATCAAATCAATGGGATACCCTGTATCTCCTCTTAGCTAGAAAAGCCCCAATTCACAACGATATAGTTAAATCTATAGGATGGGGCAAGAAGTGTACCTCCTACTCAATCAAGGAAGGATACAACATCTTAATACAAGAAGAGAGAGCCTTCAAAAAATCAACTTTGTGGAGGGAAATTAAAAAAAAAGTGAAGCTCTTCCCAAAATAAAATTCTTTGGATGGATGATTGCTCACAAGAAACTTCCTACAGTAGAAAATCTAAAAAAAGGAGGAATCCAAGGCCCATCTCGATGTCAGTATTGCAAAGAAGCTGAAGAAAATTGGCAACAAGTCTTCATGGAGTATAAGTTCACGCAAAATGTTTGGCAAAAAATGATAGAAGATTTGGAAACCCGAGATAAAATACCAAATGACTGGAAGAGAATGTTTCAAGCGAAGTGCAAAGCTTACCCCAAGTTGCTTACAAAAAAACCCCTAATTAAAAGAGTCTGGAAACTTTTCCCCTATTATGCAACTTGGAAAGTATGGTTACCCAGAAACAAGGAAATCTTCGACAATGTTTCCTCCTCTCCCACTAGAGTCACTTTTAGTGCTCGGGGGCTGCTCTGTGAAACCATTTGCTCTAATGGCCTGGAATCCCAAAATCTTACTGACCTTGATTCAAATAAAAAACAATGGTTCAAAGATATCATACAAAACGCAACATGGAGAGCGCAAAGACTCAATAAGGAAAAAGATCAACCCAAATGAAACAACAGCAACAATACATTCTCTTCTTCGATGGGGCGTCAAGGGCCAATCTTGGGGAGGTAGGAGAGAGGGGGTGCTCTATGAACCTGAATGGAATAAAGTATTGTAATATGTTTGAGGTATTGGAAGCGCCACCAACAATCAAGCAGAGATCCTAACACTTCAGAAAACAATCCAAAAAACCAAAGAATATGAAGTATCAAACCTAATCGTCATTCGAGATTCCCTACATATCATTCAATTCATCAAGCATAACTTTAAGCCAAGAGATGCCTCCTTCAGATGGAGCATAAGCAAGATCCAGAGCATCATCAGACTCTTTCATCATGTCACTATCTTCCGCGTTCCAAGGGACCTTAACAAATAAAGATATTTTGGCAAAACAAGGGGTTTTTTTTATGGTTGGAGAATTGAAGGAAAATTGGGGGAGCATTTGTGTTCACCATATCACCTAATTCGTTATAAGTTCCCCATTCATGGAAGTTGCGCTAGCGAGCCTTTTTATCAAATTTGCCTTTGACTTTGTTTTGATGTTATGCCGGGTGATTGTTGCCGCCTGGTTCCACACCTGGGAAAACGCGGCAGAAGTCTTCAAGCCGCTGGTGTGGCCTTGGGGGCAAGCCAGAGTCAAGTGCTGTCACCTAAAACTCGAGTCTTTGGTCTAGGCTTACTCCTAGTGAAGCCAAGGGGGGTGGACCCTAAAAAAAATAAACTAAGGTGTCTAATCTATGAAAAGCAAAACAACCTATCTAGGAGTTAGAAATATTTTTGTAAATCAAGATCAATGCATTATATATCAATGTTTTAAAACTCGGACTCGGACTTGGAATCGGCCGAGGGTCGACTCGGACTCGGCAATGAATCAGTAATGACTCGGCCGATTTGAATTTAATGACTCGGTTCACTAAAAAACACAGTATTTAAATTTTAAAGAAAAAAATATTTTAAAGATTCTAATTCATGATTCCAAAGCATTAGAGACAAAATATGCAAAGTCTGCTCATGTATATACCATATACCAAATAAGGGTGAACATATCAAAATGGAACGAAGTGTACTATGCAATGCATATCTGGAAGATTGGAACAAAATGAAAATACATAATCAAAGAAGGCCTAAATGGCCTGTAGAGTGGCATAATTCACTAATATGTTTTATTTGATTCTTTCCATATTCAATATAGTTATTATTTTACCATATGCTAAATTGCTAATTCAGATATAACCAAAACCTCAAAGGCATATACAAAATTCATTGATTAAAGTGGACAAATATCATGAGTTGAAAATCCAGATTCCATACTTATCATTCCATGTTCCAACCATGCACAATTTCCTTCTAGTATCTCACAGTTACAAGAAATATCAACAAAATGGCAACGAATGGGCCTCAACACTGCTTAACTCCAGTTTATAAAGAATAGCACAATAACAAGATCTGTAAATTGCTTATAATACAAGAATTACCCTAGTCCTAAATGACCATTAGCAGAAATCATCGGAAGTTTAAGAGACAAGAATGGGCATAGTCCTAACTGACATGCATGACATATTTGAAGTTTAGAAGTTCAGGAATTACTTAAAAAAATAAAAAAAATGAGTGTTTTTTTACTCCATGCATCAACTCGGATCAACTCGGGTCAACTCGGATCAACTCGGTCGATTCGGTACCGAACCGGTCACCCGAGCCGATTTAAAGGCCGAGTCAACTCGGCTCGAGGTCAACTCGGCCAACTCGGCCGACTCGGACTCGGACTCGGCCGAGTTTTAAAACACTGTTATATATATAAAGCAAATATGATTCATCAACATCATTTCCATTTTAAAACTTCCATCATCATTGAAATATAACAAGATAGACCAATGCCGATAAATGGAGTCACAAAAGTGCTTGAACTGAAAAGACAATGTTGTGCAATTCGTTCTTGGTTTATTTTATTATTAATGTGGTAATGATCTTTTTTATTAAAGGTTGGGGGAATCCCGATATACCCAAAAGGTACAGGGAATATGTCTAGAATTCATCTGTGTGGTTTCTCACTCAGACATGTGGGTTGGATCGATGTCCCAAGGAGGTGTTCAGATGTTATACCAAACGAGGGTATAGCCTAACGGTTTCCAGGAGGTCGCTATCCAGGGTTTTCCCACGCCCTTTGAGAAATTTGCCACAACAGAAGATTGAACGATTGTGCCGGATTTTCACAAATAGGTGGTTTATTTGGGATGTGTTAGAACCTATTACTAGTCACTCATCCCTTTCTGATGTGTGCCAGCATGTTCAGACTATGGTGCAGTGGCCACAACCCATACGGGGAAGAGCCTTGGAAATTTTAAGTTTTTTTGGAACCACTAGTTTACTTTTTTAAGCCCCAAGAGTCTTTTTTCGGGCCAGTACTCGGGCAAGCCCTTGTCCTAAAACCTTGCTTCGAGAAAGCAAGGGAGTGTTTTGGATTTGTAGAAAGAAAATAAAAATTGTAAAAAAATGTGAAAAAGCTAAGTCCTAAGTGAACTCGTGGCCCACCAATGGAACGGACCAACGAGGTTAATTTTAGTCCTAGTTAATTTTATTAAAGTACTAAAAAGCAGATCTAAGCTAAAAAACTGGACGCCATGAAAAAGTGAATCGACACAGTTCCCCCCTAGGGGGATGGGGTGTGGGCGTTGGTTAGCCCACTTGCTCTCGTTTAATATGTCTTTACAATGCAGTAAAAGTGCCCCAGTCTTTTATCATGACTTAGTGGCTTACAAAAATGGAGACAAAAAAGTATCCGGTTTTAAAAAATAAGGTTCTAGGTGCTCCGGATGGCCTGAGTCTTCAAATTTTGGCCAGCATCTCCTCCTACCTGTTCATCAAATGCTGCAAACCAGCAAGCAAACATTAGTAAAAGATGCCCAAAAAGACTTTAAGAGTGTATTTGAGACACCAGCTAAAAACCCAAAAAAAATTCTAAGTAAAAATCTAACTTAAAAAAAAGGGAAAAGTTACTAAGTGAGACAAGTTGTGAGGCTCGTCTCCTTAAGATCTTTGCAGACTTAGGGAGCTGCAAATTTTAGCTCTTAAAATCAGCCAAGTTAAGCTTTTAAAATCGATGGAAAATACTAGTTGCTTAAGTTGTTTGAAATATGCAAGAAAAATCAACTTTAACAAAAATAAGCTTGTATTAGATCTAGATTTGGTCTTAACTTTGAGAAATGACTAAGATCTAATACATAAATCAGATCTAGTAATGATATTGAAATGAAAAAAAGAGATCTAAGATTTGCAAACCGAAGTGACCAAAGATTTGTAGAAATTTTATGTGTTGATGAGAAGAAGAAGGAACGCCTTGAACTTGGGCTATGGTGTCCTCAACAGTGGAGATCAATGGGACTAATTTTCCTTGATTTAGTTTAACAAAAATAATCTTGTATTAGATCTAGATTTGGTCTTAACTTTGAGAAATGACTAAGATCTAATACATAAATCAGATCTACTAATGATATTGAAATGAAAAAAAGAGATCTAAGATTTGCAAACCGAAGTGACCAAAGATTTGTAGAAATTTTATGTGTTGATGAGAAGAAGAAGGAACGCCTTGAACTTGGGCTATGGGGTCCTCAACAGTGGACATCAATGGGACTAGTTTTCCTTGATTTAGTTTTGAAAACCAAATGGATGCAAACAAGCTCCACCAAATCTTCAAATCAGCAACCTATAGACACAAAAGACAACTCACACAAGCAAGACCAAATGCAACTAGTGTTGACTAGAATAGAGAATTAGATTCAAGCATTGAAACAAAAATAACATTGAAATCTAACCTCTCTATGATAACCAACAGTAAAAACAATGAATTAGATTACACTATTTTTACCTTACTAAAATAAACATCTCCTTCAAAAGCTAGTGATTGATCAACAAACAAGCATGAAATAAAATGTAAAGCTACAAATTACCTCATATGTTAAGTTAAAACATGGTCATCCACACAAGTAAGATCCACACATAGATTTGCCTCCAAAGCCTTTATTCATAAATCAAATGCAAAAATATTACAATAGTAGGAGCAGAGGTTCCACCTTCTCATGCCAAATGAAGGAGAGGGGACTTGCTCTTATATAAAAACTCAATCAGGGATGGCGCAAATGCTTGAGGAGAGAGTGGAGTAATTCGTGGAGGAGATGGGGAGAGATAGGGGCTGCCATCCCTATGTTTTGGCTGCTAAATTGCAGCACAAAACATGCTAACACAGCAGCACTATTTCAGCTGCAACTCCCCATGAGTTGTGGGCCTTCTCACTCACCAAATGTGCCCAAACGAAAGGTAAATGCGCCCTCCTTCATGTGGGGAGTCAATCCCATGAAATGGGCTGCCCAAAACTCTAATATTGCAGCCCAAATCACTCCGAGAATAATGTTGATCCATTTCTGACTTCAAATCCCCAAAGTTATGGAGTTTAATTTTTCCTCCATTTTTTATTTTTTTATTTTTCTCACTATTTTTCACTTTTTTTTTATTTTTTCTCCATAAGTGAAAAATAAATGCCTCAACCACTATAGCAAGTGGATTTAGGGGTAAGGTGGGTGCTTTGAGTTAGAAAACGAGCACCCCAAAGGCAAAAAGGTTTCCTAGAACACACTTTTACGCCAATTAAAAAAAATTTAATTAAACCATTAAAAAATGGCTCAATTACGATGTAAAAAAAAAAAAAAACTTTTTTTCGCCGGAAATAAAAAAAAAAACCTATGGGAACCTAGCCCATGTCCATACGACTCAAAATTAATGTCCATACGACTCAAAATTAATGTCTAGCATGTTCATATACATTGACCCATGGACTTTAATAACCCCCTACGGCCCATTAACCTCATACGGCATTCCAGCTTTGGAGGAGCAGGAGAAAAACTCAGAAATTATGTTATGCAAAGTTGCAAGACATAATTAATAACTGAAAAAACTCCTTGGAATACCCGACTTGGTCAAAAAGTCCTAGGGAACCAAGCCCTTTACATAAAACACCATGCTAGTACATTTTATTACAAACCCCACAGGGCCATGGACATGTAGTAAAAAATAAAAAAGGGCCCTCAAAAATGCCTAATGGTCATCATATCATCGAAAATGAACATTGACATGTTCAACTCTGCCCGCTCGCTTGATAATCCAACAAAGTACAACTTAGTTGGCAACATCTGGCTCCAACTGTGGGATGCGTACTCGATTTGATTCTCTCAATCAAAGAGAGTGTGCGAGAATCCCAGAATCTCTGGTTCCTACATGAAAACTAAAAACGCATCAGTCCCATATATTTTCACCAAATGAAACATAAGTTGCAACACTATTCAAAAACTAAAACAAGTTAATGAAATTAATATACATCAATAATATACAAAAGCATAATGTACAAAAATGCAAGGCAAAGGTTTACAAATGGCCCTGCTATCAATCTGCCCCCATGGGCATTAGAAGATCTTCTTTGAAGAACAGCTTGAGATGTTGTCCATTGACTGCTGGAGTCAATCTTTCTCCATCCATAGTGCAAAGGAAGAAAGAATTAACCCCTGTTGGTTCAAATATAACATATGGTCCCAACCATAAGCTATCAAACTTTCCACGCGTTCTTGGCTTATCTCTTCGCTTATCCCATAAAAGAACCCAATCCCCTGGCTAGAAGTCTCTAGGCTTGGCAGATCTATCAAAAGTCCTTTTAACCCTTTCCTGATTTCTGATACTCTGGTCTAAGGCCTTTCTTCTAGTCTCATCTAATTTAATAATCTGCTCAATTCTATTCTGCATACCATCATCATTTGGATCATAATCATGCAACATTTGATACACTGGCAACTGAATATGAATGGGCACAGAAGCTTCTAAACCATAAACCAACTGAAAAGGGGTTTTCCCAGTGGCACGTTTCTGTATTATTCTGTCATCCCATATAGCAAATTTTATCTTAGAATCCCAAGACTTCTTATTATCCCCAACAGTCTTTTTTAATATGTTCATTAAGGTCTTGTTGGTAGACTCAACCAATCCATTTCCTTGGGGATAATAATTGGATGAGTGGGAAAGGATTATACCATACTTGATGAGGAAAGTGAAAATAGTTTTTTATTTTATCTCTTCTCTCTTGTGTTTCTCTATCTTTTCTCTGAATTTTTGGGTTTAAGCATATTGCAAGTGGTATCAACACTCTTTCTAGGGCCAAAAGGGAAGAAATTTTAAGAACTAACATTTAGCTCTTCCAAAAGGGACATCTTGGCATTTTCATTCCAATTTTCTTTTGTGATGTTTCAGGTTTTGAAATTTTCAATGTACATAAACGACATACAGAAGTAACTTGGGTCAAAATTTCAACTTTTGGATTGCTATAATTTGGAGATATCACTTTCTGTGAGCTCATATTTGTCACTACTCCAGAAGGCTCCTTCAAACGAGTTATCTTCGCATATTCACTCCAAATATTTTCTATAAAGTTTGTATCTAAAATTTTCAGGTTACAGAGAGGATGCACAAAAGTAGCATGTGTCAAAATTTTAGCTTCTGCGTCGCTACACTTTCGAAGATACACTTTGTCTAATTTAGGCATTTTGAATGGCCAAAAACATAACCTTAAACAGGTGATCTAGGGAAAATTGTTATATTTGAAGTTTTAAAATTCCAACTTGAGTGCCGCCGGTTGTATCAGAAAGAAGATGAACCAAAATATTTCTGGTAAAAATTTCAAATTCGGAACTGAAAAATTGGACATGTGGCGGGTTGTACAAGCCCACCCTTTTGGAAAGGCCAAAATTGGAAAGTTTTGGGAAAATTACCTTATTTTTTCTTGGCACATCAGAATTTAATAAACCATGTGGCATTGCATAGTAGACATATCAAGATATTACAGAACAAAATTTCAGACTCAAAGGAGTTGTACTTATTTCTAAATTTTGGACTCAAACCCTACCCTGAAAAGTGAGGTACCTTCAATTGATTGTAGAGCTCTTTTTGGGGTTAGCGAGTGTTACCAACTAAGTTGTACTTGGTTGGATTATCAAGTGAGTGGGCAAAGTTGAACATGTTACATATTCATTATCAGTAATTTGATGTCCATCAAGCCTTTATAAGGACCCCTTCTTTTAATTTTTTCTTCACATGTCCATGCCCTGCAGAGTTTGTAATAAAATGTTCTAGCATGGTATTTTTGTAAAGGACTTGTCGACCAAGTCGGGTATTCCAAGGAGTTTTTTCACTTATTAATTATGTCTTGCATTTTTGCATAGCATAATTTTTGAGTTTTTCTCCTCCTCCTCCAAAGCAGGAATGCCTGGTGAGGTTGACGGGCATTAGGGGGTTATTAAAGTCCATGGGTCAATGTATATGAACATGCTAGACATTATTTTTGAGTCGTATGGACATGTACTAGGTCCCCCTAGGTTTTTTTTTACTTCTGGCGAAAAAAGTTTTTCCGTAAAATTAAGCCATTTTTTAATGGTTTAATTAAAAAATTTGTAATTGGTGTAAAAGTGTGGTCTACGTGTCTTTTTTGCCATGGGGATGCTCGTTTTCTAACTCAGAGCACCCACCATACCCCAAAACCCACTTTTTATAGTCTTAGCGTCATTTATTTTTCACTTATGCTCAAATTTCCAAAAAAGGGGAAAAATTGAAAAAAAAAAGAAAATCATGAAAAATCAACTCCACAAATTTTGGGATTTGGAGTTAATTTTCTAACCAGCTATGTAATAGGGTGTAAGAGGAAAATTTTGGCAACATTTTGGGCAGCCTAAATCGTGAGAATGACTCCCACTTAGGTAGCGCGCATTTCTCCATGAGGGGGGCGCAAATCCCAATGTGGGGATCCCACTTGTTAAGGAATGTTTGCAGCTACATTCTTGGGCTTTCATCTAGCTGATTTGCAGCTGATATGAGCAGCCAAATAGGTGGGAGGCAGCCCCATTTTGGCCCCCATTCACTCCACAATCTCTCCTTCACTTGGGCGCCCTCCCTTCTTGGTTTCTCTATATATACTTGGCTTCCCACTCCATTTTGCTCTAGTTGGAGTTGGAGCAGACCACTGTTGCACTTGTTTTATCTTTTGCTTATGAATAAAGAAGACTTTGGAGGTCCACATGTGTGATGCTTTGTGAGTGGATGTATGATCTCATGGCATGAGGTGATTTGTAGCTAAGACAAACTCTGTGCAAGCATTTTCAGCCATCTTCTAGCTTACTTGAAACACTGGTATCGGTTGTGTAAGGAAGACTAATTAATCTTGCTTGTTTTAATTAGTGCTTTTATTTGTCATTTTGATTAGAGATCCAAAACATATATGTTTCATTTGTTTATGCTCATATTGTTTTGATTTTCTAACCATATGCATTTCTAGTTTGATGGGTTTTTTGTGAGTGTCTTTGGCTACAAGTTGACAGGATTGAAGAAGAAGATAGCTTGTTTCCCCTCATTTTCCTCATCTGTGCACGCTTTGGTGGATCTTTCCCTCGGTGTCCCACTTCCAAGCCTTCAAAGATTTCTGATTTCAAAGGCCATTCTGCTTTGTTTCTCTTTCTCAACAAACAAAAAATTCTCTAAACTTAACTTCTTGGTTACTTGGTTTCTTGAAAAAGTAGCAAATATTTCTAGATCTGTTCATAAAAGGTTAATCATAAATAGATCTAATATGTTAGCATACAAGAATAGATTTAGCTAAGTTTAAAAGGTGTATCTAGTTTCTAGATCTATTATCCTAGTTTGATAAAAAAAAGTCAATTTTTATTGAAAAAATTTATAAGCTTGAGTAGGAAACTAGTTTGTTGCTTTCAAAGAATTTGTTTGGCTGATTTAAGAGCTTAGAATTTGCAGCTCTTTGAAGGTGCAAAGATCCTAAGGAGACAAGCATAGTTCAATTTTTGCATTTTTACTCAGTTTTTTGCCTTGAATTTTTTGGGTATTTTTTGGGTGACCCAAATACACTCTTAAAGTGTTTTTGGGTGACCCAAATACACTCTAAAAGTGTTTTTGAGCATCTTTTACTAACTTTAGCTTGTTGGTTTACAGCAATTCATGAACAGGTAGGAGGAGATGCTGGCCAAATTTTGAAGATTCGGGCCATCTGGAGCACTTAGAATCATGTTTTCTTAAACTGGATTCTTTCTCCTTGTATTGTAAGCCACAGAGTCATTTTACAAGACTGGGGCACTTCTAAATTGCATTGTAACAGAATATTAAACGAGAGCAAGTTGGCTAACCAGCGCCCACACACCATCCCCCCGGGGGGAACTGTGTCGACTAAATTTTCATGGCGTGCAATTTTTTAGCTTAGATTTTTTTTCAGTACTTTAATAAAATTAACTAGGTCTAAAATTAACCTCGTTGGTCCGTTCCATTGGCAGGCCACGAGTTCACTCAGGACTTAGTTTTCTTCATTTTCTTTTACAATTTTTCACTTTTTTACTGCAATCCAAGACACCCCCTTGCTTTCCCGAAGTAAGGTTTTAGGATAAGGGCTTGCCCGAGTACTGGCCCGAAAAGAGACTCTTGGGGCTTAAAAAAAAGTAAAATATTTGTTCAAAAATACTTAAAATTTAACAAGGCTTTTCCCTGTATGCTCTGGGATCACTACAGCTCCGTCTGACATGTTGATCACACCAGAAAGAGAATAAGGGACTAGTAATAGGTCTAACACATCCCAATAAACCACCTATTTACGAAAATCCACCGTAAACACTTATTTGACTGTGGTGGGCAAATTTCTCAAAGGACGCGGGAACCACTAGGTAGTGACCTCGAGAAACCATTAGACTATACCCTTGTTTGGTATAGTGTTGAACACCTCCGAGAGACTCTGATCCAGCCCACATGTCTGAGTGAGAAGCCACCTGATTAAATTCCGGACATATTCCCAGTACCTTGCGGTATATTGGGAATCCCCCAACCATAATAAAAAGATTCATTACCAATTAATAATAAAATTAACCAAGAACAATTGCACAACATTGTCATTTCTGTTTCAAGCACTTTATTTCTGACTCCATTTATCAGCACTAGTCTAGTTATTTATTTTTTATAATGATGGATGTCTATATTTCAAATGACAATGATGATATGGAACAATGAATGATAATATCTTTATGTTGCATTGCTCTTGTGTAATTTTTTCTAACTCCTAGATTAGTTGTTTTGTCTTTCTTAGATTAAACACCTTAGTTTTATTTTACTTTTTAAGGTCCAACCCCCTTGGCTTCGCTAGGAGTAGGCCTAGACGGAGGAGTCGAGTTTCAGGTGACAGCACTCGACTCTGGCTTGCCCCCAAGGCCACACTAGATGCTTTAAGATTTTTGTCGTGTTTTCCCAGGTGTTATTCCAAGTGGCAACAGCGAGCTCAATTTTTAATTTTATTGTTTTTAGAAACATGTTTTGACGTCCTTCAATAAAACATAGATCTGTCGTTCAAACGAGTAAACCTACAGTTGGCGAAACATACACGCAGAAACTACAAGGGTACTTAAGCCACGTTGTTGTGGACCCTTGTAAAGTCTGTCGATACCCCTTCGAGTTCTACCCCATCAAACAGCACCTGTATACGGAATTTCACTTCCACATACCTTTGGGTAAATTAGAAATCCCTCAAGTATACCTATAAACAACTTTAGATAAACTTGATCACCCATCTTGTTGCTATAGTACACCAAGAACAACGCTCGGGGAGATCACTCTTTAGTACATGGGTAGTCGAGTAGTACGGCTAATGGCACGGTGGAGCCTCCTTAGTTATTGCCCAAAGATATTGGGCCAAGTACTATTGTTGGACCCTACATGTATATTAGAATCTTAGATAGCTATAGCACCAGACACTCCCTTATCCTTAGGACCTCACAGATCCCACCCATGGTAGAACACTATAAACCACCTCACACTAACACCTCAAACAATGACCACCCACTCTACCACACGCAGGCTGGACAATGTGAAAGCTCAATACATAGATCGTAATGGATAGATTCAACAAACCATCAACAATTGGGATCAAACATGGCATAAAAAGTTGGAGACAAAAATAGACCTCTTGGAGAAGATAGTAGATGAAAACTAAACATTTGAAAATTAGTGGCATACATGCATAAGAACATGGAAATGCACAGCATAGTGAGCCACACTAGGAAGAAACTTCTCACTCGAGTATCTAGCCACCAACAACCCCCTTCGAGTCCTCATGACGATAAACCACCCTCCATGGATAATAACACCTCGAATTTCTTTCCTAAAGTAGACTTGAACAACTTTGATGGTTCTGGCCCGTCGGAATGGGTCAGTCAAATGGAACATTACTTTGCCCTTCATGGTATTACTAATGACATGATGAAACCTAGGTCCACTTATTTCTCTAGGAAGAAAATTAAAATAATGCACCATAAGCGTTTCTCAAAGTTGGGTGCTCCACATGAATAATAACATGTGCAGGATAAGGGTTTGAATGGGTCCTGACACCACTTGCCATCCTCCTAGGCCATGTGCTATCTTGAAATAGGCTTCTTTGGCCAAGTCTTTAGGGCTTGTATGCCACTTCTCTCCCTTTTTAGCAAGGATCACCGGGGCTTCACTCAATAAACCGCTATCATAGCACGTTCATTCGTGGCATATGAAACAATACCCCTAATTTCACTAAATATTGGAAAATACCTTCCAAAATCGTTTTTTTTTTTTAACCCCCTCCCAATATGCCTTCTCAATTTTAAAAAAACCCTATTGACACTAGATATTGTTGTTGGTTGTGGAGCCTGATCTCCAAATTCAAAGATATTATTATTCAGCCGTGTCCGTTCCCCAGGTTTGGTTATGATCCCGGCATGATCCCCAGGGAGTCCGGGATTTCGCCAACAATTTTCGGGCCCATGGTATTGGGTAACCCGTGGTATTTTCCCATTGTATTTCCCTTATAAAAGAAAGACATTGTAATACTGCTAGGGTTGATGTATTAGGTATTATGCATTGTAAAGATCTCTGAAATCGGAAGAGAGACTGTGAGACAGTGAAGAGGAAGTGCAGCAGTTGTGCTGCAGGTTGTATCCCTTCACTTTGTTGGACGGTATAATAATAAGGACTGGCAACTTCAGTGTGGACGTAGCCCATCTTGGGGTGAACCACGATATATCTGTGTCTCTCTTGTAATATGTGTGTAATTATATTTGCATTTCTGTTTATTGTTATTGCTCTGCGATCCTGTTTTTCTAACAATTGTATGTATCAATTTTTTCATTAACATTTTTTATACCCCTTTATATTTCTACCTAGTATATTGATATGATACCCCTCTTATGACCCCACATGCATTCTACAATGGACCTTGCTTCTTTCAATGTATATTGTGGATGCACATTACTTCACCCACAATGCAATTACTCAACCACATATCATTATGATTTGCAACATCTAATGGTCTAATGAAGAGATAAGAGATCACTTCTTATATGTCACTAGAGCCAATGCACATAGTACAACATTTAGATTGCATGTTACAGTTCCTCAATCGCTAACTAAGCCTGTTGTTGGCTAGGTATCCAAGCCCCTAGGGCCTGTAACAAGCTCTACGAGGCTGAGTAAACCTCCCAAGGCCTATAATAGGCACGAGTGGTTGGGTATTCAAGCCCCTAAGGCCTTTCGAGGGCTTATAACAGGCCTGGGAGGCTCTAAGCCTCCCAAGGCTATTGGTAACAACTGGCTGAGTGCTATTGGTAACAATTGGTTGTCAATGACCACTGTCTCTCATCTATGATCAACTGGAAACTCACTTCACCACAAAACCCCTTGGCCTCAAGCATGCCTCAAGACGTGATTTCCCTGCGTACTGGTAAGCCCGAGCCTTGCCTCAACCCGATTTCTCATCCGACTATGATCCCGCTATCTCCATTTGGCGGATATTTGTCAGCCCGCCCATATAAAAAAGACCCCAAAGTATTTTTGTATTGTTATATTAAATAAAAAAACCCTTTGCCCCTTAATATATAAGCAATATAATTTGTAGGTTTTCATGAATATTTAATACCGCAATATGAATGAACGTGGTATTATATTGCCTTCTAGTGAAGCCCCCGTAGCAAGGATGCTCCTCCCTTTGACCTCTTCAACAATTAAATATCAATAAAAATTTAAGTGGTGATGCACCCTATGGATATGTGCAATAGTTTGGGTGATTCCTCAATAAATGTTCCCAGCAACTAGTTTGACCCCTCCACATGGAGCACTCTAGGGCTATGTGCCAATCTTAGCCATGAGGACATGGAGCACTCTCGGGCTATGTGCCAATCATAGTCATTAAATCCTCAACAGCCTCCTTGTAAGATGGGATGCTCTTGGAAAGCATATGAAGAAGATCCTTTGGGACCACTTTGATCATATATCCTTGAAGATTGGGCATTTTCCAATGACTGGCCCAATTAATAATCTCCTTTTCCCAAAATAGCAATAGCACTTAAGAAATAGTGGAGCACCCCTCTTACTAAGCCATAACTCTTGCTTAAACTAAATTACAGCTGTCATTTATCCTCATTCCAGCTTGAGCACTCGCTTGTTATTGCTTCCGGACCATGTCAAGGGCAGGAAATATCTCCTTTCTTAAACCACTCAAAGCTGTTACAGGTCCTTCCTTGTAATACACCTTTTCCTTTATCAAAAGTTACGGTTGTTATGACAACTACACCCTTTCCTTGGGATACTGCCCCTTAACTGTTTTTTTACCTTGAAATCTGCTCAAACATCCTCATATCCCCCAGGCACTCCTTGTTGTGCTTCCATCCATTCATCATACCATAAAAACCATGGATTAATGGATCAAATGCTGCCTGTGTTATGCTGTAGATAGGGCTCAAAACAGGAAAGAGAGAGCACTGGAAACAGCCCAGAATAGTCATGCTAAACACAGTGCAAACAGAAGCTTCATAAATGAGGGATCCACCACCAGGAAGAGTTTATAATCATCATGAGACAGCACTCAGACCCCCATATATATGTCTACTTCCTGCTGTCATAAGACATACTCTTTGCTGCAGCCTGCCTTCAATCAGTTAACATGCATTTAGCCAAGCTTCCTCCAATGACCTGGCACTGACATTTGGAATTTAGTATTTACAGTAGGTATATTACTTGAACCACCATCTACAGTACAAGCAGAATTTTCATGAACACTGTAATGAAATGTCTGTTACAATATTTTCCATCGTCAGCTGCAGAAGCATTTTCCGCACCGCTGGAAATGATGGTACTGAAGGAACAGAATCACCTGAAATAGGTGAGCCCTTGTGCTACTGCTAACCCCGCATCAACATACTTGCATGGCAATCTTCATAACTGTCTTCAGGCAGCTAGCCACCATCACTTGCCTGGAAAAGACTCATTTGTTTGGCCCTACTGATGCTGGAAAAATAATCTTTGAAGTCACACAGAAGGGTTCCCTTTAAGAACTTAATGAGCCCTGTTACTCCTTTTTTAGCAGGGGTGACTTTGATCAGAGAATTTGATGTGAGATCTATCGTTCCACCATTGATCCTGTGTCCAAGATCCTACAGCCTTGTCAAATGGTCCATGCCCTTTGCTATGTCCAATCGAAGAAAGTGCCTGAACCTCTAGTGAATCAGTGATGTGATATTTTCTATCCTTGATTTATTCTTAGTATATTTTCTGATGTCACGGTATGTTAACATGAGATTTACTTATATGCTTTATGAAGGCTTGTATATTTATAGTGAACGAAGTATTGGTGTAAAGATATGTGATGTTAGTATAATGTGTCTAGATTGTATATAGTATGAGGGTGTTGTATAGTGTATATAATGAAGTATAACAAAGACTATATTAAGTTTAATAAAGTATGAATAGTAATGTACAGTATGTATATGATGTTAAAAAAATGAATTGTTGCTTGTCTCTTAGTCTAACCTTAGTGTGGTTCTTCTAGTTTAATATGTGTTAGTACGAGGTTAATTTGTACCTTGGTGAACTAAGACAAGTGATTTCTATCATCTCATCAAATTTTACCTAGCAATTTTTCATATTTCCTCTTTGTGAATGATCTCTCCTTGGTAATAATACATGGTCTCATTACTATTCCAATGTATGAATGCCTCAAATAAGCCAAAAGGGTCTTGTACTCTCCAAAATAAAGGGATTTGCAAAACAAATTAAATGCAAAAATGCAAATGGAACAATATCATGATAGATACTCCCCATCACAAAAGCTAGGTTCCCTTGTCCCAGGTTGTCTAAACCATATGTAAAGAAAACGGGACTAAGCCAATGAAAGGGCTAAATGAAATGCAAATAAATAAAATATCAAAAAAAAAATGAAAATAAAAGAGATCGCGATATTAAGGCGCGATGATGGATCACCCATCACAGCACTTCCTAAGGCACACATCTGGGAGAAACATCAAAAAATCCTAACTATTGATAGTTAAGGATAGACCAACACATTCATCCTACTAGGTTAATTCTCAAAGACCCCTTTCTTCCCTAAGTGCATACTTCACTTCATACACCCTCACTTGACGTAGGTAAGCTAAGCTATGCATGTTGGCTTAGAACTAGCACATGTAAAAGGGTTCTAACGGTTACACTAATGTTAGACTCAGAGGGGTTAAAGATTTTCATTGAGTTATTAGATAAAGTGTTTGTAACTTATATCTTACGTATTATTGTGATATTAGATGAACATTTGCCTAAGTTTTGGTGATGGTTAACTTTATTACACTGAAGAGATCTTGTTTACACACATTCTATGACTTGATTGATATGGTGGATGATCATTAGGAACCTATAATTGAAGCGCTACTGTTATCACACCATAGTAACAGGGCTACTATTCTTGCTTAGCAGATATCTGCACATTCTAGAGCTTCCATTATTCAGAGCTTGGCTATGATGATTGTATATTTTGAGATCACTCATGATCAGAGCAGTGTATTATTCAGACTTATGTTAGACCTTGTGTCAAGGCTGAGCCTTGAGAGTTCAGATTTGATGACCGATGTGACCCTTTATCCCATACAGTTTCAGTTCAGTGCTTAGAGATGTATTGCAGCAGTGTTTTAGATGATATATGATGATTATTCTTGTGATGATGTTGTATGACCTATGGGTGTTTTATCATTGACTGTGGATTATTATCTTGTTGATTTAGTCATGTTCACAGCATCTGCTTGGTATATTATTCCTGATGTGGCAAACTGTTTAGAATGAACTATAAATTATAAAATGGACATTTACTTGCACATTTAGGTTGTTTGACAAAACTCACTGGTTTACCACCTTACATAGATATGGTCTTTCTTGACACCAGTTGTTTGCTAGCTTAGGCTCCAAATTCACTTGACTCCATCCATACATGACTTTCCTTATTTGACTTTAAACCTTGACCTGTCTTATTTGACTTTCTGGTACTGAGGACTTCCCCATTTTCTACCTCTGTGTTTGGACCGCATCCCTGTATGTTTAGTGTCTCGGCTCTGAGTTGGTGACAAAACTTACCTTTGGTGAGTTGGATTGTAGGCCTAAATCATTCTGGTCGGTTGTCCCAATGTTTGGCATTGGCTCGAACCCCCCCTAGTCACTTGAGATGTTGTTGGCTAAAACTGAAAGCTCATGTACTACTTATGGAAACTTATAAATTCGCCCATGGAAACTAAAAAGGGCAAGAGCGATGAACTACTAAAAATACTCCTTGAAGAGTATAAGAAAGGTCCAAAAAAAGCAATGGTTCTTAAAAGCTATATCTAAACAATTGCTGACCTTATATGTATTTGAAAACATACCCTGGATGCAAGCTGCAATTAGTTGTGCTTATCAGCACACCTGAGATCCGAAGGGTTATGTAGGCCAAAAAGGCCATGAAATGAAATTGAATGATCCTAATGAACCTGGATCAACTTGATGTAGACATGATGCTTAAGTTGAATAAGCACTCTCTAAACAACTTATCCATTTGTGAGGCACAGCCATCCCCCATGTTATTTTGTCCAGCACAAAGTTTGTAGCTTCCCCATTCTCCCAGTCCAAAGTATTTCTAAGTTAAGTTAGACAAGTCAACCCCTTGGCCCAACCTTGTTCCTAGCCTTCATCCTTCACTAGCAGTTTGACCATGTCCAATGGGTGAGTTTGTCATTTGAACTATTGTGCAAGTAATTTCATATAATAAAGGGATATGCTAACTTGATCAATGCCACTGAATGGATGTTATACTTTGAGCTAAGCTGTGAGAATGATTAGAGGGACATGTCTTAGTCTACGGATGTGATTTTTCCTTGGTTATATATGGATCTAGTCAAACCTAGTTTGACTATGGTCATTTCTTGGGATCCGTGATGACGTGGACCACATATGCTTATAGATGATGATTGATGAACCCACATACTCTTGATGATGATGCCATATGATGGATATATGATGCAGATGTTGATTGATGCAGTTTAGCAGTTTTATTTATTACTCCAGATCATCAGATTATACACTGTCCATAGATGGTGGACCCTACAGCTGGCCCATTAGGGCAACCCATGGTGTATGAGTACACATTCCTAGTAGATTTGGGTCTTCTGGATCCAATGAGACAAATATCTTTCAATTTCGGGCACTTCTGACAGTGATAGATGCAGTTTTACACTCCTTGACCAGATTTGGGGCTGATTTCTCAGCCTGAGCAACAGGGGCCATGAGAGGCCAGTTCAGCTAGGGCACTGTATGAGGAGGAGGTGGTCCAGCCACTTGTTATTACCATTTACCCCGCCCTTAGGAGAGCCTGGTGGGCTCAGTTGGACAGCGCAGATGCCCTAGGAGGCAGTTTTGGCACTTTCGCAGTTACCGAGGCAGTTATAAAATGGGATAAAGTGGTCACTGAGGAATTCGATTTGGGCAATTGAGGCAAGGTTTTGGCACTTGGTTTTCACAGAGGTCTTCCAAGGTGATCCCACTATCTTCTAGCCAGTTTTCACCATGTGGGTAGGCCCACAAAGATCACAGGAGGTCTTTTACTGCTTGTCTGTCACAGATTCTGAGGACAGATTGGGTCATTTATATTATCTTGGACATATTTTATTATTTTATTGTGCCTTGGGGATGAGCTAGTAAGGATTGATGCCTCCTAGCCCCACCATGTGCTCCATATGTCATGTCCTAGTCATTATGAGGTGGGCTTTGGTACTTTTACCCCCTCTAGTGGATGACATCACCCTCCATGAGTATTTTAAGACTATGACGTCAGCACCTTTTTTGAGTGATCCATGTGTTATGTTATGTGGTTCATCTTAGCCATTGATTTTATATTGAGATCTTTTAATCTCAACCACTCATTTGATATTGTATTGTAAAGTGGTATAGGGTTTTGGTCTTTATTATCCTATATAAAGAGGAGACCCCCTTATTGTATAGCTCACCTTTGGAGCTCTGGAATATTGGAATAGAACACTTCTTTGTGGAGCATATCTCTCTTGTCTTGTGGATTCTCTTGCATATTGAGTATACAGTATCTCTTCTATGTATCATTCTGGGTTTTGGTGCTACTTCTAGTTTTCTTGTAGGGAAGTCGAATTGGTGGAGAGGAGGGCGATTTCTTGAGGGTTATTGTTGGAGAGATCCACATATTCTCTCTTGGGTTGATCTTGTGACAGGGAGTATCATTATTGTTTCTTCGTGACATAGTTGATGCTTTCTATTACATCTTTCTATCATTTTCATAATCATCTTGCTGGACTTGTTTCTCTTGATCTTGTCTTGTAGGGGGAGGACGATTTGGCTTATTTGAGGAGGACGTTTTGGTTTGGAGCAACAAAATTGCACTCTTGAATATACACATAGGAGAATGCTATCAATTTGCAAGGTGGCCATAAGCAATTGAGGTAAGATCTACAAGGTATGTGCCTCTTTGCATCCATTCTTTCTTCATTGGTCACAAACCCTAATTAATTGAAACCCTCATTTTGGTTTTTCTCAGATCTACTTAGATCTAGCCTTGCCTTTGAAAAGATATTAAAAACCCACCTCTATAGCATCCACCCCTAGTTGGATCTATAGTTTGGTGGTGATTGGGTTAAAATTGACACACTTTTCAAGGCATTAAGCCCTCTTGAGCCAAATCGCACTTCCTTGGAGAGGCTTGTTTGGTTAGATCTAGCATATGGGTAGGTGAGATCCCACTTGATTCATAATCTACACACTTGATAACCTACCCTTGGACTTTTACTTTGGTGATTTCTACCTTGTGGGCATCATTCCACATTTTAAGGGATTAAAACCCCATTTTAGGCTACTTGGCATCTTAAAACTCAAATCTAGTAAGATCTAACCCTTGGATTGCCTTGATTTTCAAGATCCACATAGACCATGGCCTAAACTTCTTGGATCTACAATTTGGTGGCTATTGGACTTGTTTTGACACACTTTTCCCACCTTTTAGCCCTCCTTGAGCAAAGTCGCACTTCCTTGGGTGACTGAGTTTGCCCACTTTGAGGACCTGGGTAGTTGAGATTTCAGTGGATTTGGAAAGAGCATAATTTGAAACCTACATCTAGTGTGTCATTTTGTGACGATCTACCTTGGGGGTAGCATTCCTTGTTTCAAGGGATTGTGGTCCACTTAGGGTCATATCATGAAACATTAGATCTAGAAAGATCCAACCATTATATCTCAATTAGCCCACTTGACTTGCCTACTTGGTGTCCCGATCTACACTTTGACATATCTTTTGACTCCATTAACCCATCCAACAAGACACTAGTCTTCCTTAGGCAAGTCGTACTCCTTGGGAATTGTGTCAGACCTTAGATCCCATAAGTGGGTATTCCTAATTTCAACTTAGATCCATAGATCTACTCATTATATACCCCTTAGTACCAATTTCATCCCTTAAATTCCACCTTGTGGGCCCCCTTTGAGCCATTTACATATCCCAAGGAAGTGGGTCCCACTTGTGTAGCACACGATACTAGATTTTGTCTTTTTATCTCATCATGTGGCCTAAATCATAGATTGGTTGAAACACTAATCATCTCTCAAACCACCTTCAACCATACTTTAATTTCTAGGTCCACTTTACCTTGCATTGGTTTACGTAACTTACCATTTATTCATCCTTAGGAACCTTTGTTTGGGTCCAATCATCTTTGATTGGTAGTAGGGTCTCCCCCTAGGTCTCGATTTATTTAGATCTAAAGTGAAGAGTGCCTCGGTTGACGTGACTCCCACCTTGCATTGGGAACCGTGGCATCTCTTGGGTCACCTCTTTAGTTGTCCATCTCCTCTACCGTCTCGAATGGGATACCACTAGGGACAACTACAAGTTGTGTGATAACAGCTACCTTTGGTGATGTTCCTAGCACGCTTGAGGGGGCATCCTAACATCAAGAGCAATTATCTTTTGGTAGAGTGCACAAAATTGTGCCATCTCAAGACCGTTGGATGCAAATGGCCATGGGATTTCCAACTCGGGTTATAATAGAAAATCCAATAAATATTGAGAAAGTTGCAAAATCCAGAACTGTCGTTTAAAGTGTCACATCGTAATTTTGATGCATGTGCCTTTTTGGACTATTTCTCCTAGAGTGCCCACCTTCTTGGGCCATATTTTGTACCCACCTTTTTGGGCCATATTTTATACCCTTCTTGTTTTATACTCAGAATTTTTACTTTCAGAAAAGGATTGTGCTTCTCAGAGGCCAGTCAGTCACTAGGAACCAAATGACCAGTGTTCCCCGAGGACCTGTCCCGCATGGTCGGGGACGTGTTTCTCGCGTTTCCTGTTCCCCAGGGACGCGTCCCGCATGGTCAAGGCCAGGTTTTGCTGCAAATAGATCACATGTTTTGCTGCAATCAGGTGAACATGTCTAGGTTCTACCATATACTGGCTCAAGGTGTTCACAGCAAAACATATATCTGGTCTGGTGTTGGTCAAATACATTAATGATCCAATAGTCTATCTGTACAAAGTAACATCTACTATCTCTAATGAAGCATCATTCAAGAGCTTCAAGTTTGTCACCATCGGAGTAGTCATGGCCTTACAATCCAACCTCCCAAATCTCTTTAGGATCTCAACAGTATATTTTCCTTGATTTAGGAAAATCTCATCTAGAAACTGCCACACTTCAAGACCGAGAAAATAGTGCATCATCCCAAGGTCTTTCATCTAAAATTCTGCAGCAAGCCCCTTCTTACAGTCAATGATGGGCTTGTCTTCTCGTTTCAAAAATAGATCCTAAGTTACCAGGATACAGATACGGATTCAGATACGGATCCGGATACGGATACGGATTCGCTAGATTTTTTAAAATCCAGGATCCAGATACGGCGGGGAAACGGCAAGTACCAAAAAATATAAAAATATTTATATAATAATAAAAATATAGAGTGAAGAGTCAAAACTATTCTTGAAACACAAGAGTAGAACTATAGGTTATTGCTTAAAAAGAGAGTTCATGTACCATAACTGATAATTTGATGAGTTGTAACCATGATTGATATTGATAATTTTAAAAACCATTGCAGCATGAACTTGAAGCAGGTCATAATAGTGTTTTTGTGAGCCACATCGACATGTCCCTATCTGCAGGGAATAAAGTGGTTTTCTTGAAGGCTATGTCAAGACTACATAACAGCATAGGTGAACTGTGCAACAACATAGTTAATAAAGATAGAAGTTAGAACAACCCTTCGCAGCAGACCTTGACCATAAAGATAAATCAAATAAAAACATTGAGAACAGAACTTGATATTGATATATAAGAGTTCAAGAGCAGATCTTGACATAAGGATCGATCAAACCTTGAGCAGGAATATGGGTTTTACACTTTTAGCCATAGTTGTTTAGGGCTTGTAAGTTTTTCCTTAAAAACAATTTTTTGGGGAGATCAATGGTCATAGAAGCACTGGAAGTTTCAGGATCCATTTGAAAATTTCAGGAATTGTTTGATTTTTCATAGGATCCGTTTCATAGGACCAGGATACGTTTCCTTGTGCAAGGGATCTGTTTCCATCATGGATCCTAGGTGGATCCGATCAGGATACATATCAGATCTGCGGATCCGTGGATCCTACACACTGGGGTGGCGGATCTGGTAACATAGAATAGATCATCCACATCCAATAACAATATCATAGGTTCATCATCTATGACCTTATAATAAAGGTTGGAATCTGCATTGTTTATTGATAATATCAACATTCAGGAATCTAGAACTAACTATTTAGTCCTCCCTAATGAATGAATTGTCAATGTATGTCTATCACCTTCTTGGACTTTAATTCAAAGAAGAACTATGTTGAAACTATAAATTTGATGGAAATGTATAATGTGCAACTGCAACTAAGGGAAAACGCAAATACAACAATTGTTTTCTTTATAATGGCCAATGGAATTACATTTCATGTTTCCAGTCCTCCAGTTCATAAGGACATGTAAAGGAACATCATAGTTAGTTAATGGTCCTCGATATACATGTCCTAATTGTTACCCCCCATTGCGCATGGGTGCATGGGTGTCCACTTGCGATTTTTATCACAATTTAAGAAGGGGTTACATGTTGATGGATATTTTGATGCCTTGAGTTCTTGAAGCGAGAGCTTTGTTTCATGTTGTGATGGATGCTAATAGTTATGGAATGTCACATCTCATGATTTTTGGCTTTGATATGGATTGATCATCTTCTTCATGAGTGCCCTTGTCTCTTGTCACTTCGATACATTGTATGGTTCAAACAGCAATTGTACATGAGGGACACACCCCTGCAACTAGAACGCACTAGTTTTGAAGTGAGATTCATTGTTGGTGACAGCAACAACAAATCTAGACTGTACTCAAAGTGTCAGAACCCCTTGGGATTGATTTCCCCAAGGAACAATTCTGAGTGATAACAACTAACAAGCACTATCGGTATCCATATTTCATAGTTTTATGCATAATTTGTTATTTTGGGTAGTCTTACAACCTGTTTAGGGAGTTGAAAACATTCTATTGATATAACTGTTGTTGAGTCTTGGTCATCACACCATCCTCGTGCATATTTCATGTTTTTATCCATAATTGGTTCGATTGGCTACATGTACAACATTATTAGGCATTGCAACCATTTAATGATTTGTAGATAGATGTTAGATGATCGTCTCCCTCTAAAACTTGGACCACCACTAGGTGCCAATGATTGGACCCCATGCTGATAATTCTTATCAAAAGATTCAATTATTTCCACCTTGATAAAAACCATTTTCTTATAAAATTTAGAAAAGAAAGCATTTCCTTATTTGCACAATACAAATACTATAAAGCATTCCCAAATGCTTCTGAAAATGAGAAGCCACAAAACAATGCTTAGAACCTTAATTAATGAAGGAATGTGCAAGCCTTCTAGAATAGTCATAAAACTCAATAACAGAAAAAAGGACATTACCACAACATGAAATGATTAAACATCACATACCTCCCCTGCTGCTATGGTAATGACATGTGGAGTGAAGCCAATACCAGCTGAACCTACCACCCATTCCCCTGGTAACCACATATAAACAAAATCAAAGTAAATAAAAGGAACCATTTCCAACATAGAAACACACCAATTGAAGAACTACTAAAATTAACCCAAAAAGGGAAAAACCATCATGCTATGTACCCAATATTGTCCTTAACATAAAAGTTGAAAATTGCATCGTGAAAACTATAAATCTAGTTGATTGTTTTGAGCACACTTACTGACTTTTATGTTACATATGCCTTTTGACATAATTAAATAAATTGAATAAACATAACATAGCAAAAGAGGGAATAGTTTATGTAATGCAACAAAGTGTTAGTCAATATGATATGACAATGTATGTCAATATGATATACTCCATTGCCTATATACATTCCCATAAGTGCATCCCATAATTACAAGTTCAACAAAAAGCATTCAACCTGTCCCCGCGTGGTATGCAGTTAATTTGTTTGGGGAACTGTAAAACATTCCCTATTCTCAAGCTGTCAGCCAAACCAATACCAATCGTTTTCCTGTTCCATTATAGAACACAACAATCTTCGAAATATTATATAGCCGCCTCAACCCAACAACTAGCAAAGGTGTTAGTATATTAAAGATCACAAATATAGATGAATTGGATAGCAAGAACAGTCATTTCTAAATCAATTAATAATAAAATTTACTAGCTAAAGATTAAGTAGCAAGGAAGAAAAACTTTGAGAAACATATTTAAGAATCTTAATGCTTGTATATAAACAAGCAACAAGAGACCAAGAGGTTAGCTGAACCAGTTGTTGCCAATGTTGTTGGGCATTTGGCTAGTTCTGTCTCAGCAGGTGCCCAGTTTGAATCCCCCTGAGTTATGTGCACTAGTCTATGTCAATGCGTTTACTAAGGATGCAATTCATGAATGTGTGGACACATCCCTTGGGTTTCCCAACAAGGTTTTTTTTGCAAATTTAAAAGAAAAAATTATACTAATTGACCAACAAAGAATATAAGTCCAGCAAGGGTATATACGGGATGCTTTGTGTCTAGATACGGGATTTACAATAAAGATTGAATCAGCTATCAAAAATAAAAAAGGTAATCATCATGTGTTAAAACTGAAAACGTAAGCTCAGCAACATACTCTTCCCAAAGAAGAAGTATCTCAATAGGAGGATAAACCTAATGATTTTAACAATAAATAGATTAGATTGCCTCCTACTGAAGACCTTATTTCATTTACCCTTTTGATGGTAACTTCTTTTATGCTATATGATTAAAGAGAAGGTAAACACTCCATGGAGTCAGGGTCCATTCACATTTTGTGCTTCAAAATACCACAGCTTTCGTATCACCTAAAGTAATCACAATATACCCCTAGAGAGAACAATAGCAAGACAATTCAATCATTATATCCAATAACTGCATCAAAAAGACCTTTTGCCAACCCAAAGAATTGGACAAGTATTAATTAGACAACCAGCCACAAAAACAACGAAAGATTAGTGGACTTGTTTGGTGTTGCTGTCTTTTAGTTTATGCTCTCATAAATAAAAAGGGAAGCAACACCAAAAATACCTGCTAATTCTGAAGACATGAGATATGTTAACGAGCAAGTCAACTACTTAAGGAAAATGACATAAACAGTCAAGTAGAGTCTATCTTAAAACTTCCTTTTCAACTGCTATTCAAAGATCCAATAATGGATGAGTATAAAGACAGAAGAGAAAAGACAAGCAAATGTATTGCAATGTGCATACAAATGTCAAGAAATAGAACAAGAAGGAAATTAGGGAAACAATGAGGACAAATAATAAGGCCAATATTACGAAATGTCATAAACATGACATCAAAAGTGGCAAAAGTACAGGAAACAGATCAATTTCAGTGTGATGGATCATACCTTCCAACCGAGAAACCCAAAACAAAATGTCTGAAACAACATTTTACAACACTGAATCAAAAAGGGAGAAAGAAAGTAAAAAACATACAAACTTAACTTTCCAGCATCATCATTTTAATGATTTACAGACTTACAAGACAAATTTCTTTAAATTTCTGATTTATAGATTTTGTTATTCTGCATTTTAAAGACAATAATTGTAGAAACCCAACATCTCAAGCATTATTTGAAGAAGCTTACGACACAATGCAGTTATTAAATACCAAAACAATACATAATCACAACAGTAATTTAAAGATAACAAGTTCAACATCTTTCCTAATTAGGAAAAAAGGCCCCATGATCTACATCATTGTAACAATGTTTGGCATGTTAACAGGATACAACACACACAGTGAAACTCTAAAGAAAATCTGTTAAATCTGATCTAACAATGTGTTCTCCTCATAGACTTTGAAGATGAAACAGATGATTGTCAGACCCATTAACAGAAAATTAAAAAAGCAACAGTATTGCAAAAGAAATAGCAGAACTTAGCTTAAAGTGTCCTAACCCTGAGCATCCAACTATTAGTACACTGAAGACAAAGCAATAACAGAAATGGTGCATGGAATGAACAAAAAAATGTCACTAGAATCACATGAAAGGACACCAAGAAATGGCCAGAAATGCAATATTAGCTGATAAGCCAGAAACCAGTACATATTGTAGTATTCATACTAAAATCTTGTCCATGCTCTTGCAGGAGATGAGAGCACCAATATTATATATACACAAAATGCCGTTGCTAAAGAACAGCAACATAAGATAATTTAAATCCACAAAAGTCGCATGGCACCACTAAATCAGCCTGAAATAGAAGGTGCCAAGACCAAATCAAACATCAAAAACTGTGCTGATGATTAAGTTGGCCTGAAACCGCACATACAAAATCATAAAGAAATCCATATGTCGTTGCTGGGAGTCAGGACCATCCAAGGGACTTCAAAGCTCGAAATGGGATGCATTCCAAAATCATGCAACATTCTCTGACCCTTAAAAAGTTGATTCACTACCAAACCTGCGCTGTTCAACACTATCTGGAACTTAGGTTTATCAAGTTCTCATTGATGCTTTGAAAACATTTTACAAGAATATCTTCATAAAACATCATTAAAACAGTGGTGCTGCTGATCTATGAGCTGACTGCTGAAGACGAACAAAACTGGAATTGCAGTGTTCAAAATGTCTTGTTGCCAGCATAATCTAGCCCCCACTTACAAAACTTCTGCTGACAAGGACACCCCTGTCTAGTGGACCGGCAAAGAAGAATATGGGGAGATGGGCGTTGCTGACCATTTACGGGGTGTTTCCCTCCCTGACAGTCCAGAGATGGTGAATAATTACTGTGCAGATGGCTCGCTCCTTTCTGTGCATGCAAATCAGGATTATGTTGATGGTGCTAGAGATTGTTGGGCTGTTTTTGGTGAGGCCTCTGGGGCAATTGTCAGTGATGACAAAACTGACTATTGTTTGGTGGGTCTCGAGTCTTGACAAACCCTCCGCTCGGATCTCGCCAGAGTGGACTTTTGTCTGCCAAGCAGTCATTGTGTGGTATAACGGCATCCCCTTTGCTGTGGGGCTCTCCCCAATTGCCATGTGGGATTGGTGCCTTCGTCAGTTGCAATATAAGCTACTCTTCTGGCAGAATAAGCACCTCCCATTTGCAAGGAAGCTGACTATAGTCGGCAGGATCCTCTAGGCCTCTCATATTTACTATGTGTCTTGCCGGTTGCCTTATGAAGCAGATGTTGTGATCATACTTGTAGGCTAAGTATGGAGGGACTCGAGACCTGCCAATGGTACCTTGGGATGTTTGCATCATGCCCAAGGATGAAAGAGGTCTCAGATTGATTGACGTGGCGACTCAGGGGAGCATTCTGGCAACAAAATGGGCAGTTCAATTTTTGGAGGGATCTTCTCCAGGGCAGGTCTTTTTGAGGCACAAGTTAAATAATACTCAACTTAATGGTAGGCTTCAAGGATCTTTTGGGTTATTTAATATGATTTCAATACCCCATTATTTTCAAATAGCAAGCACCTTTATCTTCAGGAGTATCCAATCAACATGGAAAAGAGGTGTCAGGTTTGGTGAGGTGGCGAATGCCTGGCAGTGATGCAAGGTGGGATTTCGTCACCTCGTACCATCAGTTAGTTGGTAGCCTTCTGAACTTGACTCATACCCATCTCAATCTTTCCTTTGTTGTTGGTCTTGTTTCCCAGTATATGCAAACACCCCATGAATGTAATTGGAAAGCAACAAAAATGATACTTTGACAGTTTAAGGTAAAGTTCACTTTGGGATTCATTACAGTTCAAGGTGGACTCTTTTATTGGTTGGTTTCACTGATTTTGATCGTGTTCGTGACCCTAATGATCAGAACTCTGCTGCAGGTTATGTTTTTAGTCTTGGATCAAGACCTATCACTTTGGATTGTAAGAAACAACAAGCTCTTGCTCTTTCTTCAACAAAAAAAGAGTATTGAGCAACAATTAATGCATGTCAAAAAGCACTATGGCTTCGACAAATCCTTTCAAGGTTTGGATTCTAGCAGCAACATCCAACTACCCTCTAGTATGACAATCATAGTGCCATCAAGCTTACCAAAGATCCAATTCAACATCAACCAAACAAACACATTGAGCTACAAATACACTTGATCAAAAAGCTTATTCAAGATCACATTCTCGAGTGCTTTTTTGCCTTACAGATGATCAAGTTGTTGACATGTTTACAAGGTCTCTAACAAAAGCAAAGTTTTCCAAACTTCGATCTATGTTAGAAGTTCAAGAAGTAGTCATTTAAGGGGAGGATATACTCTAATACCTCCTTCCTTCTCCTATTGTGTCACCTTTGTAAATCCTTCAATCCTATTCCAAGTTGTTGTTGAAGGGAAATGTTGGGATATTTAGAGTTCATTAAGATAAACTTGGTCTAATGTGTCTTTCGGTTAAGTGTGTTTCTTTAGTATGCATTTGTACTTGTGTAATCCAACAACCACAATATGTTCTAGACATAAAGTGATCTAACAGTTCATCTTCTCCTCAACAATAACAACTATATTTGACTTGTGGCTTGGCACCCGATTAGTCCATGGTTTCTATTAAAAGAGCATGGAGGATCATTGGTTGATGATTGTTTGTGAGAAGCTCATATGTAAAATATTTTCCTTTTACATTAACATACTACCTCAAGTGGTTGTGTTGGCTAGGGTCGTGGACTATTTCCTTCTCTAAGGATTTTAACCACATAATAGATTGGTGTGTTGATTTGTGATCTGTTTGTGTGAGCAATTGCTTACAGTATTCAACTTGTGTGGAAATACCCTGTTTTAGTAGAACATGCATGGCATGCAAGACTTGCTCGAGGCTTTAATGCATTATGCACACTTTTTCCTTTTTCGAGGCTTAACTAGTTGCTTGTGGGTTTTATATTGAAGAATCACAAGTTGCTCACAACTTTCCCTAGGAAGACCTGTGTGCTTGCGACTATGAATGAGAACATATGAGAGTGAGCTATAAAAGAAGATCTTTTAAGCTCTCGAGTATCACAGATTTTAGGAAAATGCACGTATTTGGCTTAATTGATCAAGCCAACCAAATCTAAGTTTATTGATCCTATGCATCATTGTTGTGTCGTAGTTGCATGTATTACAATGCAAAACACATCACGTGAAAACTTATTTACATGTGTGTCCTCCTATGTTGACGTTTGCATCATCGATTATACACGATAAATGTTTGTGTCTATTTTGCACCATGAATAGAAAACATTGCATCTTGATACATCACAAAACATGACACTCGAAATATTTATAATAATAAAATGTTTAATAATACTTTATTATTATTAAAAATGATTTATTGATGAATAGTACTATTTTTAATTAATAAAAATATTATATTTTAATAATAATAATTCTTATTATTATTATTATTATTGTTGTTGTTGTTGTTGTTGTTGTTGTTGTAGTTGTTGTAAATTTCTATACTATTAACAATTATGATACTCCCATACAAGGTGTTAGGGGCACATTTAGGAAACAAAGTTGACACCCGATAGTTTGATGGACAGGTGGTGATGGAAAAGTATGATGGTTGCGCAAGTGAAGGAAGGGGGAGGGATGTCAAAGGCCATTATCATTCAGCCCTTTTCGTCCAACGTTTGGTTCTCCACCTCGCCTGAGAATTAATCCATATCCTACAAGAATGATGGGAATGCATAGGTAGGGTCTTGAAAAGCCATGCAAATAGTTAGAAACATGGAGTTGGAGCCTGTACAAACTCATGAGGTATGTCACTGCTCAAACTAGCACACCTTTGCAAATCAAGGCTATGTAAACCAAGTGCTAGTGATGGAAAGCTCGAGAGAGAGAGAGAGTTAAACCCAATGTCACCATAGTCAAACCTCTCAACACTTCGAGTAACTCCAAACCCCAAGGGAGGACCCTAACCAATGAAAGATACTTGCAACCACCAACAAACCACAAATACATTCCACGAAACCTTAATACCTATGATCAGTGCCTTATCGGAGTCAAACAATATCAAATCAAGACACAACAATCATATATAAATGGAGTTATTCACTTGATGATAAATCCTAGATAATATCATGCCTTTCGAGGTAATTGCACGTCTCCCAAAGCAATGTTACACTTCCCAAGGAAACCACTCCAAAGAGTGTCCCCTTAAGGGAAAGAGGGCAATTGGACTAGGGCAAAGCTGGATGGTAAGCCAAAAATATCACACTCCCTATAATTCATGAATTACGAGGGTTTCACGAATCCCAATGCACTTATTCAAATGAGGATGCCCTCTTGGGTTTCTGGCTAAAACCCCAGGGCGAATTTTTAGGTGGACCAAACAAACAAGTTCACTACTATTTTTCGAGTTCTGAATTTATTTAGATTTTTAGGGATTTTCCAATAGTAAAATATTTCTATGCATCAAATAAAATACAACGAGTAAAATTTGATAAAAAGGGGAGAGAGTTGGAGGATGGTCATAGGGTATTAGATTCTTGTCTCAAACCCTAGGGCTATGAGAGATCAAGGCTAACGTCCCTCCTCTTAAGATGGTTTCCAATACTTGCAACTAGGGCAGAGCTAGCAACCTTTAGGGTTTGGTAGCAAAATCCTAATTAAGACAAATAGAGAATCCCAAGGTCCAATAGAACAATGGAGAGGTCCTTGGTAGAAAAGGTCTCCTCAAGCAAGTAGACAAAATGCAAGTAAACAAACTCTACCTTAGTCCAAAGCACTTCAAGAATGACATTAAACTAGGGTTAGGAGATAAACTTACCAACATTAATCAAGAATGAGCAAGGAGAAGCACCTTAGGTCACCCTTGAGCATGAGTTATTACAACTATTCTTAGCATCCACTTAGCATGTGACTATCAAACCCTAGAAATCCTTCCACTCATCCTTTAAGCAAGAGAAAAAGACATCCAAAGAGAAGTGTACCTAGCTTCAAATGTTCCAATAAACCAGTAGGAAAAGAAAAGAATACATAATTTGAACCCTTATCCATGATTTACAAATGAGGTGAGGATGTCTTATTTATATGAGACAACCCTTAACCTTTTACAAAGTTGAGCCTACAAGTTAATGACAAAAATATTAAATTTTAAGTGAGTGCACCCATGAACTTGGGGACTAAACCACACAATGACATAAAATAACAATAAAAATGTGAAATTAGGGTCCACCAAGTGCAAGGTGAGCCAAAGGAGGGTGGCAAGCCCCAACTAACCCAAACATATGCTTGTCCCTCAACGCCCTCCTTTTTAACAATGTAGGCTTCTTCTTTAAGGAATGACATCATGAGTTTGGAGACAAAGAGGAGGGTTTTCCATCAAAAAAATAGGTCCAAGTGGGCAAAATGAGGTGTGCTAAACCGAGTTTGACAACCCATACACATGCAACCACCTCTAAAAAGAAAAATATGAGTGTGATCAAGTGTCCTAATGGACCCATCCCAAGAAGCACCGAACACCAACCCAGAGCCCAAATGGCCCAACAAGATGGGGGGACTTCCGCCCATCTAGAGGCAGTCAACAATGCCACTAAGCCAACACTTCCTAGAATGAAAACCAAGAGGACCTGTCATGACCTGATCAAGGGTTTTTAGCCCCAAAATCAACGCTTTACATAATATAGCGCCTGCTATCACACCATAGTAGTTGGGCTACTATTCTTGTTGAGCAAATATCTGCACCTTTCAGAGCTTTGCTTTTGCAGAGATCAGCTATGATGAGCATATTCATTTGGGATCACTTACAAATCAGAGCAGTATATGTATCAAACATTGATTAGACCTTGTGCCAAGGCTGAGCCTTGAGAGTTTAGATTTGATGACCGATGTGACCTTTTGTTCCATACAGTTCCAATTTAGTGGATAGTTGTTATTATTGCAGTAGTGTTTCAGTTGTTTATGGATGATTATTAAGGTATGATGTGACCTATGGACTTTTGATTATTGCACTGGATTATTATCTTGTTGTTTTAGTCATCTTCATAGCATTGGCTTGGTATATGATTCATGATGTGGCAGTACTATTTAAAATAAAATGAAATATCTTGGATGATGTTATAAATACAAAATGGATGCATTACTTGCACACTAAGGTTTTCTGACAATACTCATTGGTTTCATTACCCTCCTGTGAGCATAGATATGGTCTTTCTTGACATCTTTGTATGCTAGCTTAGGCACCACATTCATTTGACTCCATCCATCCATGACCTTCCTGATTTGGCTTTCACCCTTGACTTGCCTTCTTGACTTCTTGATATGGAGGACTTCCCCATTTTTACCTCTGTGTTGGACTGCATCCATGTTTGTTTTGTGTCTCAGCTCTGAGTTGGTGACAGAACTTGCCTTTGGTAAGTTGGATTGTATGCCTAAATCAGTCTGGTCGGTTGTCCCAATGTTTGGCACTGTGCAGAAGTCCCCCTAGTCGCTTGAGTTGTTGTTGGCTAAAACTAAAAGCACATGTACTACTTATATTGGAAATTATTATAAAGCATGTGAACTTAAATTCTAGAATGTGTTTATCAACACACGTGAATAATGAATAAAGGCTATAGCAATGAACTGCTTAAATACCCCACGAAGGGTATAGAAAAGGTCCAAAAAGCAATGGTTAATCAAAAGTTATATCTATTACTGCTGCCCTTGTAAAAGTAAATATGCCTCAGATGCAAGCTGTGATTAGTTGTGCTTCTTAGCGCATGTGAAATCCCAGAGGAGTCATATAGGCCAAACGGCCATGGAAATGAAATGAATGATCCTAATGAACCTGGATCAACTTGATGTAGACATGATGCCTAAAGGGATCACATGTTGGTTGGTTTTGAGCTGGAAAATGACAAAAAATCTTAAAGGGCTTATCATATAGTTCTTTGCATCAATACGGTTGAGATAATTGGTGATGTTTGTACATAACATAACTTGATAATTTCTCCTTTACATTATATGTTTCTTCATCAAGTAATGCTTTGAATCTATGTTGGAGGAAACATCATACAAGTTGTAGTACCATTCATGTTACAGTAGGAAAATATAGAAACAAATTCTATACAAAAACACAGAAACACATTCATTACGGATTGGAAATGCATTTCCAATTGTATGAACAAATGTACGGAAAGGCAAAAATACATTCCATATGGAGTATAAATACATTTTCGGCTATACGAGCGCGTTCGTACAACCGGAAACATTTTTTCATGGCATACCAACATCTATACAATGTTTTTCCTTCTCTATATCCGCCTATTTTGACTTGGTTTGACTTAGTTTTTTACTAAGTTTGACCAAAATTCTTAGCAATTAACAATTATTTTTAACATTACCATTAATTGTTTCAGGAGAATGAGCTACATGACCCTCGAGCAATCAAGGGTAATAAAAAAACAAGTAACAAGAAGGATTTGGTTGTTGGCCACAGGTGGTAAAAGACACGCAAGGAGTGTACAGCAACAATAGGAGATAGTGATACATGAAAGGTTGTGTGCACCACAGGAGGGGTGTGTTGTCCACTAAAGTTGCACCATGGTGGACAACTTGTGAACCACAAAAGACTTGAACAATGTTATTGTTCACTTGCCAGAGTTCAGTGTTCATCAGGCAAAATTTTTGCCCTTTGTAATAATTTGCATGTCCAAACCCCTGCGGGGGAATTGTAATAAGTTGGTCTATGCATGAATTTTTTATGAAAGGTTTGGCCTTCCTTAACGTCTGTTATCAAGGGAATAGTCTAGAGTGTTTTTTCCTTAGGGATTATGCGTTACTGAAAAGTGACGTATAATTCCCGAGTTTTTCACTCACACCTCCAAAGCTGGAGTGTTTCCATGATGATAAATTTTGAGGGGTTATTAAAACCTATTGGAATTCATTTTTGTAACATGCTAGCCATCCCGAATAAGTCGTATGGATATGCACTAGGTCCCCTAAGAGTTTGAAGTCATTCCGACAAAAATTGTTTTTTTCCGTAAATTAGACCATTCTTTTGCGTAAATTAGACCATTCTTTTTATGGTTTAATTGGAAAATTTCAAAATGTAATAAAAATATCGTCTGGAGGCGGAATTTGGCGTGGGGAAGCTCATTTTGACGCTCAGAGCGTCCTCTTTACCCTAGTGCTAGCTTCCTCCTTTTTTCGGGCAGCTACGGTGTCCCCGGGAGCATTTTTCGCTAAGGAGGCATCATTTTGGCATTTAAATGCTAAAAAATGTGAAAATGCACCAAAGGACAAGAATCAAAAAAGACAGAAATGAATAAAAAATTCATAAAAAAGGGTGGCATTGGTTAAGTTTATGAAGGTCGAATACTTCAAAAGGAGAAGGCATCATTTTTTAGTAAGGTAAAGTCAACTTTGGAATATTTTAAGTTGGGAGTACGTGAGCCTTCACGTGATGACTTCATGCGCATGAGTGGAGGGCATTAATCTCTATGGGAGTTGGCTCCAATGACATGGCATGGTCATTAATATGATTTGCCTACCAAATTTACATGAGATTGGGCATTGAATGTTATACACATGAGGTGGCTCCTTCAAGGCTCACGCATTCTTTCCCAAGGTTGACGTTTTGGAGAGGTGGCATTGTATGGATGGATGATGGAGTTTCCAAAGCTCCCAAGGGAGGCGCCCTCTTGAGGTGGCAGCCATCCCATGTGATGGAGATCACCCACCACATCTCTCACATAGATTTGATCTCACATGTGTCCATGTCAAACCTTAACTCTCCTCTCCTCAACCAATTCAACCTCCTCTTGGAGATTGTTATTTAAGCAAGGTTTATGCTCCATTTTTCCCAAGTGTTGGATTGCATAGAACCTCTACTTCTTTTTGTAATACTATTGATGATTAATATATTGTTGTGACTTTGGAGGTCATTGGTCGCTCTTGTTCTTCATGCATGTTAGTCTTTGGTTGAGGTAACATTGTAATTTTCCATTTTTATTTACATTTGCACGTAGATCTATCTAGCTTGGTAAGGATCTTGGATCCTAGTAGGGTAAGCATTCTTGTCTCGATTTGCTTATTTATATTGGATGTGTAGAAATCTAGAAGTAGCAAATAATATTCGGTTGTATTTTTGCTCTTCACATTTCTTATCATTTGATCTACTAGATTTAATCTCTTATATGTGTGAGTTTTCTTGGTTGTGTTACAGGATCTAATGCCCTATTGTGAAAGCGGATCTTGGCTTGATTCCTCTTTTTGGGTAGTGGATCACCTCATATTTAAGCACTAACAATTCTCTTGCAAGGCACTTCTCCTTCTCCAATATTGCACAAGCGAACAAGCTTGGTTCTCCATCCTCCTCCTTCCAAAATTTTCAAAGACAAACCTCTTTTCCCTTTGTGTTTCTATTGGAACAAGCATAAGTACTTTATTAAAGATCAATATCATTTAAAGTTTGTTTCAATTTCAGATCTAGAGAGTTGCATTTTCATCATATCTAAAGGCTAAGTCTAGATCTCATTTATGCTTGTATGCTCTTCATTTTTCCATAATTTTTTACAAGTATAAAGTTGTATTTTTTAATGTAAATTTGTGCATTCTAATCACTGTTTTGCAGCACTTTAGTTCGCTGGAAATTAGCAGGTCTGCGTATTAAAGTCAAAGTTTTGGAGTGATCAAGAGCCCTAAAAGTGCAAAAAACTCTTCGATGGACACCCAAAAATTTCTACTTTCCAATTTCCAAGCATTGTAAGCTCTTAGGTCCAAATTTAATGGACTAAGAAGCATTTAACTTTCAGCGCTTTGTAAATTTTATAAACGAGAGCAGTGGGGTACCCAGCACCCACATCCCAAACCCCCTGGGGGGATTTGCATTTTTTCAATTTTCGTGGATAAATTTTTCTAACTCACTTTTTTTTTCACACACTCACAATTTTAGTGCAGGGTATATACTTTTAACTTGCATTTCATTTTTAAATCATTTCATTTTTGCAAGCGTAGCTTAGAAATAACACAGTCTCGTTGCCACAAATTATGCTCTCGCCATCACCTAAAGGCCTAGCCGATTAGTGGTGGATGATCAGAAAAGTGACACATAGGCTTGTGATCTCTTTTTTTTTCATAAGTTATATATTTCCCTTGTTTCTGTTTACAAATTTAAAGACTCTTGAACTTAGCTGAAAAGCAAGTCAAAAGCGTTGTCTGTCGGAGGGTCGATGGTTACTTGCTTCTAAACTTGAATAAACTATTTGCCTACATTGCGTATGCTCTACCCACCAGCAGTACGTCTGAGTTGTGGGATACCAAAAGTAGTTGGAAGCACTTTCTTAATTCTCACATTTAATTTAATCAAGTCACCTAATAAAATCAATTACCCACAACATAGTGAAAATCCGACACTTTGAGACTAAATTTTGGTGTGGATTCTGCCTGGGGAAGCCGGGTAGTTGTACTCTGACCTTGGGGCACCGTTAGACTACATCCTTGTTGGTGTAGTGTTGAACACGCGCTCAAGGTATTGACAGTCCGTCATGTTCTTGTACGAAGCACCAATCTTTAGAGCTCCGGGCATTCTTCTCTGTCCCTTTACGGTATATCAAGAGTTTCCTTTCTTTTCCCTAATCAAGATTCATCTTAATAATTTAAAATCAACCAAGATACAATTGCACAACATTTACTTTTCCAACATCTACAATTTTTCGCACTGTGTTTTGACTCCATAAGGCACTGGTCCTTGCACTTTTCATTTGCGTTATATCAATTGGGTATTTGTGTATCTCTAATTCACAGTGATTTGTCTAAGTTATGCTGGTGAAAGCTTTCTTAATTATTGTTGCAATTTCAATCTTGAACCTTAATCAAAAAACTGCCAAAACATTAATAAACAACCCATCACTTTAACTGGAAGACCTTAACAACCTTAGTAACTTTCCATAGGGACTACCCCCCTTGGCTTTCGTTGGGAATTTTGCCTAAAGGGAGGAGTCAAGAACCAAGTGACATACTTGACTCGAGACTTGCCACCAAGGGCACATCGAGCAACAGCATAGATTTCTGCTGCAACAAAGACGGTGTGTAATCCGGCAGCAACAAGGTGCACATTAGAAAAAGGGTCATGCCAAGAATAAAAACACACCTCAAAAGGAGGTCGAGGACAATAAGTAGAAAGTCAAAAAATGCACATACTCAAAAGAACAAGAGAACCATAGCTCTAGCAAACCATAAATCCCACAAAATTTATTCGAAAAACATTACTAACAATAACCAATTCTTAATCTTTCTTAGAAAACATATTCAAATAAGTGTAGTAAACATAAACCTAACCTCGATTATTGTCAAAACTAAACTCTTATTGAAGACTTCCTTCTTCTAGAGAACTCTTCAAGAGCAATGCTTTAAGTCCTCTTTGAATGGGTGAAACCAAAGAACTCCATCATAAGCTTAACGAAAAGTGATCAGGAGTGTTCTCAGTCCTATGCTCTAATATCATTTTTAAAGTTTTGAACATAAACACCAAAAGGAAAGTAGAGTCTCCACACATGTTGCACATCATCTCACGAAGATTGACACCATAGCTATAATAGAGAAAACCATTATGGGATAAGATAAGATAATTTTATTAATGTCCGACTGATGACCACAAAAGTAGGTCAAAGGGACTGTTGAGTACAATGATGTCAATACAATGCAAGAGTACCAAAAGGGCTCCTATAAAAGGAAAGATGCAGAAAGTAAAGTGCAATAAGGTAGAGTAGCTATAGTGGAGAAACCCTTATGCGATAAGTAAGAGAAGATAATTTTAAAAATGTCCGACTAATGACCACAAAAGTAGGTGAATGGGATTGTTGAGTATAATGATGTCAATACAATGCAGGTGTACCAAAAGATATCCTATAAAAGGCAAGATGCAAAAAGTAAAGTGTAATAAGGTAGAGTAGTAGAAAGTGAGATCTACCCGAGGCATGAAGAACCATCGACCCCGAGCTCAGATACCTGCGTTGATGATGGGGTGTACGTAGGAGAAGAAGATCCAACGACAAGAGGAACCAAAAGAAAGGAAGTAGATTTGTCATGGAATGGATCCATCTCTCCTATCATCCAAGGCCAAATGAAGAAAGCTGAGTATAATCGATTGTCAAGAGGGAGACCTGGTGGGTTGCCCGGATCGTTTGCTACGCTGCTAACTGGTAGAGGTAGTGCACCGACGAGGTCTGGGGGGTCTCATCCATCTCCTAGGAGGGGATCTTGTCTATCCATGTCGTCGAAATCTCGTGGGACAAGGGAAGGTCCCATGGGTCCGCACTGACCTGGAGTCTAAGGCTGCGCTGGTGTCGATTTGTCTCTTAGTGCCCCTTCCTGAGGGTAGCACCGGGAAGAAGGTGATCCACCGAATAGGGTTTGGTCTCGTAGGAGGTTAAGTGGATGGGCTCAAATCCTGGGGGCCTCCTGTACGTATAAAGCTAAACACCATTGATCCATATACTTAAAGAATCCTATGAAGGTTTGAGTCCCCTTGAATAAGCAATGAAGTTGCTCGTTGATCTCATAGTAAATGGGGCACCAAAAGATGAAGTGCTCCTTAGTCTCGACCTCCTGTAGCCGACATGACTGACAGATCCTGTCTAGTCAATCGACTCGATGGTCTACCTCTATCCGAAGTCTATGAGAGCCCACGCTAAACTGGCCTAGAGGAATGCGAGGAGCATGTACCCAATGTCGGAATGTATACTATGGTCGAACAATGAACCCACACCTAAGCTCCAAGAAATGCTCAACATAGAAAAATCAACTTTGAACAACATTGCTTCATTATTGTGTCTCACATAATGAGTTACGATGGAGGTCAAGACCCCTTTAAATAGAGATTAGCTTTAGGCTCGCTACTGCATTAATTGCAGACCACGAGGCCACCTTTTAAGCACCATATTAATAAGGGACCATTAAGGTAACCTTCTAACCACCGCATTAATGACAAATCAATAGGACCTTACATGTCCACTAAGTCAAGATTAACCAGCGTACCTCCAATAAATTTGAGCAACAAGAAGATCTCCTTTCATACAATCCTCGAATGCACGAGCCTTAATGGGAGGATAGAAGGAAGCTTCCTCCCCTATGGTCAATATAGGTAAAACAACCTTATTAGGGCCATAGGTTATGAGTTAGAAATAAGGTGCACTAGCTTCTCCTCCCACCCCATTGTTTCCTTAATGGACACTTCAATGTCTAGGATTTTCAAGTCATCACCTCTATCAATGGATTTATCTGCCATCAAAAGATCAATCTTCTTGGTTGTTCTTATGGCGTGATTGAAAGAGATATTCATTCGAGTTGACGCTTATTTATTCCAAGCCACTTTCCCTTTAATAATCAACAACTACTCATCGCTTTACCATTGAGGACATCAATAAAAAGTTTGGAATCCTCGACTACCTTGAAAAACTAGAAGCCACATCTAATACATTAGCTTGATTCCGCACCCTCATTTGCCTGATTGTTCTTAGCTCTACCAATAAATTTATGAAAGACATATAATATCTTGCATGAACTTCGCCCACCAACCCCTACCAATTCAAGGTTTCCCTAGGATACTCCATCAAAATTTAATTTTAAGCAATCATCCTTGGGAGGTATCCAACAAGCTTGTGGGTTCATAAAATCCCTTATTGGTTGTCCTTGAATGGAAGCACGTAAGTAACAATGCCTTCATACAAATCTCCACATAATTAATTACCATCTTATCGTATAAGATGTGGTACAAATTCCAATCAACAACTACAAATGTAACCATTTGATGCTTCATCACGACATATCCACATAAAACAATAGTACAAGATAAGATAAGATAATTTTATTAATGTCCAAAAAATCACCACAAGACTAGGTCAATGTGACTGAAAAGTACATACAGTATTCAACAAACTCCTAATACACAAGCAAATCTACATCAGTCATATAGATGGAATAGATCACTAGAGTTAATCCTAAATGCAAAAAATCCCAACAATATAGTTAAAACTTTATAAAAGGCATCAATATTTACCAACACTAACATTCATGTATCCTTCTGAAAAATGATGGAAAACAGATCAATTGGATGGATTTGCGTATGTTGATTGAAGTATGTCCCAATATCACGAAAATGTTAGCCTCAAATTCAGAAATCCTAAATTGTGCCTTGAAGAAATGAAACTTCAAAACAATATGAAACGAAAAACAATGATATTTTTGCCAATTAATCCAGGATTTTTTTTAACGGAGATTCATGAAACCCCAATGGATGTAAATGCCATTAAGCATGTTGATAAGGGTTACGAGGCTCTCCAGTAAAAGGTGTAACCATCTATGTGAAGGAAACATATGATAAAGGCATACAGCAAATGCTAACTTGAATGCAGACAAAGCTCTTTGACATGAGTGCACAAAGCATGTCAGATCTACCAATAACAAAAAAATAATGCATAACTAGGGATGTGTAGCCCTGAAGAGGAGAGAAACTTTACCAAGTAAATCTAAGAATCCTACACAAACAACTGTTTGTGAATCTCTACTGACCAAACAATGGAATGGTTCAGGCCTGATGTGTAATGGTGAGTTTTTTCATTTTGTTGTATTCACTTGCAATGGTTCCTCCAGGTAGAGAGTCGGTGTTAAGGGTTAGGTGAAGTTCGGAGTTGAAATGAAATGTATTTTTCTTTAACTAAAGACAACAGCAACCCAAAAAAGACTATACATTAACCTGCTTAAAACATCAATTGTGTATGCATATAAAACTGTGGATTCAAGTCGCATTAACCTATTTGCAGCTTCCATCTTGTATCTTCTAGTTTCCATCAGCACTACCCACATGCTTTAGTTGCTAGATGCTTTCTTAACTTTAACTTATTTGATCTAGGAAATGTTTTCACACTCCCACATTGTACCCTTCTTTTTATGATGCACTTTTCTGGCTATTTTTCCTGGAATCTGAGTATGCAATCCCAACTACCTAAAACTGCAATTTCATCAATTTCTGCCGGATTTTGGCTGGAAAAATCGCCCGAAAACAGGTGCAAATCATTGATCGTTTAGCTTACACCTTTGGTAATTTGTTAAACATTAATATACTTATCTTATCATATCAAAACTTATCTTATGCCATTAGCATAGATCTTACCTTGTGAATTACTCTTCTAGTGAACATCAAATGTGAACAAAGTTGTAAGATTAAAGATATTTTCAAATGCAATTAACTATGTTTCATATGTTTGACGACAATGAAAAGACTGAAGACACAATGAAGTGGTCAAATCTGAGTTGAACAGACTTGGGCATAGGACAGATGAGCTTTTGACCGTGTGGGGGAAGGTTCTAGTTAGATAACCAAAGCAACAACTGTGAACCTGCCCAGCTTAAAAACTAACGCTACAGTCAGAGTTACTGAAAAAAATTTAAACAACTATTACAAAAAGAGAATTTTAAAAATAAAAATAAAAACAGAGATATCCAAGAGTGCCCAATAGTTGATTGTCCACTGAGCCAACACTCGTACCTGTACTTGTAGTGCCTGCCTTTTCTACGCACACAGAGGCAAAGTACTGGGTTTTTACTGCCCCCCCCTCCATTAGAGCAGGTGATTTTGGGGAGTACACCACATCACTGGGACCACTATAAGTGAAATATTGAGCAGGTGAACTGCCATGGTAGTTGAAAATCCGTGAGCAGCCGGTGCAGACCTCCCAAGCCACATTGATCACAGGCAGGCCTAATAAGCACGTAAGTGCATTTGAGCCCGCAGCTTTGCCAGCTCAAAATCAAATAGTAGTAACTGGATGTGTAAATACAGCGTAAACTACATCGCTTGTAAAAACAATGCTACGGCTTAAAAGGTCACGCTGTCCTATCACATTTCCTCTACTCAGTGACTTTAGGTTCAGCTCAAAATCAAATAGTTGCAACTGGATGTTTGAATACAGTGTAAAATACATCGCTTGTAGAATCAATGCTAAGTAAAAGGTAATGCTGTCCTATCACATTTCCTCTACTCAGTGACTTTAGGGTTAAGTACAAGTTACTGAAGATAAAATTTGGTAAATAAATAGTGGCGCGCAAAATGAAGTTATCGGAGAGACTGTAGAGAGTAAGAGCATCACACAACAAGTCCAACGAAAAAACTAACTATCACATGTATAAACAGATTAAAGGTCGCAAGTTCTAGTCCCACCCCCGTGAGATCGTAGACAAGTTGAGTTAAAAACTGAAATCCCATGATTAGGCGTATGTGTATAGATCACATGCAGCAGTGGGCATTTATGTTCTTGAAATCAAATGTCTTGATCAAAGGTCTCGTATGTGCTTGTATAAAGGAGTGAGTTAAGGAGGGGAAGAAGAAATACCGAGTGCAGCCAACCGCTGTTTCTTGCCGGAGCCAGGTGGCCGCCCTCTACCCCGTTTCTGCAGAGGAGAAAAGGGGCCTCCCGGGGCTGAGGCTGAGAGCGGAGCTAAAGCCAAAGCCATGCTTCCATCGGGCCCGTACTTACGAGGTCTTCCTCTCTTTCTCTTCAGGGAGTCCGGTCCCCCCATGGCCATGGTTATGGCCATGCTTCTGTTGGCAGTCATGTTGGGAGGAACCAAGGCAGCCGAGGAGTTCACGGCGTTAGGGTTACTGCTGCTGCTGTTATTCACGTTGTTGCTGTTGTTATTTGCAGGCCGCCCTGTTACTGCTGCTGGTGCTGAGGACGGGGCATGTAAGCCCGTCGAGACAGTCATCACACTGTTACTGTTATTGTTGTTGATGTTGCTGTTGCTGTTGTTGCCGCCAGACTGTCCAGACGGTGGAGGCATCCCCATTGAAGATTCTCTGCCTTCCATACATAAGATTTCAAAACACGCACCACGCCACGCCCCCTTTCTTCGTAAGGATCGAACAGATAACCTCCTCTATTCAAAACCTGCAGCTACAGAGCCTCCGTTTTCCACTTAAATGTTCAGCTAAAACAACACTACTTCTGCTGCTGTTACTTCCAGTAACCGCCATTTCAGAGGCGCATTTCAAAAAAAAGACTCTGTTTTCCAATGCCGCCAGAAAAATACCAGGCATTCAAAAAAATATAGAGGAGCAGGAGAATAAATAAAACACAATGCACTCACAAATTACTTCTACGGCCTTTATTCTGAGCAGAAATTTGTATCATAAAGTGCTTGTGTCATCTGTTGCTGATGCCATGTCAATGGCATTGCAAAGTACAGCGGGAATAAGCAAGCTTGCCTGCCTCCACCTACCAACCTACAACAAATTTAGCAACAAACCCGAACCTACTGAAAATACCTTTAAATTTCTTCAAATTACCATTAAATTTCTCGAAATACCTTCAAATTTCTAAAAATTTCTTTTTTATTTTTTTCAAGTGCAGTCCACTCCTTTTCCCAGGAAGCCGCCTGCACCATTAATTCCACCCAATCGGCGCCTAATCCGAGGAGCACTCCATGTTTTTTACTCTGCAATTTCTCAAACCCCAAAAATACCCTAATTTATTCGCTATTTGAATCTGACAAAAACAATTTAAAATATAATAACCAAGACTGTAAGCAAACTTTCAGCGTATTTTTTAAATTAAAATGAAAGAGAGAAAAAAGAAATTTATTATTAAATTTCTAAAGTCAAAGAAGCGCGGTACTTAAAGCTGCCAAAATATCTCACGGGAATTCTTCTGTTTGTTAAGTGTAATCTGTTTTGCTTATTAAGTCTGATTAATTTCCTTTGAGGAGATACTGGTGAATGCATTGCATTGCATTTGTGTATTAGTTATGATATTATGTATATGATTTTGTGTTTATTAAAATATTAAGTAAATAAATTTATATTAAGTATATCAAAATAAATATAAAATGTAGGTTTTTAGCAAAAATTGTTAGTATTGTTATTTTTTTTATTAAAATCATTTAATTTAATTTGATTTGAGTAATAAATATTTTGATTTTTGTTATTTGTTTTTTCTTTGTTAAAATCAATTTGATTTGAAATAATAATATATTTTGATTTTTTTCATCATTTATATTTTTTTATTTACATCTGAGTGAATATAATTATAAATATATGAAGTATATTTAGAAAATATATATGATTTTTAAAAAGAAACTAAATATATATAATTTTTTCTATTATTATATTAAATTTTTTTTTCATAAAGAAAATTAATTTCTTGTTATTCATGAAGTGAATCAAAGAAACAATTTCTAAACAATTTATTAATAAAAGAAATAATCTATTTTAATAATTTCAGATATAAAAAATAAATAATATAACATAGTAAAAATAAATATTTTACTAACTTATCTTTTGTAACGGTCATAATTTTCTTGGCATCTTTATTCTAACTATAATTACTTAATGATTTTATTTTACCAAAACATTATGTTCGCATACCAATGTTTTACTATCCTACTTTTAAAATTAAAGAAAACTGTCACTTTTAAAAAAATTGTTAATAGAGAAATTTAAAATCATATATTTTTAGTTAAAAGTACAATTTCTATGTTTGTGACTTGTAAGGTTAAATATTCAAATTTTCACTGCATCTAAATTGTAATTTTATATATGTATAGGTTTGTCTTTTTCTTTTTTCTTTTTCTTTTTTTTACATTTTAGACCGTTGGAAACTTTAATAAAACAAATAGTTTGCTTCCTCTTATTTAATCAAAAGTATTATTTCTCTTTCAGGCTCATAATCTCACTAGTACTATATACTTATATAAACCAAGATTGACAATAATTATATATTTTCACTTTGCTACTTTATATTGTATTTATTTTTTGAAAATTTCATATATTAAAATATAAAACAAATAAATGTACAAACATTATACATTGTAATAGAACCAATAACATTTAGTTATATTGACATTCAAATTATGAATAATAAATTTATTTATTTTCACAAGTACAAAGAATAAATATGTACATAAAACACATTCTTATCAAGAATCTCACAATTATAAATTGTATTGTACTTCTCTAGTTAAAATACATAAAACTTTCCAAATGCTTATGTTATATTAGTTAGAAACTTTGCATGAACCATTTATTCCAATCAATTCTAAGACTTAATTGTATTTTACAAATTTACATGTGTACTTATATTGTCATTTTCAATATTGTGTACTATGGTGGTACTTCCTTTTATAATTTTATTCTATCGTAAAACTTTCATTATTGACATCACAATTTCTTAAATTTCTATTTGAAGTTTTAATTATTATCTTCTTTTAATTACAAGTTTCAATTCAACTACTTATTTTTACGTAAAAGTTTTATTTCTTTTAACAACAAATTTCAATTTAACTACTTATACTTATTTTTATGTACAAGTTTTTATGTTTTTCCGAAAACTAAATCTTTATATTTATAAATTTCAATTCAACTATTTATACTTATTCTTCTAACTACAAATTTCAATTCAATTACTTATTTTCATATACAAATTTTATTTCTTTTAATAACAACAAATTTCAATTCAACTACTTAAGTTTTTTCCTAAAATAATTCTTTATATTTACAAATTTCAATTCAACTAGTTATACTTATTCTTCTGTACAAATTTCTTTTCTTTTCAAAAGAAAATATTTCAACTGAAATATACTTATTTTATCTCATCATTTAAGTAATTTAAGTGCATACTCTTATCTGCAATTTTATGTATGATTTAGGTAATTTTGTATACTTTATGGCGGAACCTTTATTGTTCCACGAGTAATTCAACATAGCCATTAATGTCACCCGCGCCAAGATTGAAAGGAGGACTTCATCCATCCCGTGCGATCAATTCCAAACATGTTGAGCTCTTTTCTAAAACAAAAACAAAAATATATGAAATATGGGTATCGAGCATCATAACTAGTATTTTCTTCAAAAGCATTAAAAAAATTATCTTACAAAAGTAGTGATAACATTCTTAGAAAAGCTATACAATTTTATCATAATAAAAAGTTTTTTAATGAAAATTTTAGAATGTAATATTTCAAAATTTATAATCGTTTCTTTAAAAATTTGTGTGAGAGTAGTGAAACTATTCTAACGTTTTTAATGATACTACACTTATTATCAAGAATTAGAAGTAGTTTTGTAGAAATAGAATAATTGTTTTTAAAGACAAAAATATTTATGTGATGTTTTTGAATAACAAAGCTCTGATTTGGGATAGGATGTAAAAGAGAACTTCTTGTGGGTCTAGCAAATGTCAACGTTGTTGTATGAGTGAAGAAACAAATGTTCATCTCATTATGAACTATTCATATATGATTCAGGTTTGGAATGAAATTGCCATTCTTACAGGCATTACTAACGCTTGGGGGGACAAAGTACAAAAGAAGGATTGAGGAAATTGTGCGACAACGAACTGGTACAAGATTACAAAGCTTTGCCCCTACCTATTGCTTGGAGAGTATGGTTAGCACGCAACAAATCCATGTTCGAAGAGAAATCAACCAGGCCCTCACTCTATGCCTCATAAAGCTAAACATAATGAGCTTCTTTCCACTTAAAAAGCAAGAAAAAAGAGTAAGATGGGAGAATCCATAAATTATAGACAGATCCCGACCATGGGCTTTCTTCGACGAAGTGGCTCAAGGAGGTATAGGTGGGGTTGGAGAAGTGATGTTTATCAATGAAGTACTATGCTATAAGTTCAAAGCAAGTATCGGGCCTGGGACAAACAATTATGCAAAGGTAATGTCTCTAAAACTCCTCTTGTTACTGGCATTAGAGAAAGGATTTGAGGACATGTAGGTATTTGGGGACTCTTTACATGTGATATGGTGGGTAAAAAGGGAACAAACCTATCAAAATCTATTGTTACTAACTCTCTAGAAAGAAGTATGGAGGATTTGCTCACTTTAATCTAATTTAACATTGGAATGTCTCTATAAGGAAAGAAATAACACTACAGATGGGCTCCCAAAGGTAGGTCTTCAGCTTCAAATGTGTAAGTGGCACATTGTGGAGGAGACGGAAGGAGTGACTTTTGAATACTACGACCCCCCTTTACATTAAGGACACTAAGGACTCTGACTCAACATGTTTAGCCTGATGGATAAGGATACTTTGGGTCTCAATAGGGTCCACCTACACACTAAAGCTACATATTTTTTGTATTAATGTATTTGAATATTGAATCAGGGGTTTTGCTTATCAAGGCTTTGTTTTTTTCAATGTACTTGAACTAGAAAATCATGAATTTGTAATAAGTGGCAAAGATGAGAACTTATCTTTCTTTTTTAAGGAAACTTTTAGAAAATATTTGGAAGTTATAATAGTACACTTGAAGAATGTAATTTTACTATGATACATAGTAAAATTATGCTTTTTCTAGAAAAAAAAAAAGAAAAGAAAAATAGGAGAGTCATTGATGCTTTATAGAATTAAAATCTACTAAAAATAAGATGGGAGGTATTTTTAATTAGTATTAAAATAGTATTTGATGTAACTTTTATCTCATTGTAAAATCTTTATTGAAATATCCTTGGGCACCTATATTATGCTATTTAGATCTAATTATTTAGATTAAAAATAGTAGAAAAGATGGTCCTAAATGTACAACATTTAACCTAGTTTTTAAAGTTTGTACTAAAAATAAATTTAGAAATCTAATAAAATAATATTAAAATAAACAAATAAATTAAAAATAAAATAAGAAAATTGGTGAAATTAATGTAACAAACAAATAATATAAAAATATAAGAATGAGATAAAATAAAATTAATATTATAAAATTGAATTAAGATTAACTAAATATTATTTAATAATATTATAATTTATTTAACAAATAATATAAAATACAAAAATATTATAAAAATGAATTAAAATTAAATTCAGATTAATTAAATATTATTTTTTTCTTGATGGTTCATTAATTATTCATGATGATCATTTTTAAAGAATGAAAAAGTTAAATTAAATAATTAAATTAAAATTAAAATTTTAGTTAGATAATTAAAATTACAAATTTGTTCAAATTAATCTAATAAACAAATAAGATAAAATTAGACTAGGCTCAATGGAGTGGTGCAACGGCACCTATGGTGGGGTGGGGGCCCATAGGTCTTGGGGTCCATTTTTGTGGGGTTTTGGGCTATCCTTGATTCCCAGGGAAATAGCAGAGTAATGTAAAAAAAAATTAAAAAAAAAAATTAAACTAAAAATAAAATAAGAATTTGATGATGATGATAACAACGATAATGATGATGATGATGATGTCCATTGAGATCAAATTTGGTACATTAGACCTTAAGAGAAAATAAAAGAAAGCAAATATTTGGTTTGCTTTAGAATTTTATTCCTATGGTTAAGAAGTTAGAAGGTTAGAAAGGTCAATGTTTTAACAAAGATTTTGAAATTGAGACCTGGTGTAGGTGTACATAGGGCATTACAAGAGAAAGAGCTTTTGATCCTCAGTTTTAGGGGTTGTCCAACGTCGAGTTTCACTATGAAGCTCATGAGACTTTGTTCTTATATTAGCAATATTAATTTTCTTTTTTGAACTAGTTAAACCCGAGAGATAACTTTGAACTTCTAGGTTAGGGTTAATGACCTCCTTATAGTATCTCAATTTTCTTCTAACCTCTAAATCCTTCTTACACCACACTTTCTCTTTAAACTTAGGCGTAATACTGTTTTTTATGTTATCGATATTTTGCAAAGCGACATTTTTGCCAACTTCCCAATGGTTTAACCACGACATGGCGTCTTTATGTCAACCCCTCTTGAGGTATAATAAGTTTTGGCTAGAATTTAAAACAATTATGTCATATATCCATGATAATCAATTTTAAAAAATTAAAATGTAAAATTGAATAATTAAATTAAATATAAAAAAAATTATCAAATTAATTTATTAAACAAATAATAATAAAAAAGAAAAATTTAACTTGGATTTAATTAAAATATCATTAACAAAAAATATTAAAATAATATGGAATTAATTACAAACAGCATTAAACAAAAATATTGGAATAATATAAAATACTAGAATAAAATAAAATAGAATTGAACTAAAAATAGAATACATATTAATTAGATATTACTCTCCCTCGAATGTGATGGCCCATATGTCGTTAATCGGAAGCACTTAATGTATATGCTCAATTTTTGGTCCACTTCATGTATATGCATTAATGGCCCATAGGCCATTCATGGAATCCTAAGAAATCAGGGAGAGTATTTTATATTGATTGTTTATTAAGTTAATTCTATGTGGTCAAATTATCTAATTTAATATTTTAAAATTGAGTACCGTGTCATTTTATATCTTTTATTCTATTTATAGTATAAATGCTTACTTTAATATTTTAATGTTATTAGATTTTATTTTTTAATTTCAAGATAACTAATTTTATTAAGAGGGGGAAATTATAGAGTCATTAAAGTTGGTTGAACAAAGGGGAAATATAACTAGCAACAAAACAATAAATTATTATTATTGATGATCAAAGCTCTATAACAATAATTTAAGAAAAATTAATTTTCATAATCATCTTATGCCTCGTATGAATGTTATAACATTTTTTTATAGAAGTTCTGAAAACATATCTACGATAATTAGAACAAGCAAACTAAACTAGAATCCTTTTAGGAATAAGGAGAGTGTTCTTCATCATCATAAATAGAGATGAGGGGTATCTCTTGGGTTGAGGTGGGAGGATGGTTTTTATCTTCGGTAATTTTCTTGACAAACCCAAATTCAGTGGTGGCTTTTTCTATAATCTTTGCATTCATCCATCTCATCTAATAATTTCCTTTCTTTCTTCCTTATGATCCAATAGAATGTTATCCAATAGAAATTTCATGTGTTGGTAGTGAAAAACTGTTTGAGAATATTCAGTGTCTCTAGTACAAGAGTTTCCCTTATCAGGAATCCAGGAATCCATGCCTTATAGAATATCATCCTCATCCATCACCTCTTGTTCCCGATTAAACCATGCTTTTTCCTTCCCAATTTATCGTTGGACCCTCCTCGGGGTGTTCCTTCGGTAGCGGGAGGCCTCAACCTCAACCTCCTACATAATCTGCGGGTGGTGGCTACACCCTCTGCCCCTTATGACCACCTCAACCTCTGGAACCTCTGGTTTTTCCCACATTATGACCTATGGTTACTACGTGTTGGTATCACGATGGGGCCAAGTCCCAATGGCTCTCCAACGTTGCTCGAAAGCTGGGTATTTCGCTTCTTGGGAAAATCACGAAGAAGACAATGTAAGAACAACAATTTCTAGGAGTTTTTCAAAATGACTATTTGTTGAGTTTTGATATGCCCGTCCTTGTTGGCTGCCCTAGTCATGATAGTTATCATAAGTTTGAGTTTGCCCTACAATGCATTGGCAATCTACTATCCTTCACCAACGAATGTCGAAGACTTGAAGGTGGCTCATCAAATCACAACAAGGGACCATAATTACTAGTCCTCCTTTGAATCCTTAGGCAATTTCCTTATGCATGTTTCGTATGATAGATAGATGGATCAATAGTTGGGCGTCTAGCTCATGCCCTCACAAAGATAGGGCATGAGTATGTCGTCATAAATAAATTAGTTTTTGTTATTTATATGAATTATTGATTTAGCAAGACATCAAATTGATGTATGAAATCTTTTATTTGTGAGATAAAATATATTTTCCAAATACCCACTTGAAATTATTTAATTGAAAAAATTATTAATAAGAAAAAGAATCAAGTCATTAACTTCAAAGCATTTTTTCATAAATAATTTAAAAAAGAAAATCAACATTATTAAAATAAAAATGAATTCTCACAAACTCCATAATAAAACAAAGTATTAAATTATTTTTAAAAAATAGTGAGATGAAATGATTTGTTATTTTATAATAATAAAAAGAAAGTGAAAAATGAAAAACACTTTCTCTTAAAATGTTTTATCTACTTACATTTAATATTAATTTCAAAATATAACAATTTATTCACAAAATAAAAAATAAATTAAAAGAAATCTTGTAATTTTTTTAAAATAAAAATAAATAATTTTTTTAAAACAAATTAATAATTTTTTTACAATTTTTTAAAACTTCAATTAAACAAAGTTGATAAACCATCAGAATCATTATCATCATCTAACATATATTATTAATCTTTAATTTTTTAATTTTAAAAAACTTTTACATTTATTAAATAAATAAATAATAATAACAACTTGCCATTTCAAATTTGATACCACTGTCTTCACACATATCGAAATGCCTTTATTTTTATTATTTATATCTAATATGGAAATATGAGTTGTGAACCACAACGAGTGGTTTATAATATTCCACTTAATGCATATCCTCAATTCTTGGTCACCAACTATAGTTGTTTTTTTAAAGCATTGACCATCGAAATTTGGAGCCGTTGAAAGTGTTTTATTTGCATTATTTGTGTTATTTACCATGTAGCAAAAATGCAAGCATCTCTACACCAAAAATTAAGGACCATACAGAAAAAATGCCTAAAACCATAAAGCCACAGTTATGGTCACTCGGTGGTTCTGGAGTTTTTTAAAGCTTTGGATCCTATGGCACAAAATCTATTTTATTATATTTATGGAGTTTTGATTTATAGGTAAGGTTAAGAGTGTTAAGCTATCTATCAAGAAGAAGAATTTGAATTATAATCATAGTGGAGATAATGAGCATGAATGAAAGAGCTTGCCCAGGTATGGTTGCAAATAATACAGAAGTCAACTTTTTTATGTTTCATTTATTTGGTTTTGGAGGAAGGAAAATAATTTGTGTATATAAAGAATGACTTGTTAAGATATTGATAGGAGATTCCATAAGATAACATCACAATCTTTGTTTATGAGAAGAAAGCTCTCTTCTTTTTGAAATGGTGGGAAATTTTATTGGCGTTTGGTTGAACCATAAAGTAATAGAGTAATGGATGAATGAAAATTTAGGCCCTCTTATAAATTGAACAATGTCCTTATTTGCCTTGTTGTCTTAGCTCAAGCATGATCAAGACTTGTTTTAGAAGTGGGCCTTAATTCATGGGTCTAGAGGATTGTACTTAAATCACTAAACATTATATTTTAATAGAAAAGTTGGAATCCCCGAAGTAGTTCTAGTTTGGATTTATCTTTTGCATCTTTCCTTGAAATCTTGGAATGACTTGATTTTACAATTAATTAAGAGAAGTATCAAAGTATCAGTCAATACACATGTGCAAGAATATGCATAGAGGTTGACTTGGAGAAGGGCTTGCTCAAAGCTATGCAACTTAAATCAAATGGATGAAGTCATCTCTATGATTTTTATTATGGACAACTTGCTTTCAAGTGTAGCAAAATCCATGACTATGGCCTTCACACAAAACACTACAAGAAAGGACAGGGGTCACTAATGGCTAAGCCAAAACAGGGCAACCATGCAAAATCCCATAGTTAGGTGGAGAACTACTTTGAAGTATAATAAAGTTCGGAGGTAAAGTAGGAAGAAGATATCTCAAATTCAAACTGTGTGAAAGTGAGTCCTGAGAAGATTGATGAAATCAATAGGGAGAATATGGAAGAAGACATGTCAAAGGAAATGACCAAGGAGGAGGAAAATGATCAACGACTAGAGTTACAAGAGGAAGATACTAAACACGTATAAGATGGAAGGGGAAAGCTAAGTAAAAAAGACAATAGCAAAAGAGGAGATGAGAGGGGCTTTCAATAAAAAGACAAAGATTGTTGACATTGTTAGGGTAAGGCTTTGAGAAAGAAAAATGGTCCTTCATTCAATGCTCCTCCTCTCATATGAGCAAGAAATTCTAAAAAAGAATTCATAAAATGAGAAATGGACTATAAAAAAAAGCAATATGGTCTCAATCACTAACTAAATATAACCACACCTTAGAATTCCAAAAAAAATATAAATATATTTTTCCAATAACTTATTTAGAAATCTATATGTAAATATAACCACAATCAAAACAACACATTTTCTAGCATTAATATGAAGATAGCATGAAGAAAGCTTTCAAAAAGGTTTTGAAACAAGATAAAGTTGTACACAAATTTATAATCAATGATACAAGTAAAGTTGCAATCGATGTTTTTATGCAAACCCATAATTGTTACTGAAAAAACATGATCAATTACAATTCCAAATTTAAATTAAATCAAAACAATAAATACCCCTTGACATCTTATGATAAAAAATTGCATACCCACGATATGAATTTTATTTTATGTTCACATCATAAAAAGGGATTAATTGTTTTTGCTTTTTCGCTTTTCGTGAAGTGGTGTTCCCTCCATGCTTGTGATGTTTAAGCGTATAATTAGCATTCCAAGTGAAGATTAAAATATTTTATATTATAAAGATAAAGGATGACATGTTAAGAGTAAGATGTTTTAAAAGGATTCATGTGTAAACATGTTCAGCATTAGACAAATGAATATTATAATATTTTATATTATATGAATAAAGGTTGTCAAATTCAGATTAAGATGTTATTTTAAAAGGATTAACACAAATAGGCTTTATGGTGTGGTTTTGTCGTGTAGCCCTCTTGTTATGAATGAAAAATAACAATGATGATTTCTTTATTATATTTTATAATAATATATCGATTGTGGGAATCCCAATAATAAAGCAAGTAAATTAGTATCTCGAGTATATTAGGAATGACCTTTACTTTTTTCAATAAAACTTTTTAAAAAGGGTAATGTTTTCATGTGGGAGAAAAACACCTTTTTAGAGATTGGAATCTATTTAGTCTCATTAGTAAACAGTTTTGCCCATGGGATTGGGATTTAGTTTTACCACTTTTGTTTATCTCGAATCTTGAGATGGCACTAGAAATGGGGTTTAACTTATGACAGGGAAGGAAATGAGTTATATGTATATATTAAAGATTTAAGTTGCATTTTTTTAATGTAAATATTATTGAATATACAATGAAAATAATTGCATTTTTTTTTCAAATGAAAAATAGTTGTATATTCATTAGAAATATATAAAAAAGTGTCAGAAATTACAATCCCAAAAGGGCAAAAGCAATACCCAGAGGAAGCCAATTTCAGGCAACACGTCCTCCCCAATACATCAGAAGCCACATGGCAGCAACAAGGCCAAGAAGGGACCACCCAAGAGCCAGTTCAACCATGAACATAACACCATCGAGCCAAAGAACCCAAACCAAAATGAGGAAGAGTGAAGAGAGAGTAAGACAAGAGCCCAAAAGGAAAAGCTAAAGGGAAAATATTGCATTCATAATATATGAAGAGCCAAAGGGAAAATATATAACATTAAAGATTGTATATATTTTCATTTATTTTTACATCATAGGTGTTCAAACAAGGAAAGATGTTTCATGCGACTATAGTTGGATTCTTCGCTCATTTAGCGAATGGAATCCTACCATGTCGCACCGCTTCAGTATTTTCCAGGTCGAGGTTTAATTTAATGCCAGGTTATGCCCGCCCTTTTGTCCGCGCGTCTTGTGTCTACGGGCGCCATCCGGACCCCTTTGCCCTACTTCCGAATCTTCCTCTGGTTATTCCCGTCCTCGTCCCGAGCTCCTTTAGGCCTCCCACTCTGCCGCGTCAACAATAGGACCAGGGGGCGAAACATGACAAGCCAAAGCACCGGCATGAATATTCACATGAGTATGCACAATACTCCTAACCGGCAGCAGACAACTTCAACATCGCTGGAGAAAAAATACACACCTCCTTTGGAAGACGACCTCCACGAGGTTTCGAGTTCGAGTTCTGCCAAGAAGCCCGTCGCTAGCCGTGGATTTCTTCCAAAATGCGGCCACGGATTTTACTTTGGAAGCCTCCGTCGGTGACTGAGTTAGAGGATGATGTGTTCGTATTGGAAAGCAGGGCAGGTCGCTCCACTGGAGGTCATTCTGTGCATGTCGCTGCATTCATGGAGCATGGAGGTGCGGAGCCTTGTGAAGTGATAGTTCATTGTAGTGTGAAGCGACAACAACCTCTACCACGACATCAATGCGGGTTTAATCGACATCGATGTGGGTTTCATTAGTCCTCTGGACCTGGACCCGGACATTCATTGCACCGTCAATGCACCGCCTTTGTTTGGGGTTAAAATTCATGGGGGTAAGGTTATTTGCTACCATTTTGATTATAGTGTTTTTATCTTGCCGTTTGCTGCTGTTTTTGTTCACGTTTGTTAGTTTTTACTCAGGGTTCGAATTTCCATCTTGTTCCTGTTTTACCAGAGCGCATCCGGAGGTTCTTGTTTTGTATTTGCGGTCAAGGTTCAACTCTGAAACCCAGTTTCTATTTGTATTTATTGTTTTTCAAACACTATTCCTTCATTTTTGTATCGGTTAAAGGATTTAAATGTTTCGAACCCTTAAATCCAAACTAGGTGGGAAGCTTCTCAATGCACAATAACAAAACCGTGAGTTCATATTAATGTATTCATTTACATATATAGTTATCATTCCACATTAGTAAGATTTAAAAGTAAATTTACATAGCCAGATTCCTCGCTACTTAGGATGGCGAATTAACATAGCCTCATAGAGTGGTTTGTGGCAAATAATCTTAGCTGCTAAAGTCTTCACTGAGATTATGTGGTTTGTGGCTTTTACTGTTGTAATCCTTCTGGCCCTGTAGACGAGGAATATTCTAAAACCCCATCTGGCAATGTTTTAGCAGCGACAGCGGGCACAACATTCAAAACTGTGAAGCGAAACAGTTTGGAAGGATAGGTTAATCGAGGGAGATGATACAATCGAATTGAACAGAAAATTCCTGTGAAATATTGAGAACATTTCTAGATCTATTCACGAATGATGTAATACTATTAGATTACTTAATAATGGACTATAAGTTTGTGGAGCGGTTAATTTAGATAACGGGGTGGTTTACTCAAATACGGAACCCCAAGTATGGGCTTAGATTCATCGTACCCTTAGTTAACCGGTGTTGATGCTTTATCAAGAAACAACTTCGGCAGAAAAAATAGAAATGGAGGGCACCCAAAATACTCAAGTCCATCACAGTTTTTATAGAGGGGATTATAGTTAACAGAGTATTTGGGGTACTGTTACATGTTTCCTATTATGATATTGTCAAGCTCACTGCTATGTTGTACACTTTTAAACAATCCTGCATTCTCAAATTTACATATTACTTTTCAATGAGTGCCCTATTTTTTCCAAGCATGCTTTAGTCTCAGTACTGTTTCTAAACATCATCCTATCAACCATGCCCATCAAATTGTTCCTTGATGTCCAAGAAAACAGTTACGTGCGAGTCCCTAAGGAAAATAGGTAATCAATTATACTGCCAAGTGTCTAATGGCCATTATCGTCGTTTCCTCCTCAGGCATAAACTGGGCAAAGCCCGTGATTTATATGAAGAGGCTCTCAACTCTGCAATACGCAGAAATTTTAGTGAAATTGCTTCCTGTTATAAATAATTAGGTGCAGTGAATTGGATATAGGTGATTTAGATGGTCCCGAAATGCCTTTCAAACTGGGACTTGCATGAGGAAACATGGAACCTTTGGAGGACCTATATAATGGCCCTGAACTAGCCGTTGACAAAGGAGAGGACAGCCTTTTCCTTCTATGTGAAATAGGCTCTGTGTTAAGAGTCCCGAGTCCCTGTTTTGGAGTACTTTGTGATCTGACCTTTGCTTTGGCAGACTCTGTAGATGTCATGTAGTTCAGAATTCTAGGAGAGATCATAAGGCTTTCATGGTCTCACATAGAAGAAGTACCTGTTATACTATAATGAGAGTTATATCTTGGTATTTCTAACCTCAAAACGTTGTCATCACTCTTTATATCTAGCCCCATCAAGGGCATCTTATTCAGTATGGAGGGTTTTGAAATAAGCGTAAATGTATCAAACTTTATGGTACCAATGTCGGTCACTTCTGCATAATGTTATTTTAGCCCTATATGTGAAGTTTTTTGTCCAAACTCACCTATAGTATGAAGCTTCTTGATATAATTTTCCTTCACAGTCATCTTATTCCTACAACACCTTGAATTGTGTCATCTATAGGAAGAATATGCACACACTTCCCATACTTAACATCCGGGCATTGATGAACAGATACTACATCCCCTAATCTTACTCTTAGATTTGACTTAACAACTTTGTTCATTTTGATCTTATGCTCTTCACAGGTATCATCAATCAAAACAATGCACCGTATCCTTTCTCTTTCCCCCCCGCATTGTGACAATAAATCAACCTTGTGAAATTTTATTCTTAAAAGAATAATTGGCAAGAATTTAAGCTTTCCAACAACATTTTCCACCCAAACTAATAAAAGGAAAAATACAATTTGATAAAAGGGTGTAAGAACAACCTTAATAAGGATGGTATCACCTTGGAAAAGATGTAACGTTTCCATCGTTTTTGAATTAAGAGCCACCGTAGAATTCTCATCATTTATAGCTTCATCCACAATTGACCGATTAGGAGACTTCTTACACTCAAGTATTGCAGTACTAAAGTCTTTCTTTGTTCCCTTCCTGGAAAGGAAATAATTCAGAATTAATAAACAACGTGAAAACTTGAAGTATAGTAATCTGCATAAATTACTCAAAACCTATTATACTATGTCATATCAAATTTGACCTCATCGAATGTAATATCTTAGAAATTGCAGAGCTAAGGAAAAAACATAACAAAGAAAACAGATAATAAAAAAATACTTTATAAATATAAGGGTATCTGTTGTTGTTAAGGCCTAAAAAGGCATTTTTAGCTGTATATTTTTTGGTGCTTTGATGCACAAACATAGGCCTTAAATGGCCTAGCAAGACTGTAATAAATAGATGTAGGATCATTACAAATTGTTTCGAAGTGTCTTCTTAGACAAAGGGCATAGAGTCTAAATATCTCAAATGAATTTCATATTTTCAAACACATACTCCAGCCAACAGTCTACTTTCCCAACTTAGACACCAAGCTAAGCACACACGATGCAACTATATAGTATCGTTAAAAATGGGGTTGGATATAATAAAATTTGTGACATGATTAGTAATTGTCTTTGTAAATAAATAAACATAAAAATATATAGAAATGGTTACATCAAAATCAAAACCTTAGTAATAACATGATAGCGTTTGAAACACATTCATGTATTTAGTAAATCATTACTTGGCCGAACAACTCGCTGCTCAATTAAACCATGGATTTACTTCTTCACTTCATTCCTTTCAATAAAGGATTTCCTACACAATCCTCTGGTGGGGATAGGTGCATTGGGCAGCTTGTGTATTTGATGTTCAACACCTCTCTATGGCCGTAAACCCTTGGTTCCTTAGAACACTTTGGGGGGGAATACTTCTTACTAAATCCCTTTCAATAAGATGTGAAGCTATGATGGGCTTATCTCTATTGTCAAAACCACCTAGGACTTGCAATGGACTCATTTGTGCTCATCAGGGACATGTTACACTTGGAACAATTATGTTACCTTACATAGGTGCACTTGCAAATACTTAAGCCCAACATAAATAAGCAAACCTAGGGTAACTTGAAGTTCCACCCATTGTCACCTTGGTGTAAACTTCCCTCACATCAGGCTAGCTATTTTCTAGCAATACAATGGTTTCTCCAATAGGATTGCCAATTTGCCCTTACAACCAAATACTTATTATCAGATATGGAAAAACATAATTTTAATATTTTCAATAGAAATATGGTGATGAGATCAAGTATATGAGTGCCTTTTCCTTGGGCTATGGATTATAAAAACTTCAATGATTTCAAGAATGTAATCATTGAACATATTTAGACCTTAAATGTGCTATAGACAACAATCTTCGTAGCTATACAAGATTTGCAAAATTCACTTCAATCAATGCACTACCTAATTTATGAGCTTTCTTTCTATGATGCAACCCTTTTTTCTCCTTGAAGTTTAGTTTTGTAAATGTTGATAATAGAAATTTCCTATAGCAAATGTTGATAATAGAAAATTCTTGTAGAAAGGAACGGCACAATGTTGTAATGAAGAGACCTTTTCTACCTTATTTCTACGCATTAGCCACTAAATATACGAAATACCAGTTCATCTTTTCTTATAATGAAGATATTTTTTTTCAAAATCAGTTCATCTTTTACTATGTATGGATAAGTCTTCTATATAGTTTTACCATTTTATGACTTCATATTTGTCAATATGTTATTAGCAACTAAAATGACTGGGATACAATTTCGCTACTTCCCTTCCTGTTAGTTGCTTGTTATGTTAAGCTTCTTAAATTGCTTATTTAAGACCAAGAGATTGGACAATTTTTGCACATTTGAGGATTGTATGAGACTGTACTATTTTTTTCATATTTTGAGGAGTCATAAAGATAGTTTCAAAAATATAGGATGGGAAGAAACATAAAACCCTAATAATTCAATGTATCAACCTTACCTCTTTGATGTAAAATTCAGTTTTATTATTATTTATTATATCTGCTAAATGTCTTAAGTTTAATACACCACTTCGACTTTTGTCCCATTTATTAGATCATAAGTTTAAGACATCTTAGATGTAGTTTAGATGTAGCTGAACATAAATTCCTATAGAGCAAAGAACCTTGAACCTTCAAATCTTTAGGGAGAATCAAGGTCCAAGGCACACAATAGATTCACTGAAATCCGTACTCTCCATTCTAATGTATATTTATGCTTTCTTCGTGAAGTCTCTGTTGACAACTTCAAAAGGAGAGCGCCATACAAGGCAAATAAACAGTTAAAAATGTTCCCACAAACTGAAACTGAAACGAAAAGTTGAAGCCATGCCTGAAAAATGTGAATGAATGCAAGTCCTAGAAACATACATTCATATGAACAAAATAATTGAATTTTTTTTGCTTTAGTAGAAAGATGCAACTAAAGATAGATTCATGTAGAGCAAAGAACATTGAACCTTAAAATATTAGGGATAATCAAGGTCCAAGGCACATAGTACCTTCACTAAAATCCGTACTCGTCATTCTAATGTATATTTATGCTTTCTTCGTGAAGTCTCTTTTGAGACCTTCAAAAGGAGAGCACACTAAAACAAATTTGTACCCAATACTCTCTAGGACTTGCATAGTTTTAACCCAAATTTGAACCCAATAAGTATATGGAGGGATAACAAAAAAATCTCCTCATAATGATTATCATGGATTTGAGCCGCATCAAACTCAAGCACAATAGGCTCCTCACTCGTGTTAAAAACTTGCAACTTTGGCCCAACTTTATCCAGCATGATAGTGCAAAGTATTTTTTTTCCTTTTACAAAAAACTTCCTATTTTCAAGAGTTTCTTGGTAATAGTCATTGACATTTGTCTCTCCCAGAGAAATCAAAATGAGGAACAAGCATCATTAAATTAAGGAACCCTTCAATCACCTCAATAGATCGTTACTTTGGTCCAAGAGTGCCAACAATTTTAATCATTGTGGCAAATAAATCAGCGTTGGAAGATGTTGTTTTGCAAACAGGTCATTTGCAAATGAAGTCCATATCGAAAGAGAGAAAAGGTAGAATACAAGTAGTTTTCTAGTTTCACAAATTCAAACTATAATGGACATAAGTACTTTTACACAAATCTGCCCTACCATGAAGCTCTGCACTTCTTATTTTTTTAGTGTCATAGATAGAATCTATCTCAACTAGCTCTTTCTCAATTGACAACATCAACATTAATTATTGTGTGCTACTTATTCACAACCCAAGTAGCTAATGCTCCCCGATGCAGCAGTTGCTTCTGCGCATGAAGAATATGTTCATTATGTCCACCTATAACTAATTTCCTCCTAGGAAAGGCAGATTATGTTGGAAATTGACTGATGTCATGCATAATGGCACTAGCATCCATCTCAGCTGGGTCCATGTTTGCAGGCTTCTTAACTGAAGAATTACTTCTCCCCTGAAAATGCTCGCATGATTCCCTAAATGTCACAAATTTAATATACTTGGTTCCTGATAACTTGTAGGGTTAGCTCTGCTTTGACCACTTCTTTGAGCACCTTCCATTCCCATTCACAGGTAAAGCACACTTCCTGTAATCTGCAACCCTACTTGAACCAACCAAAAGTCCAGGCCTAAGCACTAAAGATCTTATGATATTATGACCAAAAGTGCTCCCATGTAATGACTTGATCAAAATTTCAAGTTGATTGCTAGAAATCATTGCATCCTTCCATGCGACAACAACTACTAGGACCAATGATATTAATATCCATTGACATTTAATCCCAGTCTACCATTCAACCACATATGAATTTTAAACTGCTTATTTACACCTTTTGACCTGCTTCTTTAGCTGCATCTTTTTACTAAAGCAAAATTTTCACAATAATTTTCATTCTTGATATAACCTAGCTTTCAATACCTTACAACACTTAATCACTCAAGTCAACCTAGCGAACTGAAGTTGTTGTATTCATTAGATTCAATGTCATTCAATATCTGAACTTATATTAGGCCTTTATTGTTGTAACACATTGCCTCAACTGATACATAAACTTTACAACATGCCAATAAGTTTTGGTATACATAGTGAGTAATGTTGTAATGCTATACTCTACGTTTTACCAATACCTTACACGTAACTTAAAGTATTACATAAAACCTTAAACTAGATTATAAACTTCTCTTTCCTCACAATTGAATCGAATTGTTACTTTGTGTTTTACCAATACCTTATCATTAACTTAAAGTATTACATAAAACCTTAATCTAGATGATACACTTCTCATTCCTCACAATTGAATCGAACTGCTACTCTACGTTTTACTAGTACCTTAGCAGTAACTTCAGGTATTACATAAAACCACTCATTCAATCAATATATATAGCGGTGTTAATTTCCCAAATTTATGATTTATTAGGACCCACTTAAAAATCACTGTCACATATTGATCTCCAACAAGTGACTGCACTCCTTATTCATAATTTTAAGTTTGAATTTCTTAAAATTAAAGCATGAAAGTCATTGTCACATAGTGATATCCAACAATTGACTACACTCATTATTCATAATTTTAAGTTTGCATTTATTACAATTAAAGCTTGGAAATTTTCTAGAATGGTGAAGCATTTGGATTCCATTGACTGAAATGCATCCATTTGTCTCAAACTAGATCGATCAAAACCCAAAAATACTTCATTCCTTTAGTGTTCTCCTTTAACTTCTGCAATATTCAAGTACTTCATGGCTTGTACTTTCCGAGATGAAAACCTTTCCAACTCAATCTCTTTATTCTTCACACTTACTACCAATTGTTTCCCTTTTGTTGCGGCTTAGATTTGTAGTCCATCTATTTTCCACTACTACATTATGGACACTTTGTTGACTGAAAATGTTGTTTCACTTCTACTGTATGGTGTTGTTGGCCTTTGCCCACTTCTGCAAGTTGTTTCTCTCAACCGAGTAAGCTCTCTTAACTCATCAACCGCCCGATTCTGAATCTCTAACTCTGATGGGATTCATAAGCACTGAACGTTGCTTCCAACTATCTACAATAGCGTTGTGGAGGATCAACAACCATAAGAAGGGTCTATCATCAAAGTCACCAAATGTACATGCAACATTCTACACAATGCAACATGCTTCATTTTTCCCTTCATTCTTTTCACTTAATCCCTTTTGCACTCCCAATACTTGTAACATATTTTTTCTTCTACTTACCTAACTTCTTTCTTCTTACCAGGACTATCACATTGCTCACACTTGAAAATGTCACAGCGAAAGCTACAATTATTGGGGAACCATCCCCTTTCAACTTTACTACTGCCTTCACCTCCCAAAGTGGTTCCTCTGTTTCAGAAAACATCCTCCTTGATCCCCAAACCCCTTAACTTTCCATACCCTCCTCACCAAATTCAACCCCAACCCTTGTTGCACCTACTATTCAATTCACATCACTCAACCCTTGCAACAAAACTTGGGTCATTCAAGGCCGAGTCATTTGCAAGACAAATATCAACACATACACTAATAAAAATGGGCCAGGTAAACTCTTTGGGTTTGACCTTGTTAGTGCTTCAGGATATGAGGTCCATATCTTTGCGTTTAATGAACTAACAACATCATTGTATGACCAAATACAAGTTGGCATAGTCTACATTGTCTCAAATGGAACAATCAAGCCGTCCTACCCAACATACAACCACTTGAAAAGAAATATTGAGATTTTCCTAAGCCCCTCCTCAATAGTCCAAGCATGCTTGGAGGAATACTCCTTGATCCCTTTTCATTGCTTCCACTTTAAGTCTATCCATGACATCCAAACTACACCCCTCAATTCCATGGTTGACCTTATTGGGATTGTCATTTCCGTTTCCCTTGCATCAACTATACGCAAAAGGGATGGTTCAGAAACCATCCGTCGAACAGTCAGCTTAAGGGACATGTATGGCTATAGCATAGACATAACACTTTGGGGGGATCACTTCGAAATAGAGGGTGCCCAACTTGCTAACCTTTGAGGTTTGGCTACTCCCCCGATCCTTGCAATCAAAGGTGGTCGCCTTACAGAGTTCAATGGAAAAACTATTGGAACCATCTCCAATACCAACCTTCTTATAAAACCAAGTATTGAAGAAACTATACTTCTCCAATCATGGTTCGATGACAATGGATTCCGTCAAGCCTCCCCGCCCTCTAAACGAAAATACAACTCCTCTCCTTCTGGTTCACACAAATGCATTACCATCTCTGAGTTGCAATCTCTCCAACCCTTTGAGAAGCCAACCTGGTATTCAATCCTTGCTACCATCACAAATATTAACATGGATGACTTTCATTTCCTTGCATGCCCTCTATTTGTTGATGGGATACAATGCATGAAAAAAAATTCCCACAAAAATGCCAATGTTTGGCATTGTACTAAATGTGATGGGGAGTTTCTAGAGTGTGATTACCGATACATACTAAAACTTAACCTTAAAGATGCTATTGGACAACTATATAGTGTCATAGCTTTTGATGATCCTGTAAATCAACTCATGGGGGTGTCTGCAAAAGATTTGTGCCTTCTCACAAATGAACCAATAGCTCTACCATAAATTGTTCAAAGTGTTTGTTCTTGACACTTCCTTTTCACATTATCAGTGAAGACATAGACTTTTAATGCAAATGCTCGCTTGAAGGTGCTCATTGTCATGTCAGAGGAGGTTTCACCATCATCGGAAACGATCGCTCCAATTAATGAAAGTCATGACACTGCTCTCAATAAGCATCCAGTTGCCCGCATGCTTTGAACTCCAACTTCACATGTAATTTTTTCTCAGCATATATATCATTTTACTTAGCGTCTACAAAGTTTCTATCAATACTTTTTACTTAAGTGCTCTTTGTAGCCAACATGGACACTTTTGAATATTATATTATTTCCTTTTTCCGTTTGTTTAGTTTCATAATCAAATACCATTGTTGACCTACATATTTAGTGTAACCTATATGGTCACTTTTGAATATGCTTGCTTTGTCATATTTAACAATTACAAACTTGGAATTAACATTGTTGTCTCAAATGCTATTTATAACCTTCATGAACAATCTTAAATATGCTATTATTTTCTAATTCGTTTCTTTCTAAACAATGTTCATGGGACCTACTTTTTCTTGCAACAACTTACCATATTTTTGTATGCTTCATTTATATCTTACAATATACCTTTCTTTACTCTTCCAATGGTTAGATATATAGTATGTTTCTCTTCCACCAATGCCACCATCAAGTTCATAACCACCTCACACTTTTATTCTAGGCATGCCGAACAATCATGACACTGATCAAATTAATGCACGTAGAAGAGTTGTATATGCACAAAAAAACAACAAAACAATAAGCGACAACGTCTTCTATATAGAGCTGCTTGTCAACTTGTCCATGTCCCTTCTCCATTTCACGTTGTTCAACATTCCATCACACCCTCTCCGCCATCCACATCTGCACCAAACTTATATATGCACCCACCGCATAATCCATCCACCACCCCTCTCAATGGTGCATAACAACGTTTCCGTACAAGATTGGATAACCTATCTCCCATGAATGTATGCTCAATATGCATGGAATCTTATCCTGGCATTAAAACAAAAATAAATTGTGGTGCATATGCATGTTCTAGTTGCATTGTGGAAAAAAATGGGCATCGCTTTTCCTTGACAAACAACATGGATCCAGGCATACAACCATTTGTCCTTGCCGTACTTGCTCAGGTTGAAGAAATGCTCATTTCTCGTGTTAACCCAATCCTACAAGTCACCCATGCCCGTGGTGGACAATATACATATTCCGGCCACACTATTAGCTTCCCCAAAGACATTTCTAGCATTGCCACCTCCCTCCCTCGTTTACTTTCAGACATTGACATCCTTATTGTTCGCAAATGCATTCCTACAAGCAAGCCTTATGAATTCTTTGTTAGTCGATCACGTGTTCTTGCTGCTCTAAAATACAAATTGTCAAATGATCCCTACTACAAATATGTTCAAGTTAACCCAATTGCATTATCTTCTTTGCCTCTTGAACCAACATACATTTCCTCCCTTCTTCGTCATGTTAGCCTCCATTGTACACCATTTGTTAATTGTACCTCAACTTCTACTATTCAATCACCCAACTTCCCTGAACCCCATGAATTCCAATCCTCCTCCTTTATTTCTACACAATCAAATTGTAGAACTGAGGTAGAGGAAACAAGACGCTTCTTGCACACAAGAGATGCCCCACTTACAACTTCCATTGATTTCCCCCCAATAGGAATTTCCCCTATCAATGAGTACAACACAATAGGGCTCCTCTCTATGGCCTTCCCAACCTTGTTTCCCACTGGTGTTGCAATGCTCAAACAACCACACATTCAAGAGGCTGGGATGCACGATTATGCATTGCACCTAATTTGATACCATGACAATAGATTCGACCAACATCCTCGTTTTTGCTATTACATATATAACCTCATGATGCACCATCGTAGCCATGCTACTACTTCTGTGTTCATCAAACGCAACCTTAAAGATACCTTCCCCCCAACCATCTCAGAACTTGTACATCAATTACAAGACTTGCCCGATGCTAAAATCGTTGAACGGGTCATGCGCTTTGGATCTACGCTTCGTGGGACACGCTCCTATTGGAACACAGGTAGGTATGAGCTCACTGACATGATCACCCAACAAGGGACACCAACCTTCTTCTTCACCCTTAGCGCAGCTGACACCAAATGGCATGATTTGCATTCTTTGATGCCTGGACAAGCTCCACCCACTTCAAATCAACACCACCAATGGAGGATTCACAACATTATAGCCAATCCACATGTTGCATCTCAATACATCCACAATAGATTCAAAATATTCCTTGAAGAGGTTCTTCAAAAAGGGCTTGCTACAAAAGACTACTGGTGCAGGTTTGTAACAAATCATGTTCCTTTTCCTTCTTTTTGTATTCAAAACCCTAAAGTTTTCCTTTCTAATATTTCCCTTTTCCATGTACGTATGAATGGCAACACAAGGGCTCTGTGCATATACATGGTTTCCTATGGTTGGAAAATGCACCTAATATGGACACGCTAGACTCGGGGGATGCTTCCAGGGTCGAAGATGCAAAACATTACTTTGACAAATTTGTTACAACTTGGAATCCCCGTTCCAGCCACTTGCAAACCCCTAGGTTCCATCACTCTAATGTAAATGATCCATGCACCCTTGGATCACATTCCATACTTGCGGCTGATCACTTGGCTGACTATGAAGAGCTTGTTAATTGCATCCAACGGCACACAAAATTTTCTTCTTGCCTCCACAAAAAAGGGTCATCCCTTAAATGTCATTACGGTTTCCCGTTTGAACTACAACCTAACTCTTCTTTGTTCATTGATGGAAATGGGCATAAAGCATACAACCCTGCAAGGAACGATGCCCTCTTAAACATTCATAACCTTGACATGTTATCGATATGGAGAGCTAATGTTGATTGCCAACTTGTTCTTTCTAGGAATGTTGTCCTTAAATACATTTCAAAATATGCAGCAAAGGCAAATCCAAAGTCAGAAAGCTACCATGAAATTCTCTCTCGTCTCACACGTGCAACACCAAGTGATGGCCCTATCCTTCAGCCAATCATGCGCTTCCTATCAGAAACAGTTGCAGATCACGACATCAGTTCACAAGAGACTTTCCACATGCTGCAAAAAATCCCTCTTTCCCTTTGCACCAGCTCCTTTGTTTCCTTGAATGTTAGCCGAAGTGTTTTCCGATGTGTTTTTGACAACTCACCTCACACCCCGCCAACAACCAGCTTCTTTTTTGCATACATGAAAAGACCCCCAACACTTGAACACCTTACCCTTCTTGAAGCTGCACGCTCTTGGTCATTCTCACCTTGTAGAAAACACTCCCAATGGAAACCAATATACCCTTCCAAGATTGTTCGCGTCTTTCCTCGCTTCACTACCATTCCACCCTTTGATGCAGACTCCTTTGTTGCATTCTGTTGGAGCAAGCTCCTCCTATACGAACCTTTTCGTATCTTCCCTGAGGACATTGGCTCCATAGATTTTGCCATAACTTCTCACTGGCTTCACATTAAAGACACATACAGTGCATAGCATGTTGATCACTTACCAGAAGATCCCACTACACCTCCCTCTGATGACTCTGCTTCTGATCAAATTCACTTGCCCTTACCCCCTAACATGGCTGAATGGGAATTCCTTTCTCAACTCCTCCTTGGAAACAACCTCCATGTTGATGACCTTGACATGCTTGGGCATCGTGATTTTGACAAACAACACAATTGGACCGAAAACCATATCCCTTCACACATGCATGAGACAGCCATATCATTCATTGACTTCAACCGCTTATCCACCCAAGTACAACAAGACACCGCTTCCTCTTCCTGTTCTCCTGCCTCCTTGTCTCCCACACAGCGCATGGCCTTTGATCTTGTGCTTTTGCACTTCATAGATACTGCAAGTCCCACCCCACTAAAAATAATCGTTCAAGGCACTACGGGAACATGAAAAGCTTACTTGATTTCTTGCCTTAAAGTTGCACTCCAAACTGCCTCTGGACACAATGTTTCCCCCTTGCTCCTCCTTGTTCCAACAAGTGTTGTCACCTTTAACATACACGCACTTACAATACATTCTGGCCTTCGCATACCCATTTCTAAGATGCACCCTCTTGAAGGCCAATCCCTTTCAAGCCTCCAAGAACAATTCTGCCATATTCGATACATCCTCATTGATGAAATGAGTTTCATTGGCCCAAAAATATTAACCCATATGGATGATCGCTTACGTGAAGCCTTCCCTTCCCACCGTACAAGCCCCTTTGGTGGTTGTTCCATCATCCTTCTCGGTGAGTTTGGACAATTTCCCCCTATTAAGGACATCCCCATGTATGCTGGCACCTCGCGAGGCAATGCTCTTTGGCGTACTTTTGACACTTTTGTGACCCTTTCAACCATCTTTCGATAACAAGGCAACACCCCTTCTCAAATTTCCTTTCGCCAAATCCTACTCAACCTTCGAAATGCAACACTGACTCTTGAAGATTGGACCCTCCTCATGTCAAGGACAACCTCCGCCCTTTCACAAGAAGAGAACCATGCGTTTGAACAATGCACTCATTTGTATGCAATTGATAGCTTTGTTGCATTGCACAACAAACAAATGCTAAAACTCCTTAACATGCCAGTTGCACATTGCTTTGCAGAGCAAAAGAATCAACAGGTGCATGCCTCCATAGACGATGAACAACTTCCCTTCAAGGTTCTACTAGCTGTTGGTCAGCAGACAATGTTGACATCTAACTTGTGCGTTGGATCAGGCCTCGTCAACGGTTCACTTGGAAAAGTCATTGCGATTGTCTACAACTCCAACGATCAACTGCCTACCTTGCCATCTTTTGTTGTTGTCGACTTCCTCCACTACAAAGGCCCCCCATGGGATGCTTCCAATCCACACTATGTCCCCATCCCTCCCATAACAAGGGGTTCACGGAGGCAAGTACCACTTAGGATGGCATGGGGTTTAACAATACATAAATCACAAGGCATGACCCTACAAAATGCAACAATAGATATTGGCAACATTGACCGACAAGGACTTACATTCACTGCAATATCCAGAGTTAAATCTTTGTCAGGCCTTCGCATATCTCCACCTTTCTCATTTTCTAGATATTCTCGAATGCAAGACAATCCCTATGTGTAATGCAGGATACAAGAGGAGACCTTGCTTGCTTCTAAGTCTTTGTAGCCACACCTTCCATAAAAAACTTGCAGATTTTCTCCCTTTACACATATACTTGCCACCGATATTACTTTACTTCCTTCTCCTTGGAATCACTACCACTTGTATATATTTTTCAGATCTTGTATTTCTATTGCTACCGTGATTGAATAGTTTCCTACAAAAGACAACAAATACAAAGAAACATTGCTTTATTGCAAATATATCTTTTTCCAACATATATAAATCTTTTATTACTAGTCTATCTTATTTACTTCAATGTGCTGCCATTTATTGTTTCAAAAGGAAAAAAAAACTCACCATTTCATGACATGTTACTCTTTTGCCCAACAAATATAAAATGTCCCCATATATATACTTCAATTTGCTACCATCAATTGTTTCAACATGTTCGTGTTGCATTAGCTATATAACATGTTTTTAATATATTTTTCAAACAAGTCAAATTTACATGTGCTCATCTCGTTTCTTGCTTATAACATGCAAAGAATGTAACATTTTTTGCATACATTGTCTTTCCGTGTTGCATTAGCTATATAACATGTTTTTAATATATTTTTCAAACAAGTCAAATTTACATGTGCTCATCTCGTTTCTTTCTTATAACATGCAAAGAATGTAACATTTTTTGCATACATTGTCTTTTTGCCTATTGCAAAGCAGAAATGGATATGGATTTTCTGACTACACTTGCCAACTATTCTCAACAAATAAAGGAACAACAAGAAGGTTTGCAATGAATATCAACACGATTCCAACCACCAAATTTGGTTCCACTTACTCGCCTTCAACCAACTATTAAATTTCTCTCTGAGTTGAAGGCCTTGCTTCAACGTGTTATTCACCTACATGAAAGAGATGCAATCAGACGAATACAAGCAAACTTGGTACTACGACATCCACGTCTTGCTCCCTCCATTTCCTGTACTTGGTGTTGCCGCTGCCAACAATCTTGGTGTATATATGATTGACTTGCACTACATGATTAGATTTTGGTCTTTTAGACACTTTCCTACTCTTTTTTGATGTAGTTTTTTCTAACAAACTTATACTCATATGCTCATTACATTTCATCCCCCTTATGCGGATCCTTGTATGCATGTGTACAGTTTTTTCTTATCTACCATGTTTATAGCACTTTGAATGTACAAACTGTTTCTACAATCAACATACCTTATAACATGTGTCAACTCTTTATATTAGCAACTATTGAAGACAATATATATAATTCCATCTTTGATTTCTACACACACTTTGTTTTTTATACTTTTCTCACTTGTTCACCTATTAATTTGCTTAGTACTTCCTATGCAACTATTAATTCAACTTTGCTTTGTTGCACCTTCACTTGTGTTAATGAAATATCTTATGCAATACTAGATTTTCCTACTTTTATTGCTAAGTCAACTTCAATATGGCCACTTCATTATGGTATCACAATTTGGTTTTTCATTATATTATTTAACTTCACATTGTATCCACAAAATGTCAATAATGCACAAAAATGCTAACTCTAAATGCATTGTGCCCTCGATATGGAATATGCTTTGGTATGTTTATCATTTCTTTACACTTTGGTAAATTTATCATTTGTTTAGTACTATCAACTCCTACAAAGTAACAATCTTTTCATGTTAGTAAATTCCTTTTTGGATAAATGCCGTCATCAATACAAAAGTTTGATCAACTTAATATTTGATCAACTTAATATATGCATTTTTTTCCCTTTCTAAAAGTTACATTTTTCTTTGTATACAAATACTTTTTACTATATTAGATTCTCAAATCAATATGCTCACTAGAATTTGTAACTCATGTCTACAATGCTGGAAAGTTACTTTCTGAAGCATACAAAATACATGCATAATTTGAACGATTGCTTCCTTCATTTTGAATTAGTTAAATTCTTTGCAATATATGTCGTTCAATTTCATTCTTCTTGTTGGAATCTCAAAAACACCAAGGTTAAGTTGTTCTATGCAAAACACATTTACCCTTAAGGTAATTGTTGTTATCCAAGTTCGAAAGGGAACTCTTGCAAACAACTCTTCAAAGTATAGCCCAACGGTGGAATTCTTCCCTACATATCATGTTACTTTCTAGTATTTGAGCTTAACAGTTCAAACAATTGCAAGGAGAATATGAAACCGCATTCTTTACTTGAATCCTCATGTGAGTTCAAACACATTTGATCTTATACCCTTAATTTCTGTTAGATTATTCTTTCTAACATTCATAATTTTTTTTCTCATCCATTCTATAGAATCTGATCACATTTTAGACAAATTGATCAAAATTATTGCTTTTCTTGATTCTTGCAGATTCATTTCAACTCAAAACAAACAAATCAACAAGTACTATCTGGGTCCAACAATGTTACAAGAAATGTCGAGTCTCTTATCCTCGAAACAAACAAGTTTCTCGGCATTTCATACAATTTCAAAAAATGCAAGCTTTCAGTATAATGAGTCAATGTTTAATCTGCATTTACTGTTTATCCTTTTGCATTTGATACTTTCAAAATAAATAGATTAAAATTTGTTTGACCATGCAATTACAACTGAATATTCACTCACCTTCTTGCTCAACTAATTGGAACGATTCCCTCAAAATAAAAATTGATAGTTTTACATCGCAGGAGAGAGCTATGGAGGTACACACACTTTCCCCGTATTCAGTATTTTGTGCTGCAACTTGAAATAAACAAGTCTCTTTCTTTGCCTCTGTCTCTGTCTCTATCTTTGTTAGTGTGTGCATGCATACATGCACATACAATAATATCCCATTGAGAAAAGTAGTCCTATTCATTGTGTCCTACAGATGCATATATGCACTTGTAAATAAAATTATAGTGAGCAAATACATAATGGTATATGCCTATAAAACACCTTCCTCATCCCAATCCCGCCTATAATATGATTACGATATCATGGTTTTGGAGAATTCATCCAGGTTATTGTTGAGTATTCATGGTATTCCAATTTGCTACAATAGATGATATTCATCGTATTGGGAAAGAGCTTATTCTCACATTTCCACAGCAATTTCCTTTTTCCCAAGTCATATATTCTTAGCACCTGTCCAATTCCAACTAATATGCAGCCTTAGAATTGACATAATCCAAGAGGTACTCCATCAATTGGTGTTTTATGCAAAAGTTCCAGGGCTTTGCCATTATCCACAAACCTATAGATATGAATAAAATCTCCTGAACAATGCTTCTTTGCCCAAAATTCTAAATCCTTTGCAGTTCCAATGGCCACGAGAGTTCCATGTTCTTTGTCATGAAAAGTAACAGAGAAAATGCTAAATGTAGCTTCATTATCTTGCGGTGCCAAGAGGCATGTAGTTTCACCAGTTTTGGGATCTAAAACTCGAATGCAAGATCCCCACTTCTTTGACTCTGCTTGTGGATAACCATATTGCTCATCGTGAAGAGGATCCTCCTTCTCTTCATCATCACCATTCTGCTGCTTAGCTTCCATGTTCCCACTCTCCCCTAAACCAATAGCTTCTAAACATTCTTTTTTTGCAGTTTCACATTATTGTACAATGAATGCACCCTGATCACTTTCAATAATGATCAAGGATTTTTTCTTGGGATGCAAAATGAACTTCTTGAAGTATATGTAAGAGGCATAACGGTATGATTGAATGTTTCTCCCAACCTTTCAATTGTAAAAACCCCAAGGGCATCCCCGACAAATGCAACCACAACTTCAACACACTGATCAAAAGAAAATGATGTTGCATATTCCAGAGTCTCATGAGAAAGTGGAGTTAAAAGAAAGCGCCCCTGATGAATATGCCCTAGCCAAGGCCTTCTTGATAAACAAAGAGTTGCCCCACGGCCTCTCACTAGAGCAAAAAAAAGTTTCAGTGCCCTTAAACCCAAGAATCTGGTTCGGGTGTTTGAAAGTTGACCATTTACCATATCTACCTCAGTTCTAAGAAGAACACCATTTTGCAAACCAACATTCAAAAACACACTCGCTAGATGATCATCACTAGAGCATTGCGTAGTGTAGGTAATGTGTGATGTATTTAAATTTAAAGAAGTTAAAATAAACAGAATCGATGCCTTATGGTCTCATAACTGAAGTGTCGATTCTAAAAAAAACAACAAAACCACCCTACTTTCGTAGAGTTGTTTATCAAATGTTCACTTTCTGTTCACAAACCCAATCATGCATTCATATTGTAAATTAAATGTAGCACGCATCATTTGGTTATAACCATCTCGACCTCTTGCAATTATGATTGTGAGATAAGATGCCACGAGAGCTGTTGCATATATGAGATGGATGTGTCAAATCATATTCATGGTCATCTAACAAATTCAATGGAGGTGAATGAACCAAATAGCAACAAAAAATATATGATTCAACAGAGAGAAAATGGCTTACAACATAATTACGATCGATTAACAATTTGTGTTTAATTTCATTAATTTGAAAAACCAAATTAATTTAAAGACCAAATGTAGAATCTACATCATCCTAACAAGCACTCCAACTTGCCACTAGATAATACGTTTTTTTTTTGTATTGTAAGTATATTGTATTTGATCAGGAGTTAGGATTGAAAAGTATTTATTTTATCAAAATCATCTTAAAATTACATTTGGCTCTATTTGTTTGGAAGGTTGGGTTGATATAAGGAATAACCCTATTGAATTTTAACTTTAAGTCATCATTGTTATAATCACCTTAACTTCAAGTAAGAGAAGAGATTCTGGGGGAGAAGATACAGCCTACACACTCAAAATATGCATACAGTCATCAGGATCCAAAGATATTATGCGAATGGTGCTGTCATATGACCTACAACCAGGAATCTGGATCTTTGTCTACCTTCAGGAACTGGAGTAATACCTAGACAACGCACATCTCTAGGCATTTCACGCTTCTCCACCTCCATCAGTTGCCCTATCATATCCATCTCAAAATAAATAAGCTCTCCCCCACTCAGAACAATTATGACCTACAATCTGTTGCATGCAACTTTCACAATTGTATTTTTCCCAGGGGTTTTCCATTCATTGATATGCCCATCTGCTCTTATATGCCGAATTCCATTGGGGTGGACCTGCATTAAGGAATCTTCTCCCAGAAGAGAAACAACCAGTGAAGGAGTAGTATCAAGAAATCCACTATCACTAACTTCTTCAACCGTTTCACCAATAGACATCACCAAAGTGGCATTTGCAAAGGACACAACAATGCAATATGCATCAATTCATCATTTATACTTTCCTTCACTGTCCAAACAACACTAGGAATACTAATTGTGAAACAACCATTTCAGTGACAGCAAAGACCAGGCCTCAGTATCCGTAAGGAGGAGCGAGGTCCTCTCCCACAAAGAGCACAAATTTGTGGGCTTTCTTCCTTGAAGACATTACTAACTTTCATGCCCATCACTGGAATAAGACTCTCTATATCATCAATCTTAACAAGGTTTTTCAGGCCCATGGGTTGGAAAACTACTGCCTGAAATCCCTCATCAGTTTCCATGAGAGTAGCGGAAGATGCTTCAACATCTGCATCATCCCCAATTCCTTGGAACTGGTAGAGCGCATGATTCCCAAATTATGAGGCAGCAAAGAGGAAAGCTGACTTGAAAACACACATTGATGATGTTATAGGAATTGTATCAAAATATTTAATCTTTAGTTTTAGTGTTTCTCTTAACAACCTATGGAAATTTGGTGATTCATAAGTACACAATAGCATCCCTGCTTACCCGATCATTCTTGTGCTCTAAAGTAACGTTGAAGATGCCCCCATACTCAGTTTGCAACAAGAAAAAGAACATAAAGGAATGGAGAGTATGGAGAGTATGCCCACACACGCTCATTTTTATGCTATCACTAGGAATGGAGAGTATGCTCTTACATTAAACATTCAGCCCTGAGATAGTGCCTGATGGAAAGAGTACTGAAGTTCTAGTTCCCTATTAAAAAATGGACTTTGACCTTGCATGATGCAAGTTTTGTCATTTATAATTTCTTGAATTTTTTATAAAGAAACTATTGCATTAGAGATATCAAACTTTTCTTGATCTTAAGTACAGAGTTTAGAGACATTTTCCTTCATAACCATAGGTGTGGATCCATATCAGAACAAAAGGTGAATATTTGCAAGCTAAATAATAATTCTAGATAACTGGTGCAAAAATCCTAGGAAACTCATTCCCTCACCCAAGCTCCAAAACCTAAATCGCAAATAACCACTGCATCTCCTCTCCTCCTATAATCCCCCAAAAAACAGGTAACTATCATGCCATGATTACCAACGACTATTCTGCTAAATGTTATCCAATAAGATGGAGTTCCTCCCATTATCCTCTTTGTATGAGTTCACACGCTCACACCTTAGGCAACAACCTAGAGGGTGTTGTGTGCACGTCCCTCTCCAAAGATACCATAGTGTCCATTCTTTGCAGCTCTTTGAACCGCATTACACCATAGGGTTGTGCCCTATGAATAGCAAGAAAAAAATGATTTTGAATGTTGTAGGTTTATATCCTCACATTAGACCTATAATATGTGCCCAGAGGCATGATCACCTTCTCCTTAATTTCAATTTTAAAACTTTGTCTGCCATCTAGAAAGATCTTTGAAGAATGTAGCCACCTGGAAACTCTCCATCACTTCGGTTGTTATCCTTTAATTCTGAGATCCAAACAAAATAACAAGAGTGAAACTAAAGGCTTCAACACTACGTAACATCTAGCTAGAGTAGCCCTCAAAACTGTAAAGTTTCAAACTACTTAACACATGCAACAAAATGCACAAGTTGTCCCATAACCTTCTTTGACCCGGGCTACCAGATTGATGAGCAACCCCATGCTTGGTACTAGGGTGCAATTATGTCACTAAAAAAATAACTTTGGTGTTTAGAAAAGCAAGAAACTCTTCATATTAGACGTCTGCTACAAGTATAGTGGACAGGAAGATATATGTAATCACAAAGTTTTTGCGTATGGAAAGACGTAGAGAATTGAGATTCTTCCCTTTTCTCATAATGAAAACAAGAAACTATGCTTTGTTTTCTACTTTACAACCTATGAAATCCCTTCATTTTTTTAATTTGAAAGTTGTTGGTTGAAACATGACAGTTAGGTCTACGTTTGAGTGAATCTATTCAACCCAAACTTAACCACCTTGCCACTAGGAAAAACCCATCAATTTTCAACATCTCATTGTCATAAATATTGTCTACTTTGATTGTGTATGTTAAAATGCATGAATTATGACTTGAGTGTGGATTGCTTGCATGGCCAGTTGATGTCTCTACTTTGCATCATCTGTAACATTTGTAGGTTGAAATCAGATAAGTAGCTAACATTTTTGGACTTTTCAATGGTCGAATGCAAGGAAGGTTTGATTAATGATTTCCCCAGAAATCCGGTTTTAAAAAAAAGTTTTGTTAATAAAATTGTATAGGAGTTTCCTTGGGTTGTTTAATTTGTTTGTACCACACATATATTTGCAGAATAAAAATCCTAAATTAACCTGATTATTTTTTTTCAATATTGTTTTCTTCCAGGGCATTTTAACACATCAAAATTAAGACTGGACAAGATGATTGAGGCCCTGTTTTTTCAAATAGAGCACATTTTGCCATGCGATTAAGGTCTACAATTTGTTGCATAGTGAATAAAATTACTGGTATTTTCAGTTAAGTAAGTTAGGTGATCTTACAATTTAAGGTGAGAGAGATCTCTGTATATGTATGTGGGGTAACACTCATAAAATTAAATAGAAAACAATTGCATTCCATTTTTAATGTCCCCCAAAAAAGAAACTAAAGCCACAACTTAAAAATAATAAATAAAAGGATAAATTTGCATAGATCCATATTGAACCTGTATCTTTGAAGCATGGGCATGCACTTTTATCCCTTTACTTAAAAAATCCAGATTTAAGATGAATTTATGCTAATTTACCTTATTACCTCTTGCGGGCAAACACTCACAAAACTGCTATATAGGATTGTATCCTTCCCTCACAGAGTCATTTTGTTGGCAGTTCTGGAGACATTTGTTTTGGGAGTATGATCCTTGCACTGAATAGTATTCCCAAATATACTTTCATCTACTTGAGGTACAAGAGGCTCTTAATGCCAATGTTACAGAAATTCCTTATAAGTGAACAACTTGCAGGTTTGTAATCTCTATATTAAAATGGTAATGTGTTTGTTTTCTTATGTTGCTACTTTTCTACTATCTAGAAAATGGTGTTCATTAACTAATGTGGTCTGTTTTGTTTCCTATATGTAGTGATGCACTTCGTGAGAACTAGGGAGACTCTCCTAGATCTCTGTTGTCAATTTACCGAGAGAAGTATAAGATCTATGAGTATTGGTTCAAGAGTATGAGATCTAACTCCAACATTTATCGTGTCACAATCATTCCTTTCGAACCTAGAAAAGTTGAGTGCAGTTGAATAGCCGTTATATCTGAAATGTGGACCTTGTATTATGGTAAAAAAATTACAGTAAGAAGTACAAGATTGCAAGCTCGGTTGCTGTAATCAAACTCTTGAGTAAGCTAGATAAACTCAAATGGAGACTGTTAGCACCTAGTTTTTCTGCATAAGTAGCAAGGCATGGTGGATACAAATCTTGAAAAATCCCCTAGAGGAAGCCTGAAATTACCTCGTTTTTCATGGCTAGGTGCTAGGGTATGAGAAAGGTTGATTTGGAAGGGTTAAATATAAGAAGACCAAGTGAAATCCAAAGGAAAATGCAAAAATGCGACCAAATTGAGCAAAAGGAGGTAAAAATACTATAGTCCGAACAATAAAATTGCAAAGTGTAAATCCAGGGCAGGTTGTGTCGTTGATTGGGCACGCATGGGAGATCAACGGTCCTCGTTGATCGTTGCATAGCCAAACTGTGTGGAGCATATGGGAGATGAGTGGTCATAATGGATAATACCAGCAGACAGGTGGCGGCTGGAGAACGCGTTGCAAGCAGGATAGGCAGCAAGTAAAAACACCTCAATGGGATGCAACACCATTGTGGCAGAAGACAAGGCGCTGAAGATCGATGGTTGGGATTTGAGGTCAGAGATCTGGCGGTTAGGATGGGATGTTGTTTTTCTCCGGATAAGTTTTGAGAGATCGACGGTTCAAGTTGCAGGTAAATCAAATAATGGCGATGAGTTTTGGAGAGGGGCGGAGGATAATGGTGTGGACCCTACCAACGGGAAATGATTCAAAGATAAAACATGTCGCAAATATCCACCGTGGATGCAAAGCAGGGGATGATCGACGGCTCACAATGATTGTCGCATCGGGAAGATGCATGATGGTTAAAGGATGTGGCAAATCAATTAAAAGAACATCAGATCTAACGGTCTAAATCACAGCACATGAGATCAGCGGCCAGGAGGAGCGTAAACCTAGAAAGATGCTAGAGGGATAAGGCAAAAAGGTTATATATATAAGAGTCGGTATGTGAAGTTGACATTTGTGTCTTGAAGCTGTCAGAGTCAAAGGATTTCGGGCGTGTGGAAGACGAAGAAGACAACAGGAGGAGTCATTCTCAGAGCTTTTCAGTGACAGGCAGGGCCTTATAACCACTGCTATTAGCAAATCTAAGTTTATTTGCAACATGAAATGGATGAAGAAGCAGTTTCTGAAAAAGTTAGGGTTAAATTCGCTCGGGAAGGTAGGGTCTCGATGCATTTGATGCAGAGTTTCGGCTGACTATGCCTGAAATTAAGAGAAGAATGGGGGTTTAGACGTGTGTAGAGGGTTTCAATTGCCTTTTGTCCTTTGTTGCATTGACCTAATTAAGCTTTTCCCCGAGTCCAAGTGTTTTTTTCGAGGAGTCAGTTATCGCTGCATATACGCGGTTTTCCCCCTAAGAACCACCAAACCTTTTCGACCACCTGTATTAAACCTGAGACAAAAGGTAGAAGATCCAGAAGCTAAGGAGAAGACTAAAGAGGCCAGCTGCCCTATTAGTAGATGCGATTGGAATTGCAGAGCTGGAGGGCCTAAAATTTGCAAACATGGTATGGCTCGTGCCATTCGAAGGTCGAGATGAAAATGAGGTTAATATCTAAGGTGTAGATTTGACCATGTGGATGGATGGCTTAAATGCATCTCTACTTCCACCCAAATGATTGCAAATAGGGCGGGGGCCACCTTAGTGCTGTCGTATACTTTTCCAACTCTTCTAAAATCCTAGCTAAGCATGTTTCACGTTAGCTCAGGCCTTAGACATCATTGTTGCTCGATTGGGAGATTCGGTCAGGTCATCATGGCGAAGGTGATCGCACGTAACTTCCGTCATCGTCACGGCCGTTATAGACATGGTCCATGCATCCCCTGTTCGAAATCAGTGCATAGGAAAGGTGGTGCACCTGGCAGCCCTGGTATCTTTCAGTTAGAGTCTGATCATGGAGAAGGATCAGGGAACCGAAGTGGTCTTTATGCCCGAGCAAGCATGGTTTGAGGTGGAGGAAGAACACGCTCCTTCATCTCCTGTAATGTTCGACCACGTAGAAACTAGCACCACCAGAGAAGATGAACAACTCGAAGAGCGACATGTGTGCAGAAGGGTTCGACGTCGAGGGAAGAAAGAGACCCCTGAAGATGAGCAAGGCATCCACTAGGATATGGATATTCTCAAGGATTTCATAATCTCCACTGAGGAAGCGACACCTCCCCCTCCAACAGAGGAATCACAGGCGGGCATCTCTTTGAGAATAGAGAATTTCTTTGATCCGTGGGGCCAGTTAAAGGCTCAGGAGTAAGGTGGCGTTCTACTCACTGTATTCCTGTTTCCCATCTTAATCAATCTGTTTTGAGCTCGACACGTATGTAATATTCCAAAATTTTGAGGCTGTCAAGGTGGCAACATATTTTTAACTTTTTCCTGATGATTAATTCGAGGCTAGAAGCCTATAAATATCATTGTAGTAGAAGAGAAAAGGGTTGGAAAATCATTCGGCTAAGGCCTAGGGATCGAGCTCGGTTTTGAGACTTTTACATTAATACAATGTGTAGTGCCTATGGCAGACCGTTTTGCAGAGATTCATGTGTTGCTTTACTTGTAGTCTGTTTTTTCTTTCTTCTCTATGTGCTCGTACTTCCTATTATACATTTACATTATGTTTTCCCTTTCATATCTGAGATCATTGTATAATAGCTTAAAATTCTTGGAAACAAGTTCCGGTTATTATCTCAGGTGTTCACTCAATATTGCTACTAAAGTTGATATCGAATTCATATTTTTCGGATGCTCGTATCAATGGTCTGTTCTTACTTTCTTCTTTTACCACTAGAAAATAGCATTACGATGGCAAGAGAGTGGCTACCTTGCCTATGTTTTAATAGTCTGTACTGCGGCACTGCTGTCCGATCTTCATGTTGTATCTTGACTCCATCGCCCAAGGTTTATGCTCTCGATTGTCCCACCAAACCTCAAAACAATTTGTCCCATTAGAAGTCTGACCTTCTAAGCATGCTATGATTGAATATCATGGATTGGAAAGCTGCGTGTTCCTCATTGATCATTTTTCAGTCTTCTATAGAATGTTGTATGTTTATCATTGCAAAAAACCTTTGAGTATTTTCAGTATTTTATGAATAATTAAGAGAGAGCCCTCTCTGCTTGTGTTGGGTCAGTAACATAAGCTAAAGTGGTTAGTGGTTACCCTGATTCTGCCTCTCCACAACCTTGGGGTATGTTTCGGGTGCTAACAAATGGCGTCGTTTCCGGGGATGATTGTCTTATCATCCATGGGAGGACAACAAAGTCTCAGACTTGATTGCTGATGGTGAAAAACAGTCGGACGTCGAGAAGGTTGTATACCTTTCACCTGGCGACTCCACTCATGATTCAATCCGATTTGCAGGCTCCACTGGAGAACGAGCTCAATTGCCTTGGATATGGAAGAATTAAGGTCCAACTATCAAAGTATCAATCTCTTCAAAGAGATCTTGTTCTTCTGTATTGGTCTCCTTTTGCCTTTATGTATATATATCAAAAAATTCCTATCTCAACGAAGAGCTCTAGGTCATGAGAGAGCCTCTTTTGTATATCCTTCACTAGATTTTGAAAATGTACATCCTCCTTTCACCCCTAGAGATGATCCCATCCCTTCTTCTGAATCATGTAAGATCCATGACCAGCCTTGCAAATCCCATGAGAGTGAGGCTAATGATTTTCTTCATGTACATACTCCTTTGCCTTCCAAATCTCAGCAGAGATATAGCCCTTTAAGGTTGCCCCTTGTTCTTCATGATTTCCCTCCCAAGTACTATAAACACCTTCCTATTTTTTATGGAGGATCCGAAAGTCTTACTACTGAGAAGCACCTTCAAGGCTTCGAACATTTCCTGGACCTTTTTGAAATAGGACATGATGATGTTTGTATGAGGGATTTTTCCCAATCCCTCCAAGGAGATGTGAAAAAATGGTTTAAGCATTTGTAGCCTGAGTCTATTGATACCTGGGAAGAGTTGTCTGATGTCTTTTTGGGGTTTTGGGGTAAGAGAAGGTCATGGGACCTAGTTCTTTCAGAATTTTACGTCTCCATGAGAAGGCAAGAAGATGAAAACATGTCTAGCTTTAACAGGAGGTTTGCAAGCTTCTATTATAACATGCCAAAGGAAATTCAACCCCTAGAGAATGTTGCTAAATTACACTATGCATCTATCTTTCCTCCAGATTTGGCTCTTCATCTTTTGGAGAGAAGGTCTTCCAATTTGTAGCATATGTTCATTGATGCATTGGAGGTTGAAGATAATCTTAGGATGTCTGGAAAGTTATCAAACCAAGATAATGACGAAAGGATTGAAGAAGAAATAAGATTCGAAGAGAGACATGAACAAGGGGAACTTGCCTTACATTCCAATCTTTCCCATGATGAGCAGAGAGGTGATCGGCCCGGTGAGGTGCCAGAAGAAGGTAATTCTGATTTGTTTTATGTAAATTGCAATCAGCCTGCTGCAGTTTCTGTTAGTGATGATTTTAATGAAGATTTCAGTCCACCTAAATATGATGAATATGAAGAAGACTGCTTGGAGAGCTTCATAAGATTTTTTGAAATGGATGATAAAGAGGAAAAACAAGTGTGCAAATAGTCCTTACACTTAGAAGAAGCAGAGGTTTGCAATAGAGAGGAGAAGTACCAAACAGAAGATCAGGGCTCTCTTTCACATTCAAAATTTTTATGTCAAGAAGAGTTTGTTTCATTTGAGTTTATTGAAAAAACTAATAATATTTTTGCTGCGTTTGATGAAGAAGATCAAGTTTCAAATTCTGAAAGTTTGAATGAAAGTATCGATGTCTCGCTTGTAAACTACCCGGAGAACTCCCTTCGAGATCCTTTTGAAAAATGGTTAGGTAGTGTGCAAGAGAGTTTGCTGTTGAGGCAGCCCTGTCTTGGCAAACAAGTAACAATGTTTTTTGAAGGTTGTCATGTCTTTTATGATCCGGTGGCTGATTATATGAAAGAAGTTTGCAATAGTAAAGATTGGTTATATATTCGCCTCAAATGTCAGAACCTCTATCATACATTTTTGCTACTCGATTCGTGGGTTCTGATTTTGATTAAGCATGATCATAAAGTTTTTCTATTTGACCAGCTGTTGGATTGGCTTCATTGGCACTTTTTCATTACTTGATTAAGCAGTATTCTTCAAGCAGGGTGGAGTGAGTTGTATATAAATAAGCTTGACATGGAAAGCATCTCTTTCAGCAATTTCCAGTTTGTTTTCAGAATGTATAGTTTCAATTTTGGGTTTTGGCCTCAAGAAATTTTCAGTTTGCAGTATGATAGAGCATTTTTTGGTTTGGGTAAAGGTTGCCACAGGATACCCCTCACCGCAAATTTCCCCATATGTTTGCCATGAATGCTTTTAAGAAAACCCTCCAAGTATTCTACACCAAGAAAGGTGTTCTACAAGGAAGATTTTCCTACATGGGCAGCCCAATGGATCAGGCACTTGGTCTACGAAGTTCTTTGCTACCTCACAGGGAGGATAACACCCCTAGTTGGAGCCATTTGTTAGCACCTAGTTTTTCTGCACAAGTAGCAAGACATGGTGGATAAAATCTTGAAAAATCCCATGGAGGAAGCCTAAAATTACCTTGTTTTTCATGGCTAGGTGCTAGGGTATGAGAAAGGTTGATTTGGAAGGGTTAAATATAAGAAGACCAAGGGAAATCCAAAGGAAAATGCAAAAATGCGACCAAATTGAGCAAAAGGAGGTAAAAATACTATAGTCCGAACAATAAAATTGCAAAGAGTAAATCTGGGGCAGGTTGTGCCATTGATCGGGCACGCATGGGAGATCAACGATCCTCGTTGATCGTATGGGAGATGAGTGGTTGCGATGGATAATACCGGCAGACAGGTGGCAGTTGGAGAATGCGTCGCAAGCAGGATAGGCGGCAAGTAAAACCACCTCAATGGGATGCGACACCATTGTGGCAGAAGACAAGGCGCTGAAGATCGACAGTTGGGGTTCGCGGTCAAAGATCTGGCGGTCAGGACGGGATGTTGTTTTTCTCCAGGTAAGTTTTGTGAGATCGACGGTTCAGGTTGCAGGTAATTCAAATCAACGGCGATGAGTTTTGGAGATACGCGGAGGATAATGGTGTGGACCCTACCAACGAGAAATGATTCAAAGATAAAACATGTCGCAGATCTCCACCATTGATGCAAAGCAGGGGATGATCGACGGCTCATGATGATTGTTGCATCGGGAAGATGCACGATGGTTAAAGGATGTGGTGGTTGCAGTAGATGAAATCGCTCGACAGGTGTCGACGCCAAGCTCTGTCGCTAGGAGGGAAAGTGGTATTGGAAACCACTTTGGAGGTTTGTGATGCCGCTTTGTAGACATATGGTGTTGAAATGAGCGGTGGAGATTAGAGCATAAAAGATGATCCGACGGTGGATGGAGAAAGGTGTCAACGGTGGATGGAGAAAGGTGTCAAATCAATTAAAAAAACATCGGATCCAACGGTCTAAATCACAACACATGAGATCAGCGGCTAGGAGGAGCGTAAACCCAGAAAGATGCTAGAGGGATAAGGAAAAAAGGTTATATATATAAGAGTCGGTATGTGAAATTGACATTTGTGTCTTGAAGCTGTCGGAGTCAGAGGCTTCCAAGCATGTGGAAGACGAAGAAGACGACAGGAGGAGTCATTCTCAGAGATTTTCAGTGATAGGTAGGGCCTTATAACCACTGCTAGTAGCAAATCTAAGTCTATTTGCAACACGAAATGGATGAAGAAGCAGTTTCTGAAAAGGTTAGGGTTAAATTCGCTCGACAAGGTAGGGTCTCGATGCATTTGATGCAGAGTTTCGGTTGACTATGCCTGAAATTAAGAGAAGAATGGGGGTTTAGATGTGCATAGAGGGTTTCAGTCACCTTTTGTCCTTTGTTGCATTGACCAAATTATGTTTTTCCCCGAGTCCAAGGGTTTTTTCCGCGGAGTCTGTTATTGCTGCATATAGGCGATTTTCCCCTTGAGAACCGCCAAACCTTTTTGACCACCTGTATTAAACCTGAGACAAAAGGTAGAAGATCCTGAAGCTAAGAGAAGACTAAAGAGGCCAGCTGCCCTATTAGTAGATGTGATTGGAATTTCAGAGCCGGAGGGCCTAAAATTTGCGAACATGGTATGACCCGTGCCATTCGAAGGTCGAGATGAAAATGAGGTTAAGATCTACGGTGTAGATTTGACCATGTGGATGGACGGCTTAAATGCATCTCTATTGCCACCCAAATGATTGCAAATAGGGCGAGGGCCACCTCAACGCCGTTGTATACTTTTCCACCTCTTCGAAAATCTTGGCTAAGCATGTTTCACGTCAGCTTAGGCCTTAGACATCATTGTTGCTCGATTGGGAGATTCGGTCAGGTCATCATGGCGAAGGTGATTGCACATAACTGCCGTCATCGTCATGACCGTTATAGACATGGTCCCTGTGTCCCCTGTTCGAAATCAGTGCATAGGAAAGGTGGTGCACTTGGCAGCCCTGGTATCTTTCAGTTAGAGTCTAATCATGGAGAAGGATCAAGGAACCAAAGTGGTCTTTATGCCCGAGCAGGCGTGGTCTGAGGTGGAGGAAGAACACGCTCCTTCATCTCCTGTAGTGTTCGACCACGTAGAAACTAGCACCACCAGCGAAGATGAAGAGCCCGAAGAGCGACGGGTGTGCAGAAGGGTTCGATGTCGAGGGAAGAAAGAGACCCCTGAAGATGAGCGAGACATCCACCAGGATATGGATATTCTCAAGGATTTCATAATCTCCACTGAGGAAGCGACACCTTCCCCTCCAGCAGAGGAATTGCAAGCGGGAAGCTCTTTGAGAATAGAGAATTTCTTTGATTTGCAGGGCCAATTAAAGGCTCAGGAGTAAGGTGGCGTTCTACTCACCGTATTCCCGTTTCCCATCTTAAGCAATCTGTTTTGAGCTCAACACGTATGTAATATTCCAAAATTTTGAGGTTGTCAAGGTGGCAACATATTTTTAACTGTTTCCTGATGATTAATTCGAGGCTAGAAGCCTATAAATATCATTGTAGTAGAAGAGAAAAGGGTTGGAAAATCATTCGGCGAAGGCCTGGGGATCGAGCTCGGTTTTGAGACTTTTATATCAATACAATGTGCAGTGCCTATGGCAAACCGTTTTGCAAGGATTCATGTGTTGCTTTACTTGTAGTCTGTTTTTTCTTTCTTCTCTATGTGCTCGTAATTCCTGTTATACATTTACATTATGTTTTCCCTTTCATATATGAGATCAGTGTATAATAGCTTAGAATTCTTGGAAACAAGCTCTGGTTATTATCTCAGGTGTTCATTCAATAGTACTACTAAAGTTGATATCGAATTCATCTTTGTTGGATGCTTGTATCAATGGTTTGTTCTTACTTTCTTCTTTTACCACTGAAAAATAGCATTATGACGGCAAGAGAGTGGCTACCTTGCCTATGTTTTAATAGTCCATACTGCGGCACTGCTGTCCGATCTTCATGTTGTATCCTGACTCCATCACCCAAGGTTTATGCTCTTGATTGTCCCACCAAATCTCAAAACAATTTCTCCCATCAGAAGTCTGACCTTCTGAGCATGCTATGATTGAATATTGTGGATTGGAAGGCTATGTGTTCCTCATTGATCATTTTTCAGTCTTCTATAGAATGATGTATGTTTATCATTGCAAAAAACCTTTGAGTATTTTCAGTATTTTATGAATAATTAAGAGAGAGCCCTCTCTGCTTGTGTTGGGTTAGTAACATAAGCTAAAGTGGTTAGTGGTTACCCTGATTCTACCTCTCCACAACCTTGGGGTACGTTTTGGGTGCTAATAGAGACCTTGCATTATGCTAAAAAAATTATGGTAAGAAGTACAAGATTGCAAGCTCGTTTGTTGCAATCAAACTCCTGAGTAAGCTAGCTAGAGTAGAGTGCATACTCTTGAGGACTACATTTCCCAGTCATTACAAAAATATACGCATTTCTCTCCTTTTTCCTACATCAAGAAGATTGCAATCTCTGGTAGTGTCTTGCTAGATACGCGGTGGCTCTGAATTTCTCACAAGGTAACTGAATTTCATATCGGTAATTTGAATGATTTGTATTTTTAGCCACCTAAAGATATTTCTTCACGGGATTCTTGCTCTGTTCTGGATGCTTAAAAATCTGTAGACTTATACTTACATGGTGGTGTGTTTCATATTTGTATACTTATACTCACATGGTGGTGTGTTTCATATGTTATAGCTCTGTAACATCAACTGGAGAATGTAAGATTGTGCCTATTATTCACGATGAGTTAGAGCAGAGAAATTTACAGCCTTCTTATGCATGTCATGATCTAGTAAGTGTTTATTTCCGAGAAGTACATACTACAACTTCCATCTATGTGTGTGCATGTTGTGCCTAGTGCAGTTTCTAGAGATATGTTTTGTAGTAATGAAATAGGAACTGATTGCTTTGTTTTGGGTTTCACAGATACATGGAAGGGTTGGAAAAACTGCGTGTCAATATATGGGACGAGCCAAGGACTATATCATGATGGTTATCAAATAGCTTGGCAACATTGCCAACAATGAAAAGATGGAAGATTTGCATTTGGTAGATCCAGTGACTGGAGCATCTTATTCTTCATATACTTATTGAGATAGATTTTCCAGCCATCAATTGGAAGATGGAATGCCATCTTTAACAACCACAACTAGTGCACCCCTTGATTGTGAAAATGATATAGATATTGGGAAAGACACTTTGGACAAATTGCCCCTGAGATTGGTTTTGACAATATTATCAATAACTACAATGAATGTTCAGTATAGATAGTAGTGGGCATTCTGGTCATCAAGATCCTGTAGAGTTGGTCAATGACAGGACACATCCTGATTATGAAAATGATCCAAATTTGTTGGGGAAAGACATGGTTGGAGAAATTACCCGGGTTTCTTTTTTACAACATTATCAACAACAACATGGAGTATTCATGTATAGATAGTAATCACTATCCTGGTCATCAATATCCTGCAAAATTGGGGAAAGACATAACACATCTTGATTGTAAAAATGGTCCAGGTATGGGGAAGCACACATGGATAAGCTTGTTTTAGACAATATCATCAATAATGACAGTGACGTTTCTGGTGTAGTTAGCAGAGAGCATCCATGTAATCAAGATCAACATCATCAAGATATGTTTATTGAGAAATACTCCATGTATTGCACTATTGTGTTCAATATCTAATTTATTTTGAATTAATTTTCATACCATTCATATTTGTGTGATACTTTAAGCGACAATTTAATTTAAATGAGAATGATGTAAAGTATTGTCAAAGTTGTCATTATGAATTTACCAGAATTTTTGAAACAAATATTCAAGACATAAAAGCAGTGACAAAATTTCGTGATAAAGTGAGAAACCGTTCAAGCTTTCCACCCATATCACATGCCAAGGACAAGATTACATATTTCAGCGGGCCAACCTATTCAAATAAGTCCACTGTCAGTGGAACGGTTGTAAAAGGGGTGGTTTGGGTAGTCAACTGGAACTAAGTGGGTCAAGTGTTCGAATTCAAGGAGACATCTACCATATGTAAAAGAAAAAAAATAAAATTCACTGTATACTAGATCAAAGCAAAACAAGTTAGATGCTGTATACTAGAACACAGGATCTGATGATGCTACTGATACTAGATCGAAGCAAAACAAGTTAGACGATGCAAAGTAGGACGGCTCCAAAGTTTTTTATGGCATTCGAGCATATTTTTGACCACTGAAAATTCCTAAATATATAAATATTATAGTTAAAAACTAATGATGGTATCTGCAGATACAAGTTGATAAACGTGGATAAAACTCTTGATTAGCTTCTATTATAATACTGTGATCAGTTGAAAAACTGTAGTTGTTTTAACTTCACTAAATGCTATTGACATCAGTAAGATTATGCATTATAATTTATAAATCTACTAATTGCTTTCACTAATAATGGAGGCCTTCATGTCAGTTGCAAAACTATGATATGCTTTTCCTTTGTAGATTTTAAATTTTTATGAAAGCCACTTTCTTTTTCATGCCAATGTCTGTAGTAAGATTATGCATTATAATTTATAAATCTACTAATTGCTTTTACTAATAATAATGGAGGCCTTCATGTCAGCTGCAAAACTATGATATGCTTTTCCTTTGTATATTTTAAATTTTTATGAAAGCCACTTTCTTTTTCATGCCAATATCTGTAGTCCCTCTCTTATTTTCTTGTTGTTTACTGGGTTGTTAGCCATAATTGGTGTTAGTATTTTTTGCACAGTATTGTTTCCGTAAATAAAACTCTGCATAGCTTACATTTGGTTCATGAGAATGGTTTTTATTTAAATTTTTATGAAAGCCACTTTCTTTTTCATGCCAATATCTGTAGTCCCTCTCTTATTTTCTCGTTGTTTACTGGGTTATTAGCCATGATTGGTGTTAATATTTTTTGCACAGTATTGTTTCCGTAAATAAAACTCTGCATAACTTACATTTGGTTCATGAGAATGGTTTTTTATTTCGGTGCTTTGTTGCAATGGTAAAGTATATATGGAAAGGGACTATGTTTGACGGTAACTTTAAGATCTCTCTACTTATATGCTTGCAAGTGTTTTGTCTTGCAAGGGGGGTTGGGGCAGTCAGCTGGGACTAAGTGGGTCAATTGTTTGAATTCAAGGAGACATCTATAATCCAAATCCCTTATCAAACAAATTATTACTTCTTTACTTGTTTTTAAATTCACATTCCAATCGACGTTCTTTTGCCCCTTATGGGGCAATTGCTAGTAATATTCTCCTTTTCGTTATACATCATGATTGTACATGTACATAGATTGTTGAAAGGTTTATCTTTACACATAATATAAACCACCACCTTTTATTTGTAAATAAAACAAAATAAATATGATGATAGAAGTGGAGGCTCTTTTAATGCTAGGTGTTCAAGCTTAAGAGCTAGGAATTTAGAGGGGTACGATTTTCGAAGTTTTCATCTGTTTTAAGTAGTGGAGGTCTCATCCCATTATTTTTGTGGTCAGGCTTATTTCAGGTCGTAAGTCCCATAGGACACATGGCTTATGTTGGGGGCTATTATTTACCCGAGGAACTTGATGACAAAGGTCTTGGACTCAGTGTTGGTTTTGGCTTCAGTGCAACTCTTTCCTCCCTGGAAAGGTATAGAGACTATTTGGTATTGTCGGAAGCGGATAAAACTAATGTTTTAGAAGGGATATTGTGGAGTGGCCTCAAGGAGGGTTATAATGGACCCACTATAGAAGGTAGAGGTCATTCATCGGTACATCTAAGGAGGTCTGGGAAGTATGTCGTGATGGAGCTTGATAATCTATCTTTGGCGGTGGAGCACCGACAAAGGGATTTTGGATAGCATAAACCCTAGAAGTGCATCTGTAAAAAGACTTCAATGAATAATCTTGACTTGGGAGTGGACGTAGTCATGAACGACGTGGTCACTTTGTCGGAGAAGGCTCTGGTGGGTAGATTTGTCAAGCGTATCATGAGCATGGCTACTTTCAAGCAATGGACGATTTCAAACTGGGCTGGTAAGTTGGGTTATCTTCCGCGTTTGTTTACTTTGGCCAAAGGGTGACTATGGTTGATTTTAAGGTCTCACGAGGATGTTTTGGTTGCTTTGGGGGGTACATGGATGTGGGGCTCTACATCTCTAAAAATGAACCGTTGGACCCCTTTCTTCCATGAGCGAAAAGGGAATATTTACAAACAGTCTATATGGGTAAAATTACCTGGACTCACAACAAAATTCTGGTCTCTAGATGTTTTCATGTGTATAGGGGCATCTTTAGGGAACTTTATACTTGTTGATTATAGTTTTTTGGAGACAAGGGGCATGACCTTTGTGCACATTTTGGTAGATTTGGACTTAAGAGATGGTTTGTATGTCGAAATGACTATCATAGTGGGGCACTCTACATACATACAAATCCTAGACTATATGGGAGTCCCCTTTCACTGCAACAGATGCCATAAGCATGGACATTTGGTTTGGGAATGCTCTTTACCTCTTAGTAGAAATGCTTCGAAAGGTATGCAAATGGAAGTAATCTATGGTCACCGGGGTCTGAAGAGAACTGCAATTACTAAGGACTCCCTAATTGTTTCTTTGGAGGAGGATAGGCTTACGAAAAATGGCGGGTTTGTCTCCTCACCTTTCATTATAGCGAGATCAGGGATGTTGGCAGGGAAGGAAGATACCTCTCATGTGATTTTAATGGAAGGAGAGGCTTTATCTCTTGCAGGAAGTATTTCACATGATTTATATGATGAAGCACATGATTTATATGATGAAGCTAGATTGTCGAAAGTGATGGTCGTCCAAAATAATTATATATCTCATCGGAATCGAGGAGACATTGGCTACATTGAATATAAGGAGTTTTCATTTGTTGAGATAAGTAAGATTAGGTCCCCTCCTTATGTTTTTTCTATAAAAGGCTCTTTGGAAGACCCGAAAAATTATGGATAGCCCTTATTTGATCATTTTGGTACCAAGGAGTATTTTCTAGAAGTGATGTCTGAGGGGATTTATCATGGATGTGTTCTGATTTTGTTTGGATCCTTTAACCATTGTATCCCATTAGATTCTTGTGAGTATAGTGATCTTAGCTATGGGGGTAGGGTAGCTACCATCATGCCTTTATATACGGTATTTGGGAGGAGTTGGCCTAATTCTTTTTCTTGTGGTTTCGGGTCATTGTCAAATTTTCCTGGTTTTGATGGTCTGGACCCTTTTGCTAGTTTTTCAACTTGTCTACCTTCTTAGGGGCGATCTCTCCTTAGGTTAACTCCTTATGATATCCTGAGGAGTTATGAGAGGGCTGAGGTTTTTGCGAGTTCTTCTTTTTCATTTGGTAAGGATGGGAAAACTAAGAATGCCCTATCCTTGTTGGTCCCAACACTTCTGGGGAGTGCTTTGGTTTCAAAACTTCCTCATGAACAAGCCCATCCTTTGACTAAGAAAGGGGTATTTCTACCACCTTTGTAGGTGGCCTGTGGTTCATAGGGTAGTGTGGTGTCGTCGTTTAAGGACCCCCATTGACTTGAGGAGCCTAGGGAACTTTCCAAGGAGGCATTAAATATATAATCTCTTTTTTTGAGGGTTCAGACGCTTAACCTTTCAACTGACCCAAACCCAAATCTACTATCCTGCAATCTCTTATTAGAAGTTTCAAACTCGATCTATGTTACCAAGTCAAATCAAGGGGACGCGAGAACCATTATTTCACCAGGGGGTGCAAGATACCATTTTAGGCCTCGTAGGAACATCAAGCCCTTTTTGGAGACATGTTTTGGTGGGGGTATATATCAGGTTTCTAGACATGTCTCTCCCAAACTAAGGGGTAGATGTCAGCCCTAACATCTACCCAGGACCAAGCTATTATGGACATTGGGATAGGGAGACTGAAAAACCCTAAAAGAGATTCTTAGAGAAAGAAATCCCATTGAGATTATTACCCCATGATTGTCAGAGTTATATATCTAGCTAAAATAGCTTACCTATCTAAGAAATCAATAACATATCAACATAAATAAGAACAAAAAGAGAACAAAGAAAAGAATACACCAGATATACGTGGTTCACCCAATTGGGCTATGTCCACGGGAAGGTTGTCTTCTATTATCTCTAGAAATCTCCTTCAATCTTACAAGAGAGCAACTACAAATAACCCCAATACAATACAATAAAGAGCTTGTGAGCACAATACAATGTGTTGTGATAGTATGATTGAATGTGTGGATGTGAGTCCCTTGACCCTATTATATACTAAGAGATGTGGAGGAATTACTTTCACATATTGCATGTGGGATGATATAATTCTCCATAATAACATCTCTTTATATAATAATGGATATCAAGAGTATACTTTACCATGATAAATATGGGATATGATGTATTACTCTTTTACATAAGATTGTGGATAACTTTCAACATAATACAAAGACATTATTACCTTCCAAGGAATATAATATATTCCAATACTCCCCCTTAATAATGGTTGGGAGAAAATCCCACACTAACACTAAGGAAGGAAGGAGTCATTGCTGCTCCCCCTTGAGGACAACTTCCCTCATCCCAAGCAAGGAACGAAGATGCACACACTTCGTTGTTGTTAAGGATTTGGTGAAGACATCGTCTACCTGTTGCTCGGTAGGACAATAATCAAGAGAAAGAATACCATATACGACGCGACCTTAAATGTAATCAGCATCAAGGTCGAGATGCTTTGTCTTGGAGTGATATACCATATTATAAGCATTTGAATTGCACCCTGATTGTCACATTTCAACACAGTGGACGATTTCAGAACCAGACCAAGCTCAGTGAGAACATGCCGTACCTAAACTGCTTATTTAGTTGCTCTATACTCTACTTCACACGAAGATAAAGAAAGAGTCTTCACCTTCTTGCTGGACCAAGAAATCAGACCTGACCCAAGTTGAAATATTTAACCAGTAGTTGACCGTTGATCAGAATTGTCACCTGCCCAATCAGAATCTGTATATCTAGAAAGTGAAATTGTAACACTGCTCGAATAAAAGACACCATAGTACAGTGTCTCTTGTAAATATCTCAGAATTCTCTTGGCTTCCTACCAATGACTTTCATGAGGTTGCTGCATGAACTGAGAAACCATATTAACGAGAAAAGAGAGATATGGTCTGCTATGAGTTAAATATATCAATCTGCCCATGAGATGGTGATAAAGAGTAGCATCAACAAGAGGAGTGGTACACTCAACAATTAACTTTACACCGGACTGAAATGGAGTAGGAGCAGGTTTACAATCACTCATATGGAAACGAGCCAATAAGTTTGTAGCATACTTTAGTTGAGAGAGGAAAATACCATCTGCCATATGCCAGATCTGAAGACCCAAGAAATAATGCAATATACCGAGATCAACCATTTCAAACTGCTTTTGAAGTTCACTTTTTTTACTTTGAATTAATACAAGCTGGCTGCCAATGATGATAAGATCATCCACATATAACACAATAATGAGGATATTATCACCAAAGTTCTTAACATATAGATTTGGATCATATATACAACGTTTAAAACCATTGTTGAAGAAATATGTATCAATTTTATCATACCAATCCCTAGGTGCTTGTTTGAGACCATATAAAGACTTGTGTAATTTGCATACAAAACTTGAATATTCAACATTAATAAAACCAAGAGGTTGTTGCATATAAATGTCTTCATTAAGATCACCATTTAAAAAAGAACTTTTAACATCCATTTGGTGTATTTCCCATTTATAAGATGCAACAAGAGATAAGATGGTTCTTATTGTGTTCATTTTAGCAACATGAGCAAAAGTTTCATTATAATCAATACGTTCAAGTTGATTAAAACCTTTGGCAACTAATTTAGCTTTATATTTTTCAATCTGTCCTTTTGCAGTAAACTTAGTTTTATAAACCCATTTACAACCAACTAAATTCTTTCCTGAAGAAAGAGGAACAAGGGATCAAGTCTTGTTCTTCATAAGAGATTCATACTCAGCAGGCATAGCTTGTTCACAATGAGGTTTACCCTTAGCTTGAGCATAAGAAGTAGGATCGTCTGTGTACAAAACTTTGGTCATAAGAGAAAATTTAGATCTAGTTCTACGAGTATCGAAAGGATTACCAATCTCACTACCTGCAGATTCAAGAGTTTTCCGGGCCCAAACATGAATGTTAGAAGGAACAAAAGTCACTTCAGGAGCTTCGAGACATTCAAGTGGAACACTTGAAGAAGAGGGTGAACTAAGATCAACAACAGATACAATACTGGAAGAAGGAGTAACAGATATAGGAGTAACATGAGATAATGGAATATTCAGGGTAACCTAAGGTTCTACAGACTCAGGTGGTGGAGAGACTTCAGTAAATAGAACATCTCTTTGGATTATGACACTTTGATTAGAAGGATCAAATAACCTATAAGCCTTCAAATACCCATCATAACCAATGAATATACACTTGTGAGACTTGGGTTCTAACTTTTTCCGTTTTTCATCAGGAATATGAGCCCAACATTCACAACCAAACACCTTAAAGTTACTAATATTTGGTTTTCTACCATTCCATTTTTCCTCAGCGGTAACATGCTTAACAACCTTTGTAGGAACTCTATTTAAAATAAAATTAGCACAATTGATGGCTTCAACCCAAATTTTTTTGTGTAATCCTTTAGAGTAAAGCATACATCTATCCATTTCAACTAAAGTTATGTTTTTCCTTTCAGCAACACCATTTTGTTGAGGTGCGTAAGGAACAGTCTTTTGATGTTGAATTCCATGTTTAGATAAAAAGGCTTCAAATTATTTCTTAACAAATTCCCCCCCATTATCAGATCTCAGAGTCTTAATCCTTTTACCAGAATCATTCTCAACCAAGGATTTAAATGCTTGAAACTTAGAAAAAGTGTCACTTTTATTTTTCAAAAAATAAACCCATGATTTTCTACTAAAGCCATCAATAAAAGTAAGAAAATAGACTGCATGAGATATAGAACAAACTTCAAGAGGACCACCATTGTCACTATGAATTAATTGCAAAGGTTCTTTAGCACGCCAAGCTTTACCCTTATCAAACATTTATTTATGATGTTTACCAAGTACACGACCTTCACAAACACTATTAGTAGATGAAATATTAGGCAATCCATGTACCATTTTAGTTAACATTTGCATTTTACCATAATTCAAATGACCGAACATTTCATGCGAAAATTTACTTAGTTCATTAGCATGAGCAACATAGGAATGAAAGGGTTGTCTTTTAGTTGAATTAAAACCAACAAATTTATATAAACCAACAATATGATCAACATGACCAGAAGAAACTACTTTAAAACTATGGTTGATATCTTTAAGAACATATTTATTAGGCCAAGCTTCAAATTTATATCATTTTTGACATGCACGATAAATAGAAAGCAAGTTGATGGGCATGTGTTCAACATGAAAAACATCTTCCAATTGACCATTAGCAACATTAACATTACCATAACCAATTACGGAAAGTTGTTTACCATCACCTATAGATACTTTCTGAGATGTGTACTTATTATTGTCATAAGATGTAAATAAAGAATCATTACCAATCATATGTTTAGAAGCACCATAATCCAATATCCATTCCACATTATATGAAGAACTACTAGACGAAACAACAGAGACAAATAAAACTACTTGTGATTCATCAGGACCTTGTTGGCAGCAAGCAACAACCTCTTCACTTCTTGACAAAGTGAAGAGAGATCAGTCCTTTATGTGATAAATGAATTAAAAATTATATAGAGCTCCTTCAGAATCTTTGATTCTGAAGGTGCTCCTAATCAAAGAAAAAGTAATTAATGATTCTAGAAGCTGATAGGGACTTGATCATCAAACTTGGCTTTTTGAATGAAGGATTGATAAGTTTCGTAAATTCTCATTAAAATTATTTAAAATATTTAAAACGAGTTTATGTGACTTAAGGGTTTTTGTGTCAAAGAAATATCATAAAACACATTGTTTAGGGTATTATTAGTCTCAAGACTAAAAGAATTTGGGAAATTAATATCATAAGGAATATCCTATCATAAACTTTGTCAATATCATAGTTAATTAATAAACGAGGTTTGTATAGGAAACATTTTACACATGATAAATACCCTATATAATGATATATACTATAGTGTGTTAGTACCATGTATAAAGGTTTCGATTTAGTGTTGTATATATATAGTTTGTACATATACATAAAATAAACACCAAGCTGGCCATTTGATTAATACCTACTCAACCTTAAAACGCAATCTATTCTTCTTCATATCACGACGTAACATCATAGAACAATGATGACCGTTTGATGAACTGGCCATGCGCTAAATCAACGGTTAAATCGATAAACCTTTGGATCGGTGAGCTGGTATGGAAAGATGGCCTTCACCACTTGACAGACTCGACAATTGTATGCATTTGGTAAAACCATGTTGACAGTGTTAATTGCTAACACTCATTACGAACTACGCCATCGTACCTATTAATTATGAGCCACTGTCAATAATCAATGATCGTAATAATGGTTCTATCAGTCGTCATATCGACGGTTCGCTAAGTTAAGTAGTGATCACTACTGGGCATGGCCAAATGCAGATAAGTTGGCATAAGCCATGGTGTAGCATGTAAGTTGTAATACTTATCACTATCCCGCTAAAATGGTAGGTTCAGAGATTTGATTTGTCATCAGATTTGAAGCATGTGAAGATTTTCTAGCATGTCGTGTGTGTGGATACCTATTCCCTCTGTTTTCACTTTCCCTTTCATTCCACGACTAAGCCCAGAAAATCCTGAAGAAACCATGTCTCCTCTGAACCGTTTTGAAATCTCAGGGTATGAAATTATTGAAGCCAATCAGGAGGTTGCCCAGAAATTCGAGAAAATGGGATGGACGCATTTCTTTCAAAGCTTTGATGGGCATCATGTGGAGATTACCAGAATGTTTGCAATGAGTTTTAAAAATGACAGGGTGCGAATTGGGGGTTTCGAGTTTGTTATCAATGAAGACAAAATTGCTGAAGCCACGAAACTTCCCCAGGTGGGAGAACGCTGGTTTAAAGGCCTTATGGTTGATAAGAAGAAGTGTTTGGCTTTGTTTACACCTTTACCAGATAAAACGAAATTGAGAGTAGGTGTGCCTGTAAAATTTCTCAAGCCCGAGTGGAGAGCTTACTATGAAATCTTGGTAAGGTACGTAACCTGTTGTGGACGTTTTTCCCATTTGCATTTGTATCATTTACGGTTGTTGTTAGCAGTAAAGGGTTATAAAATTAATTTGCCCTTCTATCTGTGGCAAATCCTGAAGAAAATGTCACAGTCTGTAAGGAATTTCAATAACCCTGATAATAGTCTGTGTCACCATGGATTGATTAAAATTTTACTGCAATTTCAATTATCCGCAAAAGGTCGGTCTTGGGATGAATTTCTAGTCGATTGTAAATTGGGGCCAACGCAGTATTGGCCTAATCCATCTCCTCGAGCTCGTAGGAAACAAAAAATCATAGATCCTAAGGATGATAGCTCAGAGGATAATGAACCAGAGGCCGTAAGCACGTCCATAGACGATGAGGTAGATAAAGATGCTGATAGGGTTTCAGTTCCTTGCAATTCTAGGGAAACTTTAAATGAACCAGAACCCGTTAAGAATGATGGTAACCCTGTAAAATTAAAAGAGGGATCAGCCGAAGATGAAATTAATAAACCTGCTGAATGTGATAAAATTTCTATGCGTAAGTTGAATCATTTAGCTCAGGTTTGTTGTGACAAGGAAGGGTCGAGGGTTGGAAACCTATCGTTTTCACGTAGAATCACCAGAAGCATGCATAGTCTTCATTCTACTTCAAGGTATAGGTCTGATCCACAGACTTCCAAATCTACTGCTGCCGAACCTGCAGTTGTAGATATTGAGGATGATATTCCGATACCTGTCCCTAATGCAATGGATGTAGGGAATTCCACCACTGTCCAGGGGAATGATGTGCCATCAGGTGAGGTCGAGGGCAATCAACCAGAAATAAATGTTGACACTGTAGAACTTGAATCATTGCACAATCAGCATTGTGACAGTCCTCGTTCTCCTCATGTAGCTAGCGAAGACGAAACCCTACAACAGGTATTAGGAAACATCTATCAGGATAAAAAAGCAGAGTCTAAAGAAAAGCGCAAACAGTATATGGTCTTGTTGGAAGAAGAAAATAAAACGTTCAAGAAAGAATTGCTAGAATGGATTGACAGGTGGAAAAGGGCCAATGTGAAAAAGAATCAATTCAAGAAATCCAAGAAATCGATTTTAAAAACAAATCAGCTGCTATTGGAACGAATTGAAAAACAAAATGTTAAAATTATCAGGTTGAAGGCTAAATTGGCCGAAGCTAGAAGAGTATTCGCTCTTCATAATGAAGCCTAATAGTTCTTTTTCTTGTTGACAGGTAACGATTATTTTGATTTAGCATGTCTGTAAAATCGGAGATTTTACAGGCATGCATTTATAATTTTGTTTTAATATTTCGGTTAACTGTGTTAAATCGATTTTGATATAATGTATTTATTGAATTTAATGCAGGAGGGTTTTATCACCGCTTTCTTCCAGGAATGCAGGACATGGTGGATGCGTTGGCATGAAAGTATAGCTGATCTGTTACAAGTTGGAGTATTCTGAATGGCCAAGAATGTTCTGAGATGTCTCGACTCAGGCTAGTCGATTCTATTTTTAGTATTTGGTGTAATTAGATGCTTTTATGGTTAAGTAATTTCCTATAATGTTGCATGCAACATTTATAGCAAAAACCGACTCTCACTAGTATATGAATGAAGATTTTTGATGAACTCGGGGGGGATGGAGTGTAGAAGAAAACTTCTTGAAATATATTCTATTGCTAGTATTATTTCAAACTTGAAGCTGAAGCTTTGTTGTGGATGATACTGGATATCTACGAATGATGCTGTGAATGGTATTCATTTTTGGGTTTTTATATATACATATATTTCGGTTGGTCATCTTCTGTTTATATGCAAACTCTGTATGCTGTGTCATACTGATGTTTAAACAATTTCTCACTTTGTCGTCTCAAGATTAGTTATTGAATGCATATGTCATTGTGGTTTGTTCATTAGTGTGTTCACTATAAACATTAGCTTGAATGATATAACTTCTTGTTTATTTCAAATTTCATTTGTATGTTAACGGTGAATTTTAAATAAACATTATCTCAAATTTGAATGACTGTCTTGAACAATAATTATTAATCAGTTCTGGAAGTGAAATTTGACTGTGTGTTTTAGGTTGAAACTCATCTCCATTTCTATATAGCAGAGTAATTGTTGTTATAATTTAAACATGTTTGGTTTATATCATACTTCAATTTTCTGTTATAAGATTAATGATTAATCTTAGTTTCAAATCTGCTCTCAGCTGAGATAGGGTTAAATAGGATAGATAGATTAGTTTTAAAGTTTATTTTATTTTTAGCATTGTTAAATCATTCTGCATACTGTAATTAAGCTTTCATACTTAGAAAATTTCACAAAAAATTGAAGTCTTTCTTTCCGAAAGCAGCTTTAGGACATTTCTAAATATATAGATAGGATAAACATTAGAATAGGTTAGATTTTGCTAGTTTTGAGGTTTCCTTAAGAGACAAACTAGCTGGTAGCAGGACCATAACCTGCGAGGTCTTGTTAATTTAAACACACCGGATACTGCTTTAAGTTGATTGTGTGGATAAAACCTCTTTATTGGCTCTGATTCATAAAATCAGGCCAACAAATGGCGCTAGAAGGAGGGCGTGAATTAAGTAATGGCAGGTGAAACTAATGAAACATTTCCAACCAGCCAACAATCTTCGGAAATTAGTAGATCACCTCTTAGTGAAACTGTAAGGAATATCCTTGAACGTGATCCTATTACTTCTCCATTTACTCCCGCACAAAGTGCTCAAACTCTAGAAGAATCCAGACATATCCTTACTAGAGCTTACGCTAATCAGTTAGGTATTACTCCAATAGATTATGGTCTTCCTAGACAACAGCGACATAACCCACAATTGACCATAGTTGCAGAAGATTTGGAAATAACTGATAATACTCCTCAATACCAAGCTGAAAGTTATCAAAGACAGATTACACAAACCAATACCACAAGGAGGTTAATTTCGGGAAGTGGTTCTGATCAGCCACCTTCTCCTCCTGAGTCACCACCCAACAGTCCAAGATCTTCTCATTCTGAGAGTTCTTCTAGTTCTCAAGGAAGTCCAATGGCAGGAAATGCAGGAGGAGGAGGTAATCCTCCACCCCCTCCACCTAATCCACAGCTCCCTTGGTTAAGGGCAGCTGCTGTAGCAATTCCTGGGATACAACACCCATTACCAAAACATTCAGATAAAATTCTTCCTAAGTTTAACCCAGATGACAAAGAACCTGCAGAGGTACATATTGATAAATTCATGTTAGCTGTTCAAACCTTAAATGTTCAGCATGAAGATGTTGTTTGTCGATTGTTTCCTCTCACCTTTGAGGGAAGAGCCTCTACCTGGTACTTTTCATTAGTACAAGGATCTATTACAAATTGGGAGGAATTTAATAAAGTTTTTTTAGATAAATTCGGGGAAGATAAAACACCTGCTCTTTTAGCCCTAGAATTATCTAGAATTAAAATGGAACCCAAAGAAAGGATTAAAGACTTTAATCAAAGGTTTCTAACATTAAAAAATAAAATTCCAATTGCTTCTCAACCACCGGAAGATATAATCATCGAAAATTATACATCAGCCCTACCTAGGAATTCTGGAATGTTTGTTAAGAGAGCTGGAAAAACAACACTGATAGAAACATTTGATGAGGCAATTAAAGTAGAAAAAGATTTCATGTCTTATGAACCAGAAAGGAGTGGTAAAACAGATGCTTTTCCTCGAAAGAAAGTAGAGAGATCTAGTTCAGATAAAGATAAAGCTTTCGATGTGGAACAGCTACAGAATGCTATTCGAACGTTAACTAATGAAGTTATTGGGTTAAAAAAGACTAGTTCTGAAGCTTCTCCTTCTAGGGATTACTTCAGAAACCAATTTAGACAAAACCCAAACATAATCAATAAGAACACACCCCCAGATGTAGCTGTTAATGAAGAAATCTTTAATACAATTCGAGCTGTCCTCTCTTTATCTGAAACAACTAGTCAAGAGATAAATCAGAATAAAGAAGATGAAGAATCTGAAAATGAAGATGAATCAGAAGAACCTCAACAAATCAATGGGCACTTCTGGGATAATTTTGTGAAAAAACATGAGAACAGAAGTCCACCCCCAGGACAACACGCATATAATACACGTAGTAAAGCAATTGCAAATACTCCTGGTGCTTCAAGCTCTACTTCAAACACTGATAATAATAACTCACAACCAAACAAACAAATTCAGCCCGGTAAGCAAACTCAGTCAAATAAGGGTACCCAAACCAGTCAAAACGCTCCGAATTTGGATTTACAATATGACATAATTGAAGATTTGAAGAAGACACGTGCAAACATTAGTATGTACGATCTCCTTCAAATCTATCCAATGCCTGATACTCCTATCATTAATCCTGCAGTGAGCACGATCGTTCCTAATACAAAGCAAAATGTTGCTGCAAACAGTTCAGGTAATGATCCAACAGCAACTGATAAAGGGAAAATATCAGCTGATAAAGCTTCTTTGATAGGTAAGAACTCTAAGTCAACTACACCTCCATTCTTACTTACCTTTGAGATTTTTAATAGAAATGTCCACAATTGCATGGTAGATTCAGGAGCATCTTCTAATGTTATGCCTTTATCTGTGTGCAAGAAATTAAATGGCAAATTTGTCCCATCCAATGCACAAATAACTCAATTAGATAGAACAAATGTGAAGGTTGTCGGAGAGATGAAAGATGTCTTAGTTAGGATTGCTTGTAATCCTTCAGTTTATCAAATCATAGACATCGTAATCGCTGATATACCTGATGCATATGGACTGTTCTTAAGTAGGGATTGGTCTCAACAGCTAAATGGTTTCTTTGCCACTGATTGGTCAACCTTGTGGTTACCAAAAAATGGAAAAGCAAATCAGATAAAGATACAAAGAGAAAGGTACATGAAACATACTGTTACAGAACTACATGATCCCAGTGAACCTGTGTTATTTTCTGATTCCATTATGGGAAACTACATGTATGAGTTAGGTTTTGGAGATTTCAAAGCTGAAAACTCTCTCCTTTCAGTAAGCAGCCAGCAATCTGAGATTTGTAATGTAACAGTTATTTCTCCTAACTGTTCCCTTAAGGAGACCATTGGTGATGAAAATAATGTAAATATTGTAAATATCATAGAAAGCAAAGTAATTGCACATAATTCTATTTGGACTCTTTATTTCGATGGTGCAAAATCTAAGGAAGGAGCGGGCGCCGGTTGTCTGCTAATAGATCCTCAAGGTAATAAGACTTGTATAGCCTGTAGACTAGAATTTAGTTGTACAAATAATATGGTTGAATATGAAGCTTTGATTCAAGGATTGAAAAAAGCAATCGATTTGGGCATCAAAGAAATTGTGGTCTTTGGCGATTCAGAAATCATCGTTAGACAGGTGCGTAATTCCATTCATTGTTTATCTGAACATTTGCAAAGTTATCAAAAGGAGGTATGGAATCTTATTACATATTTTGATGCATTTAACATAAATTCTGTTCCTAGAAGTCAAAACCAAGAAGCAGACTTATTGGCAAATATAGCTTCCAAATTGATTCCTTCAGAAAATTTTTCGCCAGAATTCTTTTCTGTTGAATTAATTTTTAGACCTTCCATACCTGATAACATTTTTAATTGGCGTGTGTTTGATAATGATACACAGGTACTGCATTTTCTGACAAATGATGGAATCTTTAAAGATTCAGCGATAGATGAAATCACTCACGACGACAATTTAAGAGATTTTTCGGTAATTAATGATTTTTGTTCAGTTGAGAAAGCTTTCGAACAGGTAAAACCCGTTCCCAACTCAGTATTGAGATTAGAAAAGTTTTTTGATCTGCAGGATAAGTTTAAGTCAGTTCCTAATTGTAAAACAAATAGCTCTTGCATGAAATATGAAACTATCAATCTAGGAACTGAATCTAATCCCCAAACTATAAACCTAGGAATAGATTGTGATCATGTAGAAAGAACAGCTTTCATAAAATTATTCAAAGAGTTTAAAGATATATTTGCGTGGACATATGATGACTTAAAAACATTTAATACTCAAGTCATGCAACATATAATTCCAATTAAACAAGAATCAAAACCTTTTCAGCAGAAATTAAGAAAATATCACCCATCATTAGAACCAACAATTAAAAAAGAATTGAATAAATTGCTAACTGCCAGGATTATTTTCCCTGTCAGACACACTCAGTGGGTAGCAAACTTAGTTCCAGTTAGGAAGAAAAATGGGGATATTCGATTATGTGTCGATTTTAGAAATTTAAATAAAGCTTCTGAAAAAGATAACTACCCAGTTCCACCCATGGAACAAATTCTTCAGAAAGTATCTGGGGCTGAGATACTGTCTCTCCTTGATGGCTTCTCAGGGTACAACCAAATATTAGTCTCCCCGGATGATCAATTAAAAACAGCTTTTAGAACTCCATGGGGAACGTATGCATACCGTAAGATGCCCTTTGGGTTAATCAATGCGGGAGCAACATTTCAACGAGCAATGGATATTGCCTTTAGAGGCTTGATCAATCATTCAGTCGTTGTCTATTTGGACGACGTTACTGTCTACTCTAAACATCGCCCTGATCATCTTAACCATTTGAGAAAAGTGTTTGAACGATGTAGAAAATTTGGAATATCTTTAAATCCTAAGAAAACAATATTTGCTGTTTCAGAAGGTATCTTGTTAGGATGTGTAGTATCAAAACATGGAATCATGATTGATCCGGAAAGAACACAAGCTATTTCAAAGATTACTTTCCCTTCCAGCAAGAAAGGAATGCAGTCATTCTTAGGGAAAATTAATTTTGTCAGGAGATTCATCCCTAGTTTTTCAGAGACTGTTCGTCCTTTGCAGAAAATGATTAAAAAGGATGCTGTGTTTAATTGGGGACAAACTGAAAAAGAATCTTTTCAGAAAATTTTAGAAGCTATTTCAGAAGCTCCTAGTCTTCTAAGTCCAGATTTTAACAAGGATTTTATATTATATACCTTCGCTTTTGATATTGCGTATGCAGCAGTGTTAACTCAATTAAACCAACAAAATAATGAGGTTCCAATTTCGTTCATGAGTTCAAATTTCAAAGGTGCTGAACTAAACTATCATGAAGTGGATAAACAAGCTTATGCTGTTTTTAAAGCGGTAAAACATTTTCGTCCTTACTTGTTAAAATCCAAAACGAAAGTAATTGTACCTTATTCTTCAGTAAGAAATTTGTTGGTACAGAAGGATTTAGGAGAAAAAAGGGCACCTTGGATGACAGCTCTCCAAGAGTATGACCTAGAAATCAAACCATCTACAATAGTTAAAGGGCAAGGATTGTGTAAACTAGCTGCTGAAGCTGCTCATTTGTCTTATGATAAAACCGAAATTGTCATTGATGAAGATTTACTTACTAGAGAAATTTATTTTTATCCACCACCTCAAGATTCCTGGTACACAGACATACGAGTACTTCTGGAAACAGGGACTGCCCCTGATTACTTAGATCCAAGGAAGAAAAGAGCACTAAGATTGAAATCTGCCCCGTACTTATTAATAGATAATGTCCTCTTTCGAAGAAATTCAGATGGGGTATACCTTCGGTGTTTAGATAAAGATGAAACAGAAACAATTCTGAAAGAATTGCATTCTGGATCAGCGGGAGGTCATTTCGGTGGAGAAACCACAGCCCATAAAATTCTTAGGGCTGGTTATTATTGGCCTACCTTGTTTCGAGATTCTTATACTTTCGTCAGAAGGTGTCAAGAGTGTCAACTTGCCGCAGGAAAAGTTAAAAAATCTGCTTTCCCTTTACAACCTGTTTCAGCTGAAAGACCTTTTCAGCAGTGGGGTATCGATATAATAGGTCCAATAAACCCTCCCTCATCAATGCGACACAAGTACATAATAACTGCAACTGATTATTTCACTCGTTGGGCTGAGGCTGCACCATTGAAGGTTGTGAATACTAATCAAGTTATATTATTTTTGGATTTCTTTATCATAACAAGATTTGGTGTTCCTGATTCTTTGGTTTTTGATAATGCATCATATTTTTCATCAATTGAATTGAGTCAGTTCGCTTTAGAAAAAGGAATAAGAATCAGGTATTCAGCTAATTACCACCCTCATGGGAATGGTCTAGCTGAGTCAACAAATAAAAATTTATTGAAAATTCTTAAAAGAACTGTTTCAGTTCACCATCGGAATTGGCATACAGAATTGGTTAATGCTCTCTGGGCAGACAGAGTAACTCCAAAAGTTGCAATAGGGAATTCACCATTTTTCTTAGTGTATGGGACTGAATCTATTCTTCCGCCAAATTTATTTTTACCTTCATTACAGTTAGCTCAGTCTGTCCAAGAAGAAGAATGCCCAGCAATGGAGAAAAGAATTAATGCATTATTAAAATTAGAAGAAGATAGAGAACAGTCAAAACAACACTTTAACAAACATCAACAGATTGTTAAGTCATGGTTTGACCAATCATTTAGTTCTGATCGCGAATTCCAGGTGGGAGACTTGGTCTTAAAATGGGATAAAGCTCATGAAGTTAAGGGTAGTCATACTAAGTTTCAAAAACTTTGGTTAGGCCCCTTTGTTATTTCTGAAAAAATAGGTCCAAGTACCTTTCGATTGCAAACACTTGAAGGACAGTCCGAGACATTCCCTGTGAATGGACTGATTCTTAAGAAATATTTCTGTTAATAATTGCTGTCTAAAATGTATATACTTATTCACTGTTTGTAAATAGTTCATATTTTTGTATATACACTAACAAACCGTATATGAGTCAAATTTTTGTCAATATCAGATATTTCAGGTTGTTAAAATTCATGTATATAACTAGTCCTCAAAACAGAAATATGTAATTAACAATTGTAATTAATATATATCAATAAGATCAGTTATTCATCAGTCTTGAAAATTTTGATTTAAACTGAAATCTTTTAAAGTTGTTCGGGTTGATCAAAATTTCTTGAGTTTGTAAAAAATCTTCGTTAGTTCTATTTATAAGTGTTTCATGGATTTTTCTTTCATCTGGTTATTTTCTTAAATAAGGATAGTTTATTATATATCTTTTTCAAAGCTCGTGCTTTTGAAAAATCTTTATAGATTTTTATCATTGGTTTAGAAAACTTTTGTCATTTGAGGACTGTCTAGCATCTGTTCCAGCTAATAAAAGCTAAAGTGAGAGACGGAAGGTCTCAGTAATGAGCCGGTCTGATCAGAATCATAAATATCTCTGGTATGACATTATTAGGAAACTAGTAATGGCTTTTGGTCTTAAAACCAAGAGATAAGGGGTCTCATCACGAGCCAGCTGATTCATTTTCTGGTGGTATTTATGACTGACATTACTATTTGGTTACCATGCTGGGTAATGATCTCTCATTTTAGTTAAAACAAAATCAATGAAAATCCCAATAAAACATAACTTTTGCCTGAAGAATAGGAGGTCTCAGTAATGAGCCGACCTAATCATGATCATCAGTGTTGCCTGGAATAACTTCATTTCTGATCACCAGGGTGATGGCTTTTGATTTTAAATTAAAAGACAGGAGATCTCATCACGAGTCGGCCTGCTTATTTCAGACAACTCTCGTGAATGATACTATCACGTTGGGACACCAAACCCAGATAGTAGTCTTCAGACAGAATTATTATCAAAAAAAAAAAAAAAAAAAAAAGAACAGCAAAGCAAGAAACAAGAAAATTACTAAACCAAGGAACAGGTTCTAGATAGTTTTCAGAGGAAAGGTATTCGAGGCTGATGGTAAGATCATCCTTACTAAGAAGCACTGGTTTTGATAAGGATATTTGTAAGCTTATCTCTAATCATATGTTTGTTTCAAAAGATGAAAAATTTCTGGGTTATACTTATGAATCTGAATAAATAAAGGTTTGATATGAATAAAGGATTTTGATTATCTTTAAGAGGTTTCTAAGATTTCGTTTTAATCATCTTGTTTTAAGCAGAGATAACTGGTTCTCCCAGGTTGTCGCCATTTGTTGGCAGCAAGCAACAACCTCTTCACTTCTTGACAAAGTGAAGAGAGATCAGTCCTTTATGTGATAAATGAATTAAAAATTATATAGAGCTCCTTCAGAATCTTTGATTCTGAAGGTGCTCCTAATCAAAGAAAAAGTAATTAATGATTCTAGAAGCTGATAGGGACTTGATCATCAAACTTGGCTTTTTGAATGAAGGATTGATAAGTTTCGTAAATTCTCATTAAAATTATTTAAAATATTTAAAACGAGTTTATGTGACTTAAGGGTTTTTGTGTCAAAGAAATATCATAAAACACATTGTTTAGGGTATTATTAGTCTCAAGACTAAAAGAATTTGGGAAATTAATATCATAAGGAATATCCTATCATAAACTTTGTCAATATCATAGTTAATTAATAAACGAGGTTTGTATAGGAAACATTTTACACATGATAAATACCCTATATAATGATATATACTATAGTGTGTTAGTACCATGTATAAAGGTTTCGATTTAGTGTTGTATATATATAGTTTGTACATATACATAAAATAAACACCAAGCTGGCCATTTGATTAATACCTACTCAACCTTAAAACGCAATCTATTCTTCTTCATATCACGACGTAACATCATAGAACAATGATGACCGTTTGATGAACTGGCCATGCGCTAAATCAACGGTTAAATCGATAAACCTTTGGATCGGTGAGCTGGTATGGAAACGTGGCCTTCACCACTTGACAGACTCGACAATTGTATGCATTTGGTAAAACCATGTTGACAGTGTTAATTGCTAACACTCATTACGAACTACGCCATCGTACCTATTAATTATGAGCCACTGTCAATAATCAATGATCGTAATAATGGTTCTATTAGTCGTCATATCGACGGTTCGCTAAGTTAAGTAGTGATCACTACTGGGCATGGCCAAATGCAGATAAGTTGGCATAAGCCATGGTGTAGCATGTAAGTTGTAATACTTATCACTATCCCGCTAAAATGGTAGGTTCAGAGATTTGATTTGTCATCAGATTTGAAGCATGTGAAGATTTTCTAGCATGTCGTGTGTGTGGATACCTATTCCCTCTGTTTTCACTTTCCCTTTCATTCCACGACTAAGCCCAGAAAATCCTGAAGAAACCATGTCTCCTCTGAACCGTTTTGAAATCTCAGGGTATGAAATTATTGAAGCCAATCAGGAGGTTGCCCAGAAATTCGAGAAAATGGGATGGACGCATTTCTTTCAAAGCTTTGATGGGCATCATGTGGAGATTACCAGAATGTTTGCAATGAGTTTTAAAAATGACAGGGTGCGAATTGGGGGTTTCGAGTTTGTTATCAATGAAGACAAAATTGCTGAAGCCACGAAACTTCCCCAGGTGGGAGAACGCTGGTTTAAAGGCCTTATGGTTGATAAGAAGAAGTGTTTGGATTTGTTTACGCCTTTACCAGATAAAACGAAATTGAGAGTAGGCGTGCCTGTAAAATTTCTCAAGCCCGAGTGGAGAGCTTACTATGAAATCTTGGTAAGGTACGTAACCTGTTGTGGACGTTTTTCCCATTTGCATTTGTATCATTTACGGTTGTTGTTAGCAGTAAAGGGTTATAAAATTAATTTGCCCTTCTATCTGTGGCAAAGCCTGAAGAAAATGTCACAGTCTGTAAGGAATTTCAATAACCCTGATAATAGTCTGTGTCACCATGGATTGATTAAAATTTTACTGCAATTTCAATTATCCGCAAAAGGTCGGTCTTGGGATGAATTTCTAGTCGATTGTAAATTGGGGCCAACGCAGTATTGGCCTAATCCATCTCCTCGAGCTCGTAGGAAACGAAAAATCATAGATCCTGAGGATGATAGCTCAGAGGATAATGAACCAGAGGCCGTAAGCACGTCCATAGACGATGAGGTAGATAAAGATGCTGATAGGGTTTCAGTTCCTTGCAATTCTAGGGAAACTTTAAATGAACCAGAACCCGTTAAGAATGATGGTAACCCTGTAAAATTAAAAGAGGGATCAGCCGAAGATGAAATTAATAAACCTGCTGAATGTGATAAAATTTCTATGCGTAAGTTGAATCATTTAGCTCAGGTTTGTTGTGACAAGGAAGGGTCGAGGGTTGGAAACCTATCGTTTTCACGTAGAATCACCAGAAGCATGCATAGTCTTCATTCTACTTCAAGGTATAGGTCTGATCCACAGACTTCCAAATCTACTGCTGCCGAACCTGCAGTTGTAGATATTGAGGATGATATTCCGATACCTGTCCCTAATGCAATGGATGTAGGGAATTCCACCACTGTCCAGGGGAATGATGTGCCATCAGGTGAGGTCGAGGGCAATCAACCAGAAATAAATGTTGACACTGTAGAACTTGAATCATTGCACAATCAGCATTGTGACAGTCCTCGTTCTCCTCATGTAGCTAGCGAAGACGAAACCCTACAACAGGTATTAGGAAACATCTATCAGGATAAAAAAGCAGAGTCTAAAGAAAAGCGCAAACAGTATATGGTCTTGTTGGAAGAAGAAAATAAAACGTTCAAGAAAGAATTGCTAGAATGGATTGACAGGTGGAAAAGGGCCAACGTGAAAAAGAATCAATTCAAGAAATCCAAGAAATCGATTTTAAAAACAAATCAGCTGCTATTGGAACGAATTGAAAAACAAAATGTTAAAATTATCAGGTTGAAGGCTAAATTGGCCGAAGCTAGAAGAGTAGTCGCTCTTCATAATGAAGCCTAATAGTTCTTTTTCTTGTTGACAGGTAACGATTATTTTGATTTAGCATGTCTGTAAAATCGGAGATTTTACAGGCATGCATTTATAATTTTGTTTTAATATTTCGGTTAACTGTGTTAAATCGATTTTGATATAATGTATTTATTGAATTTAATGCAGGAGGGTTTTATCACCGCTTTCTTCCAGGAATGCAGGACATGGTGGATGCGTTGGCATGAAAGTATAGCTGATCTGTTACAAGTTGGAGTATTCTGAATGGCCAAGAATGTTCTAAGATGTCTCGACTCAGGCTAGTCAATTCTATTTTTAGTATTTGGTGTAATTAGATGCTTTTATGGTTAAGTAATTTCCTATAATGTTGCATGCAACATTTATAGCAAAAACCGACTCTCACTAGTATATGAATGAAGATTTTTGATGAACTCGGGGGGGATGGAGTGTAGAAGAAAACTTCTTGAAATATATTCTATTGCTAGTATTATTTCAAACTTGAAGCTGAAGCTTTGTTGTGGATGATACTGGATATCTACGAATGATGCTGTGAATGGTATTCATTTTTGGGTTTTTATATATACATATATTTCGGTTGGTCATCTTTTGTTTATATGCAAACTCTGTATGCTGTGTCATACTGATGTTTAAACAATTTCTCACTTTGTCGTCTCAAGATTAGTTATTGAATGCATATGTCATTGTGGTTTGTTCATTAGTGTGTTCACTATAAACATTAGCTTGAATGATATAACTTCTTGTTTATTTCAAATTTCATTTGTATGTTAACGGTGAATTTTAAATAAACATTATCTCAAATTTGAATGACTGTCTTGAACAATAATTATTAATCAGTTCTGGAAGTGAAATTTGACTGTGTGTTTTAGGTTGAAACTCATCTCCATTTCTATATAGCAGAGTAATTGTTGTTATAATTTAAACATGTTTGGTTTATATCATACTTCAATTTTCTGTTATAAGATTAATGATTAATCTTAGTTTCAAATCTGCTCTCAGCTGAGATAGGGTTAAATAGGATAGATAGATTAGTTTTAAAGTTTATTTTATTTTTAGCATTGTTAAATCATTCTGCATACTGTAATTAAGCTTTCATACTTAGAAAATTTCACAAAAAATTGAAGTCTTTCTTTCCGAAAGCAGCTTTAGGACATTTCTAAATATATAGATAGGATAAACATTAGAATAGGTTAGATTTTGCTAGTTTTGAGGTTTCCTTAAGAGACAAACTAGCTGGTAGCAGGACCATAACCTGCGAGGTCTTGTTAATTTAAACACACCGGATACTGCTTTAAGTTGATTGTGTGGATAAAACCTCTTTATTGGCTCTGATTCATAAAATCAGGTCAACAGACCTTTCTTTTTAGCCTTAGACATTAAATGTTTCGCTTTAAAGCAATTCTTTTCAGGATGGTTAGTTTTACCACAATGCTTACAAAGAACATACACATTCTTTTTCTTACTATTTTCGTGATGTGCATTAGAAGCATGACCAAATTTATTATTATGATTTGAAGTGTGGAAACAAGAACCTTTCGCATGATTAAAACTTTTCTTAGGATTCTTATTATGTGCCATAAGAGATTTATTAGGTGTGACTTGTCCTGAAACAATCAACCTTCTTGCTCATTTATCAACCCTTTACAAAAATCATCAAAAGTAGGTTTCGTGGTATTTTGAGACAATTCAAGAGTCCTATTCCTAGTTTGGATGAACATGTCAAAACAAGATGGCAATGTTTGTTTTACAAGAATTATAAGAGCGATGTCTGTCTTCTTGTAATCTTTACCACAATTATTTAATTTTTCATTTAAAGTTTTCACTTCAACAAGATATAATTCTACTCTTTCAAAGTTAGTAGGATCTAGCTCAAAATCTTCTTTTCAAGGTAATAAGTAGAAACATCATCAGATTTATCAAATAAAGAAGCAAAAATTTTCCATACCTCAACCGGCCTGTCTTCTGCTTCAATACTTACCTGAAGACTATCTGAAACCGTTTGACAAATGAGCCCTCTTGCTTGATCACTTTTATCATCCCATATAGCGACATCTTTAGCATCAACAGGTTTCTTATGTTCACCATTAACAATCCTCCATAGATTCTTACTCTTGAGAACATCAATCATTTTTATTTTCCATGAAAGATAGTTAGGATCAACAAGTTCAGGAATAGAAGCTACTTCTGAAGTCATAGTGATAGAAATTTTGACAAGAAAATTAAACCCAAATGCTAGAAATGACAAGAGAAAAAAGGTGAATAACAGAAAACTGGTACACTTTACCATTATGATATGAAGAAACACATTAAAAAAACAGAAACTTTACTTACAGCCCTTAAAAAAGTGCCAAGAAAAGTCACTCGTGGGTCTGTCGCAGGAAACTCGCGAGTAGATCTGATACTCGCGTGTTCTGCACAGGACAATTGCGGGTTACTTGCGATTTTACATAGAGCTAGTTGCGGGTCTGTAAAATAAAAGGTCGTGGTTCTGCAAAGTTACTCGCGGGTTCGTAGTTGTCAAGGCGCAGGCACTCCCTCTATCTGCGAAGACAAGTCACGGGTGTCCAGTTTTAGGCCGAAAACAGTGCCGATTAATCCGCTAATAGAAACCTACAAAAATCTACCATACTTGGATGAAAACAATAGATATGACAGCCAGAATATAGATCTCCTTGAGGATAATCCAAAAATCATATAGATCTATACAAAAAACATCAAGAGACCCTTGAAAAATTTCTACAAAAATTTACACAACAAAGTTAGGGTTTTTAAAAAAACTGCAGAATCATGCCCAAATTTGAAGAGAAGCGTAATGGCTACCAGATAGAAAGCAAATCTAAAAAAAAAAACAATTCCCAGATGATAATAGTTATTGAATGAAAGTTGTAGAAGGTGCTAGATCATAGCAACCAGGATTTGATACCATGTCAGAGTTATAGATCTAGCTAAACTAGCTTACCTATTTAAGCAATCAATAACATATCAACATAAATAAGAACATAAAGAGAACACAAAAGAGAATACACCAGATATACGTGGTTCACCCAATTGGGATACGTCCACAGGAAGATTGTCTTCTATTATCTCCAGAAATATCCTTCAATCTTACAAGAGAGCAACTACCAATAACCCCAATACAATATAGTAGAGAGCTTGTGAGCACAATACAATGTGTTGTGATAGTATGATCGAATGTGTGGATGTGACTCCTTTGACCCTATTATATACCAAGAGATGTGGAGGAATTACTCTCACATATTGCATGTGGGATAATATAATTCTCCATAATAACATCTCTCTATATAATAATGGATATCAAGAGTATACTTTACCATGATAAATATGGGATATAATGTATTACTCTTTTACATAAGATTGTGGATAACTTCCGACATAATACAAAGACATTATTACCTTCCAAGGAATATACTATATTCCAACAATGATAGTGATATCTTTTAAATGTATAGGAAGGGGGATTCCCTCAAAGAAGATAGCCCTAAAAAGATGAGTGGAATCTCAAAAACCTGTGGCAATTTTAATTCAGGAAACTATTACAACTGGGGATATTATTATGGATGATTTAAATGTATTACTACATAGGTGGGATTTTCTTTGTTTAGATGCTCGTGGAATATCTGGAGGACTTATTACAAGATGGAAAATGAGGTCTTTCCATTGCATTAACATTTGGGATGTTGTTACAGGATTGGGTACCACTCTCTTTTCACGGGAGATTGATATGGATCTCACTTTTTTCAATATTTATGGTCCATGCCAACAAAGAGTTTCCAATTGAGAGTACTTGTTTCATTCTGGGATGCTATCAAAGGATAGGGTGATCCTGGGGGGGGGATCCAAACTTTACACTAGGAAATGCATAGATCTGAGGAGTTAATGCCCATAAGGACACCCTTTTTGACTTTTTTCGTAGGAGATTGGAAAAACACAACTTATTTAACATTATCCCTGAAAATTTAAGTCCAATTCGGAGGAATATGAAGTCTGGACAAGAAAGGATTGCAAAAGGGGTTGATAGATTTATAATTAATGAAGGTACTCTACAAATGACAACCAATATTAAATAGTGGGTTGGTATGGGAGGGGAATCATATCATTTTCTTGTCATGTTAGAGGTGGCAATGGGACATGAAAAGACCCGTAGCCATTTCAAGTTTAATTATACTTGTCTTGAGGATGAGGGTGTTACGGAGAAAACTTCCTATGGCTTGGGGTAGACCACAACAAATAGCTGACTACCAGAAATTAACTCAATTCTCAATGCTATGCTATATAAATGATAATGCTAAGATGATGAAGAATATAACCAACCTCGATCCAAACGTTTGATGTAGATCCCCGTTGGAGCTTTCAACTCGTGCACTTGAACCTGCGAATTAGTCTTGACAGCCAATATACAACATGCGCATATAATATATAAACGACATTAGCATCATCAATAGCAATGGTCCATGATATCATAAGTAAATGCAACCCAATGTAATATAAACAACATTCACAACATTAATGGACGAGAATATGAGTATTTCTATTAATAAATAACAAGAAGTACAATGTGATACGACCTCTTGTTGGAAACCAATTTGAACCGAGAACTGAGTCTCTCCACTTGTGCCTCCACCACTTCAATCCTCCATGCAATGGCAAACTCAAACTATGATAGGAGTTTGGAAGGTGAACATAAGAGGTTCACAACAACAAGGATCAATGAGTGTAGACTCAAGATGCGGCAAAAATCCACTAGAGTTATCTTGCTCTCTCTTTCTCCTCCCTTCCATATGCCATATGTGCTCAATATATAGTCCTCCCAAAGGTAAGTGAAAGGACACATCGAGGCGTTTTGGGGCAAATGGAGGTCCAAAGGTCACCCTAAGACCGCTTTTTTGGGAGTTAAAAGTAATTAACTAGTGATTTTTACCATTTTACATGCTACCCATAGGCTATAGTGATGCAGCTCACGTGTACGCCCACTGAAGTGATATAGCTAGCGTACAGGGGAAAAAATAGGGAAATAGTGTGTCTGAAGGATATAAAGTGGATCTGAGTCAGTAAAATGGATCTTAAAGGCCAAAGAGTGCTGATGCTCACAAGGTGGAAAATTACGTTGTAACAACGGGTTACAAACAATTGGTGAGTGAATATAAGTGGATTCCATATGATGGCAATAGAAGAGAGTCTGCAGGATCATAGTTTTTGCAAAATCTAATAAATATAAAAGCTGAATCAATAACCTGGGCTGCCAAGGGGTGATCCAGATGAGTGTCGGTGGCCATCCACCTATTCCACTGGCTCAAAACAATTTTTTCAGTTTGACAGTTTTTCAGGTCAGAGGACTACTCCAAATGGATATCAGTGGCCACCCACCTATTCCACAAGCTCAAGACAATTCTTCCAGTTTGACATTTTTTATGGATTTTTGCGTCCAAAACTTTCAGGGCCATTTTGAGGCCCTAAAAAATTCTTTTGGCAACGCCACAGTCTAGTGTTAGCCAAAGGTATGTTTGAATGAGTGAAATGTGTACTTCTCGGATAGACATTTCTAACTAGCTACTAAACACCCTAAATGGAGATCATGTGCAAACATTATGCCCCCGAGAAGTTGACACCTCAACTAACCACCTTGGGACCCACAAACCTTTTTATGGATCATCTCCTAGGGTTAGGTTTTTGGATGTTAGGGTTTTCACCCTAATGCTTATGATAAAAAAGGCCCTTCAGTATCCTTTTGTAATCAACTTGCAATGAATGAAAGTAGCCCGCACGTCTCTTCTCAGAGATAAATCTACCACCATTCTAGTTGCTTTATTTTATAGTATGTTATATTTTATTCAATTAATAGAATTTGAGTTTACTGTATCACTTTATTTCTTGCATTATATCTGTTTATGTGGTTCTGTATATGCTCTTTCATTTCGTTTTCACACAAATCCAGATCAGTGGTATCAGAGCAATATGCTTTCAGTTGTTTCTCAGTGCATGTCCCCAATGATATTTGGTTATCGAGAGTTGGGTCTTGAACTAGTCAAGCTTGGGGAAAACCACTCTCGTTGGCCCAAGAAACCTCACATGATGGGAGAAGGAAAGAGAGATGAGGAAGAAGTAGATCCTATCAAGCTGTTGCTCTAGGAATCCCTCGCGTGACAGAGGAATGAGATGATAGGAAATTTTGCCTAGATCCTTTGACAAATGCCAACAAGAACGGAGGGATCGTCAAGCAGTCACTTTGGAGAAGACACACCCTTCAAGGTACAATTAAAATTTGGTATCCATTTATTTGAAGTCCATATCAATGTTGATGCCCTAGATAAATGGGTGAGTCTGCTATAAAGGTATTTCTTTGTCCATAATTTCTCTGATAGGGAAAATATCACCTTTGCGCTCCTTTGAGAACAATCCCACTTTGGCCTCTTTTATAGATGCCATTAAAAAACAATATTACCACGTGGGAAACCATGACGAACAATACATGAGATGGACCATACTGCGTTAAGAGAGGGACCAAATGGTGTCAAATTACACCAGCAACTTTCATACCTTGTGCACAAAGCTGAGTATCAGAGACTTCGAGTGGCACCTGGTTCTAAAATATTGCAGTGGCTTACATCAATACATCCAAACAGAGATGGAATTCCTAGACATATCTTCACTAGGAGTTGCTTATCCGTATGCTGTTTAAATTGAGCTGAAATTTCAGCAAAAGAACAAGCAAGAATTGGACCTGCAAATATGCCATAGAAGCATGGCAAGGGAAACCTTGGCTTGCAAAATAAAGGATAGTGTAAGGACATCCAACCCCAGGACAACTAGTCCCAACGACAAGCAAAGAACGGTAACATAGAGAAAAATAATAACACCGGGAAATGGTGCGAGTTCCACAAAATCCCCTAGCACAACACTAATGAATGTCGCTCAAAGCAGTCATGAGTGGCCAAGATTAAAGCTTCAAAATTAGATCCTGGTTCTGATTATAATTAAGAACCCAACACCATAGTCACGGACATGGGGAAGCGAATCATTGATGTAGAACCCAATGTCACCATTGCTACCTTATATATTCAACCAAAGGAAATAGAAGGGTTAGAGCCAGAAGAGTGCCTCTTCCACTCATAGATGTGGGTGAAAGGAATCCCCCTACATTTGTTTGTTGGCAGTGACAACCAAAAGAATTTGGTCTCAGCAGAAGTCATCAAGAGTGTTATCACATGATAAAATTTTCAAATTTTTTGCCAAGTTTGCTCTCGGACAAATCTCCAAGTACTTAACACCAAGAGTGCATGAGACAAGTACCTGCACACAACATAATTCAGGATTAAAGGTTTTTGGACCACTTTGGTTTTTTGGGGCTTAATTTTCATTATTTCAAGTTTTAACTGAAAATGTGGCTTTGGGTAAAATAAAATTGATTTATAATCAATTTATGGCTTTTTAGCCAAACTTGACTTCTCAGCCACAGGTTTGTTGTTTATTTTCATTTAAAATTTTACCAAAATTTTGGCCTGAGGGCCAAGCTCTAGCTCCATCTAACCTAAAGCCATAACGCATAAGTCAAGCCAATGCACCAAATGCCAGCGCCAAGCACAAGTGGGTAGCCTTAGGCTCATTTCATCGAATATACAATGTAACCATTCGCCTATATGAGCACTAAAGGTTAGTGTTTCCTCTTCCATGTGGATTATTCCCAGAAATAAAAATAAAAAAACACAAAGCCTGGAATGCTAGTTATTCCATTGCATGCATATTTCTGTCAGGTGAGAAGGCCACGCTTCCATTGTGAATGCCAGGTGCCTACTTGATCATGCTAGCTACCATTCCAAATGAATATCAAGGCTTCGGCCTTCAGTTTGATATTAAGAGCCAGAGGCATCCACATCCTTGACATCGTCCTCTTCCACAACAGTCAGTCATGTCCTCCCAGATCCAAAACCTCAAAAGCAAGCCGGTTGTCATCATTGTGATTGGAGTGGCAGGAAGTGGCAAGACAACACTATTGCATCGGCTTGTTGCTCACACGAAGATGTCTAGAATCAGAGGATATGTTTTAAATATTGACCTTGCAGTTATGACTCTGCCTTTTGCTGCTAATATCGACATTCAAGACACTATCAAGTATAAAGAAGTAATTAAAGAGTTAAATCTATATCCCAACGGGGGAATTTTGACATCCTTGAACTTATTCGCCACAAATTTTAATGAGGTTATAGGATTGGTGGAGAAAAGGGCAGATGATATTGATTACGTTCTTGTAGATACTCTAGTGCAGATAGAAATATGAGGGAGGTCGAAAGCACATAGGAAGGAAATCTAGCAGCTCGTAGGATTCAAAGGATTGGGGTCCATTTGCTAAATGGCAATTCATCACCATACAACTCAGTAATTGCTTCTGTTCAAAATCTCCAACGACTAAAGAAATCAATGATGTTTGATAAAGATGGACGGTCAACATCTTATTCCGTTGGCTTACTAGCTCGAGGGTTAAATTTGTAAAGTGGTAGCGGAATAATCCACCTTACCAAACCACTATGCCACGTGCTCCGAGATAATTGATTCCGCTGATCTGAGTGGTGTAGATTGGGACCATCACAAATTTCTCTGAAATAGTTTATCTGCCATTTCTAAATATCTTGACTTGGTGGTGACATGGAAGGTCAATAAAAGTGCCCAGGTTTATACCGTAGTCGAGAAACAAGCTTTCACCAGCATCTGGTTGTCAACTAAAAACATCCAGCATGGAGCTCTCAAAGTATTGCTTAGATCAAGGAAGCGCTCACTTAACCACCAGCATTAACCCACATGTCATAAAAGAGACTACTCAAGCTGCTGTCAAATGCTAGGTATCAAAGATTGCATGGAAAAGAACTCGAAATAAAGATTTGTCAGTTGCCAAGTGAAGACAGATACCACTAAATCATTGAAACTATATTGTATGAAGTTATCAATTGTCAAATGCACTTGAGGAGCATTTAAGACTGCCTAGGGTTTGAAAAGTATTTTATAACATAACACGCTGGTGGAAATAATGGGATTGTTTGTTTGTTGTTTTTGATGATATGGATAATTTCTCTCCTGGAAGGGCAATATGAAGAAAATATCTCAGCTATACATACTAATGTATGGCGCAATGAGTCAGGGGAATCATCACTGGAGCATCATCAATTAATTAACAATCTCATAAGGGAAGAATGGTGATCGAAGGATGACACATCATTGTTTTGTATCTTGCGGGGATTTTTATGATAAAGAAGTAACTGAATTCTAGGCATGATTTTAGTATTCAAAGATACCAAATACAGATGGCAGTGACACCCGGAGGCAGAGAAGTTACACGATTTTAAGAGCATCCCTGCATTTTTAGTGAGTTACTGGCAATCGGTTTCTGAATACAGAAGATCAATTTCATCAACTCCAACAACTCCAAACACCTGGCAGCAATTAGTTTATTTTGGACATTCGATTCTAGCATTCCCAAAATCGTTGCAACTAACCAAAGATTATTTCAATTTTAAGAATATTTTTCTTCGAAACTAAGGACAGTTGGGGGGCATAATTATATATATTTTAAACTTGTCAATATAATAGGTCCATGTTTTACAAAGGAGCAGACATTCTCCATGATGTTGAATGGGTTATATTTGATGAAGTACACTATGTAAATGATGTGGGGCGAGGAGTTATTTAGAAAGAGGTTACCAAACTCAGCATTTAAAGGATAAATAACATCTACAGGTGGCATAGTATCAAATATTAGCTGAAGAAGTGGGAAATTACAGGAAACTGGCGACATCAGAATTATCCTCAGGCATTCGAAACTTGTCAAAGCAGTAGTTCCATATTTCCAAGTTAATTACTGTCAAACTAATTCCTAGACTGTAGTAATTAATTGTATACCTGTCATCATTTGAATATTAGTCTTTATTTTTAGAAAATGGAAGTTAGGGTGACTTAGATATTCTTGAGAAGACTAGGCAGTCATAGTTTTTCTATATATTCGTATGTAATAGACAAAAAAAGGGTTGGAACCCGTGAGTAAGAGAGATATTTTTTGTATTGAGCATTGCAATTTTGGAATAAAGATGGTTGAGCAGAATTGAGCACCTTTCAAAGAGTAAAGATTCTCGTGTTATCTATTTTACAGTCTATAAATCTCCTTCCTTTCTTTGTGAATTGTTATTTCCAGTAAATCTTTCCATTATGTTGTCCTTCATGCTTGTATGAAAGTTTAATTAAATCATAATTCATATTCTTATGCTTTGGTTTATCGCATCTAAGTATTCACAAATTTTCTACTAAAGTTGATATTGGATTAATTCATGATTAATGCCCAATATTGATGGATTGTTACCTTTTCTTCATTATCGAATTGCAAATTAAGACCTTGACTATGAGAAGATAACTACCCTGCCTTTACGAAAATATTTTATTGTTAAATTCTGTTGTTTACCTACACATTGTGATTTTTGACTCCATGCCCAATGTTATTCGTATGTTTCAGCCTTTTATAAATTTCAAAATATAATCTTTTTCAAATATCTTTAGCCATTTCATATATTTTTGAGAGATCCCTCTCTGGTAGGAAAAAAGGATAATTTTCCTCCTAAAGATTGGTTTGAAATAGTTACCTTAGGGTTATCCTTTCTGCAACCAAAGGGGTAAATTCTAAGTGCTAACAAAGAGATTGGAGCTACCGACAACACCGCACCCACAACCATACACCATCGATTGGCTAATCAAAGGACGAGGTATCTGTGTTAGTCATCAATGTCGTCTACCATATGACATAAAGCCTTTCAAAGATGAGGTATTGTGTGATGTGGCCGCACTTGAAGTTTGTGATGTTCTTTTAGGGAAACCATATATGTGGAAGCGTCATGCTGTATAGGAGTCATGATCTCGTAATGCCATTGTCACTTTGGGAGGACATCTCTATTGAATACCAGAGATAGTTTCACCTACTATGGTGTCTTTGACCTCAACCAGGTAGTGTAGGAAGATAATATCCCACACTGGGAAATTTTTTGTCCTCACAATTCCCTCTGAAGGTGAACACCAGATCACAGAGACCTCCACAACCTCTGCGTAGGGTCCCTCTTCTCAATAGAAACAAGAAGAATGCAAAGGGATTGTTGTCTCACCTATCCAGGTACCTATACAATGTAAGGCTACACATTCAAGGTTCTGATCCAGAAAGAAGTCATCCACACTGGTTCAAACCAAGGACAACAGGGCAACCAAAATGGTTGAACGATTATATCACATCCATCAACTACAATCACAACTCTATTAGGTTTTCAAAACAAGGTAGATTCTTCACCTCAGTAAATGTCTCACCAAGGGCTCAAATCAACACACAATTCGCCATATGATGAGGGACTTGACGCAATGGAGACCATTGCTTCTTAAAGGGGGAGGACTGATCCAGATGGGTATCGACGAACATCCACCTATTCCACTAGCTCAAATTTTTTTTCTATTTTGATATTTTTTGGGTCAGAGGATGGATCCAGATGGATATCGGTGGCCACCCAGCTATTCCACGAGCTCAAAACAATTTTTCCAATTTGACAATTTTTACAGATTTTTATTTACAAAAATTCTAGGGCCATTTGAGGTCCTAAACGATTTTTTTGGTGATGCCACAATAAAATTGTTGTTGGAGGCAAGACTAGACGAATGAAATGTGTACTTTTTGGATAGATCTTTCCAACAAGCTACCAAAATCCCTGAATGGAGATCATATGCAAAAGTTATGCCCCCGAGAAGTTGACACCTCAACTAACCACCTTGGGATCCACAAACCTTTTTACGGATCATATCCTAGGGTTAGGTTTTTGGATATTAAGGTTTTCACCCTCATTCTTATGATAACAATTCCCTTTGGCCTCATTTTGTAATCAACTTGTGACAAATGAGAGTAACCACCACATCTCTTCTAAGAGATAAAGCTACCACCATTCTGACTGCCTTCTTTTACAATCTCTTCTATTTTATTCAGTTAATAGAATTTGAATTTTATTGTATCATTGTGTTTCATGCATTATATATGTGTATGTGGTTTTATATATGCTCTTTCATTTTGTTCTCACATAAATCTGGATCAAAAGGAGAAAGGCTCAACAAGCTAAATTGGTTAATATTGAGAAGTCTCTTGGAACTTTTTATGAAAACAACTTAGAAGGTTACGGATCCTTGGAACATAAAAGGTTGATAGTTGATTTGGAAACTAAAAGAAGAAATATATTGGATGAAAATTGCTAATATTTGGTTGAGCTTTGATCTTTAATTCTTTTAGATGCTGGAACTTGAAACAATAAGACAATTCAATCACATGAAATCAATACAACCATAACACAAGATATACCACGGGGAAAATCCTCAAAATAATGAGAACAAAAAAACACCAATGAATCTTCTTAGTATAATATAATGGATACCAGAGAATGTATTTATTTTACAACATAGCATATTGCTTGAACAGAAGATAAGAGATCACCAAAACACTCTTGGTGAAGATACATAAGCAATAGAGAAGAGAGATCAATCAGATGTGTTTTCCAATGTGCCTAGCACATCAATATATAGAAAAAATCACTGCCATGCAAGGAATATCGAATCAATGGATGAAGGATAAGCCTCCCATGCAGACCATAGCGAGTTATCTTCTTGGATAGTTGCAGTGCACTTCTAGTTTCTTCAATCATGCACCAACAATGCGCCATGCCATTCTTCCTTAACTTGAAATCATGCTTAACTGACTTTGGAGTGAAATCGCCTCATAATTGATGTAGGATCACTTAGTTAACAAGCTAACATGAGTGTCATCATGCAATAGGAGCAACTTTAGTGTTGTAACTTAAGTTTCGTCTTTTAACTTTTAGTTTAACTAAAGTGTCGTCATGCAAAACACTTTAGTTAACTAATTCCTTTTTAACACTTTAGTTAAATTTTCTTACCTGAAAAATCATGTTGATTGATTTTACTGAAGTGATCACTAAGTTCTCCTTTAGTTAACTGATTGCATATCTTTAACTGATTCTTTAATTGAAGCATTGATTGAGGCATACATTGTTACTTAACTGAAGATTTAACAATTTGAGTTCTCTTTAATTAGATGAGGTGTCTCCATGGGAAATTTTGAATTCTCTTGATCTCTATGATTTATATTTTATTTCTTTATCTTTTACTGCATGGTAAATATGTGCTAAATTTAATTATTTATCACAATACATTATACTAAGAGGAATTATCGGATGTTGTGATCATATTATATTATTTAGAACCAAATGATCATATGTTAAAGTAATTCACTTTAGAGGTGATCAATCTCTGAAGGAGACTTAATAGCAACTGATGATCATGGTTAATAATACATCAGACAACATTAAATTCTTTTAACAAGTAAAGCATGGCCTTTATGTGGAAGGTCCACCTCTATACGGGAGGTCTATCCCATGGATACCTTTATACAGAAGGTTCACATGAGAATCATGACTTGACATACAAGTCCAAGGTCTTGTCCAACAAGACTTTACAACATCATTACTTTGATCAATTACCTCTATACGAGAGGAATAACCTTTACACATAAGACAATCAAAGTGTTCACCTCTATACGGGAGGATCAATCTTGGTTGCACAACATTGGTTTGGAGAATGTATCCTAATGTTGTACATTTAACACTCCCTCTCAGCGAGGGAGGCATTCTCTGTCATACCAATCTTGTCTTAGAAGTACCTATACTTGTCACTAATAAAGGCTTTGTTAACACATCTGCAATCTGCTCATCAATAGCAATGTAATGAAGTTTCACTGTACCTTTATGGATCATGTGCTTCAACTTGTCATGAAACACTAGGTTTTTGGAAGGCTTGATGCAACTCTTATTGTCACACCTAATAACTATAGGCTCAAGCTTTTCACTGAACAACCCTGCAAGTAGATTTCTGAGCCACACTACTTCTCACTAGGAAACGCTAGGAGCTATGTATTATGCTTCTGTAGTGCTCTAGTCTATGAAGCCCTGCTTCCTACTGGACCAAGATATCGCAAAGGATCATAGGCTATAAAAGTAGTCGGATGTAACATGACTCCTCCAGTCTGAGTGTGTATAACCAAGTAACATGACTCCTCCACTGGAGGCATATCTGATTCCATATGAAATTGTACCTCGAAGGTACCTAAGCACATGCTTAGCAGCTATCCAATGTCTATGTCTCAGATCAAACATAAATTGACTTAGAATGCTCATGCCATAACATACATCAAGCCTCAAATGTATTAAGTACATTAGCGAGCCTATAAGTTGTCTATACAAAGTGGTATCTACCGGATCTGATCCAGAGCTTGACTCATGAAGTTTCCTCAAATTGGAAACCATCTGTATAGTCATAGATTTGCAATATATCATGCCAAACCTGTGGAATATATCCATAGTGTACTTCCCTTGAGATAGAAAAATTTCATCATTTCTTTTCTAGATCTCAAGGCCAAGAAAGTAGTGCATCATACCTAAGTATTTCATCTCGAACTATGAGGCAAGCTCCCTCTTGCACCAAGCAATTGGATGTTCCTCTCCAGTGAGAAAAAAATCATCAACATATAGAACCAATATCAACAGTTGGTTCTTAACTACTATGAAGTACAAATTTGGATCAACTTCACTCTTACAGAAACCCAGTTTTTGAAGGTAGCTATCAATTCTGGAGTACCAAGCCCTAGGGGCTTGGTTAAGCCCATATAGAGATTTATTTATCTTGCAAACATTGTACTCCTTTCCATGCACCACAAATCCTTCAAGCTACTGAATATAAACCTCTTCCTCAACCTCACCATTGAGGAAGGCTGTCTTCACATCCATCTGGTGAATTTTCCATCCTAGAACAGATGTAAGTACAATCATTGCTCGAATTGTGGTGTACCTTGCCACAGGGGAAAATGTCTCATCATAATCGATGCCTTCTTTCCGAGTGAAACCTATGGCAATTAATCTGGCTTTATACTTCTCAATGCCACCATCCACAACATGCTTTATCTTGTAAATCCATATGGAAGTCACAATGGGCTTCCCATCAGGTCTGGGAACAACCTCCCAAACATCATTCTTCATTATAGAGTTGTACTCTTCTATCATTGCATCTTTCCAAACTTGTTTCTTTGCAACTTCTTCATATGAGGATGGTTCTGAATCACTGATGTGACTCATCAGTGCAACATACCCTAAATATATGTCAGGTTGCTTGCGCCCTCTAGATGAGCTTGTTGGTGCTCCATGTTTCTCTACATCTTGTAATATATCTTGGCACCAATCATATTTTCTTTTAGTGGGAGGTTTATTATGTGACCTCTCAATCAGTTCTATTGGTTCTTCAAGAGATAGCGAATCTGAGGCATCTTCTGGTTTCTTCCTCTCAAACTCTAAAGGGGGAGAATAAGACTCGGGATCCTCCATCTATGAATCACATTGAATCTCTTTTGATATTTTGAAAGCAACTTCCTCATGGAAGGTAACATCTCTACTGACCTCAATGTGTCTCTCACCAGGTACATATATTTAGTATGCTTTGGATGACTTGCTATAACCCACAAAGGTGCCTTTGTTTCTAGAATCCTCCATGTTTGTTCTCTTTTATTTCAGTACATGAATGTATATTGGGCTCCCGAAGATCCTAAAGTGTGAGATGTCTGGCTTCTCACCGGTAAACACTTATTCTAGTGTCTTGTCATCTAGAATGGCATGCGGGCTTCTCTTCTAGATGTACACAGCTGTACTACCGACTTCTTCCCATAATGAGGTAGACATTTATTGATAATGCATCATGGCTTTTGCAGCCTTACATACGGTTCTATTCTTCCTTTTGACAACCCCATTTTGCTGAGGGTTGTATGGTACTATTAACTGTCTACATATTCATGCATAACTACATATCTCATTAAATGCATGTGAATCAAATTCACCTCCATTATCAGACCTTAATGCATGGATGTGCTTTTCTTTCTGAATTTCAACTAGGGATTTAAACTCTTTAAATTTGCTAAGAGTTTCACTTTTATCCTTCATGAAATAAATCCATGACTTCCTATAAAAATCATCTATGAATAATACATAATATAAGAAGCCACTCAGGGAGGGGGATGACATGGGACCACATACATCATAATGTATTAAATCTAAAATCCCTTTAGATCTAGTAGTACTGCTGGAAAAATGTTTCTTAACATTCTTCCCAAGTGCACAACCCCGACATACACTATCATGCTCAAAATCAAATACGGGCGTACCTTTTACCATCTTTTGAAGTCCTGCTAGTGCTTTGTAATGTAGGTGTCCAAGCATTCGGTGCCATAGCTCGAATGGACTGATAGTGTTGTGAATCATATCTTGAATGTACTTCTCGGGTACCTTGTAGAGTCCTCCCTCTTGAACTCCAATCATAGCAACATATTCTAGGCTTTTGTTCTTCGGCCATAAAAGTGCTTTGTTATCCATGAAGATAACTTGGAATCCTTTGTCTTTAAGAACATAAATTGAAAGGAGGTTCTTCTTCAAGCTTGAAACATATAGAATGTCCTCCACATGTAATATATCACCGGTGCTCAGCTGGAATAAGGTGGATCCAACTCCTTGGATCGAATATGTTGAGTTGTCCCCCAACTCTACCATGCATGCGAACCTTTTCTCCTTTAGGTCAGTGATGGCACTCCTATAATGAGTCATATGTTTGGATGTGCCACTGTCAATCAACCATGTGTTTTCACTTGTGATGATGGATCCCAAAAGGGATGAGACTAACTAATAATCCATTCTTGTCTCCTTTTCATCGGATGCATTCTTTTGAGTGGTTTCATCTTCTATGGCAGTAGAAGCATGAAACATTCCTTACTGCTTTGCTTTTCACTCTCTTGAGAAATGGAATTTCTTGTTGCAATTGTAGAATCTAGCTTTTGACTTGTCAAAGCCTTTGTTGAACTCCTTCTTCTTTGGATGAGAGAACTTCTTTTGGAAGAAGGGTTTCTTTCCTTTCTTCATTCTTGTCGTGAGGGAAAGATTTTCTTCTTTAGTTCACATATCTTTGCTATGGATTCACCCTTCCTCTTGGATACAGTCATGCCACAATATTTTGAACCCATGTTGCACTTCTCAGCCATTGATAGCAGCCAAGAATGTCTCCCATGAAGATGGGAGACCATCAATGACGGTTTGGATGAGATCATATTCATCCACTACAACTCCAATGTTAACAAGTTGATCTCTTACCTCAGAGATCTTGGTGAAGAAGGAGGTCACTGTCTCGTCCTTATCCATCTTGAGGTTTCGTAACTTGTTGTTCAATTCCCTCTTTTTAGTTGGGGCCTTATTCTCATATAGATTAGTCAATGTATCATAACATTCTTTTGCGGTCTTCAACAGTGTGATCACAGGCATCAAGTTATATTTTACCGAATCATAGATGATCTGTTTGGCCTTACCTTGATTCTTCTTGAAGTTGATGCACCCTGCATTAGATGTAGGCTCCTCCAGCACATTGGCTACATAGCTATCCAAGTCATGTTCCTCTAGGATGTTGATAATCCTAGACTTCCAAGTGTTGAAGTTTGAGGTGCCCTCAAGATGGTGTTCCGGTCGTACAGAGATTGATGCCATAGTCTTCAAATCTTGTGCTCAACTTCTTAGGATCTACATAGGCTCTAGCTAGCATGAAAAACTGAGCTCTTTCATGCCATGAGCTCTAATACCATGTTAATATTTGGTTGAGATTTGGTCTTTAATTCTTTTAGATTTTGAAACTTGAAACAATGAGACAATTCAATCACATGAAATTCATACAACCATAACACAAGATATACCTTGGGGTAAATCCTCAAAACTATGAGAACAAAAAAACCCCAACAACTGTTTGAAGTTTGTTTCAATTTTTAACGAGATTGACACAGAATGAGAACTATGCTTAGTGACACCTTCATTGCTTCCAAGAGGATGACGCTCCAGAAGGAATACCTGTCAAAGGATAAGCATCGATCATGGCTTCTAAGAGGTCCTCATTGGAAGGAAGATAAACCATGTCAACTCTCAAATCCAAGGTTAAAGAAGATGATCAATTAAAGAGAATCCCGTTTTTAGCAGAAGTTGGAAGCATGGGATATAATGCCACATAATTTACCTGCGGTGGGTAAGATACGGCGTGGACATAAGTCGTATGATCGATAGTTGGATGAGAGTCAACAAACAAAATCTGGTCAATAGTCACAATGCATCCGTCATGAGGGAAATAAAAGACTCAGAAGAGTGTAGAGATGAGAGCTTTCATCGCATAGATATAATCTCGTCCGAGGAGCATATTAAAATCCAAATGACTCGAAACTACCAAAACATCAATAAAGACCTTTTTTTCGCCTAACAAAATAGGAAACTGAGGAACAACCCCCAAAGGTTGATTGATTCCCTTGTTAAAAGATAACATATTCTGACTAATGGGCATAAGCTGTGGGGAACCCATAGCTTGCCAAGCATTTGAGGACAAAATACTAACTGCGACACCTTCATCAACTATAGTATGAGGTACATCTATATGACCAACCTGCACAATGATTTCGAAAGGAAAATAGGAAGGAAGGCGAAGTTGTTAACACCCAAAAAACACTCACCACCTCATCTACCTCACTACATGGCTCATTTGTCTATTTTTTTCCCACCATCTTTGCCTCCAGAACCTCAAAAAACATTAATTGGTCACCAAAGGGCCAAAAAACCCCTTTTTTCACCCTCCAAATAATTAAATTTCCTCAAAAGATAGCAAAAACCCTCTAAAAAGCCCTAAATTCCCAAAAATCAAGTAAAAGGGAATAAAAAATACAAAAAAGAGGAAAAAAGAGGGAAAAAGGAAGCAAAAACCCTTAAAACAATTGACTTAAACCATATGGTACCAAAAACCATGGGTCAACACTCCACCACTAAAAAACCTATAAATAGGTGATGGAGGCTCCCCATTTCATATCCACAATCTATCCTATCCTCACGTTGCCAAAATCACTCGTGAAACCCAAGCTCACCATTTGAGCTAGTTTTCCAATTTGAGTGCCCCTTTTGGCCCACCATCCAAGCACCTTGGAGAAGGAGAAGGAACTCATTGGAGCATGGAAGCAGCCCTCCTGGACTACTGCAAGAGCTCCACCAACCTCCACATCTGAGTTAAATGTAACTTTGTGTTAGGAACCCATGTCAACCCTTCTATTTACTTTGTTAGTATATTGTTGTTGGACGCATATGCTTTGTAAGTTGTCCCGTAGTATTTGTTGATCCATAGTTTGTCTTATTGTTGTTGGACGCATATGCTTTGTAAGTTGTCCCATAGTAATTATCGATCCATATTTTGTATTGGCCCATGGTTTGTATTGACACATGGTATTGGCGCCTAGATTTAGTATATAAGTTTGTGTTGAGACCAATGAAGGTACCGTGAAGTTATTTGTATTGACCTTGCTTAAAGGAGGTTGCCCCCTCGAAGTGGCCTGCGATCAATATAAAAGTGATTTCGAGTTCTGTTATTTCCACTATCTCGTGTGTTTTCATTAATTAATCATTGCAGGTTCTTCACATCTGGTATCCGAGCACTTTCTTGGGCTCATTGGGTGGAATTTCTACCAAATTTTTTTTCGCATATGTTGCAAGTTCGGATCTAGGAATAATCCCTATCCGCTTAACTGTGGGATGTACTTGGGCATAATCCCTAAAACTCATTATGAGGAGTACCACAGGAACCCCAAAGTAGCTGGCCCATTGAGAGGACATTCGACATCATTTTAGATCCATCTATTTCTGATCCCTTCCGTGCCGTTTCAGATCCAATTGTTCTGATCCTTTCCACGCCGTTATGGTTGTCACCCGCGCAGGAGCAAACACCATGGAGGAAGCACTTGCAACCATCCAAACCAAACTACAAGATTTGGATGACAAATTTATCAGCCACCATCTTCAGCATTCAACCATGAACAATAACCTACAACAAGCATCTTCTGCAGCCAATGGGTTCTCTTCTTCCAACAATTTCCATGGTTCGAAGCTTGAATTTCCTCGCTTCAATGGTACTGATCTGACTGGATGGATCTATCGTGCAAAACAATATTTCAGTCTGCATAATACATTTGATGTCCAAAAAGTTCCACTTGCATCCTTTCATTTGGAACAGGAAGCCCTTCAATGGCACCGTTGGTACATCAAGGCTCATGACGAGCCAAAATGGACAGATTTTTGCCAACTCCTTTTGCATCGATTTGGCCCCAGTTCTTTTGATGACTTCACCGGAGCACTCACCAAACTTCGTCAAAGTGGAACTGTGAGAGAGTATCAGAAAAAATTTGAGAAACTTTCCAATCACACATAAGGATTGTCTGATGAATTCTACAGGAGTTGTATTATCAGTGGTCAGACATAATTTGAGAAACTAGCCAATCACACAGAAGGATTGTTTGATGAATTCTACAGGAGTTGTTTTATCAGTGGTCTTAAGGATGAAATCCGGTCAGAGGTTAAAATGTTCTGTCCCAACACAATGATGGAAGTCCTAGGGTTGGCTAAGTTGACAGAAGACAAGATTGCAGCCCAACAGTGCTCCAAACCCACTTTTGTTCCCTTCCGAAATATGGGTTCTCAACGAACTCCCATCCCACCAGCTCCTTGACCAACGCCTATCAAGCATTTGTCTGAAACAGAGATGTAGGCATGCAGAGAAAAAGGGCTTTGTTATAATTGTGATGAGAAATTCACTCGGGGACATAGATGTGTTCAACAAAAGCTCTATCTCTTGGATATGGATTCTTCGTTTGCCTCTAAAATTGGTGAAGAAGCTCTAGATACAATGGATGATCAGGTCGACATTCAAGAGCCGCCTATTGACCCTCCATCTCAGGATGAACAACCAAAGATATCTCTCCATGCTTTGTCCGGTGTCACCACCCCCCAAACAATGCGGGTCAGGGGTTACTTCAAGAAGCTTCATCTTACAATACTCATTGATTCTGGTAGCACTCATAACTTCATTGACCCTCGGATCGCCAAACATGTTGATTGTTTTGTCCATCCTTGCTCCAACTTTGAAGTCATGGTTTCCAATGGGGGCACCTTACCTTGCAAGGGGAAGTGTCACAATGTGCGTATCTCTCTAGAATATTATAACTTGCGCTCTGACATGTTTGCCTTGTCCCTAGGCAGATGTGATGTGGTTTTGGGCATTCAATGGTTACGCACACTCGGCCCCATCTTATGGGATTTTGCTGAACTTTGGATGCAGTTTTCAGTCAATGGGAAACAACACAAATTTAAGGGATTACAACAAGGGTCTCTTCGCATCATCAGTTCACATTGCCTGGAAAAGATCCTTAAGAAGAATTCACATGGTGTCATCGCTCAACTCCATTCCATTCAGATGCACCCATCAATGGTCTCCCCTACGTCCTTGGATAGATCTGCAGGTGTCCTTGCTGAACCAGTGGGATTGTCGCCTTCAAGAGACCTTTACGGTAAGAATTTAGCCGCATCTACATCTTAGTAGGAAATGTTGGCTATTTTGCATGTGGTATAGAAGTGGCCGCCATACCTATTAGGGAATTATTTCTGCATCAAGATTGATCTCCAGAGTTTGGAAAATTTCCTAGAACAATGGGTCTCCTCCACAACACACCTGAAATGGGTTATTCAACTCATGGGTTATGCCTATGCGATCACTTACAAGAAGGGTAAGGACAATATGGTGGCTGATGCTCCTTCTCGCACATTTGATGACCTAGTTTCTCTTACAACTATTTCTCTGCTTGTTCCAAATTGGTTGCAATCTGTTCAACAGGGCTATCTCTTCTATGAACTCCATGCTTCTTCATCAACATGGAACTCTGGGTTCCTCAAAATGTATGACCAGGAACAATGTAACTTCTTTTGGCAGGGACTGAAAATTACAATTCAACAGATGATGGTTGACTGTGATACTTGCCAGGTCAACAAGGGTGAAACGACACTCCTTTCGGGACTGCTCGAACCCTTGCCCATCCCTACACAGATTTGCACAACTATTTCCATGGATTTCCTAGAAGCGCTCCAGTGGTACAATACCACATCTAAAAGGACACCAGATGAAACAGTCTATGGACAGGCACCGCCAGTTCTTCTTCCATACACCCTCAGTAGCTCCCCAGTTCAGGAAATCGACTTGGTTCTTCGAACCCACGATCATATTCTTCTCATTCTGCAGGACAACCTTCACATGGCAAGAATTCGATTGAAACAACAAGCCGATTAGCATCGTTCTGAGCGCACTTTTCACGCAGCTGGTATGGTTCTTCTTCATCTACAGCATTCCAAGCAACCCTCCTTGAAACTCAAAAGGTGTCAGTGGCTCGGAATGAAACCCGAGGATGCTACAGGGGAACCACTCCTTCAGATTCTGCATCATTTTCCACATCTAAAGCTTTGAGGACAGCTTTTTCTAAGGGAGAGGGGATGTTAGGAACCCATGTCAACCCTTCTATTTACATTATTAGTATATTGTTGTTGGACGCATATGCTTTGTAAGTTGTCCCGTAGTATTTGTTGATCCATAGTTTGTCTTATTGTTGTTGGATGCATATGCTTTGTAAGTCGTCCCGTAGTAATTGTCGATCCATATTTTGTATTGTCCCATGGTTTGTATTGACACATGGTATTGACCCATGGTATTGGTGCCTAGACTTAGTATATACGTTTGTGTTGAGACCAATGAAGTTATCGTGAATTTATTTGTATTGAGCTTGCTCAAAGGAGGTTGCCCCCTCGAAGTGGCCTGCGATCAATCTAAAAGTGATTCTGAGTTCTGTTATTTCTGCTATCTCGTGTGTTTTCATTAATTAATCATTGCAGGTTCTTCACACTTTGGTCATATCATAATACAAAAGAAAAATTTCCATTATATTGTCATTGTCTTTTTATTTCTGTTGATGCACATGTTAGCTTAGATTTTATACTGTTTTACTGTTTAAATTTACTATTTATTGAACTACTACCAAGGAGACCATTCTCCTTAGTAGGTGCTCATTCACACAAGCTAGGGAGAAAACCCTAGCTACAATTTTGGCGACTCCACTATTGGCCTTTGAATTTCTAGTTAAAATTTTAAAAAGTTTTTCTTTTCTGCAAATATTTTTTTGTTTTTCCTGTTCGGTTGTGGTTTTGGGCAGTTGGGTTTTCTGCCGCAAAACGCAGGTCTTTTCCTCACAGTCGTGGCCTAGACCACAAGTTCCCAACCCTAATCCGCAGCCTCGGTCGCAGCTTCCTACCCATTTTTCGTGGCCCTATCGCGGTTTACTGCTCCCTAAGAGTGCTTTGCATCAAAAAGAAGAAGTTTTCTTTTGCATACTTATTTGTTTGAGTAGCTGCATTCTTAGGTTTTGAGTTTAATTTTGTACATTTAGACTTTATTTTTACCTTTTGCATTCGAAAAGACTAAAAATTGCATTTGCATATGCATTCTAGATTAGGACTTGCATTGAAAAGAAAAGATTTGTTTAGTGGTAAACATTTCATTTTCAGTATTCTATCTCTGTTATAACCACTCTCACACACCCACTACCTTTTTGAGTAAGCAAGTAACCTTTAAAATGAACCCTAATAAAATGTACTAGTAACATTTTCTTTTCTAGGTTACACTTTTCACCAACTAGTCTTGGTTAGGATCTTGGGTTTAAAACACCTTAAACCACCCGAGATCACACATTACGCAAAAATCGTAGTTTGACTATCACAGGTAAACCCACCTCATTCAAAACTTGCCTGGGATCTATGTAGTAGGTCTTGTGAGATCAGATTGTTGGGAATAAACCTCATACTTTTTGTTTCGAGCATATACCAGGATCGGATCACATTTGGGGACTCTTTTGAGTTTCGGGCTCAGTTAACCTGCCCACGCCTTCTGATTCGACCAGAGACTGTTCCCCCAGGAGTTTTCGGTGTGGTGGTATCCTTAGTATCTGACCGTAGGATCATACATAGGTGACGGTGGAGGGTTATATTTGCTGTACCTAGGACAGACGTGGGAGGAAATCCCTTGTAGGTCTTTGGGAGGGCGGTTGGGTGATTCCAGCGCTTGCACCCTTAGTCATTGTATTGTGGACCCTGGGTAACTGTCCTTCTTCCTTCGTTGATCTGTTATGGGCCCTCATCATCCCAGACTCTTCTCCGGAAGGCATCTATTTGCCTGGTTTGATTTACCTAGGACCTTTTTTAATGGTGTGCTCTTTGTGCTACTTGTCTTAGTTTGCCTTAGAAGAACTTCTTGCTCATTTGAGCAGGAAACTATGTCTAGCGTTCCAGCGAGCGCCAATCAAGGTACCCCTGTTCCAGGGGATCCTTGTGTTTTTCCATTCATTGGAAACATTGGTACTCCCTTAATGGCTACTCTGAATCTTCCTGGATTCACTATAGGGCTGCCGGTTTGGTTGTTCTCCACTCTGAATGCCTTACATGCTCCTGATGCTTCTTTTGTAAGCACCTTAAATCAAGAGCATCAGAACCCTGTGCCTTCTTTGCCAGTAACATATTCTCCTCCTCCTTCTACCTCATGTGGCAAAAGTAGCAATACTAGTAACCAACAGTCTAAAAGGAATAGACGGAGGAAGAATAGGAAGAAGATGCCAAAACAAGGAGGCAGCAACCCAGCCACTGCAAGTCATGCTGGGGGCAAGCACCCAGCCTTGCAAATCATGCAGGGGGCACCTACCCAGCCTCTGGAGGTCATGTTGGGAGAAAAATTTTAGTCACTGAAAATCATACTGAAAGTTTTTCTTCAACCACTATCAGTCACGTTGGGGACACGTCATTGATCACTGCTAGTCATATTAATGATAAGTCACCAGTTCCTGTGAGTCATACTGGAGACACCAGATCAGCCATTGTAAGTCATGATGAGGGAGTTGACATTGTCGACAAACCCAATAAACAGAAGTATAAGTTCCTTTGCAAGTTTTGTGAGGGAGACCACCTTACTTACTTGTGCCCTGTACTTCCAGAAGTGCAAAAAGTGTGGTCCTTAGTTCAAAAGTCTTCTGCTTCTGAGCAACCAGCCACTGCAAGTCATGCTGGGGGTGAGCTGTCAGCCAATACTAGTCATGCTGAGAGTACTAACGTTGTAAAGGAGTCTAAACCTATAGGACGAAAACCAAAGTTCCCTTGTAAACTTTGTAAGGGAGATCACCTTCCTCAGCGATGCCCTGCCATTCCAGAGGCACGAAGAGTGTGGTCCATGTCTAAAGGAATCTCTGCTCCTGAGTTGTCTATAGATTCCCTGCAGTCAGATCAACCTTTGGTTGATAAAGTGGTTGAACCAAAAGAGTTCTTGGTCAACCCCACTCTTCCTTCGGAGAGTGAAGTGATCGAATCGATGCAATCTTCGATCGATCCCATCAGTCCTGCAAAGATTGATGCACTTACTGCGGAAGTCTTCTGCATTACCATTTTGGATGTTTCTAAAAAAGGGGACACTTCATATGTGCCATGTGAACCCCTACCAAGCCCTAGGATCGTTTCCTTTGATTGGAATAGTCTAGCTGAACCTCGTCTTCCTTCTTCGACACCTTTCAAGATAAAAGGTTGATATCGGGAACCATACGGTTGATCGATGCATTATAGATGAAGGAGCTTCTGTTAGTATCTTATCCGCTTATGCTTGGAGAGATTTGGGTTTCCCTAATGTTATTCCAGCTGTTAATTGGCCGTTGACCTTCGAGAAAAGACCTAGTGAACTGTTCGGATTCCTCCGTTAAGTACCTGTTACTTTGGGTGGAAAAACAGTCTTAGTTGATTTTATGGTTTTAAAGGACCCTGTGGACTTTGATACGATCCTCGGGCATGATTACATTTATTTTATGCATGCTGTGGTGTCTACGCTCTTTCGTGTGATGCATTTTCCTTATAACGAAAGCATCGTCATTATCTATCAGCTTGCATTCGTTGATTCTCCTTATTACCCAACTGTAGACCAGTCAGATCCCTCGTCATTAGGCACTACTATGTCACATGGGACTTATGTGGCATATTGTTCCTTGAGTTCAACTGCTACTGAGAAGAAGTCTCTGAGTTCATGCTTACCTTCTCGGGACTTAGTCCCAGCTTTTGACCAAGTGACACCTCCATCTGAATGTTTAGATATGTGTTCTATCTGGGACGATATACTTCCTTCTGATGAAGTTTTCCTAGATTCCATAGTACAGTCTGCCATTCATTTGGATGTTGATCTAGTAGAAGTTATGTCCAGCCTCGGTTTGACCTTAAAGTCTGATCTTCCTACTGTTGAGTCTTTGGACTCTCCTATAGATCCGCAAATCAGTGTTCCTGCTGAGTTTGATTTTGCTTCTAGAATTTTCAACTCCTGTGATGATGAACTTGTTTCTGCAGATTCCATCATGTCGTTCAACTTGGATCTTCATCCTGAAGTCGATCTTGTTGATTGTAAGTCCTCGAGCTTGGTTACCATAGAGTCTTCATTTGAAAACTCTACCTTGTTTATGCTTGCTGTTGATGATAGTGAAGTTGAAAGTATTTCTACCATAGTGACTTGTATTAGATCTTTCTTTACATATGTTTTAGATATGATATTGGTACTAATGTTTCTTGGAGACAGGATTCTTAGCTGGATTTATACTTGCTTACTGGTCCTTTTTGACACCTTGTGCGATCAAGTCAGGTATATTTGGAACCTTGCATATAGGTTTAGGCTTCCTCGCTGTTATGTTGCATTTGAACCTTTTGCCATCTGAATTCGCCTTAGGGTCAAACCTGTTGGATATTGGTGTGTTATCTATCTCTTTATGCATTGTGCACTAGTCCGACAACAAAGCCTACCTAACATGGGTCACCCTAGTCAGCACCCTTATGCCATTTTGGTGCCCATGCTGATTTTTTCTCATAGGCTCGGGAGCCTTTTTAGATTTACCATGACTTTGAGAAGAAGCGTCATATTTTTCTTCCTCATATATTTCTGGCCATCCCTGATAAGGCTCCCATCTTCATGTTCAAATTGCATATGCATCTGTTATGATCCTGATTGCACTAATGAGCTTGATGCCAGCTTCCACGCTTTTAGCTCGTTGTATAAGCCTCCATCTATGATCTCATTTTCGCTAAGCCCTGTATCATTTTGCCTTAGCAATTTGACACCTTTTACTTGGAGGAGACACACCCTGAGTGTCCTTATCTTGCTCATGTTCCTTGCATTAGGCATAGCTTTGTTCCATGCGCTTGGAGCTAGTTTCGCATGTCCCTGACACTCGTCTCCTCCCATTACGAGCATTCTTCTACCTTTACTTCGAGATCGTTAAAAAAAGTAAGTAGGTTATGAGCATTCTTCCACCTTTACTTCGAGCTCGTTAAAAACAATAAGTAGGTTTTGAGCATTTCTTCCATCTCCACTTCGAGCTCATTAAAAATAGTAAGGAAGTTATGAGCATTTTTCTGTGTCTCCTTTGAGCTCGTTAAAAATAGTAAGGAGGTCACGAGTTTACTTTTTCGAGTTCGTTAAAACTTTACGGAAAAGATCCCTATGGAGTTCTTTTAATCCCTTTTCAGACTCCTTAAATAGGAAAAGTTTGCCGAGCATAGTTGTCTTTTCAGGTTCGTTAAAATAACTGAAATGACATCCACTTAGGTATAGAATTACCCCTTTTCCAGGCCTTGGTGGATAAGTTACGGAAAAGGTATACTCTAGGTATACTCTGGTATGTGCTAGAAGAGTTCTTCTTCCATTATTTTACACTTTTTCGGGGAAGGAGACTAACTTTAGGAAAAAGGACCTTTGGAGTCGTCTTTAGGTTTTTCAGATTCTTGAAATGTGAAAACACCAAGCGAGCATTCACCTACTTGGGCTCGATGTGAAATCCACGAGATGGTTGATAGAGGACTATTTAAGTTTTTCAACTCTATAAGCAAGAAAACACCGCCGAGCACAGACCAATCCGGGCTTGATATAAAATCCACGGATAGGTGTATGGAGTTTTCTTCTAGGTTTTTCAGACTCCTTAAATATGAAAATACTGTTGAGCATGCTTTAGTTCTTTGTTAAGCTCGTTAAAAAATGAAAAAGGAAAGGGAAGGGAAGAATGTTAAAATATCTTTCAATATGATTGCAGCAAGTCAATTATCTCCTTGAACAAAGCACCTGTTTTGAGTCTATCAAACAAGTTGGGTTCTAGTGTTGGCCTTAAGATAAACCTAATCTCAGAGTTCTTACTCCTCCATTTGGTTAGTTTTTCAATCATATGGAGAATCTGTTAATCTCTCCTACATTGTAGATTTGCATCGTGGTCTCTTTGTGTTAAAAGCTGCCTAAGTCACTCTTATGTCATGCTCACTGTTCAAGGATATAACCTGTGTCGGTCGTTCTGCAGTTGCCTTAACCTCATGCGTCGGCCATTCCTTGGTGTCAGTATGTTTCATCATGTGTTTAGTCCTACTCCAAATCAGCTCATACCTGTTGAGTGTTCCTCGTGTTGGATGATGGAGGATGCCTTAAGGCCTCCCTTCCAACGTACATCTTCCCATCGACTTCAACTCATTGTGCTCTGGGAATGAAGTTTAGAGTTTCGGTTAGTACCTTGGGGATTGCAGTCATTAGTGGCAGTTTTCCTCGCTATTGGATAGATGGGAATACATCAATGTCTCTTATCCAATGTATTCTCTTCAAGTGTTCGATGGCAAGACCACTTATTCGCACTTGTTTGAATGTACTAGGTACCTTGGGTTCCGTTTTAATTATTGGTGGACACCCTCACTTTTGTTAATTGTATACATCAATGACTAGTAATCAAACGATACCTCCCATGTTCGACATCAACTCATTTATTTGCATGGATAGGTTTGTACCTTGGGTTGTTTTTGGATGAAGACCTTGGGATCCTCGATTGCATCACCTTATTTATGTTATCACCCAAGTTGCGCAAGACTAAGCCACACTCTTTTTGGCTCTTGATGAGACATAGATCCAGCTTGTTCTCTATGGCTATGTTCTCCAGTTTTGACATAGATACACCTTGTATTTATGTGGATATGTTTACACTTATGTTCCTCATGGATCCACGCTTGTATTCTAGTGGCCATGATATATGCATTAGTATTTGGATCTTTATTGTATCCTCTTGGAGGTCATGTTCCACCATTTGAACATGGACAGTTACCCAAAGGATGAGTTTGTTTGACATTTCCTTTGCTTTCAGGTACTTCATTTGAGCGTTAGAGGTCTTAAAAACCTGTCCTACATAGCATAAGACCCTACTATCCGCTATTGGTGGTATCGATCCCACTGACTCACGACTAATGACCTTCGATTTGGACCAATTTGAACCACGCCTGCCTTCCACATTAGCATTCCAAGTTTTTGTATCCATTTGAAACCTTGTAATCCACTGGTGCATCATCGATGAGGGTGCCTCCACATGCGTTATGTCCACTTTCATTTGGCAGAAGTTAGGATCCCCCACTCTCCAGCCATCCACCACTGCATTGTGAGACTACGACGGCCGTTCGACTCAACCCCAAGGTCTCTTAGCCAATGTCCCCGTCCAATTGGCTGGTAAAACAGTACTTATTGACATAGAGGTCATCAACGCCCAACTTGATTATAACCTCTTACTTGGCCGCAGTTATATGTACTCTATGCGGGCGGTTGCTTCATCCGTTTTCCGTATCATGATGTTCCCTCATGAAGGGCAAGTGGTCAAGATTGATCAACTCACCTATTACGATCCGAGTGCCCCAGCTGCACCCGAAAATGTTCTCCCCATGGTTGAACAACCTGTTCACGGTGCATCTACCTCATTGGTTTCCTCAGTTGGACTGGAATCTACTCAGATACGCCGATGACTTCCACATTCCAATCCATTCCATCCCCGTCAAAGGCAACTGAAATGTCTGACTTATGTACCTTGTCCCACAATACACAAACCCCCAACTATCAACCGCCCTTGCTACCCCAGCCACCATCGGTACCTAGTCATGTTGGTGCTACACCCATTCATACCATCCCCTTCCTATTCCCCCCTTCAGGAGTTGTAAGCGCCCCGGTTATGGCCACACTCAACCTTCCGTGGTTAACTTTAGGACTAACTGTGTGGTATCTCACACCCCCCGCTTCCCCTCCAACACCAAACGTCGTCTTACAGCCTGTACAACCCATTACTACTGCTAGTCGACCACCTCCTGGCGTCACCACTCCTTCCTCATCCACCAATCCATCTAGTCTTACCAAACACACTAGGGGCAGAGGCCCACTACCTTATACCTCTCTGTCTGCACCCAAAACAGTTAAAAATACCTCAACATTTCATGCTCTTCCCAAATGCTCTTTGTGTGATGAGTTAGGCCATGCTACCCATCAATGTCCACAATTACCCGCACTACAGGAGCACATGCAAATGCTTGACGATGATCCCAACATCCCAGCTGTCCAACTTGACCCTACTCCTAAGCCTCGCGATAAATCACTGCGTACCAATCACCCTTGTGCAATATGTGGTATTTACGGTCATTACTCACATCACTGCCCTGATCTCCCGAATTACAGAGTCGCCCTCTACGAAATGAATAATCTGGACCTCGAGACATCTCCCCCCACCATTGAAGAGATCCACCCCCCAGAATCCCCCCAAACAGGAGAAATCAATACCATTTATATGATCTCTACTACTAGTGATCCCTCGTTAATCGGTTTGATGACAAAAAGTTTCTCCAATGATGAGGAGATTCTCGAGGCTCTCACCGCACCTGATTACCCATGGGATGATATGCACCATTGCTCATGTTTCCTCCTGGAGGCATCCTCCTCCGCCAGAGCCACCCAATTATCTGTCAAGTCCAAATATTTCCTCCCAACCAAAGTTGACTGGTTTAAAGAGCCCATTCCCACTCCCGATGCCTTCGAGGAAGGTAACATGGTCAACATCTCACCCACTACCCACCTGAATCGAGATAAATTAAAAGGTACAAGCTCAGTGAAATACCTGAAACTCACGGAAACGAAATCGAACGATCGGATCGCCCACAAATGCCAAAACAGCTCTGGCCCACTACACTCTCCTGTCAAAGTCAACCATACAAATGACACATGGCACTATGGGTCCACTTACTATTTATAGATAGTTGACCATTTCTTGATTCGGCCATTCCGGATCCATATGGACTCCGTTTTCCAAACCGTTTCTACCATTGGAATCAAAGCGACGAGACCCTCATCATGATCGAGTTAGTTTCTTGGTTTCCCTAGCCCCTTTTTCAACAATATTTTTTAGGGTACCCCTCGTCGCCTTGATTTACGTGCCACATCAGCTATTATCCATTTTTGATGTTCTTTAAATGGCCGGATTCAGTTTTACGCGCTCGTGATGATGCGTGAGATTATTTCTCGCACGCCACATCAACTACCATCACTTTACAAGCATATCCATGAGCCCTCCGCTCCATTCATACTGTAATTATTTCGTTATTTTGCCACTATTCATCATCCTGCAAGGAGGCACCAATAGTGTTCCCCCCAACCCTCATTCTTGGCTCTCATTGATGTCCTTTGACTGAACACTCCCTCCTTGCTTGACCTTTCCTTTTGTTCGGTATATTTTTAACCCTTTTTCGGGCCGGACAAGTCCTTTACGAAAAAGGCACTTAGGGAGTTTATGTTAAGTTCTTTTCTAACTCCTAAAACAATGAAAAGATCACCGACCAATCTTGCTTCCTTTCATGCTCGTTAAAGTACCTGAAAGGGCGTCTTCTGGTATAAGTTTAACCCTTTTCCAGACACGGTAGACTAATTACGAAAAATGAATACTCTAGTCACATCGGCTAGAAGAGTTCTTCATTGCATCCTTTTATGCTTTTTTGGGCCTTGGAGACTAACACACGAAAAAGAACTCCTCTTGGAGTCTTCTTATTGCTTTCAGACTCTCTAAAATTGAAAGAAACCACGAGCATATACCATCCTGGGCTAGTACAAATCCACACGACGGTACCATTCCATTATTTCAGAGTCTTCTTATCGCTTTCAGACTCCTTAAAATTGAAAGCAATCATGAGCATGAACTGTCCCGGGCTCGTATAAATACATATGACAGTACCATTATGAGCACAATTCTATCCCTTCTTCCAGCTCCTTCAACTATGAAGAAGACCCCATCGGTGTCTCTTAGCACTATGATCACTCATGTCGGCAACACCCCCAATAAGGTCACCTTTGTTCATAGTATTCTGCGATATACCATCCTTTGAGTCTCCTGTCATCCTACATCAACTTGAGTATCCCTCATTATAGTCACAATCCCTGGTCCTTTAAAAGCTATGATCCCCTTCCCCCAAGTCAGTGTCATATGTTGCTCGACCACCCCCGCCATCATACTCTGAACAAAGGAAGTTTGAGTCCCCCCACCCAACAACCCATGTTTCCTACCCTCCCAGTATGTCTGTTACACAGGCAGTCCTATCATCTCTTGTTTATCCACCTCGTGCTCCTATCAAGGAAACATCATTGCCTTGCTAGTTGCAGGTCTCCCTCTGTCGACGCTAGCCCATCTAATACAGAGGATAGACCCAGAGGTCCCTGCGCCTTGGACTCATCACCATCTATGGTGCGTGCCTACGGACCATTTTGAGTGGAGTCCTCAGTGCCTCTCCGAATGGTTGTTTCTCACGTGCTTGACTTCAACACCTTGATCGCACCGTTGAGATCCATGTAGGGTATACATCCCTTCAGTTATTGGTCGAAGACCCCGGACTCCCCTCGACTCTAGCACATTGGTGAGTCACTTTGGAACACCCAGTTATATGTTCCTGTGGATATCCGGGTTGCATTGGCGCCAGTATTCAGAAGCCATCCACTCATATTCTTCCTTGAGTACTAAGTTTAGCTACAGTCTAGTGTACCATTGAGGTTATGACTCTCTGTCATCGTCCCCACCCCATTATTAGATATCTTCAGATCCAACAGCTCACCAGTTCCTCTGGTACCACACTCAGCAACACTATATCAATTCTTCAGCTTCGGTATGGTCCGACCAGGAGTATATCCCAGATTTGTGTCCCCTCAGGACCCTTATGATGTATACAACAGTTTCTCATGTATTGTTCAGATCCCCCTTCTGGGATTCATTGTTATTTATATATCTTGATACGAGCATGGGTATGCCCGCCTCGTCCATATATTAAGATTATTCCTCATTCATTATTGAGGTCATGTATTTTTCAGTTTTTGCTGTTTGTATGGGACCGCTGTTTCGGTCTCTAATATGTTTCTTCTCTTCTCCACACTCCAGGAAAACCATAAAAGACCTATGATGTCCATCGGCCATACGATGAGCTCCTGCCCTCACACATCAGGGGGCAATCTATTAACACCCAAAAAATGCTCACCACCTCATCTTCCTCACTACATGGCTCATTTGTCTATTTTTCCCACCATCTTTGCCTCCAGAACCTCAAAAAACCATTAATTGGTCACCAAAAGGCCAAAAAACCCCTTTTTTCACCCTCCACATAATTAAATTTCCTCAAAAGATAGCAAAAACCCTCTAAAAAGCCCTAAATTCCGAAAAATCAAGTAAAAGGGAATAAAAAGTACAAAAAAGAGGAAAAAAGAGGGAAAAAGGAAGCAAAAACCCTAAAACAATTGACCTAAACCATATGGTGCCAAAAACCATTGGTCAACACTCCACCACTAAAAAACCTCTAAATAGGTGATGGAGGCTCCCCATTTCATATCCACAATCTATCCTATCCTCACGCTGCCAAAATCACTTGTGAAACCCAAGCTCACCATTTGAGCTAGTTTTCCCATTTGAGTGCCCCTTTTGGCCCACCATCCAAGCACCTTGGAGAAGGAGAAGGAGAAGGAACCCATTGGAGCACGGAAGCAGCCCTCCTGGACTACTGCAAGTGCTCCACCAACCTCCACATCTGAGGTAAATGTAACTTTGGTCATATCATAATACAAAAGAAAAATTTCCATTGTATTGTCATTGTCTTTTTATTTCTGTTGATGCACATGTTAGCTTAGATTTTATATTGTTTTACTGTTTATTGAACTGCTTCTAAGGAGACCATTCTCCTTAGTAGGTGCTCATTCGCACAAGCTAGGGTGAAAACCCTAGCTACAGAAGTGCAGAGAGTCTGCTCCAATCAATAAAAATTGACTGATTCAGAACCAAAAGTGGAATACTGTAAGCCTCATTACTTTGGGGGGTTCTTGTCATAAAAGTAGTAATCCCCCCCCTGCATGGTAGAATCTGTATTAACAAGAAGAACCTGAGCGGTATTAGATTTACTCTCTAATGGGAGAGTGGGATCGACCAAGGATGAAACTAAATCGATCACTTGGGTTTTACTCTTTAAGGGAAGAGTGGGATCAACCTTGGACGAAACTAGATCGACCACTTGGGTTTCACTATTTAAGGGAAGAGTGGGATCGACTGAGGATGAAACTAGATCGACCACTTGGTCAATCGACGACAAGTCAAGAGGAAATTTACTACAAGTCGATGGAGGCTGTTATTGAGATACATAAATACCGTCCAATAATCGCGAAGCCTTGTCCATGCGAGGACAAAGGAAAGTACGGTGCATGCCCCTACATATAAGCATGGATTCTTGACTTTAATTTTCTTACTCTTAACCAGAGAGTCGTTGGTTGACAAGGTATCATCAGTATGATGTATAGAGGTTGATGATACAGGCCATTCCAAATCTTGCGACCATAATTCTAAGACCTTGGGAATACCAAGGCAATCCTTAAGAAAATGGGTCCCCTCACAAATCCTGCAAGGGAACTTAGGTTTACGCGGATTCGAAACAGGTACATCAATACTCCCAGCATGATGATCATTGGCCAGTGGGTTTCCAACATGATGGTCATAGGTTGTATCTTTGACCTTCTGCTTAGTGTTGTTCTTCTTAGCCTTCCTTTTCTTCTTCTTCTTATCCACTTGTTTACCAACGTCACAGGTTTTAGCAACCGAAGAGGAAGAAAGGGAAGCAGACTCAACATTTGACGAAGAAGAAGAAGGATCAATGTGAGGTTGATGCTCTTATGGGGAAGGATTGTGATCTGAAACAATTGGTGCACTTGGGATAACCGGATTGGAGAATAACCATATTGGTAATCCTATAGTCAATTTGGGAAGGCTCAACATGGCCATGAAGGGAGGACCAACACCTCCATAGGGAGGAAAAACAAAAGACATACCCTAAAAATGGGTCTCTTGATTGGTAGTCCCGGAATATTTTTCCATATCTAAACTCTATAAGAACCTCTAAATTACCACACAAATCAAACACTACTCAAATCTAAAAGCAACAAGCACTTTGTGAAAGGGATGAATAAATAAGATGGATTCTCACATGATTGTCAAATTGTCGCAATTTGCGATATACTGTAGGGTCCAACAATTATACTTGGCCCAATATTTTAGATTGCTAACCAGGGAATATTTAGACCATACCTCTGACTGTATAACCTGACTACCTAGCCGCACGTGCATAGTAATCTTCTTGAGTGTTGTTCTCGGTGTATTGCAACAATAAGACGACTGATAGGTTTACTTGGATGGTTCCATGATCCTAAAGGGGTCTCCCAATATACACAAGGTACGTGGGACCTCAAATCCATAATAGTGTTGTCTAATGCACAACCGTACGAAAGGGGCCTTCCTATATATCGTCGAGTACGTGAAAGAACCTTTCGATATACCATAAAAGTACGTGAAAGGCCGTTCAATATACCAACGAGTACATGGAAGAACTACAAGCCCCCGGGATGAAGTGCATGCAAAGAATGAAAACTACTATGCTTAAAGATGCTGTAACATATCTCTAACCTATCACACAAATTTCTAAAGATTTTAACTTAGACTAGCGCTTGATTTTATCTTGTACGGTTAAGTGGATGCATGAGGTGTAGACTCGAACCAATATGCATGAATAAGCTAAATGAGATGCAAGTCTTTTATTTTTTGATGAAAACTATCTAAGGAAAGGAGAGATATCTTTCTTCTTTTGTTGAAACAATCAAAATCTATCCCGAAACACAAAACTATCCTTTCAGTTTCCTTCTTAAGCAAATCCAAAATACATAAGCAAGTGGCACTCTTTCAATCAAATCCAATGATACAAAAAATAACATCAAAGCAAAAATTTTCTTTTTCAAAAGAGGTTTGACGATGCAAATAAAAAATAAAAGAACAATGGAGTCTTTTAAATTCGCCAAACAACTCAATTTCGAATAAAGAATCAAAGAGTTAAAAGAACGATTTAAGAGATCGTTGGAACATGCAGTAATTGTCAAATATGCCTGAAAATGTAAACTTCATGATTGTTATAAGAATTCTTCTCTTTTTCAAAGACTTTTTAAAGATCAAAAGGAAGAAAACATATAAAATTCTTAGCCCTTTCAAGTGTTTCAAACAATTATCCAAGATCCAAAAAATGTATCTTCTTAACAAATCAAAGCACTACAGTTCAAATATGAAGAGAATGAAAACCCAATCCCTTTTAACGCTATGTTCAGTCAGATCCAAATATGATTCTACTCACTTTGAGAGAGTTCTGCAACCTTTGGAAACAAAAAGTATCCACCCAAGCAATCAATCCCAATCATATAACAATCCAAACCAAACTTACACTAGTGAGAGTTGGTACAACAACACACTTTCAGAGGTTTCAAGACTTAAAACAGAGTAGATTAGAGGCTCCTATAGGTCTAAAAGACTAGTCACGCTTGCAAGAGAGCGATCTCACTCAAATCAAAGCAAGTAACCTCTTTACTATAAATACTCAACTAGAAAGCACACTAGTCCAAATTCTAAGAATACAAACAGAAACAGAGATCTGGGGAAAATACAAACATTGACATAAACTTAGAAGATGATTAGGTCCAAGTCCGAGCAGGGATAAAGGCCCTGCTACAAAATTTTGCAGTGCGACGCAGTCTGTTAGTACAACAAATTGCGTCTTTGTGGGTCGACACGGCCTAATACACTACCTAGGCGTGTTGATGGCGCACTGTATGTCAAAGGTAAAGCACGTCAAGCTTCCAAAAATAATTTTTTTCAAATATGAAAGCTACAAAACCCCTGAACTCAACAAATCTGACTGGGCCTATGGTACCAGGAGTAATCTAGATAACCCAATGACTCTATAAAAGCATATCCAAATAAAAAAGTGACATGATCTAAGAAAAATATGAGCAAAGACAAAGAAATAGATCTAGAGAGCAAATCTCCCCAGTATGATCGCCAATTTTGTTAACAGATAAATCCGTCGGTGCAAACACCAACCGATCTCCCTAGTCCGAATGGTTTGAATCTAGAAAAAAGTAAAACAAGAATGAAAACCTTTCTCTAGATCTATCAAATTACTTGAATGCAAAGAGTCCAATCCATACATTATTTATGAAGTCCTTCCTTGTGGCTTGAAGCTTTCACAATCCTTCTTGTTGATGAAGAGATTACCTGCAAAAGATTCAAAAGGACAAAGACAATAAACTACAAGATAACTGATTATACATATAAGCAATTGACCAAGGAGAACTACTATAAATGAAATTATAAATGATTTATGGGAAAGGAAGACATTGATGTATTAATTGAAATAGAGGAAAAAATTACAACCAATGAAGCCTTAGTGTTGAAGATCCTTTCCAATGGAACCTTGCCTTAATTTTTCGATCATGGAAGAATGGATTCCTGGCTCAATTTATCCAGCATTTGGCTGCCCTCATTTCAACCCCCACTATCCCATGAATATGAGCTTCATTTATAGGCCAAAAGAGATGAGGAGGAGAGGAGAGGATTAAGGGAAAATGATGAGATGGGATCCTACTAATTTGGGAGGCAAGTAATATCCACCCTATATGGAAGGGATAGGACTCCATGAGGGTCTCCGTTGAATCCTAGGATATGCTGGAGATGTCCCAGGAAGCAACGCAAAAGAGATAGCCCAATTGAAATCTTCAAATACTCCTACATAAGTATTATCCTATCCTCAAATTGTTTGGTATGGCTAACTTTGACGGATATTAGGCCTTCGTTGGCACTCTAAGAGTAATTCAGGTGAAAATTTCTTTCTTAAGGGAAGACCTAAAGTTTAAATGCGAGTTAATGAAAGCAGAAAGAAAACAAAGTAAACGTATGATCTATTTAAACCTAATTATAGGTTGTGAATCCTCAGAGCAATTAGATCAAGGGATTGTGGTATCATATCACTATGACCAATGGCAATTTAAATCAGATCTAATAATATCTTCTTTGATAAAAGACAAAATAGTAAAAACTAAATTGGTTCTCATTCAAAGATTTATATCATGTGACTGTTGTGAAAAAAGATATGTTAATTGACAAATTAACATATAAAACAAAAAAAGGACAATTCTGCAGTTACATAAATATTGAATAAGATTATATGAAACAAAGAAAATAATTTCCTGTTACTTTATCTGTATATGAATCATAAATGAGAAATCAAATACATATTCATATACTTGTGATTTTTTATAACCATAGAAAAGTGAATCATTGGATAAATGCAAGGAAGCCTATACTCATCAAGAACACTTGATAAATAAATCAACATGAAGAAAATATAAGAGAAGACTGACTGAATTTCATTAAATATTGTAATAAATTACAATACTGCATGTGCAACAATATGCCTCCAGATCTTTCCTCCAACGCCCCCCCCCTTAACATGAGATCTAAGTCTCTTTAAATAATAGATACAATAAGTTACAAAAGAAACTAACTTCCCATGAAATTAGGGATTACAAAATATTTGCTTAAGATTTACCAAGGGAAGATTGCCACTTGGAAAAAAATCTAAAAGATCATTGATATCCTTATATTGAGCATGTTCGAGTTGTAGTTGAGCTTTGCAAAGGAAAGCTTCGATCTCCCTCTTCTTTTCCTTTGACCATTCTCGTAAAAGCACATTCACTTTCATCCTTGAAGAAACTGGTAACTCAACCAACTCTTGGATTTATTTTCTATGAACATGCTCTAGCTGTTCAATGCGTTCTTTAGAGTGAATATGTTTTTCTTCAATTTGTGTGATCAGGAGTTTAGGTGGAAGAGCAATTTCTATCTGATTCAGAATAGGAAAATCCAATAAACCTAACAGATTATCAGAAGCAAACCAACTTCTCCTGCAAGCTTTGTGCCCTTCTTCTATGGTGGTCTCAACCATATCACAATCATTCTCCCAAGACTATAGAGAATTTTTCATTCTCCTTTACTTGATATTGTCTAAAACAGGGACCCCTTTAGGTTTGTCCTTGATATATTTCTGCCAATCAATAACATCCTCAAACGCCCTTGTAGCATCATTTCTTCGTCGATTATGATCTCACATAGAATATCAGAGAAATGTTCAAAGGAATAGAAAACATAGTGAATTTCATTCAACCCTTCAAATAACTCAACTTAGAGATTTTTGTAATCATCATTTATTCTCAAAACAAATTCTTTAAATTCATCCTTGGAAAACCGTGAAAATGAGGCAGCAATAGATTGGGAGAATTTCAACTATTGCTCAAGGGTTGTTAACTTCTCAACATACTGAGAATTATGTCCTTGGGATTCATGAAGTTTCTCTTTCAAATCATTATTCTGTGGCTGTAGTTCTTGAATATGAGATTCATATTTGTCCTTTAGTTCTTGCAATTGAGATTGATGATGTTGATCCACTTCTATCTGCTTCTTCTGAAGACCTTGCAATTCTTCCTCTTTCTTTTCAATTTCTTTGTTGAGTGTAATGACATAGTCAAAATTGGCACCAACAAAGGCTCCCATAGCAGCAGCTGTTTCCAAAGCCTCCTTTTTCACATTTGTGGAGGCTCTCTTCCATATGATCTGGTTGGGAACAACACCCTGGACTAATTTTCCTTCTCTAGCTCTTTTATAACCTTTCTTCACTACTTCCTTTTCTGATTTGCTCTAGAAATACTCACCAAGAGAAACTACTGCATCCTCACCAAAGTTTGCTACCACTTCAAAAGTGGATGATAATACTTCTGGGATAGTGACTAATGATACAAGTTGTGAGTGTTGGGTATGTGTTATATTCTCTGCATGTATGTGAAGGGGAGAATGCGCAGGTGACAATCCCTCCGGCACCTTCACAGAAACAAGCCGTTAGGCTGTTTCCATTTGGAAATGACTAGTAGGCCGTTTTCGTTTGCGAGCGTAGCGAGCAAATTTTTTTTGGGATCGCATTCAATTTTTTGGGATTATTCTAAAAATATTTAATTTAATCCCGATTAAGGGATTGGGGGTCTATTGACTAATCCAGGTTAACGGATTAGGGTTTTGGATGCTGCAGAATACCTATATTGTATGGTGAGTGATTCATAATGAGATGGTGAGAAAAATAGGAGTGGTGGCTCCAAGGTTTGTTGGTTTTCCCGGTTAAGGGTTTCCAGGGTAAATCTTTGTGTACTATGTGTGAATGTTGTGGTTTAATCTCTGTTTTGCTTAAAAGAATCTGTATGCTTTGCTTCTCTACACAGTTTTAAAACTTACATGTGGTATCAGAGCTCGATTTGTTTGGTTTCAGGGGGATGCCTCTGTTGCTAAGGGTTCGACGCGGTTCATAGATCTTGGGTCTGTGATAAACCTGGGTTCAGTGGGAGCTTTGCAGACTCGATTTGTGCATTGAAAGATAATGGCGAGAAGTTCAAGAATTGAGATCGAGAAGTTTAACGACCATAAATTAAAGTTATGGAAGCTCAAAATGGAGGATCTTCTTGTAGATCAAGATTAGTGGATTGTTGTGGATCCCGGTACACAACCCACTGGAACGTTGAAAGAAGATTGGGAGAAATTAGATAGAAGGGAGAGGAGTACAATTCGACTGTGCTTATCAGACTCTGTGTTATTGAACATATCCAGAGAAGATACTGCGTTAAAGCTTTGGACAAAACTAGGGAGTTTGTATCAATCAAAATCCCTTGTGAACAAGTTGTTTCTGCAAAAGAAACTGTATCACCTCAGAATGGATGATAATGACACAGTGACAGAGAATCTAAATGTCTACAATACTACGGTAAGTCAAATAACCTCTGTTGGCATTACAATGGCTGAAGAAGATAAATGTTTACATTATTATGTTCTTTGCCAGATTGCTGGGACAATCTAATTGTGGCAATAGGAGGTGCTAATCAAGCAACTCTAAAATTTGATGAAATAGTATCATCCCCTCTATTAGAAGAGATAAGGAGGAAAGCCATGGATACTCATAGAATGGATGCCTTGTCCGTGAGAGGTGTCCCCCAGGAGAGAAACAAAAATAAGGGATCTAGGGGGAGATCTAAATCTAAGGGTAGATCTAAATCCCCAGGAAAATTTATAAGGAAGTGTTGGAAATGCGATAAAGCTGGGCACTATCTAAGAATATTGATAAAGGAAAGGGTTTACAGGATACCTCTACCATAGAGGCAAACACTTTCTCAGAAAAAGGAGGGGATGTGTACCTAGCGTCTACTGGTAATCCTTCAAAACGTGATATATGGTTAATAGGTGCATCATGTCATATTACCCCTCATAAGGAGTGGTTCTGTGAATATGAAGATTACAATGGAGGAGATGTGTTTCTGGGAGATGACTCACCATCCAGTATCATTGGGTGTGGTACTACACATTCCAAATCTAGCAAGAAATTTGATTTTTGTCGGAAATATGGATATTGCAGGTGTAAAGACTGTGTGTGGAGATGGTGGTTGCAAACTGGTTCGGGGATCAATGGTATTGATGAGGGGAATTCGGTATGGAACTCTGTACAAACTATTGGCAAGAACCATCATTGGTGAATGTAACAGTTCTATTGTCCCTGAGGGGGGAGATACAGAAGATAGAACCGTGACTGTATCCGGAGCAAAGACAATGTTATGGCATCAAAGATTGGGGCATATCAGAGAAAAGGGCCTTCGTGCATTACAAGGTAAAAGTATGGTTGAAGGTATGACTGATTGCGCTCTAGATTTTGATTTCTGTGAACATTGCATATATGGAAAACATAATCGAGTAAGATTTGCATCTGGTGCTACAAGAGCAAAGGGAATTTTAGAGTTAATACACAATGATGTGTTTGCACCAGTGCATGTTCCATCACTAGGTAGATCTGTGTATTATATTTCATTTATAGATGATTTCTCAAGGAAAACATGGATTTATTTCCTTCGAAAGAAATCTGAAGTATTTTCTAAGTTCAAAGAATTTAAGGCTCTTGTAGAGAATCAAACAGAAAATAAAATAAAGGTGTTGAGGACAGATAATGGTGGAGAGTTATGTGGGAATGAATTCGAGGAATTTTGTAAGAAGTGCAGTATATCAAGGCAAAAGCTACTTCATACACACCTCAACAGAATGGAGTTACTGAAAGGATGAATAAGACGTTGATGGAAAAGGCACTAAGCATGCTAAGCAATGTCGGGATAGGACAAGAATTTTGGGAAGAGGTAGTGGAGACAACATGTTACTTGGTAAATCGATCACCCACATAAGCTTTGGTTGACAAAACTCCACAAGAGGTATGGACTGGTAAGAAACCCTCTATTAAACATCTGAAAGTTTTTGGTTGTGATGCTTATGTACATGTTCCAAAGGAGAAAAGGAGTAAGCTGGACAATAACGATGAAACATGTATCTTTATTGGTTATAAATATGGTATGAAAGGTTATAAGATTTGGAATCCTATAACTAAGAAGATTGTCTACAGTCGAGATGTTGTGTTTAGAGAGGTCAAAGAACTTCCCAGACAGGGAGTGACTCAAATGGAGAAGGAACCAGAGAAGATACCAGAGAAGATAGAGTTTGAGTTAGAAGATGAAGAATCTGACTCAACGGAAGAAGATGAATAAGAAGAAGAAGAACCCCATACCCCAACTTTGAGGAGATCATCTCGAGAAAGAAGGAAACCAAAAAGGTATTCCCCTCCCGATTTTTGGTCTAGTTTTGCTTTATCTATTACTAATGATGATCCTAGAAATGTGAAGGAAGCTGTTGATTCAGAGGATAGAGATCTATGGAAGAAGGCCATGCTTGAAGAAATGAAAGCTTTGGAAAAAAATGAAGCGTGGGATCTAATTCAGTTACCTACTGGAAGAAAAGCCGTTGGCAGCAAATGGCTATTTAAAAAGAAATTAAATGTAGAAGGTAAAGTGGAGAAGTACAAATCCTGCTTGGTAGCAAAGGGATATTATCAAGTAGAGGGAATTTATTTCGGTGAAATATTTTCCCCTGTTGCAAAATTAACTTCCATCAGATTTCTTCTTTCTATTGCTGATGCTTTTGATCTTGAAGTAGAGAAAATGGATGTGAAGACAATGTTCTTACATGGGGATCTAGAAGAAGAAATCTACATGAAACAACCAGAAGGGTTCACAGTAAAGGGAAAGAAAGAGCTGGTATGCAAACTAAATAAGTCCCTGTATGGTTTAAAGCAATATCGAAGGATGTGGTACCAAAAGTTTGATACATACATACTTGAATTGGGGTTTGTGAGAAGTAAAGCTGATCACTGTGTATACTCCAAAAAAGTTGGCAATCACTTCATTAACATAGTATTGTATGTTGATGAAATGTTGCTAATTGGAAACAACAAAGATGTCATTAAGGAGGTGAAGTCTCAGCTATCCTCCAAATTTGACATGAAGGATCTCGGTGCTGCAAACTTCATACTAGGGATGGAGATTAAAAGAGATCGTGCAAACAAGAAGATCTAGTTAAATCAAAGAAAATATGTTGAGACAATACTATAGAGATTTAAAATGCAGGAAAGTAAGCTGGTCAAGGTCCCTATACCTGTAGGTGTAAAGTTATCTGTAGATCAGTGTCCCAAGACACATGAAGATGAAGAAGATATGGCACAGGTTCCATATGCTAGTGCAGTTGGGAGTTTGATGTATGCAATGGTCTGTACTAGACCAGACATTGCTCATGCAATGGGAGTATTGAGTAGATATATGTCTAAACCAGGGAAGTAGCACTGGACAAATGTAAAGAGGGTCTTCATATATTTGAGTGGCACTACAAATTATGCAATCTGCTACCAAGGAAGACATGGACCAAACAAAGTAATAAATGTACATGGATTTGTTGATGCTGACTGGGCTGGAGATCCTGATCATAGAAGATCTACAAGTGGGTATGTGTTTACCCTATTTGGAGGAGCTATCAGTTGGATGAGAAAGAGACATGAAATAGTTGCACTCTCAACTACTGAAGCTAAATATATGGCAGCCACTCATGCAAGCAAATAAGCTGTATGGTTGCAAAGATTTTGTTTAGGTGTTGGGTTTGTACAGAAAGCTGTAAGGTTAGATTGTGACAGTCAAAGTGCAATCTTCCTGGCAAAGAACCCTGCTTATCATGCTAAGACAAAGCATATTGATGTGCAATATCACTTTGTGAGAGATATGGTCGAAGACCAGAAGGTGTTGCTGGAGAAAGTTGACACCTTGAAGAATGTTGCAGACTTATTAACAAAGTCTATCAATATAGAGAAGTTATCTTAGTGTAGAGAATCTATGGGCATTAATTCCCTGAACTTGTGACTTTATGAGCACATGACTCATTGTTATGCAGAGAAAAAAACAAGTGGGAGAATGTTGGGTATGTGCTTTATTATCTGCATGTATGTGAAGGGGAGAGTGCATTCAATTTTTGGGGATTATTCTAAAAATATTTAATTTAATCCCGATTAAGGGATTGGGGGTCTATTGACTAATCCGGGTTAATGGATTAGGGTTTTGGATGCTGCAGAATACCTATATTGTATTGTGAGTGATTCATAATAAGATGATGAGAAAAATAGGAGTGGTGGCTCCAAGGTTTGCTGGTTTTCCCAGTTAAGGGTTTCCAGGGTAAATCTCTGTGTACTATGTGAGAATGTTGTGGTGTAATCTCTATTTTTCTTAAAAGAATCTGTATGCTTTGCTTCTCTACACAGGTTTAAAACTTACAGTGAGACAACAGGGGTAGGGATGGGCATTCTAAGTTGGGATGAGGGAGTAGCAATTGTTGTAGTGGTTGAGGCTAAAAGAGAAGAGATGGAAATCATGGATGAAATGATAGGATCTATAGATGCATAATAAATTTGCATTTCTTATGAGTTAAGAGATGTATACATAGAAATAATAAGTTGAGCAGATGAAGAAATAGGAGGAGAAATAGATATTGATGATGGTACATATGGTAAAGTGGGAATGGTAACAAGCAGAGGGGATGTTACAGTGAGGGTAGAAGAAATTTTAGGAAGGGGAATATCTGAGAGGGAATCCCCTATTAGTGGGTTTTCAACTAAGTCAGAAAGACCTTAGGTGATTGAGGTAGTCATTTTCAGAACAACAGAAGTAGACAGGGGTAATGAAAGGTTGGTGAGAGATAACTCATCATTAAGGTCACTATCATCAACTTGTAGTAACTCAGTCCTTGCTACTGATGTTTTCATTTTTTGCTTCTTTACTGGAGGTGTTGTAACAGTGGCTTTAGTTTCAAGAGTAGAGTTCATCAAAGCTAGGATTTTATTCATATCTTTAACTGATTTGATAAAAGCATTAAGAATAGATATAGGTTGAGGCTGTGGAGGGTCATCAACTGGAGTATTTCCTTTCTTATCCTCTCGTTGATAAGTCGGGAGCAAAGGAGTCTTAAATTGATTTTTCTGAGCTTCCTGTGCTTCTCTCTCAATCATATCTTTCTGAGCCCTTTCTTCTTCTGACAGCTTGAGCTTTCTATCTTGTAGAACCTTCAGCTTAAGCTCTTACTGATACTGATGGATGAATCCTTTTTCTTCTTGAGTAGAAGCCCTGCTTAAAACATCCTGAAATGAATTTGCACCTTCATAGATTGAATCAGTAGGCTTTGTTTCATGCATATAATTACTCTTTATGTGTTCTTTAGAAAAGTGATTTTCCAGGAAGGATTTGGGATCATGCATCCTTTTAGGGGCTTCCCCAAACTTCAAAGTTGTAACCCTTTTACCAAGCAAGGTTGCATGTGTGGAATTCTGGATGACTATAGGTCCAAGAGAAAGGGGAAACTTAGGCCAACCTTTCCTCTTTGCTCCAATGAAACGAGGGAAGACACCTTCAATTACAGTCTGAAATGAGACCTCCTCTATGACCATTATGTTGGGCACAATCCTATTCAAAAGGTGAACTGTTCTGCTGCCCTATATTCTGATGTAAGAAAAATATTCACCAACATACCAATACCCCATAGTAGCAATCGATTCCTTAGCTTGTGAAGAACAAGTGGGGGAATCCCCTTTGAATATCTTACAATAAATGGAACCAAAGAATTGATCACAGATATCATAAATGTGGGGTATAAAATTGTCTTCCCACAAAGATGAGCAGTAGATATGGACAGGTGGTCCTTCTTTGGTCCAATTCCATCTCAAATTAGGGAAAGGCAAAGCTGAACAGAAAACATCCATGACATATCCAGATAGGTAAAATGCAGGTTTCTTGGAAGCATGGGTCTTCTTGTACTTTTCAATGGATTCCTTCAAAACCACAGATAATATCTGTGCCCAATTGAATGATTCATCGGAGGTAAGAATGTGATGTGCCATAGGCGCCCATTCCGACTCGAAGAACACATAGTTGGGTAACCTGTATACTTTGCACAACATGGATTCCAATAAAGAAAAGGGTTCTTTGAACCAAGCCATAGGATACTGCCTATCAGGTTTAGGGACAAAAACCTTAGGGTTTTCCATCCAAGTTTTCACCATTTCTTCAAAATTGAAATGGCTAGTAGAAGAATCTACTAACTGTTTTGAAAGAAGTTGTTGGGTATTTTAGAGTGCATAAATACTAGCGAATACTTTAGGTTTGAATGAAGCCAATAGAGTGTGGTTTACATCATTAAAGGAATGATCAAGAGGTTCAAGGCATTAGGGATGGCCTGGCCTCAATTGCATGGATTTGAGATTTGCTAATGTTAATGTAGGACAGTTGGTCATGTTGTATTTTAGAGAAGTCATCATTGTCAAAAATGGAGTAAACCCTAGACCAATCTAGGCAAAAGGTGTCGGAAACTCTCCCATCAATATCAAAAAATATCCCACTGTTAGGGTCTTTAATCCTCAATTCATCCATGACCGACTTAGACGTAGTATTCCTCGGCATAGCTTGAGAGTAGGTTTTATGAAAAATAATGGAAAGGAATTTCAATAAAAATCTTGTTTGAAGTTTGAATTATTATGCAAGTGATTTGCAAGATGTAAGGGAGAACTTACCTAAAAAACGACAATGAAAAGAAAACCAGAATCCACGACAAGGTACAAATGATAATAACAGCTGTTTGCGGAAGGTGAAATTGAAGTGTGAAAATGGTAAAAAGAAAAATTAATCTGGAGTATTTAAACCTAAAGAATTCATGTCATTAACGAAATTAAAACAGAACTGTAGATCTAAAATAAACCAACGCTCGAGATTAAAAACAAATCTGTGAAAAAAGAGACACGGAAGTGGAAAGTCGGAAGTGATTTTCAAAATTTAACAATTTCATCCTCTCGCAATCCATAATCCGATGTGGAAATGTGGAATCAATTTTAGGCAGATGAAAATATGAAAATGTCATCCGCAATACACAATTTGAATCCGCAATAGGGAATGCGGGAATGCGGGATTGCAGAAATAATTGTAGAAAATTTATTGTTCCCACAATCCACAATTAAAAAGTCAGAAAAAGCCATAAATTGTAGATGGGGGAATGTGGAAGTGTGGAACTGCAGGATGACGGGATTGATTCTTGGTAACTTAATATCTCTGCAATTCGCATTACGCAAAATGTTTGCGGAATCAGAAAAGTGATGTTCAAATTAATTTATTCAACTCGCTTCCGACTTCTCCAATCCTCAATTCGGAATGCGGAAATGCGGAAGCATCTAAATACAAATATTATGATCAGAGCTTCCGCAATCCCCATTTCCGCAATTTCCACAAAGAAAATATAAACAAGAAAATGCAGAAAAAGCCATTATTTTCATTCAAATGTTCAATGTTAGAATTAAATGATACTAGACCAAAAATGATTTATTAAAAACCTTGGAAAAAATAAGGTAATAAGCATCTAAATTACCTAAATAAAAAATAATATGGGGCTCCCATTTTCTAAAGAAAATGGGATCTGTTGTGTGAGCAACAAATGGCGTCTGGCTGGGCGAAGTAGTTGTATTTGTAAAAATAATCTTAAAAAATTAGGAAGAACCATGAAGTCATGAAGAGATATTTTAGTCCGTAACTTGCAAATGCATTTATAAAAAACAACAAGATCAACAGAGTTAATTTATAACAAAATGTACCCTTCCTTGATCAAAACCACATGTCAGGATGTTTAATTGAAAAAGAAACCTAGGAGAAAATGGTTTCCTCTGCACTAATATGCAAGCATGAGAGGGCAGTTTGAGTTAAACCTTTAGAAGAGACTTACCACTATTTTCAATTTACCAAATCACCAATCATCTTGAATTATTATTAATTAATTTATGTATTGGCTGAGTTTATTTAATTATTTTTTATTCACATACATATACTAATAATTTATTATTATTATTATTATTATTATTTAAGAGAAGACTACTGACTTTGTTGAAACAAGACCATTGCCCTGAATTGGTGATCAGGTTTTGGCAATGCCATTCACAAATCCTTCCCAAAGACTGAACAAGCTAGCTCTGTCAAGCGACTCCTTGTCTTTTAGGTTTTCACCAAAAGCAATTACTATGGCTTGGTGACCACATAATAGTAATTTCAGTCTAGAATAAGACCCATGATCATGGTCAAGATGGCTTGTAATAAGACCCCCTGTCGTTGAGTCAACAACTACATTTGCAAAAGAAAACAAAATTTATTAGATTGTAAATTGCAAGACACTACCTTGGCTTGGTAACCAAATTCTAGTAGCGCCATTCACCGATACCTGTAGATCATGAATGGATCGACCTGTGATAGGATCTTCCAACTTCCAACAAATAACTGAAAGTCATATCCCTAGTAGGGTGGATAGATATGGAGATGTCATTCCACCAAATATATATGATCATGATAGGCCGACTTGTAATAAGACCTCCTATCTTGCAATTCACAATTATTTAGGTGTATTTTATTGAATTCCAAGATAACTGATATGGGAATCAAAATATCGAAAAGAAACACCATATTATAAGAATTTACTGCCAAAATCTAATGGAACATATGATAGTGAATCCAACTACTCTTATGGCTTATTCATCAAATGAGATATTTATAAAATGGTGGTTCAACAGAGAAAGGATAAATCCACAATCTTCATGAATTTATTGCCATATTTTATAGGGAAAAAATATTTAGGTATAGACCAAGTAAAGTGAAGTCTGTCATGGCCATCCTAAATCTTTCGAATTTATTTGATTTGAGATGAATTGCCCCATCAACTCTGGCCAAAGTGCTCCATTATTGACACATCTTGAAAGGGAAAAATAAAAAAATAAAAAAGAAACAAAAGAAAACAAAAGAAATATTATGTAAAGATAAGCAAGTGCTTACCTCAAGCAAAATATTTCTTCAGAAGCTGAATGTTTACTGGATAAGTTTCAGGAAAACCTTCCAGTGTCTATAATTAGACAGTACCAGGGCCATGTTTTTCTGTAATAAGAAATGGCCCTAGCCACAAGTGTTGAAACTTAGTGTAATCATTTTTGTCTTTGTGTTGTTTGTCCCATTTTAATACCAAATCCCCTATTTGAAAATCTCTTTTGGTTGATGATTTATCATCAAACCATTTTTTGACCAATTGTTGGTGTTGGTATAGTTTTTTTTTAGATTTCTCCCTCTCTTCTTCCAATTTAAGCAATGAATCAATTCTATTATGAAGAGGAGGAGAATCATACTGTTGCAATGATTGGGATAATTGTAATGAAGGAAGTAAAAGATTGGAAGGTAAAATAGCTTCCTTACCATAAACCAAACAGTAAGGGGAGTTACCAATAACAACTTTTGGAGTTACTCAATCTGCCCAGAGAGCATTATAGAGTTGAGTATGCCAATTTTTATGATGAGTGGGCACAATTTTCTTCAAAATATTTACCAAATTCTTATTTGAAGACTCAACCAACCCATTCCCCTGTGGGTAATAATTGGCAAAGTATTTGATCTTGATTCCTTTCTACAGGGAATATTGAGTGAGATCAATGGATGAGAAATAGGATGCGTTATCAAACACTAAAAATTCAGGAACCTCAAACCTAGTGACAATTTTAATTTCAAGAAAAGATATCACTTGATTAGTATTTGCAACCCTAAAGGGAATTGCTCCTACCCATCTGGTAAAGTAGTAAGTTGCAGTAAGGATATATCGGTGTTGTAATGAAGAGGTAGGGTTTATAGGACCAACAAAATCTAAGCCCCACTGCTGAAAGGGAAACTAGACAGTGACTGGTTGAAGGGGGAAGGCTGACCTTTTGACTTTACCATCAATCATTTGATAAGCTTCACACTTTCTAGAAAAGGCATGTGCATCCTTAAACAATGTTGGCCAATAATACCCAGCTTGCAAGATTTTATGAGCTGTGGTTTATCCTACATAATTTCGTCCACCGGGTCCTGCATGTAATTGTAATAAAATGTTATCAGTTTATGCTTTATCAATACATCTGAGGAATACTCCATCATAGTTCCTCCTAAACAAAACATTATCAATTAATTGATAAGGTGTAGCCTTTGCCTCAAAGCTCTATGTTTTTCGAAGTCTAAAGTTTGAGGATCAAACCTGTGTGTAAGGAAGAATTTAATACCATCATACCATTCAGATGCAGGGGAAGAAATCACATTTACAGTGTCCTCAGAAGCACCTTCTTCCTGGTTCCATTCAAACTGTTCTTGTTGAGGATCATTAGATTGGGAGGTGAGTAAAGACAACCCTTGTCCCTTGACAATCTTGGCAAGTCTTATTTATAAATCATATTCCTGTAAGGCAGTCATCCAATGGTCATGCTTTTCACCCAGTTCCTTCTGGATTAAGACATTGCGTATTGCTGCATAAGGAACAATGACTTTAGTCCTGGACTTTAAGAGATAATGCCTAAAATGTTTTACAGATTTTTAAATTGCATAAGATTGCTTATCAATTTTAGGATAATTATTTTCAGCGCCTTTGAATGTAGAGCTCATGAAAGAAATGGGAATTTCAATGTCTTTCGCATGTCTCTGTGTCAACACAACAGCATAAGAAAATTCAGTGGCGAATGTATAAAGAATAAAACCTTTTGTGAAATCTGGCGACATTAATGCAGGAGCTTCTGATATAGATTTTCTAATTTCAACAAAAGAGTCTCTTTGAATACCAGATCACTTAAATTGGACATCCTTTTTAATTAAATATTGTAAATGTCTAACTATATGAGCAAAGTTTGGAACAAACCTTCTGACAAAATTAATCTTACCCAAAAAAGACTGTATAGATTTATTAGAACCTGGGAGTCCAATTTTATAAATAACATCAGTTCTCTCAGGATCAATAATCATACCATGTTGAGAAACTATAAATCCCAAAAGTTTACCTTCTGTCACCGCAAATATGGATTTCTTCGGGTTCAAAGAGATGCCATACTTCCAACATATTTAAAAAACCTGTCTAAGAGAAGATAGATGATCATGTCTCTTGTTAGAATAAATAGTTATATCATCAAGATAAACTACTACAGAATTATGCATCAGGCCTCTGAAAGCTATATCCATTGCTCTTTGAAAAGTAGCACTAGCATTAGTTAGTCCAAAGGGAATTTTTCTATAAGCAAAATTTCCCCATGGTGTCCTGAATGCAGTTTTGAGTTGATCAGAAGGAGTAACCAAAACTTGATTGTAACGAGAGAAACCATCCAGTACAGAGAACATTTCTGCACCCGCAACTTTTTGTAAGATTTGTTCCATAGAGGGAACAAGATAATTGTCTTTTTTGGATGCCTTATTTAAATTCCTGAAATCCACACAAATTCTTATTTCCCCATTCGTTTTATGAACAGGGACTAGATTAGCTGTTAATGTTTGAGCATTAATTCAATATACTCTAGGATCTTTACTGAGAGAATAACATGTACAACATATCAAGCATATCAATCACACCAAGCAATCACATGAGACAATAGACACACAGAGTTTCATTGGGGAAAACCAAAAAAGGTGAAAAACCCCACAACTTCCTCAGAGATAGAAAGAGCAATGATACAACCCAAGTACAAGAGATAGTCCTCCTAGCAGCTGAACCTCCTTCCTCACTTGTGCGCCACTTTCTAGTGAGTGTAGAAGTGAATAATGAAGTGATCAAATAGAGTGCCTCTCGCACTATATTTATACATGCCCTGACCTGCCTAATAACCTAGCAGGGCCGACTTGTCTAACTCAGTCTAATAACCCATGATAATACTAATCAGGGCTGACCCCACACTTGGTGGTCTAATAACCCATCACATGCAAGTTGCGACACTTGCGACACTTGTCAATACAAATGACGACACTTCCGTATAGAGGAATAATATCATCTCTATAGGAGTACAATATACATAGGTGAAATACATTCCGAAGTTACAATTACATCAACACTCCCTCTTAACTAGGAAGGTACTTCTCGACACAGATCTGCTAGCACAAGTCTTCTTCTCTGGATCATCGTCATCGTCACGGCTGCTGCTATCTCAATCAATATCTGAACTACTCATCATAGGAAGTTCTACAGAGCCAGCCTTTTTTTCATGCTGGATGTAGGCCCACCAACTGTAGGTCTTCATCATCACTGGTCATACTGTGGATCCTTAGGACTTATTACGTGCACCAACAAAACCTAGCAAGAGCATCTCAGGACTGATTACGTGTGGCACAACCTACAAGATCTCCCAGGGAGCTATTACATTTGACCAAGCAAAACCTAGCAAGAGCATTTGATAGATCTCCCAGGGAGCTATTATATGCCATAGGAAAAACCTAGCAAGAGTATCTGCAAACCTCCTAGGGAGAAATTATATGCAACCGACAAAACCTAGCAAGAGCATCTAGGACTAATTACGTGCCCAACACAACCTACAAGATCTCCGAGGGAGATATTATATGCCACGGACAAAACCTAGCAAGAGAATTTACCAGATCTCCCAGGGAGCTATTATATGCCACTGGCAAAACCTAGCAAGAGTATTTGTAAATCTCCCAGGGCGTTATTATATGTCCCTCTAAGTAAAACCTAGCAAGAGCATTTGCTAGACCTCCCAGGGAGCTATTATATGCCATCTACAAAACCTAGCAAGAGTGTCTGCAAATCTCCCAGGGCGCTATTATATGATTATCTGCACAACCTGTCCACAACTGTAGAGTATCAACCTGATACTCACCATACATCATCCTGATGTACATCACATGATCATCCTGATCATCATCATAGCATCGTCTCGATGCATACAATGTATCCACCTGATACATATCATCATACATGATCCACCTGATCATATAATGTATCCACCTGATACATATCATCATACATGATCCACCTGATCATACAATGTATCCACTTGATCATACAATGTATCCACCTGATACATATCATCATACATGATCTACCTGATCATACCATGTATCCACCTGATACATACAAAAATACATGATCCAACTAATCAAGGCATCCAACATGATGCATATACAAAGTAGTAACTGGAGCATTATCCAGCGCTTACATCCACAGCCATGGGAAGGATCCTCCTCTCACCATGCTTGGAATGGCCCCTGCAAATGTGTCCATCACTTCTTCCTTGAAGTGTCATCAATTTGAAGAACACCAAGCCTCTCTTTGAATTACTCAAACTTCACTCTGGCTAGCGGTTTCGTCAACACATCCGCAACCTGCTCATTCGTCGCAACATATAGGAGCTTTACTGCTCCTCTCTGCACCATATCCCTGATATAGTGATATTTGATCTCAATGTGCTTCAACCTGTCGTGGAACACTGGATTCTCAGATGGCTTCATACAACTCTGGTTATCACAAAAGATACCAGTAGCCTCTAGTGGGAGATTTAATAACTCAGACAGTAGCTTCCAGAGCCATACTGCCTCACAACTAGTCGAACAAGCTGCAACATACTCTGCTTCAACTGTACTCAGTGCTACGTAGGATTGATTCTTGCTAAACCAAGAGATCACACCTGATCCCATACTGAAGCAGCACCCAGAAGTGCTCTTCCTATCTGCAGCACTGCCTGCCCAGTCCTAATCAACATAACCCTTTAGGTTAAACTTTTGATTTGCATCATACTTGAGCCCATAATCAATTGTACCCTTCAGGTACCTCAGAATATGCTTTACAACAACCAGGTGAACACCTCTGGGATTCGTCAGGAACTGGATCAATGTGTTCACCGCAAAGCAAATATCTGGTCTCGTGTTCGTCAGGTACATCGAGAACCCAATCATCTGATGATACACCGTGACATCAACCGACTCAGATGAAGCATCACATAGAAGCTTTAGGTTCGATGCCATAGGTGTGGCCATGGCCTTGCTGTCCATCATCCCGAACCTCTTCAACATCTCTACTGCATACTTCCCTTGTCTAAGGAAGATCCCATTTGCACTCTGCCACAACTCCATGCCTAGAAAATAGTGCATCATCCCCAAGTGCTTCATCTCGAACTCGGCAGCAAGATTCCTCTTGGTATTAGCAATCAATCAACCTCACCTGTAACAAACAGGTCATCCACATATAGAAGTAGTATCAAAGGATTTCCTTCCTCAACCTTGTAGTAAAGGTTGGAATCTTCTTTACTCTTAGTAAAACCCAAACTAGATAGAAAGCTGTCTATCCTACCATACCAAGTCCTTGGAGCTTGCTTCAAGCCATACAAGGATTTCTTCAACCTGCACACATATGACTCCATGTCATGTGTCTCAAAACCAAGTGGCTGCTCCACATACACTTCCTCCTCGAATACACCATTCAAGAAAGCTATCTTGACATCCATATGGTGTATCTTCCATTTCATCACTGCATCCAGGGAAAGTACTGATCTGATGGAAGTGTATCTGGCTACAGGAGCAAAAGTTTCTTCATAGTCTATTCCCTCTTTCTGGGAGAAGCCACGAGCTACAAATCTCGCTTTGTACTTTTCTATACTGCCATCTGCAGCATGCTTGATCATGTAGATCCACTTGGAAGTCACAACAGACTTCCCTTCATGTCTTGGGACTACATCCCAAACATCATTCTTCATGATCGATTTGTATTCCTTGACCATGGCATCCTTCCATTCTTTCTTTTCCGCTGCTTCTTCGTAATTGGAAGGTTATTTGTTCATAATATCATAGAGTAGGGCAACATAACTGGTATGTGATCTAGTCCACTTCCTTTCTCTGTGTTCTTCTTCTGGAATGCCATATCTTTCTGCATCTTGAATGAGCTCTCTATCCCATGCAGGTTTCCTCTTGTGAGAGTTCTTCCCACGAGGTGGAGCTACAGGTTCTTGCGGATCTTCAACTTCATGATTTGCTTCTAGAATTGATTCAGTCATGGTGGTGTCTTGGAATCTGTTTTCCTTTGGTTCTTCATGATCTTCAACAGGTGCCTTCTTTGATTTGATGTAAGCTGAGTCCTCATCGAATGTTACATCCCTGCTTACATCAATCTTCTTGAACCCTGGAAAGTATATTCTGTAAGCCTTCGAGCTTTCACTATACCCCACAAAGATGCCCTTCTTTCCTGAAGGATCTAGCTTTGTCCTCTTTTCCTTTGGAACATGTGTATACACTAGACAACCAAATATTTTGAGATGGTTGACTTCAGGTTTCTTACCAGAGAAGACCTCTTCTAGTTTCTTGTTGTCCAATATCTTGTGAGGTGTTCTGTTCTACACATATACATCTGTCCTAGCTGCTTCTGCCCAAAGATGCATAGGTAGATCCTGGTCATGCAGCATTGCCCGTGCTGATTCCATGATTGTTTTATTCTTCCTTTCTGCAACTCCATTCTATTGTGGATTGTAGGGAGCAGTCAACTCCCTCTTAATCCCTGAATCACTGCATAGCTTCTTGAAATCACCTGAAGAGAATTCTCCGCCATTGTTGGATATGAAGGTCTTGATCTTCTTATCAGTTTGATTTTTCATCAAGGCTTTGAATTCCTTGAACTTATCAAACACTTCATCTTTGTTCTTTAAGAAATAAACCCAAGTCTTCCTAGAGAAATCATCAATGAAAGAGACATAGTATACATAACCACTCAGAGAACTGGATGACATCGGACCGCATACATCGGAGCGGATGATCTCCAAGATTCCTTTTGCTTTGCTTTCACTGCTTGGAAATGCCTTCTTAATGTTCTTTCCTTTTGCACATCCTTTGCAAACACCTTCATGCTTTGTCTTGATTTCAGGAAGACCCTCTATAACTTTACTTGCAATTGGTAGTGCCCTATAGTTCACATGTGCAAGCCTTCTATGCCAAAGTTCACTTGGCTCCATGGATTCATGTACCATGGCATGTTCAGGTTGTCCCTTCAATTTGTACAATCCTCCCTCTTGTTAAATTTTCAGAATTTACTTCAATCTGATCTAGGATCTTAACTGAGAGAACAACATGTATAGCAAATCTACAACATATCAATCATCGACACAATAATGCAAGCACACAAGAGACACAGAGTTTACTTGGGGGAAACCATAAAGGTGAAAAGCCCCAATAACTTCCTCAAAGATAGATAGAGAAATGATACAACCAGAATACAAGAGATAGTCTTCTCCTAGCAGTAGAGCCTCCTCCTCCACAAGTGCGCCACTCTCCAAAGTGTGAGTGAGAGAATAGAATGTGTAAAATGAGAGAGACACACTCTCTATTTATAAACTAACTTGACTTGACCTTTACTCAACTAGGTCGGCCTCAACTTAACCACTTAACATAAAGTTGACTGGGCCGACCCCCACTAGGGTGGTCTAATAACCCTTTGACCTACATGGCCGACCCCCAATAGGGTGGTCTAATAACCCTTTGACCCACATGGATTATACAGGGCTGACCCCAACAATGTGGTCTAATAACCCATCAAGTATAAGTTACGACACTTACAATATAAATGACGACACTTCCATATAGAGGAATAATAACATCTCTATAGGAATACAATATACATATATGTGAAATACATTCCGAAGTTACATATACATCAACACTCCCTCTTAACTAGGAAGGTATTTCTCGACACAGGTATTCTAGCACAAGTCTTCTTCTCTGGATCATCATCAGCGAATCATCATCCTCGAATCATCGTTATTGTCACTGCTGCTGCTATCTCAATCAATCTCTGAATCTACTCGTCATAGGAAGTTCTACAGAGCCAGTCCTTTTTCATACTAGATGTAGGCCCACCACCTACAGGTCTTCTTCATCACTGGCCATACTGTGGAATCCTTAGGACTTATTACGTGCATCACAAAACCTGGCGGTAGCATCCCAGGCTGTTACGAGCACACAGCTCTACCTGTCGGATCTCCCAGGAGCACATTACATGTGACCCATCACAAAACCTGGCTGAAGCATCCCATGCTATTACGAGCACACAGCTCTACCTGTCGGATCTCCTAGGAACACATTACATGTGATCTCACCACAAAACTTGGCTAAAGCATCCCAGGCTGTTACGAGCACACAACTCTACCTATCGGATCTCCCAGGAGTACATTACATGTGGTCCACCACAAAACCTGGCTGAAGCATCTGAGGCCTTTTTCATCATGTGCAGATCTCCCAGGAGCAAATTACATGTGGTCATGGAAAAACCTGGCTAAAGCATCTGAGGCCTTTTTCATCCTGTCCAGATCTCTAAGGAGCAAATTACATGCCATAGGACAAAACCTCGCAAGAGCATCTCAGGATGTTATGGGTACACAACTCCGACCTGAAATCTCCCAGGGTACAAATTACATGTACTCCCAGAGCAATGTCTCTAAAGACCATCCCAGGCTGTTACGGGTACACAACTCCGACCTATAGGATCTCCCAGACATGCTCATCTGCACAAACTGATCCACGACCAAAAAGTATCATCCCGATACTCACCATACATCATCCTGATGTACACATGATCATCCTGATCATCATCACTGCATCATCCTAATGCATGTCATCTGGAGAAGCTCGTCATCCACGATCTTCCTGATCATACAATGCATCCACCTGATGCATACCAAGTATCTACCCGATACATATCATCATATACAATGTATCTACCTGATACATAGATACATGATCCACACAATGTATCCATCAACATACATGATCTACCTGATCATACCTGATATATATCAACATACATGATCTACCTGATCATATAATGTATCCACCTGATACAAATATAGATACATGGTCCAAGCATCCAACATGATGCATACATATACATATAGAGCAGTAACTGGAGCATCGTCCTGATGCTCATCATCCATGATCCTCCTGATCATCATAGCATCATCCTCTTCAGATCATCTCATCGTCCACGGAGCATAGCCCTGATGCACATCATCTAGCACTTACACCATCGATGGGAGAACACATCTACCACCATTCGGGGAAGGCTCCAGCCCTTACTTTTTCACCATGGGAGAACACATCTACCACCACGTGAAAAACGGCTCAGCAATTACATCAAAACCAAGGGAGAACACATCAACCATGTCAGAAAAGCTTATGTGCATCTGCATCTTCCGGACTCATCTCTTCCCTTTGGAAGGAACCTCGATCTGAAGTGCACCAAGCCTCTCTCTGAAGTACTCAAACTGTACTCTGGCCAACGGCTTGGTCAATACATCTGCAACCTTCTCATCCGTCGCAACATACTCTGCTTTGGCTGTACTCAGTGCTACACAGGACTGCTTCCTGCTAAACCAAGAGATCACACCTGATCCCTATCTGCAGCACTACCTGCCCAATCTGAATCAACATAACCCTGCAGGTTAAACTTTTGATTCACATCATACTTGAGCCCATAATCAACTGTACCCTTCAGGTACCTCAGAATATGCTTTACAACAACCAGGTGAACACTCCTCGGATTCGTTAGGAACTGGCTCAATGTGTTCACCGCAAAACAAATATCTGGTCTCGTGTTCGTCAGGTACATCAAGGACCCAACCATCTGACGATACATAGTGATATCAACCGGCTTAGATGAAGCATCACACAGAAGCTTCAGGTTCGATGCCATAGGTGTTGCCATAGCCTTGCAGTCCATCATCCTGAACCTCTTCAGTATCTCTACTGCATACTTCCCTTGTCCAAGGAAGATTCCATCTGCACTCTGCCACACCTCCATGTCGAAAAAAAATAGTGCATCATCCCCAAGTTCTTCAACTCGAACTCGGCAACAATCTTCCGCTACATGTCGGCAATCAATCTATCCTCACCTGTTACAAACAGGTCATCCACATAGTAGTATCACTGGATTTCCTTCCTCAACCTTGTAGTAAAGGTTGGAATCCGCTTTATTCTTGGTAAAGCCCAAACTGGATAGAAAGCTGTCTAACATACCATGTTTTGCACATATATGACTCCTTGTCATGTGTCTCTGAACCAAGTGGCTTCTCCTCATACACTTCTTCTTCAACTACACCATTCAAGAAGGCTGTCTTGAAATCCATCTGGTGTATCTTCCACTTCATCACTGCAACCAGAGAAAGTACGGATCTAATGGAAGTGTATCTGGCTAAAGGAGCAAAAATCTCTATGCTACCACCTGCAGCATGCTTGATCTTGTAGATCCTCTTGGAAGTCACTAGACACTACCCTTTGTGACTGCATCCCAAACATCTTCATGATCGACTGGTACTCCTTGATCATGGCATTCTTCCCAGATCCAGGGAACTTCAATATCTTCAATATTTTCAATAGATAACTTTGTTGCTGAACAAATGTTGTAGTCCTTCTTTTGTAGGTGATGGTATACGATCTTTCCTACACAACAAGTTAAATTGCATGATTAGAAAACATCTCATAGTTTTCAGAACAAATTCTTACACATAAAGAAATATGTCATACAGTCATGCAATTATCTTAGCCAATGCTTCAATACAACATTTATCCATATTCCGTAACTTTCTAGATGCCTTCCAATCTCTACCAGAACATTGTTAAGAGTGTGAACAACTCCTAACATGTCAGCAAAGAGGTTTCATTCTATATAAGTAGCAATGGAATGTTGTACTGTGCCATAGGCCACTTACCCATGTATATTAGTAGTATACTGTTCATTAATGCAACTATTCTAATATGCATAATACACAACCTAATTCTAGGAACATAAGCATATACATTATTGAATAACATTATGTGAGAAATGACAATTCAAATACTTATCTTTGTTTGGTTGCTGGGTGGACTCCCTCTGAATCTTTGTAACTCCATTCTGATGTGGATTGTGAGAAGTGGTCAACTCCCTCTGAATATCTGCATCCTTGCAGAAACTACTGAAGTGTGCTCCTTTGATTTCTTGCAGGAACAACTGGAGTGTGCTCCCTCTTGATCTTTGCTTCCTGGATTACCTGTCCTTGAACTCACATCCATCCTTAATCACTATGCATGCTTATTAGTATCATCATTGTGTTATCCTTGAGGTCTCATACATAATCACAAATTTATTAGTATAATCTTAATACTATCAAAACACATTACTCTTAAACATGTATAGTCATGATCATTCACAGATAATAAACATTAGTATTCAAGGTTTCAAAGAAGTCTTCTTTTACTCATGCATATTCTTATTTGATCATAGGACTCTTTTGATTAGTTAAATCATCAATGCATAAACCCGTGATTACTCAGACCTATACCTTCATGATTCTTCTGGTTAGTCATATCATCAATTATGGTAAGAAACATAATATGCATACAGCCATGACTATTCAAACCTATGACTTCATGAATAATCATTATCAACAACACAACAGTATAAGATCCTAACACAAGGTAGGATTCTAGCTTGATATAGGAAAAACATACCTGGATTAGCATGCTAGCTAGATATGTCTAACATACCTGTATAATGTCTTCTGGTTCTCTTCAGTGACTTGTGCTAGTAACCTGCATGTCTCATAAGTTAACCATTGTAGAACCAAGTTATACATACCTCGTAAGTAGATCTTCTATGTGATCCATGACAATGGATGAATCTTTGTCTTCATGTCACCATGATCATATGTTCTTGAAGTAGAACATGATTTGTCTTTCTTGGTGTACCTTTTATGTTAGCAGACAACATAAACCTCATACAACACCATAATCCATTAGTACAATCATAAGTGTCAACACCCTAACCAATAAATATCTTCTATCATGCATTCATAATTTTGTGAAGGTGATACGACAAATCTCAAATAAAGATTGTACTAACCATAATAATCATGAAGACAAACATACCATAAACTTAAACATGAACAAATCTTGAAACATACCTCGATGAGTCATACCTGTCTAGATCGCTTGTAATCTTCTTATGTAAGGCCTTAGCCTCATCTCCCTCTGAAACAAGAACTTCTTCACTTATGTAGGTGACCAATCCAACTTCTTCTAGGATTAACCCAATCCACTTGATTTGCAAGAACTGGACCTGGAGCTGGATTAGGGTTTGTCAGAGAAACCCCAAAAAATCAAACTTTCAATTTCAAACTTCCGAAAGGATAGAAATATGCGCCTTGATGAGCTGATCAAGCTGGTATATTCAGAATTTGAAAACTGCAAAGTTTCAGTCCTCAATTTTTTCTTTGAAACTTTCGGATTCACTAGATGTGACCCCAAAATAGAGTTTGATGAAGCCCACTCATCTGCCCAATCAAAAGGTTTGATCCAAAGCTCTAAGCTTCTATTTTTATGAGGAGCTTCCAGCCGTGGTCACAGATTTCAAAAATTCCCATTTTTACGGAATCCCTAATTTTCCACTTTTCTAATCAAAGTCCCGAACTAGGGTTTGATCAATCCCGACCTTCTACCCAACCAAAAATTCTGATCTTGGTCTCTAAATTTTGATTTTGATGAGTAGCATTCAGCCGTGGTCTCCGATTACAAAAATTCCAACTTTATCCGAAACCCTAAATTCCAGAAGCCATGAATGAAGGTGCTAAAAAATAATTCTGTTTTGACAGAAATATGTACTTGATTGTTCCTGGTGTAACTCTGAACTTTTCAATCCACAGGGTCTAAATTTTTTTCCTGAGATAGCCCGACCTATCATCTTTCCATCCCGACAGTTTGACCTCAATTGGATTCTTTGAGAGAGAGTTATGCCAAGTGTCGTAACGTGACCTGTTTATGGGATAAAACAGGAGAGCGAACTTGTATGGCGTGCCACGTGTCAATGGTTCAACTTCGGCCTCTGAAAATTTTTCTTGAGATAGTACAGTATGTTGGATACCTGTCACTTTTTATGAAATTTCAATTGGAGCTTCCTAACCCAAGTTATGACCTTTTTCCCAAGGTCACCTGATTTTGACTCAGATCTGGAAGAGGCAGAAACCCTATATTGTACAGATCATAAATCACAAAGTACAACGAATTAGAGGTTTTCCTTTGGACACAAGGTACATGGGGATCTGATATTCGACTTGTAAAAGTTTCAGACCCGAAAACGTTTCCAAAATGGATTTATAGCAAACGTGCTACGATGACTGTTTTTTTCTATATCAATCCCTAGCATCGTAAGTGCAACAAGTGTCATACATGCCATATCATGCCTTCTTTTAGGCTAGCTCTAATACCATGTTAAATTTTCATAATTTACTTCAATCTGATCTAGGATCTTAACTGAGAGAACAACATGTACAGCAAATCTACAGCATATCAATCATGGACACAATAACGCAAGCACACAAGAGACACAGAGTTTACTTGGGGAAAACCATAAAGGTGAAAAACCCCAATAACTTCCTTAGAGATAGATAGAGAAATGATACAACCAGAATACAAGAGATAGTCTTCTCCTAGCAGCAGAGCCTCCTCCTCCACAAGTGCGCCACTCTCCAAAGTGTGAGTGAGAGAATAGAATGTGTAAAATGAGAGAGACACACTCTCTATTTATACACTAACTTGACTTGACCTTTACTCAACTAGGTCGGCCTTAACTTAACCACTTAACATAAAGCTGACTCGGCTGACGTCCACTAGGGTGGTCTAATAACCCTTTGACCCACATGGACGACCCCCAATAGGGTGGTCTAATAACCCTTTGACCCACATGGCTTATACAGGGCCAACCCCAACAAGGTGGTCTAATAACCCATCAAGTATAAGTTACGACACTTACAATATAAATGACGATACTTCCATATAGAGGAATAATAACATCTCTATAGGAATACAATATACATATATGTGAAATACATTCCAAAGTTACATATACATCAACACCTCTTTCTCTCCAATCACCACTACATCATCTATAGTTTTACCCTTTGGCCACATTAGGACTTGGCCATCTACAAATGCAACCCTCATGCCTTTTGCATCCAATGCAGATATGGAGAGTAGGTTCTTCTTGAGCCCAGGTACATATAGAACATCTTTCATCTTCAAAGACTTCCCAGAGTCTAGGTTGTAGGAGGCTTCACCACTTCCTTTGATAGGATATTGATAGTCATCCCCAAGTTTCACTTTATGGGGTGACTCATGTTCAGATAGATCTACAAAAGATTCTTTAAACCCAGCCATGTGTTTGGAAGCCCCACTATCAATAGGCCAATCATTACATCCATGAGAGATAGTACCTGTGAGAGCAGAGATTAGAACATATTCATCCTCACTTGATGAGTCATCACTTTCTGCTCTAGCCTTCTTCTTGGGAGGTTCATCATCCTCAGCAACATGAGCATGATATCTTTTATTGTTTCCCTTTTTCTCATTGATGTTGGAATCTCTTTTGTTCTTTGGACAATCTCGGGAAAAGTGTCCCTTCTCATTACATGTGAAGCATCTACCGTGGGAGGTATTCTTAGAGTTCTCCCTATGTGTATGTTGAGAAGATTTCCTATGAGATTTCTCCTTCTTGAATTTTCCTTTCTTGGCATGTGCTGTGAGAGCTTGATCTTCATTCCCCATCTTTTCTTCTCAAGCCACAAGCCTAGCTTCTTCTTGAGAGCATTCTTCCCACAGCTTACTGAAGGAGATAAGTTTTCTTCTTGCACAGATTCCTTGGATGAAGGATGTTGGGCTGGGCCCAAGTGGGTTGGAAAAATATATAAGTATGGAAAAGTGCGCGTAGCGCACTGCAGCAGGAAGAAAATGCAATTTTGATAATTGCGCATTGCGCGCTGCGGCAGGAAGAGAAAGCATTTTTGGTGAAAGCACATTGCGCGCTGCAGCAGGTGACGAACAATTTGAGGTTTTGCGCGTGTCGCACGATGGCAATGACTAAGGCACGATTGTGTAGTAGGACGATGCGCATGGTAGCGCATAAGCTATTTTTGGGCAGAACATGGGTAAAGGTTAGACGAGGATATCACCTAGTTTGGGTAAGGAATAGGTGGATGGCAAATGAAAGCGACTTGTTCGAACGTGTGGAGGAAAGCAGTTGAGAAGCTAGGCCACGATGCCGATGGCGACAGGAAGGCGAAGGAGTGGAAAGGGTCAGGCCATGATGCAGTTGTAACCATTTTGAGGACTATGGATGTCAGAAGAGAGTGTGAGCCATGAGTGGCCCAGCTGGAGTAGGAGGAGTAGGATGTCGACGGTGACAAATAATGTGGCAATTAGCCATGACAGTTTTGGAAAACTTAGGGTTTCGAACTAATGATTGTAAATACATGACCTACGGGCATGATCTATAAATGAGGCACAATATTGTAAGGGAAGGGTTACTCTTCATTTTGTTAAGTATTGATTATTGTAGAATCTTAAGCTTAGAAAAGCCATTGTAAAGGCTCTGCAACTGAGTGCGCAGAGACCTATCTGAGAGAGAGAAGAGAGTCTGCAGTTGAGTGTGCAGACTAAGAACGGTTGTACCCTTACCATTAAGAGCAATATTAACAACCGTTCTTGTGGACGTAGCCTCCATCCGGGGGGTGAACCACCTTAAATTCTGTGTTGCGTGACCAATGTGTGTGTATGATTGTTTAATTGCTTGGTATGAATGTTTAGTGCTGGAAACTTATGTTATGTTATTGCTTTTATATGTATTCGCCGCAGTGAATGGGAATAATATGTTAAGTAATGCATGCACAGAGGAATTTTAAGTATTCAACATGTATGAATCTATCGATTGGAATATATGAATCTATCTATTGGTCAAGTAGTGAACACTGAGTTTAAGCGTAGCGTTGGAGCGCACAGTAACGTATGTTATTAAACCATCCACAATTTACTGATAAGAACTTGAACGAAAGAAAGGGATAAAGAATGCTAAGTAGAGTGGTTAGAATTGGACACTGTGGCAGGGACGCGCAGTCTCATTGATGCGCTGAGTCATCGAAGGTTGCTGCGAGGTAAGCTCTTGATAGCTTACTGTCATAACGCAAAGGTATCCTATATCGCACAGTCATTGGAGGTGCAAGCGCAGTTGCGCGCTGAAGTATCCGACGCGGAACAGAAGGTTCACGTAGTTATCTATCCGTGCAACCCGCAAGGCGTTACGCTGCTTATTAGCTTTCCCCCCATCGCATCACCTGGTTGTGGAAACTTGATTCCGTAACCACCCCCTCAGCTTCGCCTCGAGTGGGACCTCAGGTTGCGCGCAGCTTGTTGCCAAAAGGGCCGGTGAATTGGGGTTTTGTTGGTTCCTTGAACCGCGAAGTACCTGGGTCTACACTGAAAACCTCAAGAAGGTGATATAAAACCAACAAATGGTTCTGTTGCTCAGCTAAGACCAGTGATGCGATAGAGTGTTGGAAAGTAAGGTGTGAAGAAGAATACTAGTTCCTAGAAGGATCAGACAATTGGCATCCTGACAAGAAAGAGATCTGGGATTGGTGTGACAAGATTGAAAGAGATTTTGCGAAGAAAGAGAATAGACATCCGCGTCTCACCGACGTACAGTGGTTGAACATATATTTGTGGAGAGAGATTCACGAGATTTTCTAGGCTTCATTTAGAAACGAGTTGCACGAGTGGATCTCCCGACTCGCAGAAAAGAAAAATTGTTTTCAAGGAGGAGTACCTACCGAGTGGACTCTAGAGCTCATAGTGCAGCTCAAAGCAATAGACAACCCACTATTGTGAGCAGTCAACTTTTGGGTCGATAGCATACTTGAAGGATTTGTCACGGAATTTGCTGTAAACACACTGAAGTCCTACAGTCAAGCCAAAGCATACTTCTTTGAAGGATTCAGAGGTAAGTTCTTAAACAATCTCAGTATATACATTAAAATGCTTTTAGTTGAGAAAGGAGTTTTAAGGATGCAGTAATATTTTTACATCTGTCATGGTCAATAGCATTTATAGTGATTCTGACAAAGAGACACATAATCTAAGAAGTGGAAAGACATATAAGTTTAATAAAGAAAAGAATCCCGAAGGACCTGGACTCCGTGTAGATACCGAACTCCCATGTGATCCTAACAATCAGACCACGCCGCTATCATCCACTATTCATCCTACCACCTCAGAATCCATTGGTTTCAAAACCGCGCCACCCTTAGACCATAACCCACCTACTGCGAGTGTCGCGCATCCCAGTCCGCAGAATCCTAGTATTCCGAATATTCCCTTTGTTTTCTCCATGCAGATAGTCAGCACTACTCATAGAAGTGCACAACCAGGAAGGAGAATGACATATAACAATATAAAACTACCGATATTTAAAGGAATGGGTCTAGAAGACCCTGAGCAGTACTGGTTTCTATGTGAAGCCGTATGGAGTTTAAAGCAAATCCAGGATGATGCCGTGAAGAGAGCACAACTCATCACTACTTTCAAAGACCGTGCGTTGCATTGGTTTATGAAATATTCTCAGGCACAGCCGAGAACCCTAACAGAAATTCAGGCTGCACTGGTTGCAGAGTTTCAAAAGCCAAAGTTAGAATCGCAATTCATAACGGAATTAAAGGAAATCAAATAGAAGCATACCGAATCGGTCTGGGAATTTGACCAAAAACTTAAAACATTGTTAGACCAAGTTAGTTTCATGATAGCTCCACAACAGCACAAGGAATGGTTCATCGTTGCGCCGTTGCCTCACATCAGACAGCCATTGATGCAACAGAAGATTGCATCTCAGGCAGAGGCCTTAGAGATCATAATGCAGTTAGAGGCTTCACCAATTGGTGAGAGTAGCGCTGGGATGTCATAGATTTAGAACCAGCTGAATAAGTTGACATTAGAATTACAGGGTATGAAAAAAGGAAAGAGCAAAGATACGAACACAGACGTGAAGTTTGGTGCACCATATGCAAAGGAGAAGGCCATACTAGAGAACATTGCCCTCTATTTCAGGATTATCTTGACAGTGGTGCACCAAACCCAATCAATATGAACCACAATCAGGTGTTGTGGTGTGAAATCTGCAGAATCAGAGGACACAGTGATCCACATCGCAGTTGGCATTTGTTGTCGGATGCTAACTTCGACACATTTTGACTAGTCTTCGCAGTTGATACAACTTTGACAAGTTTTGACGCAACAAGACTTCGACAACTTCGCACCTTTGACATGTTCAGCGAACTCACAGTTCGCGACATTGGCATACAACGTCGACATGCGACCAACGACTATCGAACCTCGACAGACTGTCTTTCTGTCTTCCAGTCGACTGTAATGGTTGAACAATTGAACTGCTCTAACTTCTTCTTTGTAACTGAACGTAACAGGCAGGCACCCAAGCATCTCAGATTTCTTTATAAGCATGTAAACTATTGTAATATACATCTAATCAGATCTTTAGCTGATCCTTATCTTGATCAATCTAGAACAGATCGCATTCCTGCATATTATCTGTGTGTATTTGTGTTATCTGTATTGCGTAATCATGCTTTTGCTCTTTCTGTTTATTAAGCTTCCTCCATAACAGAGCCGACTCATTTAGTTGAACTGTTGTCCCCCTCGTGCTTCCTGGACACGAGACGGATCATTAGTATTAGAGCGTACTCAGTTTTCTTGCTTAAGTTCTGCGTATACACTTCTCTCAAAGTTACCTGACTTATGCCGGTTCAAACTTGCTCGCAATCTCGGCAATCCAAGTAGACGTGATCTCTAGATATGACAGAAGAAACAGATGCTAGGCATGCATCCGATGAGACAACACAACTTATTGAGCAAGCTCTGGCTCGACAATGAACTGAAATGTTTTCCCAGTTCAATGAGATTCTCTTGCGATTCGCCTCGACATCTGGAGGATCCTCGACGAAAACTCACTCTGATAAAATCAGCCCCTTCAAAGTACAAATGAATCTTGATATACTGAATCTTGAAGGAAAGATTGACGCAGAATCCATCGATAATTGGGTGCAACAATTGGAATCCTATTACGCTGTAAATCAACTCTCTGAAGCTGAAAAAATCACCATTGCGTCCTTAAAAATGTCAACCTTCATGAACTGCTGGTGGGAGAACCTCTCGACAAAGATGGAAAAGAACGGAGACCCCATTGACACATGGGATAAATTTGTTGAACACATCCGGAAGGAATTTTACCCACTGAAATACCTTGAGCAGCAGTATAAGAAGTGACAACAGCTAAGGCAATGGAAAGACCAATCAGTACAGAGTTACACTGACGAGTTCTACCGACTCATGGCAAGACTTGGCGTCCAAGAGGAAGAGAAATTGCTTGTTCTGAAATACACCAGTGGATTGTCTTAGCACATCCAGCAGGAGATGGAATTTTTGACTGTCAATACGCTTGCGGATGCTTTCCACTACGTCATCAAAATGGAGATCAAGCAAAAAGGAAAAGCATGTTTCGCGACAAAGCTGACATCAAGAAGACCACTCGATAAAAGGACACCCATCGACTATGACAAGTCGAAATCTCTTCAGCCAACACCACCAAAACCTAATGACAGTAAGAAGCCTTTTCATAAAAAGGAATGTAGCAAACAATCACCGATCGAAAAATGGTGTGATTACCACTACTCATCTTGGCATGATACATCTGAATGCAAAGCTCGGAAGACATTTTTGGTGGAAGTGTCGACCTCCGATGCATTCGACAAGACGGTGGAAGAATCTGATCTAGACGTGATGACCCTTTTGACCTCGACAACTCAAACAGCCTCGACTATTGTCAACGAGGAGGAACGAGAGCGCCTATTCCATACACGGATATGGGTCCAGAGCAACCCATTGCATCTGATTGTGGACAATGGGAGCCAAAAGAACTTCGTTTCTGAAGAATTGGTGAAGAAATTAGGTCTTTTCACCACTCCACATCCTCAACCTTACAACATGGGTTGGATGAAGGATGGACAAGAACTACAGATCACTCAATAATGCAAACTCGCCTACTTCATTAAACCTTTTGAAGATGAAGTACTTTGTGACGTGGCACCACTCTCCATAGCTGACGCCCTGTTTGGGAAACCTTACCTCTGGGATAGACATGGAAGTTATCAGTCATGGCCTTAGAAGGTGATTGTCAGAATCCAAAATCGATGGTTCAGCATACCAGAGCGTCAACCTACACCGACGGTTGCACTGATATCTGCCAAATAGACAAAGAAGCTCATCAATCATGCTCAGAAATTTGCATTAATCATGATCAAGCCGCAACATTCTAAGAAGACCGCAGCAACGAGTCAAGTCACCGACCAATGCAGCTCTCGACAGAAGCAGCAAATCGATCATATTCTTGATGAGTACCAGAACCTCTTTCAAGCTCCAGATGGAGTACCTCAGCATTGCCAGGTAAAACACTCCATTGAACTTGTACCTAGTTCTTCTTTTCCTAACGCCTCTATTTACAGAAGATCCATTCTCGAAAATGAAGATATTCGCAGACAAATCCAAGAGTTAATCGACAAAGGTCATATCCGACCCAGGTCCTCTCCTTGTGGAAGTCCAGTCATCCTAGTTCAGAAGAAAGACGGGACTTGGTGCATGTTCATCGACTACAGAGCTCTCAACAAAATATCGGTGAAGAATCGGTACCCTCTGCTACAGATAGACGAGCTTATCGACTGTCTGAAAGGTGCTTAATTCTTTAATAAACTCGACCTCAAGTCGAGATACCATCATATTCCAATCGAGCCCTCAGATGTGTGGAAAACTGCTTTCAAGACCAAGGAAGGATTGTTTGAATGGTTAGTCATGCCTTTCGGTTTAACCAACGCACCTGCGACCTTCATGCGACATATGGATAACCTTCTTTGACCTTTCATTGGCAAATGGGTTATTGTCTATGTCGATGACATATTGATTTTTAGTCGACCATGGGAAGAACATGTCGGACATCTTCAACAAGTCCTCGACACTCTCTAGCAACATCGACTCTATTTGAACATGGACAAGTGCTCTTTTGCGATGACCAACATCAAATATTTGGGGTATGTAATTGACTCTACAGGAATTCATGTCAATCCAGACAAAGTACAGATCCTCAAAGATTGGCCCATTCCTAGAAGCATTCAAGAAATAAGAAGTTTTCTTGGTTTGGCGAATTTCTATCGACGATTCATACTCGGCTTCAGTCACATAGCCTGGCCCTTGAATCAATTGACGAAAGGAAATGGGAAAACTGTCTTTCAATGGACAGAAACTCATCAAGCAACTTTTGAATAGCTAAAACACAGGCTCTGCACTGCAACAGTACTTGTGTTACCTGATTTACATCAACCCTTTGAGATTGAGACGGACGCATCGGACTATGCACTGGGCGCAGTGATCACTCAGTCTGGTCACCCAGTCGCTTTTCATTCTGAGACTTTTAACGACATAGTTAAAAGATACTCGATGTACGAAAAAGAACTGTATGCCATTGTGAAAGCTCTTAAGCAATGGAGGCATTACATCCTTGGAAAGCAAACGGTCATTCTTACTGATCACAAGCCTCTACAGTTTGCTCCGACACAATCAAAGTTGCAAACAAACCAACAACTCAAGTGGATTAATTACCTACAACAATTTTAGTTGGTGATTAAGTATCAAAAAGGCAAGGCTAATGCCGCTGCAGATTGCCTCAGTCGACCACCCATTACTCTCCTCCTGACAGTGATGAGTATGCAGGGTTACGACACGACCACTTGGAAATAGTTGTACGAGGACGACAATGACTTCTCTGTAGTCTACCGCCAGTTACAGACTAACAAGCCGTCGAACTCATACTTCGAATACTTCCTGAAAGACACCTTGCTATACAAGCTTGGACAACTTTGTGTACCAACCGGTGAGCAACGACATCAGCTCATTTGGGACGTGCATTATAGCAAGACCGCAGGACACTTTGGAGTAGCAAAGACACTTTCTATTCTGCAGAAGTATTTCTTTTTGCCTACACTTAAATCTGACGTCAACAAGTACATTCGATCATGTGTGGTTTGTGCCATTGCTAAGCCACCTAATCGATGACAGGGATTGTACACACCTCTGCCAGTTCCTAGTCGACCATGGGAATCTATTTCTATGGACTACTTGACGGGTTATCCTACTACCAAACATCAGCATGACGTGATATTAGTAGTAGTCGACCGATTTTCCAAGATGGCCATTCTCATACCATGTAAGAAGATCACGACAGCGCAACAGACTGCTCAGCTATTCTTTACACATGTTTGGAAGCACTTTGGTTTACCCACAACCATCATTTCCGACCGAGATGCCAGATTCGTCAGCATCTTTTGGAAGACTCTTTGGCAACAGCTAGACACACGACTCTCATTGTCGACAGCTTTCCACCCTTAAACCGATGGACAGATGGAATTTGTGAATCGCTTGGTCGTACAACTGCTTCGCATGTACAATCACCAGCATCGACGCACATGGGATGATAGTCTTCCATACATTCAACAAAGCTACAATCGTGCTTAGCACAGCTCTACAGGCAAGAGTCCCTTTGAAGTCTGTTACGGATTTCAACCCTTAGTGCCTATTGACTTGATCAGCTCCTCGACACAGCCAAACTCCGACACAGATCGTAGTCAGTGAGAAGTTGATAAAGCAGTCAAATTTCGAGAACAGAGTTGTGACATTCAGTGACAAGCACAAGATATGTTGCATAGAGCAAATGAGAAAGCTAAGACCCAACACGACAAGCATCACATTCCTCATACATTTCACATTGGGGATAAGGTCTGGCTACATCTTAAGAAGGAGTGCTTCACAGGTCCTTTCAAGAAGTTAAAACCTTTACGATATGGTCCTTACAGTATTCTTCGACAGATTGGCGAGAACACTTTCCATCTTGACATTCCTGCTTACTTGGGTCTGCATCCAGTCTTTAATGTGGATTTAATTCGACTATACCATGCACCTTTGTTGGAACAGAATGATTTCTCAACAGCAGATCTTGCAAACATCAATCCAGATATTCAGGAGCCTCTTCCTTGCGACACCATTGTGGGATGACGGGTACGCCTTACAAGGATGAACACAATTCCCTTGTATCAGGTTTCCAAAGCTGGCCAGATTTCGTCTCAAGGAAAGTGGTACTCTGCTACTGAAATGATCGACAAGTTTCCTCACCTTCATGAGCAAACAATGGGGTCCATTATTTCTTAAGGAAGGAGGTCTGATCCACATCGCAGTTGGTATTTGTTGTCGAATGCTAACTTCGACACATTTTGACTAGTCTTTGCAGTTGATACAACTTTGACAAGTTTTGACGCAACAAGACTTCGACAACTTCGCACCTTCGACATGTTCAGAGACCTCACAGTTCGCGACATCGGCATACAACATCGACATGCGACCAATGACTGTCGAACCTCAACAGACTGTCTTTCTGTCTTCTAGTCGACTGTAACAGTTGAACAGTTGAACTGCTCTAACTTCTTCTTTGTAACTGAACGTAACGGGCAGGCACCCAAGCGTCTCATATTTCTTTATAAGCATGTAAACTATTGTAATATACATCTAATCGGATCTTTAGCTGATCCTTATCTTGATCAATCTAGAAAAGTTCGCATTCTTGCATATTGTCTGTGTGTATTTGTGTTATTTGTATTGCGTAATCCTGCTTTTGCTCTTTCTGTTTATTAAGCTTCCGCCATAATAGAGCCGACTCATTCAGTCAAACTGTTTTCCCCCTCGTGCTTCCTGGACATGAGATGGATCACACAGGCCGGAAGTCTGTTACCTAATATAGAAATATGTCAGAACACCTAAGAGCTTGTATTGTAATTTCTGTAAATTAGTGGGACATGACGAATCCAACTATCGCGCATATGAGCTCATGAATGAAAGAAAGCGCGACATAGAAGCAATGTGAGGTGCTGGGATGTATTGCGTTCAAGAGGAAACTCAGCCAAAACAATAAAACACCCAATATGATCAAGGGGGATATAGAGGCTGTGGTGGTGGATACCGCAGGAGAGGAAGAAATGCCGGCCCGGCACAAGGAAGAGGCCGCGGCCAGGTAATCTGTTACAACTGTGGCTAGCCAGGTCACGTTTCTAGAGATTGTACCAACCCATGCACTACGTGCAATTAGTGTAAATCATTTGAGCATGTTATTGAAGACTGCCCTGTGCTTGAGGTAGAAATGCAGAAGAGAAGAAGGATAGAACCACCAAATCCCAATATTTAGTTGATTGCAACAAAGAGTAGAACTGCGGATCCAAGTGTAAATGTGGTAACACGCAGTGGCATTGATACAGGAAGGGACGGAGGCGCAGAAGCTTCGACCTCTGGAATGCGCGACCCTAGATAGAATCTTGGAGAGCCGGTATGGATTACGAAAGCTCCTGGGAAAGCAAGGGGTCTATATTTACAGAAAAATAAGGGAGCATTTGAGGAAGCACGAGACATGTTCAGGGCATCGCCACCTGGCTCCCCCAGAACACAGTTGCGCAGTGAAGTACCACAAAGAGAGAATATGCCAATGGCGCAAGATCAGACAAATGTCGCAACAAACGTAGGGACCTCTGTTGCGCAGTTCTTACACAGCTGCACGAAATTACTAAAGAGCACAGATGCTTTTACGGAATTTGAAAAGCTACTAAGGCAGTATGAGCCAAACAGTGACAAGGGGGCTGCCAATGGTGCAATCCACAATATTAGGAGTCCTAAGAGAACAGGAAGGGAAATGAGACTCACTGCACAGATTGGGGACTATGAGATGGATGAGATCATTCTTGATCTTGGATCTGAAGTAAATGTCTTGCCTAAGCAGACATGGCATCAGATGGGTAAAACCAAGTTACAGTGGTCACCTCTACAGTTGAGGATGGCTAACCAAGGGATAGTTATACCTTTGGGAAGATTACCCAACACCATAGTTGACATTGATGGAGTGCGCAGCTATGCTGATTTTTAGGTAATCGAAATCGTGGATGACAACCATCCTTATCCTGCACTGCTGTGTATCGATTGGGCAATGAAAAAATTTGCCATTATTGATTTAAAAACTATGAAAATGATATTTGAAGGCAATGATACCAGGTTCATCGCGCCATTAGACCCTTCGCAGGGCGAGTGGTATGTTGAACCGATTCAAGAGGAATCCAGAGCTCAAGACTTGGACTGTATCTACAAGATGACAACCAATACTGCTGCCTATATTAATCCAACTACAGATGGCACACTCAGTTGGCGCTGTGATAGCTCTTGCATTTCAGATTCCGATGTAGGACTAGAAAACTGGAAAAGCAGGTTACATGAAGTATCTTCCAGGAAATGCACATGGATCACGAAGTCACTCCGCTGGATTGGGAAAGAGGTAACTCCAATCCCTACCTTTGATGGTTTATCTAATGTGTATTATTTTATCAAAGAATATACTGCCGCAATTCTGGATGAACACCGTGTCTCAGCTCTAGACATGGCATTGCGCGGCATACCTGCCAGATGGTGGGCTGCACATAAGAAGATACTGACAACATGGGATCAGTGTAGAATTAAGATGCAAATCAGGTTTGTTGATAAGGTTACCCTATCCTTTGAAAAATATAATAGACAGACAGATCCATGAGAGCATATTCGAATCTATTCCAAAGCATGGACAGAAAGACCACAGGCAGAATGGGTACATCTGTTTGTGCACACGTTAGAAGAACTAATTCTGAAGAAATGGTACCTAGACCTGGAGTTGCGCAGAGGCACAGTGGATTGGTTGGACCTCACTGCGACCTTCCAGTAGGATTTCAGCTTCAAAGACGAGCATCCAAGTATCAATGATGCACTGTAGGTCATTAAGAAAAAAATATTCAGTCCAGATTGTACACAAGGAAACATGACACTAGAAGAATTCTTCGGCACAGACAGCATACCTGAGCACCTACAACCTGAATGGGAAGAGCAACTAGAACATGCTCTTGATTTTTATCACATTGATGGAGAAACCAAGGATTCAACAGACAGTGATGAGGAGGACCCGCGCAACATATGGATACCTGAGTCAGAGGGATCGAGCGAGGTAGAAGGACCTCCACTGGAAATTCCAGACATGAGTGGATCCGTGAAAACAAGGAAAGTGAACATTGGCACCAGCGAAGAACCAAGGTTCGCAGCTTTTGGAGATTATTGGGATGAACATACAGTTGAAGAGGTCGCGGGTATATTACAGGAATATCAAGAACTATTCCCGACCAAGTTCACAGAGATGAAAGGTATCTTGGGAGACTTAGGAGTGATGAAAATTCCTCTTAAGCCTGGTGCGAAACCTGTGAAAGAAAGACCATACAGACTAAACCCGTGCTATAAATAACGAGTTAGGGGAGAACTCGATAAGATGCTCGATGTAGGGATCATTGAGCCAGTTGAAGAATCTCAATGGATACGTCCGATAGTTATCCAGGACAAGAAAACAAAGGGCGAGATCAGAATTTGTGTGGATCTCAGAAAACTCAATGATGCTTCAATGCATGACCCATTCCCTACACCTTTTATAGATGAAGTGATAGATAATGTTGGAGGGAATGAGGCCTATTCTTTTACTGATGGATTCTCTGGTTACCATCAGATTAGGATTGATTGCGCAGATAGGCACAAGACGACTTTTGCTACAGAATGGGGGTCGTTCCAATACACAGTAATGCCCTTTGGTATGAAGAATGCACCCGCCATATTCTCTAGAGTGGTCGTCCCAGCATTTAAGGATTTTATACATAAGTTTCTAGAGGTTTACTTTGATGATTGGACCATTTTCGGGCTATTGAAGAACAATGCCCCGAACCTCAGGATGATGCTAGAAAAATGCAGACAACACCAAATGTCATTAAACTTGAAGAAGTGTGTCTTCTGTGTACCCTATGGAGTCTTGTTGGGACACATTGTATGCAAACAGGGCTTGATGGTAGGCCCTACTAAGAATGCAGTCATTGTAAACTTGCCTACAACCAATTCAGTTAAGCAATTACGCACTACACTGGGGCATACCGGTTACTTTAGGAAGTTCATAAAAGGGTATGCGCAGATAACCGCAGTTATGGAAAAACTGCTGAAGAAAGATGTACCATTCATTTGGAATGAGGATTGTGAGAAAGGCTTCGACACATTGAAGGAGAAAATGGTCACTGCGCCGATCCTAGTTTTCCCAGACTGGGAGAAGCCTTTTCACGTCCATGTGGACGCATCATGCATATCATTGGGTATTGTTCTTGCGCAACTAGGAGAGGGAGGCATTGATCATCCCATTGCCTTTTCTAGTAGAAAGTTATCATCTGTTGAGAAGAACTATACTACTACTGAAAGAGAAGGACTTGCAATGGTATATGCGCTGCAGAAGTTCAGGAACTACTTGCTTGGTGCGCACTTCTCCATGTTCACTGACCATTCTGCCTTGAAATACCTGGTTAATAAGCCAGTGTTAGGGGGGCACATATGCAGATGGTTACTACTCTTTCAGGAGTACGATTTTGAGATTGTTGTTAAGCCAGGCATATTGAATTTGGGACCTGATCATCAGTCAAGAATCGAGTCAAGAGAAGAGCCTACGAATTTGGAGGAAAATCTGCCTGATGTGCAGTTGTTCACCATACAAGTTGCAGATGAGTACTACCAGGACATCATTGATTTTTTGACCATTGGATTCGCACCTGCAGAGTTCACTACCCAGCAGAAGAAACAGCTGGTAGTGCGCGCAGCAGACTTCACTATAATTGCAGGTCAGCTATACAAACTGGGACCAGATGAAGTATTGCGCAGATGTGTGCTAGAGCATGAGAAACCGTTTATACTAGCTGATGCGCACTCAGGAGTCACATGAGGCCATTATGCAGGCAGAGCTACTGCGCAGAAGATACTGTGCACAGGGCTATGGTGGCCTACAATTCATAAAGATTCGAAGGAACACTGCTAGAATTGTGATGTTTGTCAGAGGATAGGGAAGCAGTCATGCAGAGATGAAATGCCATTAAATCCACAGCTGACATTGCAAGCCTTTGAGAAGTGGGCCATTGATTTTGTGGGTCCTGTTAACCCACCAGGAAAAAGAACTGGTGCGAGGTATATAATTACTGCTACCGATTACCTCACCCAATGGGTAGAAGCAAAACCAGTCAAAGACTATAGTGCAGCTACATCCGTAGAGTTTATATATGAGAATATTCTTACAAGGTTCGGATGCCCGAAGATATTGATGAGTGATCAAGGCACTCATTTTCTGAATAAGACCATTGAGGCTTTAACCGAAGAGTTCCACGTTCATCATCAGCGCAGCACGCCTTATCATCCACAGGCGAATGGAATTGTTGAAGCATTTAACAAAGTGTTGGAGAATTCGCTAACAAAGATATGTAACGTCAATCGGGATGATTGGGACCTGCGCATCCCATCTGTACTATGGGCATACAGGACTACCTGCAAGAAACTAACTAGCCATACACCTTTTAGGTTGGCCTATGGACAAGAAGAAATAATGTCGATGGAGTACATTGTTCCCAGCTTGAGAATAGCAGCGTTTATAGGCATGGCCGATCGCGCAGCACTCGAAGAAAGACTCCTACACTTGGTTGGGCTAGAGGAAGATCGCTTCATCGTAGGCTTCCACCAACAAGTCCAGAAAGAGCACGAAAAAGCTTGGCATGATCGCCACATCAAGAACAAGAAATTTCAAGTAGGTGATTTAGTCCTCCTGTATGATAGCAAATTCATGAAATTTCCTGAAAAATTTAAGATGCATTGGCTTGGCCCATATACTATAATGAATGTTACTAACGGTGGTGCAGTCCAATTAGCTACATTAGCCGGAGATAATTTACCAAGTTTGATAAATGGTAGCATACTAAAGCTTTACCGCGATATTTCGACTGCGCAGAATCCTATATGATCAGGGGAAGTGTACCGCGCAACACTGCTGAAGTTGCACACGCCAAAAAAAAAAAAAAAAAAGAGAAGAAGAAGAAGAAAAGAGGCAAGAGAAGAGTGGACATGCAGAGCAAGTCCAGAAGCTCGTTGCGCAGAAGGTAACACCCATTGCACGTCCTGTACCGAACATCCTATTAGACCGCCAGTGCATTATAATGGAAACTGTCACCAGGACATCTATCGGCCGGTTAGTGGGCCGTTAACCAAATTGGCGGCAATAGGGAAACTCACAATTTAAAGGCGGATGGGACATTTTGGAACCCATTAAAGATCGAAGTGACCAGTTCATACTGAAATCCGGATGGTAGGCTAAGCCATTAACACGGATTCAACGGATTTGACAAGCTGGCTTGACATGCAACCTTTTGGCATTTAAGGAAACAACGTTCGCATCACGAGAAGGATCGATTGACAGGCCCAAGATATATGCACGAATTGGAAATCAAGATGGCTTTAAGGGTCTCGGGCACTGTGGAATGCCATGTAGCAGCCTAGTAGTGGCTATAAATAGACCTTGCTCGGCCACTTAACCATTTTTACGAAGTGTTTGAACTAGTCGAGAGCTGAGCGACCAAAGCATTGTATGAGCGACCTGGTTGAGTTAGAAGATCTTTCTTGGTTATTTGAGCAAGCAGGGATTCCAACAGCAATGATGGTGATGAAACCAGGTCCATCCTGAAGTTCAGCATGACAGGCTACAGGAAGCAGCAAGGGCAAAGAGACAGTAGCTCTAGAGAAGGGGGCTTCGAAGTGCCATTACAGCAGACAACTTCGGCTCAAGTTCTGCCATTTTATCCAGTGCCCGACTACATTCCCCCAAGGAAGCTCGATGCCCCACTAGTAAACATAGAAAAGAACTTCAAATATGAAATCCCGCTACCCGATATCTCTACCAAGGTTAAGATTGAGGAGAATCTGATGGCGTACCAGGCTGCAAGTTTGATGACCAAGACTTACTAGAGAGTACGCTGGTAACGCCCAAAAATTACCCACAGTTTAGACCAGACGCCTATATCAATTGGGTCAAGGACGCACAGATTGGCACAGACAGGCTGGAAATTCAAGAATGGCTAAGGGCCATCCATCCATCAGGCTTATTAAATTTACTGCAAATGCCGCACTTTACTAAGAGTGCTGAGTTTTTCGCCGTAGCGCGCACACTGCTCACTTGCGTGCATGAAGGATTCCTGTGGTTGGAAATGCGTATCGATATCAGTATCGACCTAGTCCATCAAATCACTGGACTAAACAAGCGAGGAGAGGACCCTGCTAACCTAGTCATCAAGAGGGCGCACGATATAGCCCTTGGTGCTGAAATAAAAAAAGAGTTTGGCGTAGCGCGTAAGGGATGGGGGTTCCCAATGGTCGAAATCAATGACCGTGCTACACAGTTTATGACCCAGTTGTTTGCAGGCAAGCTGTTGTGCAAGTGAAGACCACCTGAGGTACCCGCGGTCGCAATCAAGGCAGCCGCTAATGTATTGCGCGAAAAATATTACAATTGGTGCCAGTTCTTATTGAACGAGTTCTTGGAAGATGTTCAGGATACCCAAGATGATGGAACACCATTCCATTTTAGCTGGCTACTAGTGTTGATAGCCCTTGTAGGCTGGAAAGAGCCAGAGAATTACCAAGGAGCTGCCACTTTAGCTAGACAAGGCCAAGGAACGTGCTTTGACAATCTATGGGCGAGCCCAAAGGCATCTAGGCAGCGACAAATGGCTGAAGTATTTTATGTTTACTATCACTAGTTGCATGAAGCAATTATGGAAACACCGTGCGTTTCCAAACCACTTACTGATGAATACACCTGCATCATCAGGTTTCAAGCGAAAAGGAACCAAACATTCATTTAGCCAAGAGGTGACATAACAGCGCATGATTTATGTTATCCAGGATTTTACCGATTGGATACGCAGGAAATCAAGGGAATGATGGGACGATGGGAGCCCGAATGGAGAGTCCCCGCTTCATGTGATGATGCATCAGACTACGAGAAGAATGTAGAACCCCTTTGGGAGAAGATCGAGGTTAAAGACATCGATGAAGAAGATACCCAAACAGACCAGGAAGACAAAGAAGAAACAACAACAAAGAAGGGAAAGAAAGGCGGACTACCAGCTGGAACGCCCATTGTGGAAGAAAAGGATGACGTGTAGAGTCAACATTCCACTTCATCGACAACAAAGAGAAAGGCCACTGAAGGCCCCTCGCAAGCACAGGGCTGACACACATAAATAAAGGCTGAAAAACCCAAGCTCGAGCCGCAACTACATCTCGATGATTGCGAGACCATTGCAACCAAAGTGCAGGAAGCATGGGAAGAGACTCGTGCTGAGAAAGAAACCAAGCAAGAACAACTGCAGTTGACCATAATCCAAGTTGTGGAGGAGGTCAAGACATTGGTAGCCCATATGGGATTGGGGCAATCAGGTTCAGGTATTAACAGGAAATCAGCAGAGCCAAGCACGCAAAGAAGACAACCTGTTACTGGAAGTAAGTATCCGCGCGTCTTGAACCTTGAACCTAACTACCTGATTTACCCAAATGAAACGGTTAAGGAGGCACTAAAGACTGGGCGCCTCGACCTAAACATTGTGGCCTTGCCCCTGGAGGACCTAAATGAGTTGCACATTAGAGTTGCAAAAGAAATTCACGAGAGAGGCCTTGCCTCATATGATAAGTGCGCACAACTAACTGAAGACATCAATCAGTTAAGGCAGGAATCAGATAACACCAAGCAAGAATTGAGCGCAGCCAAGGAAAAGGGCCAGAAGCTGAAGGAAACCATTTCAGCTATGTGCGCACACATAGAAGAATGCGAAGAACAAGATGACATAGAGGACACAATAAAGAAAATTGGGGCCAAGGTAGAGTCCCTTATTGCTGAGAAAATGGAAATGGAAACTGCGTATAAAGGAAAAATCCTAGAGCTGGAGGGTCGGGACCCTATCATTCCGTCAGATCAGTGCCCAGCTCTAGCTGAGGATGTCAAAGTAACCATGGATGGCATTTTGTCGGAAGTGATGAAATGCCAAGACTTACTTGAGCGCATAACTACAGCAGTAATCGGGTTGAAAAAGGATCCTGCACTACAGTAGGTAAGGGAAGAAGTAGAATAGAAGCAGCAGCAGGTAGATGCTGCAAGTATACAGATGAGGAATGCGCTGGTGAGAGAGAAAGTGCAGAGATTTAATGAGGTCAAGGACCTGTAGAAAGAGCTAGAAACACTAAGGGAGAAAGAGGCTGCCGCATTGGACAGGCTGCAGCCTATTGAGCAAGAAGGCCTCGAATTAATGCAGCAATTCAATGCGAAGTTTGTAGAACTTCAGACTGCAGAAGACACTATGCAGGAACAAGTGGCTCAGGAGAAGGTCTCGCAGGCTACTCTGGAGACGCTTCAAGGGTTCGAACAGAAAGCCAAGAACATAGTTGTGGGGTTAGAAGAAACTCTGTAAAGCTTCAAAGTAAAGCTTGGGACGATGAAAGACGTGGCACCAGGGTCCGCAGGTGGAAGTGGCTCGGGATGAGCCATAGGTGAGTGTTAGGGGCCTGTTGGGCTAGGCCCAAGTGGGTTGGAAAAATATATAAGTATGGAAAAGCGCACGTAGCGCACTGCAGCCGGAAGAAAAGGCAATTTTGATAATTGTGCATTGCGCGCTACGACAGGAAGAGAAAGCAGTTTTGGTGAAAGCGCATTGCGTGCAGCGACAGGCGACGAACAATTTGAGGTTTTGTGCGTGTCGCGCGATGGAAATGACTAAGGCATGGTTGCGCAGTAGGACGATGCGCATGGTAGCGCATAAGCTATTTTTGGGCAGAACATGGGTAAAGGTCAGATGAGGATATCACCCAGTTTAGGTAAGGAATAGGTGGATGACAGATGAAAGCGACCTGTTCGAACATGTGGAGGCAAGCAGTTGAGAAACTAGGCCACAACGTCGATGGCGACAGGAAGGAGAAGGAGTGGAAAGGGACAGGCCATGATGCAGTTGTAACCATTTTGAGGATTGTGGCTGTCAGAAGAGCATGTGAGCCACGAGTGGCCCAGCTGGAGCAGGCTGTCGACGACGACAGCTAGTGTGGCAGTTAGCCACGACAGTTTTGGAAACCTTAAGGTTTCGGCCTAATGATTGTAAAGACATGACCTACGGGCATGATCTATAAATGAGGCACAATATTGTAAGGGAAGGGTTACTCTTCATTTTGTTAAGTATTGATTATTGTAGAATTTTAAGCTTAGAAAAGCCATTGTAAAGGCTCTGCAGCTGAGTGCACAGAGACCTATCTGAGAGAGAGAAGAGAGTCTGCAATTGAGTGCGCAGACTAAGAATGGTTGTACCCTTACCATTAAGAGCAATATTAACAACCGTTCTTGTGGACGTAGCCTCCATCCGGGGGGTGAACCACGTTAAATTCTGTGTTGCGTGACCAATGTGTGTGTATGATTGTTTAATTGCTTGGTATGAATGTTTAGTGCTGGAAACTTATGTTATGTTATTGCTTTTATATGTATTCGCCGCAGTGAATGGGAATAATATGTTAAGTAATGCATGCGTAGAGGAATGTTAAGTATTCAACATGTATGAATATGTCGATTGGAATATATGAATCTATCTATTGGTCAAGTAGTGAACATTGAGTTTAAGCGCAACGTTGGAGCACGCAGTAACGTATGTTATTAAACCATCCACAATTTACTGATAAGAACTTGAACGAAAGAAAGGGATAAAGAATGCTAAGTAGAGTGGTTAGAATTGGACACTGTGGCAAGGACGCGTAGTCTCATTGATGCGTCGAGTCATCGAAGGTTGCTGCGAGGTAAGCTCTTGATAGCTTACTATTGTAACTCAAAGGTATCCTATATCGCACAGTCATTGGAGGTGCGAGCGCAGTTGCGCGCTGAAGTATCTGACGCGGAACAGAAGGTTCGCGCAGTTATCTATCCACACAACTCGCAAGGTGTTACGCTGCTTACTAGATTTCCCCCCATCGCATCACCCAGTTGTGGAAACTTGATTCTACAACCACCCCCTCAGCTTCGCCTTGGGTGGGACCTCAAGCTGAGCGCAGCCTGTTGCCGAAAGGGCCGGTGAATTGGGGTTTTGTTGGTTCCTTGAACCGTGAAGTACCTGGGTCTACACTGGAAACCTCAAGAAGGTGATTTACAGCCAACAAAGGAGTCCCATGACCTAGGTAGGCCATTGAATGTGGTCATGACAACTTCACCATTGTCCACTACTTCATCCACAGCTTCAAGTTGTTCCTTGATCTAAGAGACGTTAGAAAAATAAGATTGAATGGTCTCTCCAATCGGAAGCTTTACCCCTTTCAATTGGTTCTGCAGAGTCATCTTCCAATTTATGTTCTTCCCTTCAAATAGCTTGGTTAGGGAATCAAACATCTCCTTGGGTGTCTTTAGAGATGACACATGTGGTATGAGATGATCTTTTATGGAGTCAGCAATGATTCTCTTTGCCTTGACCAAGTTCTTCTTATGCAAGGCCTTATCCTCTTCTCCCTTTGGGATAGGGACCTCCTCACTTATATAAGTGTCCAATTCATTTTCTTCCAGGATTAACCCAATCCTATACTTCCATGCTCGGAAGTTATCAGCCCCTTCAAGCTTATCCTCAAGCTTGGTGTGGTGGGACATCTTAAAGAGTACTTCAAATGGAAATACAAAAGATTTAGGTCTTACCACTTGATTTGCAGAAATCTGGATCTGGTGCTGGATTAGGGTTTGTCAGAGAAACCCTAAAAATTCAAAATGTGAATTTCAAACTTCTAAAAGGATAGAAAGATGTGCCTTGATGAGATGATAATCCTGGTAGACTCATAAATTGCAAACTACAAAGTTTCACCCTTCAGAAATGCTTTTCAATCTCCCAGATTCATTAGGGAGGACCCTGAATTAGGGTTTGAGTTTCCTGAAGCTTCACCCAACCAAAAAGTTCGATCCAAATCTCTAAACTTCGATTTTTCCAAGAAGCTTCCAGCTATGGTCTCAGAATTAAAAAATTCCTATTTTTGTAAAAACCCTAATTTTTACGGCCAAAAATGAAAGTGCCCATAATTGAATTCTGATTGGACAGAAAGATGCACCTTGCTGAGGAGAGTCAATCTACCCTACTGCATTTCAAGATCTGTGGAGAGAAACCCAATAAAAAAGAAGCCCTAGCTTCCGCAACTACACAGTGTCTTCTTCTCAAGTTAGCTTTGATACCATGTTAATTTTTGAGCATTAATTTAATATACTCTAGGATCTTTACAAAGAGAATAACATGTACAACATATCAAGCATATCAATCACACCAAGCAATCACATGAGACGATAGACACACAGAGTTTCACTGGGGAAAACCATAAAGGTGAAAAACCCCACAACTGCCTCAGAGATAGAAAGAGCAATGATACAACCCAAGTACAAGAGATAGTCCTCCTAGCAGTTGAACCTCCTTCCTCACTTGTGCGCTACTTTCTAGTGAGTGTAGAAGTGAATAATGAAGTGATCAAATAGAGTGCCTCCCGCACTCTATTTATACATGACCTGACCTACCTAATAACCTAGCAGGGCTGACTTGTCTAACTCAGTCTAATAACCCATGGTAATACTAATCAGGGCTGACCCCACACTTGGTGGTCTAATAACCCATCACACGCAAGTTGCGACACTTGCGACACTTGTCAATACAAATGACGACACTTCCGTATAGAGGAATAATATCATCTCTATAGGAGTACAATATACATAGGTGAAATACATTCCGAAGTTACAATTACATCAACATTAGCTACCCATTGTGTGTGTCTGATCGGAAATATGATTCTTGCTGCAAGTAATTTCTCCATTTCTTTCTTAACTGACGATTCTAGGCTAGGATGCATTTTCATTAGCTTCTGTTGATATGGTTTGACCTGGGATTTCATAGGAATGTTATGCTGGATGATTTTAGTGTCAAACGTTTTAAGATCATCATAAGTACATGCAAAAACATCTTTGAATTCCTTGCATTGTTTGATGTAAGCCCTTTTTTCAGCAGGTGAACAATCAATCCCAATATTATTCAATTGAGGGTTCTGCTCAGTTCCTAACTTAACAGGATGATAATTCAGAGAATAGCTATGAGTTTTGCAATTGGTGGCATTTTTGAATTTATCTCGCAAATCGTAAAATTTCTCTAAATTAATTACTGATTTGGGAATTAAGTTAGAAGGAAATTGCAGATCTGATAACGATTTCTCATGTTCAGCTTCATCAATAGCTATGTCTTTAAAAGTGTCTTGAGTTGTTAAGAAATCTAATATTTGGTGATCGTCATCAAATACCTTCCAATTGGTAACATTATCTGGAATTGAAGGTCTGTACATCAACTCAATGGAAAAAATATTTGGGGATAAACCCTTGGGGGGAATTAGTCTGGAAGTAGTGTTTGCTAACAGATCAACATCAAAGTTCTGTGATCTAGGAATAGACCTAATATTAAATGCTTTGAAAAAATTAGTCAAGTCTCGAACTTGTTTATGATAGTTTATCAAACGAGGAGATATGCAATGGATTTTGTTTCTAACTTGTTTTACAATAATCTCGGAATCTCCATAGCATTCTATAACTTGAGCACCTAATTCAATTTGTCATGTCCCAAATTTGGAATTGGGTCACAATGGCCTAATCACATTAGCCATATTCATTAGAGTTTGTAAAATTGATGTTAAGGGTCAAATAATTGCCAAGGAGGAAAATTACTAGTTTCCTAGATTTGGGGTGGAAGCTTTGGGATTTGGAATAAGGGGGATAATAAATGATGTTTAGACATTAGAAGGGTTCAAGTATTTAATAAATAGAGTGAATAAAGAAATTCAAGAGAAATCCTAAGTGACAAATGGTTTTGGAGACATATGGAGGATGTGGGACCCACACTAGCTTGATTTTTCATAATACATGGTATCTCTCTTTTGCAAATTCGAATTAATGGGAATGTGAACACTCTTGGGTGAGTTGGTAAGTCATAACACATGTCATTGAGCATATTAGGTCGAATTTGGAAGGATTGGTAACCTCCATGGAAGATAAAGAGTCAAAGTGGAAGTTTGTGGACACTTGGGCTAGATTCCCTAGCCCCTATGACACCAATGATGGAGAATCTATGACAACTATGACAAATTGCAGACCTGAACTCTGACATCTGACCACTATGACATGTCAGCCCCAAAAATAGGCTCAAAGAAGGCGAATTTGGGAGTTGGAGAAGCCAAAGAGACTCAAAATCGAATTTGGGAGAAGATGGAAGGTTGGAACTAGGAGACAAGTGGCAAATGTGGAATATTTCCTAAATGAAAATCTATTGAATCTATTGAGAGGATTTCGACCCTTAGAAGGCTAATGTTGGTTATAAAATGTAGAAATGAAGTATGAGAATGGCTTTTGATCATTTGTAGAATTTGCAATTGCATTTGTGAAGAGGGAGAGCTAGTGGATGACTAGTTTCTGCCTTAGCCAATTTCGAGGGTGAAAGATTCCCATCCAAGTTGGCAATTGGAAAGGCCATTTAGACCTTTCATTTGGAGCTTTAATGGAGTCTTTATTTGCAGGTGTAAGCTACAGGGAATCTCATGGTTTCTTCTATTGCAGCTCGCTCCTTCAACCATTTCCAGTTTTGATGGCATATTCTTGATCCTTGAGGGAGGGCGTTTTTGGTGAGCTATTGTAATCTTTGGGGGAGCTTCTAATGCCCCATTTCTTCTTTAATATGAAGTAAATACTCTGTTATTCATCTCCAGAAAGTTTCAGGTCGAAATTCCAAGTAGAAATGTATAAATCTCATTTTTAATGGAAGAACAATGCCATTTCCCCACTACCTTGTTGTGAACCAATGTATTGATGATGATTTCGAATGAATGGATGATTCTCTGATATATTTGTGATCAATATACGGATATGGATGTCTTATACAAGTTTCATGTACTGTACTTGAGCATTTGAAGCATTTTTACTCAGTTTAGTTGTATTGGGAGGTGAAATAGTGCCATTTCCCCAAGGGTCGAATTGAGGATTTTTGCAGTTGAATGGGAGAGGGTGAGAAAAGTTGTAATAAACCATTAATGGTGCATATGAGACCTTAATAACATACTTAACACATTACATACCTCTGTTCATAAATTTGAGTGGGTTTGGAGGCATTTGGGAAGCCATTTTCAGTACTTACCTCAGGGGGATTTGAACCCCAAATTACTAGTAAAATTGCATACTTGGTCCAGAATCTTAAGAGAGTTTGCAGAGGTCTTTTGGTGGCCATATGTTATCCCTGAACATCATATTCAATTCATAATATCATTCATAAACCTTCCTTGAATATTTGAAGGCATTTGGAGTCAATTTGAGACCTAGAGACCAATACTAGTCAAAGGGAAATCACTAGTAAAGTTACCTACATTGACCAGAATTGAAAGAGTATTTGCAGAAGTGTTTTAAAGGTACAAAGGCATCCCTGAAACACATATTTATGTTCTAATATCATTCATATACCTTCTCAGAATATTTGGGATCATTTGGGGCAAATTTGGGACCTAGAGATCGAAACTAGTCCAAGGTCGAACCAAGGAAAAAAAGTGGAAAATTGCAATTTTAATAAAATTCCTAACAAGGGACATTACACAATTGATTTTTTGAGATCCTGAATGAGAGCTTCATATTCAACAATATTATTTGTACACTCAAATTCGAATCTACAAGTAATCATAATTTTGGTTCCTTTTGGATCTATAAGTACACACCCTGCCCCAACACCTTCCTTTGATTTAGAACCCTAAAAAAACAAAGTCCAAGAATCTACTCCTATTCTAAAATTGGTATTTACATTATATACATTGTGTACAATTGTGCTAGAAAAAGGAACAATAGTGTAATTTACAATTTCATATTAACTCTCAAGATTTTCAGTGGGTGAAACATCAACATGCAAATTCCCGAAAAATGTGTCAAACATGTAATGTTCAATATGTGTGCTGAAATAAACAACAACCGCATTGGGATCATTTAGATCTGTCACTGTCTGTCTCATGTATGGCTCCCTATTGATTTTAATTTTATTGGGTTTACCGTTATATGGAAGCCATAAGTGGGACCAATCGGTAGCAAAGTATCCCTTCAATTTCTCTGACCAATCTCTGCTTAGCCACATGCCATAGGATTCGGGAATATCAACCACTACGATGTCAATGGTTTGATGGATTCTAGGATCAACAGATAATGTAATAAGGACATCTTTTAGTTCTCCCACTACTTTGACTCTTTATCTATCAAGTTGGACAATCTGGGTAGGAGAAGGTTCCCAAGTGACATTAAGCTTGATCTTACAAATTGAAAGAGGCATGACGTTAGACGAAGCACCAGAGTCTATCATGCAATTATGTTCATTCCTATTGAATAGCTTGAAAGTAAGCAAAAAGGGAGGCATCTTCTTCCCAGATGGTTTTTGGCCACTTGGCTTTGTAGGGGTTTCTAAACTGTTATTTTGAACTTCTCTATATTTATTAAGAATTATGCTTTTAGGTAAGGTTTCCCTCACGGAAGGTATCTTAAGGAGTTCAAATAAAGAAAAATTAGCCTTCATCTTTTTGAGATCTTCAACTACATTATATTCAATTTCAGGAATGACTACTTCCTTTTGCATTGTAGCTTTACCTTTGTTGGGGTTGGATGGTGGTGGAGATTCCTATGACACTTTCCCTTTACTACGAGTGTTGTAAGGATGTTGTACATTATATATTGTTTCTGGTTCACATTCTTCTTCAAAAAAAGGTAATTCAATGAGATAATTGATTGTCTTAATATGTTGATATTGCTCTTCATTAGGGGTTCATATTCCTCAGTATCTTGTTTTTTAGGGATTTCCTCGTTATTATTAGGGATAGTTTGTGACTCATTGACTAGAGCTGTACAAACAGAATACAGTTCTTCCGAAGACAATCCCTCATTAGGGGTGGGTGGAGTTTGATTCTGGGGAGGTTGATAAGGCCTTTTGAAAGGTTTCCTTAGAAATCCTCTATTATTGTTTTGACCCTCAGTATTTGTTTTCCTTAAGTCTACCATCTCATTTGATATCTTTTGCAAAAATTTCTTTATACTATCCATATCAAAAGGATCTTTGTTTTGTATGGAAGGTTTAGGGGTATTTTCTTTCTTTTTACGAGATGTGGAAGGTTGATCTACTTGAACATCTGGATTATCCTTTAGAGCAAACATATCCTTCTCTACTGATATTGCTTCAGCGAAAGCTTCTTGAAGGTTGTTTTTATGTGCTCTTTTGACCCACATAGTGATAGGTATGGGTAGACCTTTAACATAGTAGGCCACCAATAACTCTTCAGCTGGGAGAACAGTATGGGGAATCTTATTTTTTAAAGAGGAAAACCTTTGGTTAAATTCTTTAACTCTTTCTTTGCCTTTAATTTTTAATGAGGACAAATCAATGACTAGATCTTCAGGAGTTCTGTCATCCCCAAATTTTTCAAGAAACAAGTTTTCGAAATTTGTCTAGGAAGTGATGGATCCAACTGTTAAGGCGAAGTACCATGCGACAACTTTTCCTTCAAAGGTGTAAGGGAATAACCTACAAACTACATCTTCATGTACACCATTTATAAGTCTAATGGCTTGCATAAAAGTCTTGATATGATCATCTACAGGTGATTTATCATCAGGGATAAATTTAGGGATCCATTTCTTTGAATTTTTAGGCAATCTGTGTTGATCGCCAGGAATGGCCACAACATCTTGATCTAACCAAGGTCTATTAGGCTGATTTTCCATTGGGGTATTCTGCGAAGTAGAAGATCTTGAAGATGAATCACTTTTAGATGATTCTTATGATGATGATGAAGATGAGGAAGGAGGTGACGACGATGGACCACCAAACACTATATTGGGTTGCGCATTATTCTATGATTGAGTTGTCGCTTCAAACAATGGCTTGTTTTGAGTTTCAACGAATAGTTCATGACCGATTGCGTTCTGATTTTTAGTACCAATCTATGAATTGTTTATGGGATGCTGTTGAGACAATGATTGTCTCAGGTTCCTGGTCGATTCAGTCCTATATTGTACTCTGGAAGTGAGATCCCGAGTACTTTGTATCAATTGATCAAGAGTTAAAGGTCCTCTGGTTGGTGAAACAAAAATAGTCTCAGGTCTTCTGATTTCTTGTACAATTACGGGAGTGATAGGGACTGTAGGTTGAGTCTCATCTTGTGGAATAGTCGATGTAGATGCTTCTGTTTGAATTCTAGTAATGATCAATGTCCTAACAGGAGGAGTTTTGTTGGTATTTCGTTTAGGTATGACTTATCAAGACCCTCCTTCTAGCGCCATTTGTTGAAGCCTAAGATATGCTAGAGATGTCCCAGGCATCAACGCAAAAGAGATAGCCCAATTGAAATCTTCAAATAATCCTACGCAAGTATTATCCTATGCTCAAATTGTTTGGTATGGCTAACTTTGACGAATATTAGGCCTCCATTGGCACTCTAAGAGTAATTCAAGTGAAACTTTCTTCCTTAAGGGAAGACCTAAAGGTTAAATGCAAGTTAATGAAAGCAAACAGAAAATAAGTGAAAATATGATCTATCTAAACCTAATTATAAGCTGTGAATCCTCAGAGCAATCAAATCAAGGGATTGTGGTATTTATCACTCCAACCAATGGAAATTTAAATCAGATCTAATAATACCTTCTTTGATAAAAAGACAAAATAGTAAAAACTAAATTGGTTCTCATTCAAATATTTATATCGTGTGACTGTTCTGAAAAAAAGATATGTTAATTGACAAATTAGCATCTAAAACAAAAAAAGGACAATTTTGCAGTTACAAAAATATTGAATAAGATTATGTGACATAAAGAAAATAATTTCCTGTTACTTTATCTGTATATGAATTAGAAATGAGAAATCAAATACATATTCATATACTTGTGATTTTTTATAACGGGGGAAAAGTGAATCATTGGATAAATGCAAGGAAACCTATACTCATCAAGAACACTTGATGAATAAATCAACATGAAGAAAAGATAAGAGAAGACTAATTGAATTTCATTAAAGACTGTAACAAATTACAATACTCCATGTGCAGCAATATGCCTCCAGTTCTTTCCTCCAACGGTGCCCCCCTGCCCTTAACATGAGATCTAAGTCTCTTTAAATAATAGATACTATAAGTTACAAAAGAAACTAACTTCCCATGAAATTAGTGATTACATAATATTTGCTTAAGATTTACCAAGGGAAAATTGCCACTTGGAAAAAACATCTAAAAGATCAACAATATCTTGATATTGAGCATGTTCGAGCTGTAGTTGAGCTTTGCAAAGGAAAGCTTCGATCTCCCTCTTCTTTGCCTTTGACCATTCTCGTAAAAAAACATTCACTTTCATCCCTGAAGAAACTGGCAACTCAACCAACTCTTGGATTTATTTTATATGAACATGCTCTAGATGTTCAATCCGATCTTTATAGTGAAGATGATTTTCTTCAACTTGTGTGATCAGGAGTTTAGGTGGAAGAGCAGTTTCTATCTGATTCATAACAGGGAAATCCAATAAATCTAACAGATTATCAGAAGCAAACCACCTTTTCCTGCAAGCTTTCTGCCCTTCTTCTATGGTGGTCCCAACCACATCACAAACATTCTCCCAAGACTGTAGAGAAATTTTTATTCTTCTTAACTTGATATTGTCTAAAATAGGGACCCCTTCATGTTTGTCCTTGATATATTTCTTCCAATCAATAACATCCTCAAACGCCCTTGTAGCATCATTTTTTCGTTGATTATGATCACATAGAATATCAGAGAAATGTTCAAAGGAATTGAAAACATCCTAAATTTCATTCAACCCTTCAAATAAATCAACTAAGATATTTTTGTAATCATCATTTATTCTCAAAACAAATTCTTTAAATTCACCCTTGGAAAACCATGAAAATGAGGAAATGGCAGCAATAGATTGGGACAATTTCAACTGTTGCTCAAGGGTTGCTAACTTCTCAACATATTGGGAATTATGTCCTTGGGCTTCATGAAGTTTCTCTTTCAAATCATTATTCTGTGACTGTAGTTCCTGAATGTGAGATTCATATTTGTCCTTTAGTTCTTGCAATTGAGATTGATGATGTTGATCCACTTCTATATGTTTCTTCTGAAGACCTTGCAATTATTCTTCTTTCTTTTCAATTTCTTTGTTGAGTGTAGTGACAGAGTCAAAATTGGCACCAACAAAGGCTCCCATAGCACCAATTGTTTCCAAAGCCTCCTTTTTCACATCTGTGGAGGACCTCTTCCATATTATCTGGTTGGGAACAACACCCTGGACTAATGTTCCTTCTCTATCTCTTTTAGAACCTTTCTTCACTATTGACTTTTCTGATTTGATCCAGAAATACTCACCAAGAGAACTTATTGCATCCTCACCAAATTCTGCTACCACTTCATAAGTGGATGATAATACTTCCAGTACAGTGACTAATGATATGGGTTGTGAGACAACAGGGGTAGGGATAGGCATGCTTAGCTGGGATGAGGGAGTAGGAATTGTTGTAGTCGTTGAGGCTGAAAGAGAAGAGATGGAAATCACGGATGAAACGACAAGATCGATAGATGCAGAATAAATTTGCATTTCTTTTGAGTTAAGAGATTTATCCATAGAAACAGTAAGTTGAGCAGATGACGAAATATGAGGAGCAACATAGATTGATGATGGTACATATGGTAAAATAGTGGGAATGGTAACAAGGAGAGGGGATGTTACAATGAGGGTAGAAGAAATTTCAAGAAGGGGAATCTCTGAGAGCGAATCCCCTATTAGTGGGTTTTCAACTGAGTTAGAAAGAACTTGGGTGATTGAGGTAGTCATTGTTAGAACAAAAGAAGTAGACAGGGGTAATGACAGGTTGGTGATAGATAACTGATCATCAAGGTCACTATCATCAACTTGTAGTAACTCAGTCCTTTCTACGGAAGTGTGGGACAACATGATTGATTATGGGTAACTTAAGATATTCACAGTCTGCATTTCGCAAAATGTTTGTGGAATAGGAAAAGTGATGTTCAAATTAATTTATTTGACTCGCTTCCGACTTCCACAATCCACAATTCGGAATGCGGAAATGCAAAGCATATAAATACAAATATTATGATCGGAGCTTCTGCAATCCGCATTTCCACAATTTCCACAATTTCCACAAAGAAAATATAAACAAGAAAATGCGGAAAAACCATTATTTTCAGTCACATGTTCAATGTTAGAATTAAATGATACTTGACTGAAAATGATTTATTAAAAACATTGGACAAAATAAGGTAAAAAGAATCATGATGAGTACAAAAATTTCGTGTAACATCAACTCTTCTCAGTATAATATAATGGATAACAAAGAATGCATTTCTTTTATAACATAGCAGATTGCTTTCGGAAGATAAGAGATCACCAAAATACTCTTCGTGAAGATACATAAGCAATAGAGAAGAGAGATCAATCATATGTGTTTTCCAATGTGCCCAACACATCGATATATAGCAAAAATCATTGCCATGCAAGGAATATTGATTCAATGCATGAATGATAAGCCTCCCATGCAAACCATAGGGAGTTATATTCTTGGATAGTTGCAGTGCACTTCTAGTTTCTTCAATCATGCACCAACAATGCGCCATGCATTTCTTCCTTAACTTTAAATCATGCTTAACCGACTTTGGAGTGAACTCGCCTCATAACTGATGTAGGAGCACTTAGTTAACAAGATAACATAAGTTTCATCATGCAATAGGAGAAACTTTAGTGTTGTAACTTAAGTGTCGTCTTTTAAGTTTTAGTTTAACTAAAGTGTCGTCATGTAAAACACTTTAGTTAACTAATTCCTTTTTAACACTTTAGTTAACTTTTCTTAATTGAAAAATCATGCTGATTGATTTTACTGAAGTGATCACTAAGTTCTCCTTTAGTTAACTGATTGCATATCTTTAACTGATGCTTTAACTGAAGCATTGATTGAGGCATACATTGTTACTTAAATGAAGCTTTAACAATTCGAGTTCTCTTTAATTAGTTGAGGTGTCTCCATGGGAAATTTTGAATTCTCTTGATCTCTATGCTTTATCTTTTACTGCATGGTCAATACGTGATAACTTTAATTATCTATCACATTACATTATACTAAGAGGAATTATCGGTTGCTGTGATCATATTATATTATTCTGGATAAAATGATCATATGCTAAAGTAATTCACTTTATAGGTGATCAACCTATGAAGAAGACTTAATAGCAATTGGTGATCACGATTAATAATACATCACATAACATTAAATGATTTTAATAAGGAAAGCATGACCTTTATGCGGAAGGTCCACCTCTATATGGGAGGTCCATCCCATCGATACCTTTAAATGGAAGGTTCACATGAGAATTATGACTTGACACACAAGTTTGGAGTCTTGTCCAACAAGACTTTACAACATCATTACTTTGATCAATTACCTCTATAGGGGAGGAATAACCTTTACATGGAAGGCAATCAAAGTGTTCCCCTCTATACAGGCCGAGGAATAACCTTTACACGGAAGGCAGTCAAAGTTTCGAGAATGTCTCCTGATGATGTACATTTAACAAAAATGAAGCTACCTATAGGTTTTAAAGTAGGGCCATCTTGCTTAAGAAAGGTGACGATAACACTAATTTTTTTCGTAATTATATTGTAAATCACAGGAAGAATGTCAACTCTCTATGGCACTTGGAGGATGACGAAGGAGCACATGTGACTGGTTTCAAGTATCTAGCAGAGATGGGAGTAAACCACTTTAGTAGGATCTTCTAGGAGGATTATAGAGCATTAGTGGTTCAGATGATGAGAGTGGTAGCTTTCTATCCATCTTATGTTAATGAGGAGCAAAATATTGATCTTATGGAGGAGGTCACCCTTGAGGAACTAAATGATGATGTCTAGCGTATGTAGAAGGATAAAATTCCTAGGCATGATGGTTGGCCAATGGATTTTTTCACAGGCTTTGTGGATTTATTTGAGCAGGACCTTCTTAGAGTAATTGAAGAATCAAGGGTGAATGGTAGAATCCTGGCATCTTCGAAATTCAACTTTTATTTGTCTCATCCCAAAATCTGATAGAGCTGCAATTTTGGAGAATTATAGACTAATATCATTGTGTAATTGTATTTATAAGTTGATTGTAAAATTAATTTGGCAGAAAGATCAGGGGTATCTTATGTAGTTCTGTATTCCATGGACAATTTGCTTTTCTGGTTGGAAGACACATTCATGATGCAATTGGCCCTGCTGAGGAAGTTTTGCACTCCGTTAAGATGAAGAATCTTTCAGCTATGGTTGTCAAGGTTGATTTATCAAAGGATTATGAGAGAGTTAATTGGATATACTTGAGACTGGTGTTGTTATAAGGTTGTTTCCACCTTCAGGTTGTAAATTGGATTCCATCTTGTGTCCTGTCATGTCCCAAAATTTTGCATTGGGTCACAATGGCCTAAGCCCCTTGGCCATACTGATGATAGTTTGTCAAATGGATGATAAGGGTCAAATAAATGCCAAGAATGAAGTCCAAGTTAGTAATAATGTGAAATTAGATCCAAATGGACAAGGTGGGTCACATTAAGATAAATTACCAATTCAAAGTTGTAATATACCCATCCAAATGAACTGCCATGGAGGAAAATTACTAGTTCCCTAGGTTGGGGGGTGGAAGCTTTGGGATTTGAAATATGGGGGATAATAAATGATGTCTAAACATTAGAATGGAATAAATATTTAATAAATGAGCTAAATAAATAAATACAAGGGAAAATAAAAGTGGCAATTGATCATGAAGCCACATGGAGGATGTGGGACCCACACAAGCTAGATTTTCTATGCCACATGGCATCCTACTCTTTCCATTTCGAATCCATAAGAAGCCCAATGTTATTGGGATGAGTTGGAAGGTCAATATACTTTGCATGACTCAATTAAGGTCAAATTGTAGTGGAAGAGTAACTTCCATGGAAGAGGAAGAGGCATTTTGGAGCTAGTGAGACACTTGGACTAGATTCCCTAGCTCTATGACAACAATGATGAAGATGCTATGACACCTATGACACAAATCAGACTTGAAGAATGACATATGACATATATGACATGTCAGGGCTAAAAATATCCTCCAATAGGGTGCTCAAGTGAGTTAGGGCAGCCAAAGAGACACCAATTCGAATTTGGAGAAGGAGAGGACTAGAATTGGAAGGACAAGTGGCATACTTGGGAATCTCTTCCTAACTTGAGTTGGCATGAAGCTCTTGGGAGGAATTCAACCCATGGAGGACCTTAGAAGTTTATAAAATACAATAAAAAATAAGGATAGTAGCTTTTGATCATTTTAGAATTTGCATTTTGCATTTGGAGAGGAGAGCTAGTGGAGTGCTACTCTACTTGCCTTAGCACCAATTTCGAGGGTGAAAGATTCCCATCCTAGTTGGTAATTGGAAAGGCCATTCAGACCTTTCATTTGGATATTTAATGGAGTCTTTTGTTACAGGTTGAAGCTACAGGGAAGCTCATGGTCACATCTCTTTCAACTTGTTTCTATGACCATTCTTCTATTTCTTGGCATATTCATGATCCTTGAGGGAAGGTGCACTTGGTGAGATATTGTACTCTTTGGGGGAGATTATAACGCCCCATTTATTTTTTAATATGATGAAAATTATCTGTTATTAACCTTCAGAAAGTTTCTGGTTGATATTCCAAGTGGAAATTTATAAATCTGATCATTAATGAGAAAATGGTGCCTTTTCCCCACTATGTTGATGCTTGCCAATGTTGTGATGATAATTTCGAATGAATAAGTGAAACACTAATGGAATAATTATATATGTACTTTTAATAATTTGTATTACAAGTTTCATGTTTAGTGCATAAGGTTTTAGAGTCATTTGGTTCAGTTTCATAGCATTTGGAGAAGTTTTCCTATCATTTTCCCCCAAGGTCAAAACTAATATTTTTGTAGCTGATTGGAGAGGGTTGTAACATAAATAATAAATTTAATGAAGATGCATATGAACCTATATTTATGTCCCTTAGATGTCCCCTTCCTCTTTTCAGAAATTCGAGAGGGTCCCATAGCACTTGGAGAGCCATTTCCAATATCTACCCAAGGGGGATTTGAACCCCAAATTGCTAGTCAAACTCCCTACTTTGGCCAGAACTTAAATAAGATTTGAAGAAGAATTTTGAAGTATATAAAGCATCCATAAACCTCATATTCATTTTATAATATCATCCATACACCATATGTAACAATTTGGGAGCATTTGGAGTCATTTGGAGACTAAGAGACCAATGCTAGTCAAAGAGAAATTGCTAGTCAAACTCCCTACTTTGGCAAGAACTTAAAGGAGATTGCAGAATACTTTTGAAGTTTATAAATCATCCATAAAACTCATATTAATGTCCCAATATCATCCATACACCTTCTATAACAATTTTGGAGCATTTGGAGACCAAGAGACCAATACTAGTCAAAGGTTGAACTAGTGGAAAAAGTTGAAAATTTCACCATTTTAATAAAATCCAAAAAAGGGACATTACATGTCCAATCTATTTCTTTTGTTGTTTTGGTAAATGGGTCTGCTTCCCCTTTTTCCAGGCCAGGGAGGGGCCATAGGAAAGGATTCACTTTGGCTCCTCTTATATTTATTTAGTGGTGGAGGGGCTAAGCATAATAATCCTACAAGCCAAGAATAATGGCTCCTTCAAATACATTTCTATAAGTGGCCTTCTCTATGTAACTCACTTGTTATTTTTTAGATGATATCTTGGTTTTTTCCAATGGGTATAGGAGGGAAATAGTAAATATCCAAGGTTTTATGGACCTATTTGCAGAGGCTACAAGCACGATCTATAATGTGAGGAAATATTTTGTCTCCTTTATGAATATGGATCAAGACTCAATTGACTGGATGTGTACTTAGCTTGATTTTTCCAAGGTTGATATTCCAGGTGGTCGCAAGTACTTAGGATTTATATTAAAACCTAATGCTTATCAACAGAGGGATTGGGCTTGGATTTTAGGTAAGAATGAGAAAATATGATTCATTTGGTGCAACAAATGGTTATCCAGAGGGGGTCAATTGATCTTGATGAAACCTATATTAGAAGCCATCCTAGTTGACTAGGTGTCATTGGCCTATGTTCCTTCTGGAATTTTGGATCAAATTAGGAAAGTGAGTTTTATTTTTCTATGGAAGGGAAACCAAGAGGGAAATGATTTCCATTGGGTTTCTTGGAATAATATTACCAAGCCAAAGGAATTGGGTGGATGGGGTTTAAATAATCCCCACTATTTGCCAAAGTTTTAGCTCCAAAGGAGCTTGGAGAATTTTGTGGGGAGAAGGTCTATGGGTAAAATTTGTCCATCAAAAATACGTTTCCCCATTATCAATTGAAGAATGGTTTAGAAGTAGAGAAAATCTATTAGGAATGTTTCAATCATGTGGAAAGCAGTGATTCAGGATTTTGAAGTTATAGGGGATTGGGTGGAATATAGAGTAGGGAATGGAAGGAATATTAGACTGGGATAGGATCCATGGGTATGATATGGAGGGGATCATAAGCTCCCTGTACCCATGAGAGAATCCTTAAGGGATCAAGGATTCATCAATCTAGAGAAGATAGGGGATTTAGTCAACACTACAGTTATGAGACAAGAATGGATAAAGGCTAAAGGCTTGGGGTTTATGAATGAGGTGGACATTGATATATGTAAAAGGTAAACAAAGGAACTCTAAGAAAGTCATGTTATACTGGTGGACAAAGAGGGTGTTTTGATTTTTCCTAGAAATGAAACAAGTGGACACTATATCCCCAGGATTGGCTATAAGGTTACAGAGAAGACCATCCTGAAATTCGATAGTGGTTTTGTTGTTCAGGATTTAAACCTTATAGTGAGGAGAGACACTTCCAACTTGGGTGGGGTTGACAGGTAAATGCATTCATTATATTGCATTTAGTTCCTACAAATGAAAGAGATCAAGATATTGAAAGATGTACCTTTAATCGACAGCTGGTCCTAGCTTTCGCTTGATCTTCCGCTTGATCCTTCGCTTATGATGAACCTGCAACACAAAGGAAACCTTCCTCAGCGTATCTTGACTGTAATAAATATGATGAATATTGAAAGCAACCAAACATCAACAACAATCAGATACTAAACCAAAATGAACATACAATCCAATAGACATTCGATTTGGGACGGGAAGGGTATTTCCACCTTTTATTGTCAAAGAAACATGAATCATTACAAATATACCTGACGTGTCAAGATGCTTCTGCAACTGAGTCCTGGGCTCCTGCTCTTTACAATTACTTGGGAATTCCTCCAGCGTAACAACACTTAATGCCCTCCTTCTAGTTCCCTCTCTCATGGATCCTCCTTGTATTTATGGGACAAGGTAGGCAATTGGATTTGAGAGGTGGTTGAATTGAGAAGTTGGGGAAGTTGCAAAACCAACTTCCACTAATCCCAATTTGTAATCTTAATATATTTTTTGATTTCATCTTAAGATGTGCACGAGTTTCATACAACAAGAGTAGTGCACAAAGAGCAACTTTCATGCTTTGCAACAAGTGTTTGCAACTTTTTGGAAAGTGTGTGCTAGTTGTCCTTGAGGAAAGCATCGCATCTTTTGAGGTGTGCGCTGGTTTGCTAGAGCAAGAGTGGTGCACATGTGGTGAAATCAGGAGAAACAATTAAATTCTCAGCTGTGAAGTGTACTACCATCAATAAGTCATCTAGGTCAACCTAGCTCTTCAATCCATAGTGTCCTTTTGTGTGATCGGCAGAGCAATGTGATCAGGGACGGAGAAGTGTAGATTTGACCTATAATAGGTTCACAACTATCTGGAAGTATAAGTGCCCTCTAAAGTCAAATATTTTTGCATGGATGGCACTTTCTAAAAAGGTCTCTGTGTGGGACACCATGCTACTAAATTTTGGTATGGGCCCAGAAGATGTCCACTCTGAAAATAAAATGTTGATAATTTTGAACACTTATTTATCTTCTATGCTTACGTTAGGAAGATGTGGGATTTTGCTTCTTAGGTTTGTAGGATATAGTTTATTTGGGATGGTCATAACCTTGAAGGTGCTTTGGAGAGTTGGGATAACAATGAAGTTTTCAAAGACTATCTGGATCTACTTGTTATCTTCTTTTGTTGGGTGTGGTTATCTAAAAATAAAGTCATATTTGAGGATATTTTTATACCTCCCTTGATTTATGCCACAAAAGGACTTGTTATTTTAGTTCATTTTATACAGGGAGTAGAAAAGCAAAAAGTAAGGAGGAAACTAGAGGAGACAATTGACATAATAGGTTGCTAGTATATTTTGATGGGGCCTCACAGGGTAATCTTACACAAGGAGGGACATGTGGAATTCTATTCTTAAGTGATTCTCATTGGATAAATTTTTATGTAGGATTGGGAGATAGCACAAATAATAGAGTTGAGTTAATAAAAGTCAAGCTATCCTTGGGGTTGTCTATTATGAAGAACATTCAAAGATTGCAAGTATTTGGGGACTCCAAAATAGTTATTGAATGGGTGAGACATAAGAGACCTCTGAGGAATTCATTACTTAAGCCCATCTATGAAGAAATTAGCAAATTTTTTGGACTTATTCATGCATTAAAATTTGAACACATCTATAAGGAAATGAACCAAGTGGCGGTAGATCAATTGTCAAAGAATGGTCTTCAGGTCAGAGCAAGTACTTGGCATAGATGGGAGATGGAGAATGACACCTTGATAGATTTTGATGCTGGACCACACCCAAGATAGAGACAACCAGAACACAAATGGAACTAATTTTTTTTTGCTTTTTTAATACAGATTTTGATAATAGATAGGTTTTATATGGCCCAATGGCATAGCTAGTTTCATATATTGATGTTTAAATGCATATATAAGACAATTTTTTTTCTACATGGTATATGTCTTTTTCAAACAGAGTTTTCATGTTAGTAATGTTAGATTTTGAGCATTAATTCAGCATACTCTAGGATCTTTATTGAGAGAATAACATGTACAGCATATCAATCATATCAAGCATAGCAAGCAATCACATAAGACAATGGACACACAGAGTTTCATTGGGGAAAACCATAAGGTGAAAAACCCCACAACTTCCTTAGAGATAGAAAGAGCAATGATACAACCAAAGTACAAGAGATAGTCTTCTACTAGCAGCTACTCCTCCTCCTCAACTAGTGCGCCACTTTTTGAGTAGTGTAGAAGTGAATAATGAGATGATCAAATAGAGAGCTCCCGCTCTCTATTTATACTTGTCCTGTCCTGCCTAATAAACCAACAGGGACGACTTGTCTAACTCAGTCTAATAACCCATGGTTACATTAATCCAGGTTGACCCCTCAATAGGTGGTCTAATAACCCATCACAGCAAGTTACGACACTTGAGACACTTGTCAAATACAAATGATGACACTTTCGTATAGAGGAATAATACCATCTCTATAGGAGTATAATATACATAGCTGAAATACATTCTGAAGTTACATATATATCAACACTCCCTCTTAACTAGGAAGGTATTTATCGACACAGATCTTGCTAGCACAAGTTTTCTTCTCTGGATCATCATCATCGAATAGTCATCACTGCTACTATCTCAATCAATCTCCAATCTACTCATCATAGGAAGTTCTACAGAGCCAGTCCTTTTTCATACTGGGTGTATACCTGCCACCTACAGGTCTTCATCATCTACAGAGCCAACCCTTTTTCATGCTGGATGAACATCATCAACATCTCTGCGAGCAAGCCATCAAGTAGGTACACCTCAAGACTGATTATACTGCCTCTGCAAAACCTGCAAGATCTCCTAGGACTGATTACACTGCCTTTGCAAAACCTGTAAGAGCATCTCAGGACTGATCATATGCCTCTGCAAAACCTATGTACCATACTGTCACATCATCGTCTTCAGATCATCGTCATCATCCATGGAGCACAACCCAGATGCACACACACAACACTTACACTCACCGGCATGGAAGGAATTTCCTCTGACCATCCGGGAAAGGCTCACAGCACTTACATCAACGACCATGGGAGGACCAACCTACCACCATGTCGGAATGGCACAACACTTACATCAATGACCATGGGAGGACCAACCTACCACCATGTCGGAATGGCCCAGCGCTTACATCAACGACCATGGGAGGACCAACCTACCACCATGTCGGAATGGCACAACACTTACATAAACGACCATGGGAGGACCAACCTACCACCATGTCGGAATGGCACAACACTTACATCAACGACCATGGGAGGACCAACCTACCACCATGTCGGAATGGCCCCAGCCCTTACATCTACACCGTAGGAGGATCAACCTACCACTCTGTGAGAATGGCTCTAGCCCTTACATCTACACCATAGGAGGACCAACCTACCACTATGTGAGAATGGCTTGTGTGCATCTATGTCTTCGGACTCATCACTTCCCCTTGGAAGGTATCTCGATCTGAAGTACACCAAGTCTCCCTCTGAAGTATTCAAACTTCACTCTGGCAAGCGGCTTGGTCAACACATCGGCTATCTGCTCATCCGTCGCAACATACAGGAGCTTCACTGCTCCTCTCTGCACCATATCCCTGATATAGTGATACTTGATCTCAATGTGCTTCGACTTGCCATGGAATACTGGGTTCTCCGACAACTTCACACAACTCTGGTTGTCACAATATATACAAGTAGCACTCAGCTGGAGATCAAAGAAATCAGATAGTAGCTTCCTAAGCCATACTTCCTCACAACTAGCAGAATAAGCTGCGACATACTCTGCTTCGTCTCTACTCAGTTCCACACAGGACTACTTCCTGCTAAACCAAGAGATCATACCGGATCCCATGCTGAAGCAGCACCCCGAAGTGCTCTTCCAATCAATGGCACTTCCTGCCCAATCCGAATCAACATAACCCTCCAGGTTAAACTTTTGATTCATCTCATACTTGAGCCCATAGTCAATTATACCCTTCAGGTACCTCAGAATATGCTTTGCAGATATCAGGTGAACATGTCTAAGATCTATCAAGTACTGGCTCAAGGTGTTCACTGCAAAGCATATATCTGGTCTTGTATTCGTCAGGTACAACAAGGACCCAATCATCTGACGATACATCATGGCATCAACCGACTCAGATGAAGCATCACACAGAAGCTTCAGGTTCGATGCCATAGGTGTGGCCATGGCCTTGCAGTCCATCATCCCGACCTCTTCAGGATCTCTACTGCATACTTCCCTTGTCCAAGGAAGATTCCATCTGCACTCTGCCACACCTCCATACTAAGAAAGTAGTGCATCATACCCAAGTCCTTCATCTCGAACTCGGTAGCAAGCTTCCTCTTCGTGTTGGCAATCAATCTATCCTCACATGTTACAAACAAGTCATCCACATACAATAGTAGTATCACTGGATTGCCTTCCTCAACCTTGTAGTAAAGGTTGGAATCCGCTTTACTCTTGGTAAAGCCCAAATTGGATAGGAAGCCATCTATCCTGCCATACCAGGTCCTGGGTGCCTGTTTCAAACCATACAGGGCTTTCTTCAGTTTGCACACATGTGACTCTTGATCATGTGTCTCAAACCTGAGTGGCTGCTCCACATACACTTCCTCTTCAACTACACCATTCAAGAAGGCTGTCTTGACATCCATCTGGTATACCTTCCATTTCATCACTGCAGCCAGAGCAAGTACTGATCTAATGGAAGTGTATCTGGCCACAGGAGTAAAGGTCTCTTCATAATCAATCCCTTCTTTCTGGGAGAAGCCACGAGCTACAAACCTTGCTTTATATTTTTCTGTGTTGCCATCTGTAGCATGCTTGATCTTATAGATCCACTTGGAAGTCACCACAGACTTCCCATCTGGTCTTGGGACCACATCCCAAACATCATTATTGATGATCGACTGGTATTCCTCGACAATGGCATCCTTCCATTCTTTCTTTTCTGCTGCTTCTTCATAACTGGAAGGTTCTTTGTTCATTATGTTGCAGAGTAAAGCAACATAGATGGTATGTGATCTTGTCCTTTTCCTTTCTCTGTGCTCCTCTTCTGGAATTCCAAACCTTTTTGCATATTGAATGAGCTCTCTAGCCCATGCTGGTTTCCTCTTGTGAGAGTTCTTCTCAAGGGGTGGATCTACAGGTTGTTGCGGATCTTCCATTTCACGATCTTCTTCAGGAACTGCTTCATTCATGGTGGTGTCTTAAGTTTTTGATATTATGAGTTCTTCATTATCTTCAACTGGTGTTTTCCTTGATTTGATGTATGCTGAGCTTTCATCAAATGTTACATCCGTACTGATATCAATCTTCTTGAATCCTAGGAAGTAGATTCTGTAAGCCTTCAAGCTTTCACTGTAACCCACGAATATGCCCTTCTTTCCTTAAGGATCTAACTTTGTCCTCTTTTCTTTTGGGATGTGAACAACCAAATATTCTGAGATGGCTAACTTCTGGTTTCTTACCAATGAACACTTCTTCTGGTGTTTTGTTGTCAAGTATCTTATGAGGTGTTCTGTTCTGCACATATACAGCTGTCCTTGCTGCTTCAGCCCATAAGTGCACAGGTAGATCTTGGTCATGAAGCATTGCCCTAGCTGCTTCCATGATTGTTCTATTCTTCCTTTCGGCAACCCCATTCTATTGTGAATTGTAAGGAGTAGTCAAATCCCTCTTAATCCCTGAATCACTGCATAGCTTCTTGAAGTCACCTGAAGTGAATTCTCCGCCATTGTCAGATCTGAAGATCTTGATCTTCATGTCAGTTTGGTTTTCTATCAAGGCTTTGAATTCCTTGAACTTGTCAAACACTTCATATTTTTTCTTCAAGAAGTAAACCCAAGTCTTCCTAGAGAATCATCAATGAAGGAAACATAGTATACATACCCACTCAGAGAACTGGATGACATCGGACCGCATACATCAAAGTAGATGATTTCCAAGATTCCTTTTGCCTTGCTTTCATTGCTTGGAAATGTCTTCTTTGTGTTCTTTCCCTTTGCAAATGCCTTCATGCTTTGACTGTATTTCAGGAAGACTTTCCACTGCTTTGCTTGCAATTGGTAATGCCCTATAGTGCATGTGTGCAAGCCTTATATGCCAAAGTTCACTTGGATCTCCTGAATCATGGACCATGGCTTGTTCTGGTTGGCCCTTCGATTTGTATAATCCTCCCTCTTGCTCTCCAATTACCACTGCATCATATATAGTCTTACCCTTTGGCCACATTAGGACTTGGCCATCTACAAATGCAACCCTCATGCCTTTTGCATCCAATGCAGATATGGAGAGTAGATTCTTCTTGAGACCTAGAACATATAATACATCTTTCATCTTCATAGACTTTCTGGAGTCTAGTTTATAGGAGGCTTCACCACTCCCTTTTATTGGATACTGGTAATCATCCCCAAGTTTCACCTTGTGGGGTGATTCATGTTCAGATAGTTTCATAAAGGATTCCTTGAACCCTGTCATGTGTTTAGAAGCCCCACTATCTATAATCCAATCATTACTTCCATGAGTAATGGTTCCAGTGAGAGCAGAAATCAAAACATATTCTTCATCACTTGAAGAATATTCACTATCTTCTCTAGCCCTCTTCCTGGGAGGTTCATCATCCTCTGCAGTATGAGCATGATGTCTTCTTTTGATGTTCTTCTTCTTGTGAGAACCATCTTTCTTATTTCTGGGACAGTCTTTGGAATAGTGTCCCTTTTCATCACATGTATAGCAACGAGCATGGGACATATTTCTTCGAATTCTGGGACTACCCCTCTGATTCTGATGGTGATGTCTTTCTTTCTTGCCATGATGGTGAGTCTTTTTGTCACCATGAATTTTGGAGTGTGCTATGAGAGATTGGTCTTCATTCCCCATCTTCTCTTCTCGAGCTTCTTCCTGTGAGCATTCTTCCCACAACCTACTGAATGTGATAAGTTTCTTCCTAGCACAAATTCCTTGGATGAAGGAATCCCATGACCTAGGAAGGCCATTAAGAGTGGTCATTACCACTTCTCCATTTTCTATGTCTTCTCCCACAGCTTCAAGTTGTTCTTCTATCTGGGAGACCCTTGAGAAATAAGACTGCATTGTCTCTGCATTCTGGATCTTGACATTCTTCAATTGATTCCTCAAGGTCATCTTCTGATTTATGTTCTTCCCTTCAAATAACTTGGTTAGGGAATCAAACATCTCCTTTGGTGTCTTTAGGGATGACACATGGGGTATGAGATGATCTTTGATAAAATCAACAATAATCCTCTTTGCCTTGACCAAGTTCTTTTTGTGAAGAGCCTTAGCCTCTTCTCCCTCTGAGACAGGGACCACTTCACTTATATAAGTGTCCAACTCATTTTCTTCCAGGATTAACCCAATCCTATACTTCCATGCTCGGAAGTTATCATCCCCTTCAAGCTTATCCTCAAGCTTGGTGTGGTGAGACATCTTAAAGAGTACTTCAAATGGAAATAGAAAAGATTTAGGTCTCACCACTTGATTTGCTGAAAACTGGATCTGGTCCTGGATTAGGGTTTGTCAGAGAAACCCTAAAAATTCAAACTTTGAATTTCAAACTTCTTAAAGGATAGAAAGATGAGCCTTGATGAGCCTTGATGAGCTGATCAGCCTGTTATACTTGGAATTTGAAAACTACAAAGTTTCACCCTTCAGAAATGCTTTTTAATCTCCCGGATTCACTAAGGAGGACCCTGAATTAGGGTTTGAGTTTTCTGGAGCTTCACCCAACCAAAAGGTTCGATCCAAAGCTCTAAAATTTGATTTTTCCAAGGAGCTTCCAGATATGTCTTCAGATTTCAGAAATTCGTATTTTTGTGGAAACCCTAATTTTTAGGGCCAAAACTGAAAGTGCTCAGAATTCAATTCTGATTGGACAGAAAGATTCACCTTGCTGAGTAGAGTCAATCTATCATATTTCTTTCCCAAAATCTGTGGAGAGTAACCCAATAAACAAGAAACCCTAGTTTCTGCCACTACACAATGTCTTCTTCTCAGGTTAGCTCTGATACCATGTTAGATTTTGAGCATTAATTCAACATACTCTAGGATCTTTACTGAGAGAATAACATGTACAACATATCAATCATATCAAGCATGTATCAAGCATAACAAGCAATCACATAAGACAATGGACAAACAGAGTTTCACCGGGGAAAACCATAAAGGTGAAAAACCCCACAACTTCCTCAGAGATAGAAAGAGCAATGATACAACCAAAGTACAAGAGATAGTCTTCTACTAGCAGCTACTCCTCCTCCTCAACTAGTGCACCACTTTACGAGTAGTGTAGAAGTGAATAATGAGATGATCAAATAGAGAGCTCTCGCTCTCTATTTATACTTGTCCCGTCCTGCCTAATAAACCAACAGGGCCGACTTGTCTAACTCAGTCTAATAACCCATGGTTACATTAATCTGGGCCGACCCCTCAATAGGTGGTCTAATAACCCATCACAGCAAGTTACGACACTTGCGACACTTGTCAATACAAATGACGACACTTCCTTATAGAGGAATAATACCATCTCTATAGGAGTACAATATACATAGGTGAAATACATTCCGAAGTTACATATACATCAACAAGTAAGGCCTCAAAAGTTGATGTACAAGGTGGTTTATTTGCAACGTAAACAGACTATGCAAATTTTTTTGAGGAAAACAATGTATGAGTATTGGTTGGGTGTTCACTTGTACATTTTTCAACATTCTCTTTTCAATAGTGAGAACTCCTTTACAACTATGTATCAAATTATCAATACATCTAATTATTAGTGATACTACACACAACATTGAACTACATGTACTTTTTTCTCAAATCATAACCAACACAAAAGTCGCCTAAACCTTTATCTGAGTTTGATCTTTTCTAGTTATATAATTTCTGGTTAAATTGCATATTTTAATTGTTGAAATTGCATTTTTTAATGCATAAATGGATTCAATGCCTTCAAATACCCCTATTGCACCTAGATTGTGAGATCTCAACAATTGATATTTGCAATTCCAGTAATTCTTCTGATTTTTTGGTCAGATTTTAAGCAAAATTGATAAAAAAAAATTGTGACTTAAAAAGGTCCAATCAGTAGTATGTTTATACTACTTCATGCTTAAATAGTCTAACCATCTTTTCCGCAAGCGGAAGCTATGATGTGCAACTTGGCCACAACTGCAAAACTCATATAAGAAAAAGCTTCACGAACTGAAAAAATGTTATTATGCATGGAATCATGCCCTACTCACCATTCTAAATATGCATTGATGATTCATCTCACCTCTTAATATTTATTTGTTGGATAGTATGATTGTATTAGGAAAGTGTTATTATTGAAATATGAGAGTGACCAAAAGAATGCACAAATCCTCTATAAGCATATCACCACACCCAAGCAACAATGGCACACGTAGATCCTGCACCCAAGTGGCACACAACACATAAACTAGAAAACACACATATTTCAACACTACACCAAAAGAAGTTGACATTTCATGTGCACGAAAACAAAAATACTCCATACCACTCGCAAGAAACAATGGCACATGTAGATCCTGCACTTAAGTGTTTCGATATTTTACTCTACCGTAGTGATCTTTGGGCAGGATCACCACATATCGATACCCATAAAACAAATTCAACAATTCAATCAAGAAATAATCTATGATATTTTGAAATAACTATAAATGAACAATGAAGTTTGGGAATAACTTACCCAGTTCCTATCGTTTGAAGAAAAAACCTTTGGTTTGTTGCTGCTCCAATCTTCATGCACAAGCCTTCAATTGCTATATGAAAATGAACAACTAGTAGCAAGAAGTAGTTATAATTGTAAAGATTATAATTATAACTGAACTTGAAGAATTACACATCCAATATTGAACATTCATAAACAAGAATTGAACAATTTATATGGACGGAAAAGATAATTATTTTATATAAAAATGAACAACAAGATACAATGGAATGGTATCACCTAAGTCTTGCCGCGACACCATTATGAAATTGAGGTCAGAGTTCCTCCACCCAAGCCTACAAACACTCATCTTCCATATTCAAATATTCACCTACCAAGTATGTCCAAGAGAATCCCTTCAATCCTTTGACATAATAATGCTTGCAAGAAGGCTGTAAATGCAATGTTCCAGATAAGGGATAAGGAATTTTGCAAACACGGGACAAGTGATTTTGTGGAATCTGGTTTGATTTGAACAACATGATGATATTTGGTCTTAATCTTCCCAAGCTAATAAAATAACTCAAAGAACTCCAAGAACTCTAAGTACTAGATTTTTCCTATGGTCGTAACTGAAACAATTTTCTGTAAAATAACTTATTTTTATTTTTTACCCTTGAACAGACACATACGTGAGCTAGCCACAAGTAGGGAATGTACACACGGGCTAGACTACTATAGGGCATGTATGGATTCAAAAATGCAGTTTTTTAAAAGTTTTCCTAAAGAAATTGATGTTCATATATCACAAAGGATCAAGGAATTATGCAAAATAGGGAAAGGGATAAGATCAGTTCGTCATAAGCATCTATGTGACTAGTGTGACAAAATATGTTATAACACCAAGTGGCACACAACACACAAATTGAAGCACACACATATTTCAACACTACACCAAAAGAAAGTTAGCATTTCATGTGCATAAAAACAAAAATACTCCTTACTTCATATATTGCATAAGTTCCACACATCAAATAATAAAACAAATTTATGAAAAACTATCATAAAAAAGAATCTACTCTCATCAATGGGGGATTATGCTCTTGAAAACTCCCATGATCATGAACCCTTTTTATGTGAGAGAGTTCAAACTTACAAGTTTGGATACCATGGAGAAACAACACATGTTATGGACTAAAAGCCATATGTGAATTAAAAAGACTCAATTTGGTAAAGCCTAAATTGAATGAAAGGGTGAAAGAGTAATAAGTCTATTTGAGGGGACAACCCCTTATTACAATATATCAAACGCATACAATAAGATGGTCATTCAGATATCCTAAGAGTCAAAGAGGGCTAGGAAACAACAATAAGTTGAAATAACTATAATTAATATAATGATAATGAATGAATGTTAGCGTTAGGAGCTTACCCCTCCCCTTCAAAGAAGTATTGTCCTCAATGTTGATCAATTCTGGATGCTTATTTATGAACTCATCTTCCTATGTCGCATCTTCTGTTCACACGTTCTTCCACATGATGAGACACTTGGTTATTGTTGAAGTCTCATTAAGAAAAATTTGAGATCTAAAATGAGTCTCTTAAGAAAAATAATAAAATAAAAGTTAGAAACTGTGAAATAAAACTATAGATTTACTAAAAGTATTAAATATAAATACTCATTAAATACACAATTAAATTTTACATGTAACAAATAGCCAAACTTGATATTTTTAATAAACCTATCATAAAATACATTGAAAATACAAGTTTCTCTTTCTAGAAATATATTTTCTTATTTTTCCATAAGTAATAAAAAACGAACATACCTGACTTCTTCTTTCTTATTGATATCAAATTTAAATTATAAGACATATACAAGCATTATTATTTTTGAACAAAAATGATTTGCAGTCGAAGACATCCATTGATTACAAAAACTAGATATTCAAGACAAAATTCCCAAAAATTCTTATTTCTGGTTTATAGTCCGTATTGTTATAGTTATCTATGAGTCTAGCTATCCTTTGAGTGCTATCAATTCGCATTGTCCTAGTATCAAAAGGTATTTATATTGCATAAGCTATACATATTCAAAAGGTACAAAACCTCATTGATCTAACCATTCGTGGCAGAGTAAGTAAAAACCTCATTGTTCTAACCATTCCTGTAGAGTAATTGGTTGGCATGTAGACCGTAATTGATCAAATTTAACAACCTTGTTATTGAATTAAACTCTCTATTGAGATTCATCACTCTCTCTAAGTGAAAAATTCTCTAAATTTAATAATAATTCTCTATTGAGATTCATCACTCTCTCTAAGTGAAAAAAAATTAACTCTCCATTACATTGAATTTAAGTAAAGTATGTACAATTGACAACTCATTGTAGATATGAAGACATAAAATAATTAATATTGGAAAAAGAAACTATTGTATAAATTGCATTAGCCCTTCTTTGGATCTTTGGTTAAACATGTATTTTTTAATAGAGTAATATTTGTATGTTTTTTTTATTATATTATTGGTACCTTTCTATATAGAAATTTAATCAATATGGAAGAAGTTGTTAGAACTTAAGATTTGTTGTGTCTTACTATTTTATTATTTACATACATGGAATTGTAGTCTTTAACGTTTTTTTGTTTTTAATTTTTATTATTATTTTTCTAATCATGAGAACTTAGCAACCTCCCAAGAGTATATGCAATAACCTGCAATCCACATATACCAATAACTCATAGGTTAGCCAAGGGGACGCCTACCCTTTCAGCTTCACTATGACGGGTCAATATGTGCAACCCTACCCCCCGCTGGAATTGAACCTATGACCTACCTGGAGATAACATATGTTCTTAACCATTGGGACTCTAACGTTAGAACTTGATTTGAAAATGTTAAGGGACTCATTCCCTAAATCCTAAGGGATCATTTCTCTAAATTTAAATGGTGGAATTGTGGAGATTACTAGACTTTGCATCTCTTCATTTTCTTGTTCTATTATTTTTTATTATTTTATATAAAATTTATAAGAAGGAAAACACATATTATTTATTTATAAAAGTTTTTTTTTTAATAATTTTTTTATATTTATTATTTTGAGGTGAAATTAAAATATACATCTCATTGTTTTTTAGGTTGAAAAAATATCAGTTTAAATAAATTGTCTTTCAAGCTGTTTATTTATCTATTCTATGGATTTCTTAACATCTTAGGCTCTTAATTGGAAACCTTTACAAAATGTTGTATTCACACAACACATAGGCTACAACTTTTACTTCATTACATCATATGTCGAAATTAAAATAAAATACAATGCTAAAACAACACATTGACAATAACAACAACTTGATTCCCTATTATGAATTCTTGTTCATCGAGGGTTACTTCTTGCAACAAAAAAGCTTCTTTTGAAAGTTGATCTACCATAATATTGAACTCTCTTTAGTATGAAAAAAATAGAAAGTTTCATATCTTTGATTGGCCTAAGGGAACTACAACACGAGAAGCTCGGGTAATATATTATTGATTTTACATTTTAGATTAGCTCAATCCACCATCAATTTAAAGTCACCGAACACTTGTAATTTCTTATCTATAGCTCAAAATAGGGTTGGTTGAAGTGGATTTCGACCTCCAAATGAGGGATTTCTCTCCCCAACATGTATAGGGACTATAATAGGCCTTAGGTTTCCCTCTAGAACACACCTAGGAAGCATAATAACCATATTTTCATGGTGATAAAACATACAACTCAAGTAGGATACATAAGTGTGACATTTTGAGGTGTCACAACATCGTAACTCATGTGATAGTGCCTTCCTCACATGGGTACCCTAGAGTAGAACCTGGATGATTATTTGGTGCCCATGCTACTGTTATGGTAGGACTAGGATCCCCTTTAGTCCATAAATACAAGAATATTGAGCCTCATTTTTCTCTCTCATCATTATTATTCTGGCCCACCCTCGAGGTTCCCAAGTTTTTATTGCTTATATGCTCACGCACGCATGGTCACTTTTGTCCTCTTCTTGCTTCTTTCTTCAGTCACTATGCTTATGCTATCGTAGTCATAATTGAATACTAGCCTGATACCTTGCTTCACTTCCTATTACCATATCCTACCCATGTAAAGAACTGCTGCTATGAGTAGTCCCCTTTTTCTCATGATTCCACAATTGTGCCACCTATCACCCAGTTGGTTCCATACGCAAAGGAACATATTGAAACCCACTAGTACCACTCGTTCTCTCCCACCATGTATCCTTTTATCCTTTTTTGGGCTTGTTAAAATTGAATGAAAAAGGCACCTTATGGAGCAATTTTCTCTCTTTTCTTTGAACTCCTTAAAAAATAAAGATAGATATGAGTTGACTTTTCTGGACTCGTTAAACTTCCACAGAAAAGGTATATTTATGAGCATTCTTTCTTCTCTCCTTTGAGATCTTTAAAAATATAAGGAGGAATCAATTTTACCTTTCGAGGCTCATTAAATTTCTATGGAAAAAAAACCTACATCAAGAAATCTTCTCTCTCTTCTTGAAAGCCATGCTTTGTAGTTATTTTTCTAAGCAAGGGCATGCCTACCTCGGGGATGATATATGCATACTTAGTTGATGATTGATGGCGGGTACTCTCTAGTTTCATGATTCCAATTCCTTACCTTTCCCTATCATTATTGTAAAGTGTTTCAGCCATCAGTTTCTCTTTTGACCTCACACTTTAGGGGGCATCTGTTACACCCTTATTTACCACCCTAGGAGCTCCCTAGAGACCATGCATACTGATTCAAATAAAACCTCATTCATTTACCTTTCTCTTGGCCATTTTTTTCCACCATCACCCCTTGATTTCCTATCATGGATATATGGTCACCTTTCCATCACCTCTTGCATACCTATTTGTAATATCCCCAAATTGAAATTTTACCCTATTTGGCCAATTTTCAAACCTTGGACTAGTGAAACCCCAAACTGTACCAAATGATCCCAAATGGTTTCGAATTATGTCCATATTGGATTGAGGTGTATTAGGACACACTAATTCATATATTATATTCTTGGACACTTTCTAAATACTTCAACAACTTGAATTTACAACTAGAGAATGAAAGGCAAAAATACTAGGAAAATCGATGTTAAAACCCCCAAGGGTAGATGGATACAAATGAATCCTAAGGATTTAGAATTGGGTATGAAGGTGTTTGAAGGGTATTAGGACATAAAAAATAATATGATGGGTGCTTGGACACTCTCAAAAGACTTCTACAACATTCATTTAAATTCAGGAGAAATTGGGGAATTTTACTAGTAATTTTGAGGTTCAAACCCCCAAGGGTAGAGGTCACTAATGGATTCCCAAATGTAGTATGACCCTCCCAAATTTCAGTACAGAGAAATGGATTAGTTATATGACTTCAATGTTCACCCAATTGCATCATTAATTAGTTACTAAAGGCTGCTGCAACTCCCATAAATCAGAGATTTGTAGACATGTATTCACAAAGGGGGAAATGATAGAAAAACGCTATAACTTGCTATGAAATTTGAGAGAAATGTTCCAAGGAATTGTATAATGTATATGAAACTTATTCATTACATTAATGGCTCTCCATACAACAATAAAATCACATATATTTACTGAAACAATTCGATACCAAAAAACTTCAAGCTCTTACAACAAGATATAGGGGAAAATGGCACCATTCATATATAGTTTGGCATTTTTACATAGTTTCACTTGGATTTTAGATATGAGGTTCATCTGAGCATACAATACAGAGTGTAGATATGATATTACAAATAAATGGGTCCCCTTGGACTTCCCCAAAGAGATCGGCATCTCACCACATGCGCCCTTCCTCCAAGAGCAAGAATATGAAGATAAAAGTGAGAGAGACGTGGGAACAATTTGAAGAAGAAATAGTCACGAGCAGCCCTGTAGCTTCAACATGTAACAAATGAATTAATTCATCTACAATGAAAGGTCTGAATGGCCTCTCCAATTTCCAATTAGGATGGGAATCTTGCACCCTCGAAATTGGTACTAAGGCAAGAAGAATAAACATTCAACTTGCATTGACAAGCTATGCTCTCCAATTTGAAAAATAACAAATAATCAAAAGCTAGTCTCCTTATTTATTCTTGTCTTTTATTAACCTCCCAAGGCCTCCTTATCTTGGATTCCATCCAAGATACTCATCCAACCTTTAATTAGGGAGAGATTCCCATGAATGCCACTTGTCCAACTTTTCCTAGCTCTCCTCTTCCATCAATTCAAATGGGGGAACCTTGGCTGCCATAACTCCCCTTGTGCACCCTATTGGAGGCTATTTTTAGCCTTGACATGTCATATATGTCATATGTCAGCAATCAGGTCTGAACTTTTTCATATGTGTCATAAAATCTTCATCATTGTTGTCATAGGAGTTAGGGAATCTATCTCCAAGTGTCACAATTCTTCTAAGATGCCTCTTCCTCTTCCATGGGAGTTACTCTTCCACTCCAATTCGACCTTACATGATTCATGCCATGAATATACCCATTAAAATCCCCCAAGTATGTTACCCTTCGTCTTGAACTCGAATTGGTGAGAGAATCATGCCAAGTGCAGAGGGGAATCTTGCCACATGTCGGTCCCACAACCTCTTATGTGCCCTCATGATCCAATGCCACCTTATTTTATTTTTATTATTATTTAATTTACCCCTTTAATGTTAATTTGTAAGTCTAAGGTCATTTTGGGTCTTGTTTCTCCTTTACTCCAACTTTTAATGTTTCCACCCCCAACCCAGGGAACTAGTAATTTTCCTCCATGATAATTAATTTGGATGGGAATATTACCAACTTTGAATTGGGAATTTTGTCTTAATCTGACCCACCTTGTCCATTTGGATCTAATTTTACATTATTACTAACTTGTACATCATGCTTGGCAATTATTTGACCCTTAGCATCAATTTGAAAAACTATCATGAATATGGCCAAGGGGTTTATGCCATTGTGACCCAATGAAAAATTTGGGGACATGACATATCCTCCCCTCCCAATATTGATTCTCCTCAATCAATTTAAAACATGGATGTGGAAGAACCTTCTTTCTTTCCAAAATTTTGCTTCCAAAAATTTCCTTCTAAAACTCTGAGTAGTGGCACTCATGCACTACAATTGTGTGTTTCCAAAAGCAGTGAGATGTGGGTTTTCTTTTTCATATTGATATCAGCTGTGACATCACCACTAAACACCAAAATATTAATTAAATCCATCAAAACAATGTTTTCACAATTACTCTTTACCTCTTTCATATTTTAGAAACCCTTTTTGATACCACTGTATAATTCTTTGAAGTTGCGACTGAGTTTCCCAACTTTGAGTCTTCAAGATTCCATGAAAATTTTAGAGAGGAAACACCATGCTTGCTGCTGCACTACTTTGATTACAATCACCTTATTAAGTGGGAACCCAATCTCCCATACTACTTGTTTCCCCAAAAATTGAAACCAATGAGACTAAAATTTATCCCAGGGTCCCATTGCTTGTATTGCACTCCAACAGTTAAGAGTGATCTCCAACCCATACCATCAGGCAAGGGAATTTCTGGATCCCATTTCCTTGTATGCATTCTTCCAAACATCATAAGTACAAAAGATAGATCATCAAAGTACATAACAACATAATAAAAATGTACATCAAGGAGGTGCCTCATCAAAGAATCATGAAAGTGCTTATACCTCCAAGTAAGTAGACCACCATTGGCCAAGTGCATACAAGCATCAAGTGACCAATCAAATATGATCCAATGACATAGGTGAGGATCCCATGTCCTATAATGCTGCTCCAAAAGGATGTAAGATGCATCAAAATAATCAGCCATGTGTTCTTTCATCCAAGAAGTGAATGAAGAATCTCCACTAAAATCTGAACCAAGGAGGGAGCAAAGAAAACAATGAGCCTTTGTTGGCACGGGGTTAGACCGCATAAAGTGAGGAAGCCGACAACAGCGAAGAGGAAAATCTGCGGAAGAAAGGACTATTTGTGGAGAACAAGGAGTGTTGGGCCTAGCCCAAGGAGGTCAAATTTTGAATACATTCAGTTTTGGAACCTGCGAGGAGAAGCGCAACACAGTTTTGGTCTGCTGCGACGTTGCGCGCAGTGCAGTGTCGGAAGGGCTGCGAGGTCGGTGCCATGAGGATTACAACTCTGCGATGTTCCATGTCGACGGAGATCCAGCTAAGCAGAGTGTGGATGGATGACGACAGTTATTTTGGTTAGGTCACAGAAGACCTATTTTTGGAAAAGATCGTCGATAACTACCAAGCAAGGGGTAGGTGCAGATCGGGAGGTAGGTGACTGATCAAAACAGACAGAAGACTACTACTACTCGAACCAGTCATCTAAGGCCGTAAAAGAAGGAACAACTCGGCGGAAGCAACTTGTTGGCACATGCGTGACAGAAGATCCGCTGCCAGATACCAGTAGTCCGGTTTTGGGAAAAACCGTGACAGTTTTGCAAACCTAAGGGTTTTGCCTTCGTAAATGTAAAGACATGACCTACGGGTCTTGATCTATAAATAAGGAAATTTTGTAAGGGAAAGGGTTAAATATTCATTTTATTGATTATTATTGAATATTGTTAGATCTGTAAGATTGAGGCATTGTAAAGGCTCTGCAGCTGAGTGCGCAGAGACCTAAGTTTGAGAGAGAGAGAGAAGAGCGTCTACAGCTGAGTGTGCAGACGAAGAACTGTTGTACCCTTTCCTAAGATAATAAACAACATTTCTTGTGGACGTAGCTTCCCATCCGGGGGAGTGAACCACGTTAAACCTTGTGTTATGTGATTACTGTGTATGATTTCCATTATGTTTACTTAAATTACTTACAGTGCATGCATAAAGTTACTGTTATCTGATATATGTTTACTTTTATCTGTATTCACCATGGAAGGGATGGAATAAGATGTTAGTAATTCATGTATGGATGAATGTTAACAGTTAAGCACCTATAAGTCCTCGAATGAATGGATCTATGAGATAACCACACAGTTAATTGTTAAGGTTGAATCGCGGTATCAAAGCACACAGCACCGCGCATCTCACTTATTTGCATAAGTTATGATGTTTATCAGTCTAAGTAAGGATGAATGATTAAGGATTTTCCAATAAGATTTAATAGAAGTAATTAGGTCTCATAAGGACCGCACGGTTTAGTTGACACACCGGTCCATAAGAAGTGCTGCGCGATAAGCTGTTGATAACTTATCATCGTAGAGTGGAAGTAATCCCTGTACCCAGTCGTTTAATGCGTTGGATGCACAAGCATCCTTGCTCGTTGCGGCATTCAACGCAGAGTAGAAGATGTCATGCAGTCACAAACCGCATTACGTAGTCTATCACTGCACTGCGTATTAACCAGTTGAAACACTCGCATCACAAGGTTGTGGAAACCTGCTTCTACAACCATCTCCTCAAATTCACCTTGGGTGAGACCTCAGGCTGCTTGCAGTCTGTTGCCGAAAGGGCCGGTGAATAGGGGTTTTGTTGGTATCTTGTACCGCGAAGTACCTGGGTCTACATTGGAAAACCTATAGATTAGAAGTCACACCAACAAATGGTTCTGTTGCCACGCTAAGACCAGTGAAGCGATAGTATATTCCAAAAAGTAATGTCTGACAGTGGCATCCAGAAAAGAAAGAGATCTGGGCTTGGTGCGATAAGATCGAAATAGATTTCGCAAACAAAGAAAACAGACATCCACGTCTATATGATGTACAGTGGTTGAACAGATACTTGTGGAGGGACATCCACACAATTTTTTGGGATTCGTTTCCAAACGAGCTACACGAGTGGATATTGCGCCTAGCAGAAAGGAAGAATTGTTCCCAAGGCGGAGTACCTACAGAGTGGAGTCCAGAGCTTACTCAACAAATCAAAGCAATTGATAGCCCACTGTTGCGAGCAGTTGACTTCTGGGTTGATAGCATACTAGAAGGATTTGTGACCGAGTTTGCTGTAGATACACTGAAGTCCTACAGCTAGGCTGAAGCATACGTTTTCGAAGCATTCAGAGGTAAGTTCCTGAAAAACCTCAACCTATATATTAAAATGCTTTTAGCTGAGAAAGGAGTTTTAAGAATGCAACAATAATTCTAAATCTGTCATGGTAGAGAATACACACATTGATTATGATGAAGAAAACCATACTTTGAGAAGTGGAAAGAGATACAAGCTTACTAACGTAAAGAATCCCAGACAATCTAGAAACCGTATAGATACTGAAATTCCATGTGACATCAATAATACGAACACTCAGTTATCAGCCACAATCCAGCGTATTACACCTCAGAATCCATCCGTCCAGAACCCACCTGCTGCGAGTGTCACGCAGCCCATCCCACAGATCAGCAATACTAGTAACACCGCAGGAGCGAGTGCTCACAACACTACGACTCAGACTATTCTGTAGAATACTATCCCTAGCACAATCCAGCAGCCTGTGTCTACTTTTGTCATAGGGAATCAGTCCAAGAATAGTACACAATCCGAAAGGAGAATGACATATAATGATATAAAACTGCCGATATTCAAAGGAACGGGTCAGGAAGACCCTTATCAGCACTGGTTTCTATGCGAAGCCGTGTGGAATGTCAAGCAAGTTACGGATGATGCTATAGAAAGAGCACAGCTGATCACTACTTTTAGAGATAGAGAACTACATTGTTTATGAAGTATTCTAAAGCACAACCAAGAACCTTAGCAGACATCAAGACCGTGATTGCAGCAGAGTTTAAAAAACCCAAATCAGAATAACAGTGCATAACAGAGTTGAAAGAAATCAAGCAGAAACCTACTGAATCGGTATGGGAATTTGACCAAAAATTCAAAACATTGTTGGACCAAGTGAGCTTTGTTATAGCTCTACAACAGCATCAAGAATGGTTCATTGCTGCGCTGTTGCCCCATATCAGACAACCACTAATGCAACAAAAGGTTGTATCTCAAGCTAAGGCCTTGGAGATCGCAATGAAGTTGGAAGCCTCACCAATTGGAGAAAGTAGTTTTGGGATGATACAGATCTAGAACCAGTTGGCTACCTTGACATTAGAATTACAAGGTATGAAAAATGGAAAAGAACAGAGACATGAACAAAGACATGAAGTTTGGTGCACAGGATGCAAAGGAGAGGGCCACACTAGAGAACATTGCCCCTTATTTCAAGATTATCTTAACAGTGGCGCACCAAACCCAATAAATATGAATCAGAACCAGGCACCATGGTGTGAAATTTGTCGAACCAGAGGACACCATCCTGAGGATTGTTACCTCATACAGAAATATGTCAAAACATCTAAAAACTTATACTGTAATTTCTGTAAATCAGTTGGACATGATGAGTCTAACTGTTGTGCTTATGAATTGATGAATGAAAGAAAGCGAGATATGGAAGCAATGCGAGGTGCTGGAATGTACCATGTCCAAGAGGAAAATTAGCCAAAGCAAGAGAACACCCACTATGATCAGGGAGGATATAGAGGCCACGGTGGTGGATATCGCCGGAGAGGAAGAAATACTGGCCAATCTCAAGGAAGAGGACGAGGACAGGTAATAAGCTATAACTGTGGCCAACCAGGTCATGTATCAAGAGAATGTACTAATCCATGCACCACATGCAATTACTATAAATCGTTTGATCATGTGATTGAAGATTGCCCCGTGATTGAGGTAGAAATGCAGAAGCGGAGAAGAATAGAAACACCGAACCCTAACATCCAGTTGATCGCATCAGAGAGCAGACCTACAGGTCATAGTGTCAATGCAGTAACGCGAAGTGGCACTGATACAAGAAAAGACAAAAGTGCAAAAGCCTCGACTTTGGGAACAACTGATCCTAAGAAGAACCCTAGAGAAACAGTAGGAATTAGAAAATCTCCTGGGAAGGCACCTCCATTGAATTTACAGAAAAAATAAAGAAATATTTAAAGAAGCGCAGGACATGTTTAAACAACCAACACCTACTTCACTAAGGATCCCGTTGCGTAGTCAAGAACTGCAAATAGAAGATATGCCACTGGCATATGATCAGACATGCGCTGCACCAAATACATCTATTTTTGTTGCACAATTTCTACACAGCTGCATCAAGTTATTAAAAAACAAAGACATTCTTATGGAATTTGAAAAACTGATAAATCAGTATGAATCATGCAGTAAGAAAGGAATATCACATGGCGCAGTACATAACATAAGGAGTCCCAAAAGAACCGGCAGGGAAATGTGGTTCATTACACAGATAGGAGACTACGAGATGGATGAGATCATTCTTGATCTCGGATCTGAAGTGAATGTCTTCACCAAGCAGACATGGCAGGCGATGGGAAAACCAAAGTTACAGTGGTCACCTATACAGTTAAGAATGGCTAATCAAGGCATAGTTATACTGCTGGGAAGGTTAACCAATACCATTGTCGACATTGACGAAGTACGAAGTTATATAGACTTCGAAGTAATTGAAATTGTGGATGATAGCAATCCTTATCCAGCACTGCTGGGCATCGATTGGGAAATGACGAACTCCACCGTCATCAATCTGAAGACAATGAAAATGATATTTGAAGGCAATGACAAAAGGGTCGTCGCACCATTGGATCCTTCGCAGGGGGAGCGATATGTTGAACCTATTCAAGAAGAGTACAGAGTTCAAGACCTTGAACGTATTTATAAAATGACAACAAATGCTGTGGATTATACTCATCCTACTGCGGATGGAACGCTCAGCTGGCACTGCGATAGTTCTTGTATCTCAGACTTTGAGGTAGGATTAGAAAACTTGCAACACAGGATGCATGAAGTATCTACCAGGAGATGCGCGACAATTACAAAGTCACTCCGCTGGATTGGAAAGCAGGTAAGTCCAATCCCCACTTATGATGGTACAACTAACGTCTATTCATTTATCAAATAATACACTGCAGCAGTTGTAGATGAACAATGTGTCTCAACATTAGACATGGCACTCCACGAGACACCTGCCAGATGGTGGGCCACGCATAAAAAGACATTGACAACTTGGGACCAGTGCAGAATCAAACTACAGATCAGATTCGCTGATAAGGTTACACTACCATTTGAGAAATATAATGGCCAAATAGATACAAAGGATCATATTGGAGCCTATGCAAAAGCGTGGGAAGAAAGACCACAGATAGAATGGGTACATCTCTTTGTGCATACGTTGGAGAAGCCTATTCCAAAGAAATGGTACCTAGAGGAGGAGTTGCGCAAAGGAACAACGGATTGGTCTGTCCTTACTGCGAGCTTCCAAAAAGACTTTAGCTTTGAAGACAACCATCCGGCTATCCATGACGTGCTGCATCTTATCAAGCAAACTATATTTACACCAGATTGCATGGAGGAAAACATAACACTAGAAGAGTTTTTTGAAACAAACAACGTACTTGCGAGTCTACAACCAGATTGGATAGAACAAGTAGAGCAAGTCATGGGCTGTTATAACTTAGCTGAAAAAGATGAAGATAAGGAAGATAGTGATGAGGAGGACCCACGCAATATAAAGATCCCTGAATCAGAAGGAATGCGCGAAGTAGAAGGACCTCCACTAGAGATTCCAGATATGAGTGGACCAGTTAAAACAAAGAAAGTGAACATCGGTACTAGTGAAGAGCCGAAGTTCGCAGCAATAGGAGACTACTGGGATGATGATACAGTTGCAGAGATCGCAACTATATTATAGGAATATCAGGAAGTATTCCCAACGAAGTTCACAGAGATGAAAGGCATCCTGGGAGACTTAGGACTGATGAGAATTCCACTTAAGCCAGGAGCGAAACCTATTAAACAAAGGCCATATAGATTGAATCCACGCTACAAAGAACGAGTTAAGGCAGAACTTGACAAGATGCTCGATGCAGGAATCATTGAGCTGGTTGAAGAATCTGAATGGATAAGCCTGATGGTCATCCAAGACAAGAAAATAAAGGGTGAGATTAGGATCTGTGTTGATCTCAGAAAGTTGAATGATGGCTTGATATATGACCCATTTCCTACACCTTTTACCGATGAAGTACTTGATAACATTGGAGGAAATGAGGCATACTCTTTTACTAATGGATTTTCTGGATACCATCAGATAAGAATTGATCCAATCGATAGGCACAAAACCACTTTTGCAACAGAATGGGGGTCCTTCCAGTATACAGTGATGCCTTTTGGTTTGAAGAATGCACCAACCATATTTTCAAGAGTGGTGATCGCAGCATTTAAAGAATTCATCCACAAATTTTTAGAAGTTTACTTTGATGATTGGACCATTTTTGGGTTACTGAAGAACCATGCCGCGAACCTTAGAATGATGCTGGAAATGTAGACAACATCAGATTTCATTGAATTTGAAGAAATGTATTTTCTGTGTTCCCTATGGGATTTTGCTAGGACATATCATGTGTAAGCAAGGATTGATGGTTGATCCTGCGAAGATCGCAGTTATTGTAAACTTGCCTACACCAAATTCAGTTAAACAATTACGCACTACACTAGGGCATACTGGATACTACATGAAATTCATAAAGGGGTATGCACAGATAACCACAGCAATGGAGAAGCTTTTAAAAAAGGATGCACCGTTCATTTGGAATGAGGACTGTGAGAAAGGATTCAACACATTAAAAGAAAAAATGGTCAATGCACCGATCCTAGTTTTTCCAGACTGGGAAAAGCCATTTCACGTGCATGTTGATGCTTCATGTATAGCATTGGGTATTGTTCTTGCGCAATTAGGAGAAGGAAGCATTGATCATCCCATTGCATTTTCGAGCAGAAAGCTGTCATTTGCTGAGAAGAAATATACCACTACTGAAAGGGAAGGAATTGCAATGGTATATGCACTACAGAAGTTCAGGCACTATTTGCTTGGTGCTCATTTCTCAATGTTTACTGACCATTCTGCATTGAAATACCTGGTCAATAAGCCATTGTTAGGGGGGCAAATATGCAGATGGCTCTTACTCTTCCAAGAGTATGATTTTGAAATAGTAGTTAAACTAGGCAGATTAAATTTAGGCCATGATCATCTATCAAGGATCGAATCAGGAGAAGAACCTACGAATTTAGAAGACAATCTTCCTAATGCACAATTATTTGCTATATAGGTTGCCGATGATTATTATCAGGATATCATTGATTTTCTAACTACCGGGTTCACACCTACTGAATTCACTACGCAACAAAAGAAGCATCTAGTAATGCGAGCCGCAGATTTCACCATTGTCGTAGGATAACTCCACAAGTTAGGACCTGATGAAGTGTTGTGAAGATGTGTATTAGAACATGAGAAGCCACTTGTATTAGCTGATGCACATTCAGGAGTAGCAGGAGGCGACTATGCAGGAAGGGCTACTGCACAGAAGATATTGCGCATAGGGCTATGGTGGCCTATGATTCATAAGGACTCCAAAGAACATTTCCAGAACTGCGATGTCTATCAAAGGATAGGGAAGCCTTCAAGAAGAGATGAAATGCTGTTGAACCCTCAGCTGACCTTGCAGGCATTCGACAAATGGGAAATCGATTTTGTGGGACCTATTAACCCACCGGGAAAAAGAATTGGTGCGAGTTACATTATTACTACAACTGACTACCTCACCAGATGGGCAGAAGCAAAACCAATCAAAGACTGTAGCGCAGCTACAGCTGCGCAGTTTATCTTTGAGAACATCCTTACACAATTTGGATGCCCAAAAATTTTGATGAGTGATCAAGGCACCCATTTTCTGAACAGAACTATCGAAGCTTTGACTGAAGAGTTCTACATACATCATCAGCGTAGTACTTCTTATCACCCACAAGCGAATGGAACTATTGAAGCATCAATAAAGTACTTGAAAATGCGCTGACCAAGATATGCAATGTAAACCTCGATGACTGGGACCTCTACATTCCATTTGTCTTATGGGCATACAGAACGACATGCAAGAAATTAACTGGACATACACCTTTCAGATTGGCTTATGGACAGGAAGCAATAATGCCAATGGAGTACATTATCCTCAGCTTGAGAATAGCTTCATTTATAGGGATGGCAGATCGCGCATCACTAGAAGAAAGGCTGTTACACTTGGTTGGGTTGGACGAAGAGCGCTTCATCGCAGGATTCCACCAGCAAGTGCAGAAAGAATGAGAAAAAGCATGGCACGATCGCCACATCAAGAATAAGTCTTTTCAGGTAGGTGATCTAGTCCTCCTGTATGATAGTAAATTCATGAAATTTCCTGGAAAATTTAAAATGCATTGGCTTGGACCATATACTATCATACATGTCACTAACGGAGGCGCAGCTCAGTTAGCTACTTTAGCCGGTGATACATTACCCAATTTGATAACCACCTTAGTTTGCTATAAATAGGAGTATAATTGTAATCCCAAGGGCATCATAGTTACATCTTAGAATGAGATCATAAGTGATTGACAGATGTGCAGATGAATTCTGTAATGTTTTCCTATGTTTTTGGCAATTTTGTATGAATCCGCGATAAGGTGATTTGAACTGTTTCTGCGAAGGTTATATCGCAAGTTTTGATGAATGCATGAAGATGTTCGGTTATGTCTATCTCTTTTGTCTCTGTTCATGATTAAATGATGAATGAAAATTCTAGTTGTGAAATGTTTAAAGCTGTGGTTTGATAAATGCTGTTGATGCGAATGTTAGTTTGACCATGATAATGCAGATGTTGATTATGCACTGAATATGCGAAGGATGAATGAATGAGTGAACTACGAAGACATAATCTCTGGTTTCCATAACTGTAGAGTGATATTTGATGCATATCCTCCCCCCACTATGGAAATCTGGTTCCTGCAACCCCCTTAATCATCTCGGGTGAGACTTCACTCACTCTGCGAGTGTTGCTGGAAAGGGTAAAACCTTTCTGGGCCGAAGTTTAAGGGAGTTTGGTTGATGTTTGTTGACAACAGTGTGAAGTGAACCCCTGTCGACAGTCGCCGTGTCAACAAATGGTTCCATTGCTGGGATCTTAAAGAGGAAAAGAAGAGCACATGTTGTGGTGCCCGATGAAACCGAAGATTCAATATTGGTTTGACAAGAAGACATAAGAATTCACAGGAGAAGAAAATCAGAACCCTAGACAAATAGTAAACAATTGGTTACAAAAGCATATCTATTCGGATATCCACGAAGTGTTTTTCTGCGAATTCCCGGTATTGTTGCACGAGTGGTTGGCGCAATTGACATTTCAGAAGAACCATTGAAAAAAGACTGAGCCTGACCATTGGACTCCATAACTGATTCAACAGCTAAAAACAGTCAACAATAAGGTATCGAGGGATGTTGACTTCTGGGTAGATAGCATCCTAGAGGGATACATTACTGAGTTCGAAGTCAACACAATCAAATAATACAACGACATAGAAAGGAAATTTTTCAAAGGACCTAGGGGGAGATTCCTATTATCGCTAAAATTGTGGATTAAAATGCTCGTGTGCGAAAAGGGCATATTGAGGATGAATTTCGACGAGTAGAATCGGTGTGCGGAGGTTGTGGGTATTGCGTGAATGTGGATCCGATAGAAAGATGTGGGGTATATGGACATGAGCAACGACAGATTTTTAAGGGAGGATGAGGAAGATTGTGGTACCTTGAGGAGTGGGGAGATATTCTGGTGACTAGAGAAGAGGAGGAGGACTGCGAGAGAGTCTCCTGAGGGGACCGAAACAGAATACTGCGAAATAGGACCACAAGGGATGAAGCAAACTTATTACGACGAAGAAGATGATGACCAGGCTACCCCAGAAGCAGAAGATGGCGGATTGTAAGTTACAATGTACCTTCAACCCCGTGCACTACTCAGAATTTCACAGGAAGAAATACATGTTATTCGCAGAGTTGTCGTACGTGCAGCGATAGGAGTAGTGCATTAATAAACAATAACAGTAGGAACATAAGAATGGTAGACGCCGCAAAAATGCCCACTTTCCAAGGTAACAAAATTGAAGATCCCGAGCAGTATTGGTTCCTATGCGAAGCGGTATGGACTATGAAGCAGGTCCAGGATGAAGATATTAAAAAGGGATAGCTAGAGACAACCCTCAGGGGCCGTGCGCTAGACTGGTTTATGAAGTTTACTAAGGTACCAAAAGGGAATCTAGACAAAACATTGGCACAGATCAAGGCGGGAATGATTGATGAGTTTAGAAAACCAAAATTGGAGTCTCAGTACGTCACCGAGCTCAAAGAAATCAAGCAATACCCGAATGAGCTGATATGGGAATTTGATCAACGGTATAAAACATTAATGGCGAAGGTGAGTTTAGGGATGAATGATATGCAACACAAGAAGTGGTTTATCACAGGATTGGTGCCACACATTCATAGACCACTAATGCAACAGAAGGTAGTGACTCAATCTGAAGCATTGGAGATTGCGATGCAGCTAGAGGCTTCACCAATCGACGAAGCGGGCATATGCATGGTGTTAACACTCAAATTAACCCCTAAGGTTGTGAAGAGGGCAATCTAGGGTAACCACTAACCAATCTTTAGCTTGTGCTACTGACCCAACACAAGTAGAGAGGGCTCTCTCTATAAGCTCTTGAAAAACTTGAATAATCAAAGGTGTCAACAATGAAACGACACATCAGTATTCATCATTCTAGATATTCAATTACAACATACAGAAGATCAGATTTCTGATGGAAACAAAATGATTTAAACATTGTTTGGCTGAAACATATGAATCTCTATTTGGGCAATGGATTCACATTTAAATGAACCCTACAAATTATCCACAAAGGCTTTGCGAATGCATTCCCACAGGGGCGAGGTAGTAAGAAGCTAATAGTCAAAGAGATTTTAATTGATGAAACAGAAGAGAAAAGAACAATCCATTGATATAAGGCATACAATGATGAATCCTATATCAACTTTAGCAGAGAACAAGGATGAAATACTTGGAATGAGATTAAGCAGAGCATAATTTTTATGAATTCCACTTAACTATTACACTGCACCAAGTATGAAGAAATACTACAGACATGGAATAACGATGAAAGAAGCACAATTAACATGGGAAAAGGAAAGACATACTATCAGACTAATTACACAAGAATCCCTGAAAAACGTAGGCTCAGCTCTGCAAACTTTATTAAACATCTCAAAATGTCTTACAGACCGATTCTCAAAATTCCCAAAGTCCTTCAAATAAGATTTTCAACCCCTTTTCATTCGATTACAAAGCTTTTATAGGCTCTTGGCCTAGAATCAGTCCTGAGGAAACAAACCGAAATACGCTACCACCTTGACAGTCCCAAATTTTGAATATTACATACGTGTCAAAGTCCAAAATAGATTGACTAAGACAAGAAACAAAAATAATATGAGCAGCGCGCCACCTTACTCTGAAGTCTTCAATCGGCCTTGCGAATCAAAGAAGTCTTCTACCATCGGAGAGTTGTCATCCAGTGATCCTTCAGTAGGATGGAGAGATGTCAATTCCCTGGTAGGGAGTACAAGATCATGGATGATATCCATGTCTTGCTGGTCGTCTCCCTTCTCTTCGGCAACTCCCTTTTCTCTCGGATGTTGAACCTTTTCGGGCACCTGTCACTTTTCCACCTTCTCATCGTCACTACCGGAGTTGGATTCCTCGTGGTCGAACGTCGTAGGAGATGAAGGAGCATGTTCTTTCTCCACCTCAGACCACGCTTGTTCTGGATTGAAAACCACCCCAGCATCCTGCTCCTCCTCCATGATCCAATCCTAACTGAAAGATTCCCCAAGCATCCAGGTGTGCTATCCTTTCTATGTACCGATCTTGTACGGCGGACGAAGAACCACATCCATAATTGCAGTGATGATGACAGTAGCTACGTGCGTCCATAGACACCATGATAACCTGATCAGACCCCTTAACCATGTAACAATGATACAGAGGTGGCCTCCATCGCATTGATAATCATTCACGATGGCAGACAGATGCGTCTAGCCGGTCTATCCCTCTGGCCCCCCTTACGTAACAATACTTAACTTCACGTTTCCCCCACATGTAGAAAGACGTGAGTCACCTCCTCTTCGGAACCACTTGGGTCACCTGTCAGCCTGCACGAGCGACCTTCCTCCAACCCTTTCTTCTCCGCTGCCGACCGAGATTGTAACCTACCCCGTCTGCTAGTGCCGGTGGGGTTTCCAGTCCTACCATTCTGTCCCGCTCCCCCAGTTTTGGAAGCTGACCCCTTTTTGATCCATTGACGCTTTGGAAACATCTGCGGGAAAAATGTGTCTCTGAGTAGTGACGACGACTCTTTTGAAAAACCCCCTGGTTTTGAGGTGAACCTATCTTTGACAGACATGACAAAGGGCAAAAACATTACTGAAAAACCCTACGGGTACAGAACGCTAACTCATTGAACCAGACATCCTCAAACCCTAAGCCCCGGGCTCATTTAACCTTAACCTCCCCAGAAACCGATCTCTGACCTGCCTCCCTGCCACAAACGAACTAAGTTTTGTCCCTTGACCCTTCCTGTCCTACTCAGACAGCCTGAGAGGCCGTGGGAATGGCCTCACCTGTCACTTTCTACATCTTTCCCATGCATGGGGATTTTGCCCTTCGACAGGTTTCAGAAAAATAAAAAATGTCAACTTTTACGGGCATCCTTATATATAAATAACTGTGTATCCATAACCTCCGGTTTCCTTAGCCGACTGTCTCTCAACCTCAACCATTGATCTCCCACATGCTCACTTTCCATCCTCGGATCTGGCTTCGCTGTACCTACTGATTTGACAACTCTTTTATTTTCCATCGTCGGATCGTCTTGCTAGTTCTCATCTGGGTTGTTCATCTCATTCGTATGCCTCTACGAGGTAGTATCACATGCAGCCAAAATGATTTCCTTATATCATCGTTCCTTCGTGCGACAGGCTCTAAAGTTGACACCTGTCTGGTGGGAAAAATCCATTGCATCCGCCTCGCCGCTATCCAGTGTGCTACTTCTTCATGTGACTATCTATGAGAACCGTCCATCTCCCTCCTGGCATGCATCCACGGTGGATATTTATGCTCTGCTTAATTCCCAGTTCATCTGTATGCTGCCGGGATTCTCCTATTATCTTCTGTGTATTTTCGACTTCCACCAGCCGTTGATGTGGCTTTCCTCGTCATCCGAACCGTAGATTTGCTGGAGACTTAGGCCTTTACCATGGTAAATGAACCCGAACCCTTAGATCTCAAAAGGGTAACCTCTATCGTAGATCCTTGCACCCGTTCCCACCATCGCCTGTGCCTAATAATGGCAATGCTCACTGGTCTTTCCTCCATGCGACGTATTCTTAAGCCGACACCTGTCCGGCGGGACCAAACCTATCGCATCTATATATTCCCTTTCTTCCTTGCAACTTGGCCATGCGACGCCCCATTGAAAGCCGCAGATCTTGCTCCCGCTCTTGATCAACGGTGCCGACTTGTGTGATGTTTAGTCTTTCATGTTTCACCCACGGACTATAGGTTTTAAGGTATTCTCCACTTGCCTTTGTCATTCTATTTTCCTATTAATACCTATCCTTTGACATTAGTCCACCTTTATTGCATTGGACCTTTCTAGACCATTCCTTTCCATGTATTAGCACCTGGCCCTCAAGGATGGAGAGTACTTCAAGCTTTCATCAGGTAGTTGTCTGACCCTCCACCTTTCATATACAATTTTTTTAATTCTGCAAAAGAGAAAAAAATATATAGGTGTTAACAACTGGCTCAGATCAAGGATGCTATCCTCCCTGTGAGGTAGCAAATAACCCCGTAGACCAGGTGCCTCATCCATTGGGTGGCTCCCAACCCTGGAAACTGCAACCTATACCCTGTAACTGATTCTTCATCCAAAAATTATAACTGAAAACCTGAGATTGGAACATACTGAAATCTTCTGAAAATGTTGCGGACTGAACACACATACTGCTCAAATATTAAAACTGAAAGTAATGAAAATGCTTGACCTTCAAGCTTATTTATATACAAATGATCCTACCCTATTTTCTGAGCATAAAGACCAAAATCAGGTGATCTCACACTTCCAATGAAGCCAGTCAATCAAATGGATTCCTGACTGAAATTCGGATTCAACCCCTCCATCTTCAAAAAAGAACTCAGCAAATGATAATTCCAACTAAAAATATTCTTCAATCCATCTATTCTTTAACAACCAAACCCCATCTTCTCTGATGATTCCAACAAATTAGCGAAAGGGTCTTCAAGAAAATGAAAGATCCCTCTTTCTTTATGACCAATCATGAGAGCAACTTCAACTAGTTCTTTCTGATTGTTCACCTTATCTACGTCACAACAAGGCTGCTCAAATAGCAATTCCCTTCGCAATCTGCCAAACTGAGTTTCAGAAAGACTTTGAAAAGTATACTCATCCCCTTTGTCTCGACTACCCTGATCTTCTTCCAACTCATATGAAAACTGACAAAATTGAAGAAAATTCTCATCCGACTCTGGAGAAAAGATATGAAGATCATTACCGATTTCATCCAAAATCTCAGAGTTCAAAACTTGCTCTTCTTCATCAGGCGTAGCAGAAATATCATTGATTTTTTCAATACAATTAAGTGCAACAAACTCTTCTTGATATAAAAATCCTGAATGTAAAAGAGGGACCTGATTTTCTTTTTGGCACTTATCTTCCCTATGGAAAATATCTGCTTCTTGGGACAGATTGCACACTTTCCCTTCCTTTTCATTGTCAATTTCAAAAAAACTTATGAAGTTCTCCAAGCAGTCCCCTTCATATTCATCATACTTAGGTGGGATGAAATATTCCTTAAAATCAGAAATCTTAGCAGGCTGATTGTAATCTTCATAAAACAAATCAGAATTACCTTCTTCTGGCACCTCACTGGGACGTTCCTCTCTTTGTTTGTCCTGGGAAAGACTGGACTGCAAAGCAATTTCTCCTTGTTCATGCTTCCCCTTGAATCTAGATTCCTCTTCAATCCTTTCATTGTTATCTTTTCTTGATAATTTTCCAGACATCCTAATATTATCTTCAACCTCCAAAGCATCAATGAACATATGCTGCAAATTAATAGACCTTCTTTCCAAAAGAAGAAAAGATAAATCAAGAGGAAAGATAGATGCATAATGTAGCTTAGCAACATTCTCTAGGGGCTGAATTTCCCTTGGCATATCATAATAGAATATTGAAAACCTTCTATTAAAGTTGGGCATGACTTCTCCTTCTTGCATTCTCATGGAGTAAAACTCTGAAAGAACTAGGTCCCATGACCTTTTCTTACCCCAAAACTCCAAGAAAACATCAAAGAACCCCTGCCATGTGTCTATAGACTCAGGCTGCAAATGGCTAAACCATTGCTTCACATCTCCTTGGAAAGATTGGGCGAAATCCCTCATACAAACATCATCATGATCTACTTCAAAAAGATCCAAAAAATGTTCAAAGCCTTGGAGATGTTTCTCAGCAGTGAGGCTCTCAGATTCTCTATCAAATCTAGGAAGTTATTTATGGTATTTGGGAGGATAGTCATGAAGAACATGCGACAGTTTCAAAGGGCCATATCTCAGCTGAGATCTGGAAGGCAAAGGAGTATGTATAGGGGGATCCTCTTCAGCCTCACTCTCATGGGATTTGCAAGGCTGGCTATGGATCTTATAAGGTTTAGAAGAAGAGATGGGATCAACTCTAGGGGTTAAAGGAGGATATACATTTGTAAGATCTAGAAAGGGAGATACAAAGGAGGGTCTCACCTGACGTAGAGCTCTTCGGTGGAACAAAATTTTCTTGATATATATACATAGGGTTAAAAGGAGAGTGATACAGAAGAACAAGATTTCTTTGAAGAGATTGATGCTTTGATACCTGAATCTTGATTCTTCCATGTCTAAGGCAGCTGAGCTCGTTCTCCAGTGGAGTCTGTAAATTGAATTGAATCATGAGTGGAGTCACCAGGTGAATGGAACAACCTTCTCATTGTCTGACTGTTGTTCACCATCAACGTTCAGATCTGAAACTTGTCGTTCTCCTAGGGATAATAAAACAATCACGTCCCCGGCAACGACGCGAATTTGTTAACACCCAAATTAACCCCCAAGGTTGTGAAGAGGGCAATTTGGGGTAACCACTAACCAATCTTTAGCTTGTGCTACTAACCCAACACAAACAGAGAGGGATCTCTCTATAAGCTCGTGAAAAACTAGAATAATCAAAGGTGTCAACAATGAAAACACACACCAATATTCATCATTCAAGATATTCAATTACAACATACAGAAGATCAGATTTCTGCTGGAAACAAAATGATTTAAACGTTGTTTGGTTGAAACATATGAATCTCTATTTGGGCAATGGAGTCACATTTAAACAAACCCTGAAAATGATCCACAAAGGCTTTGCGAATGCATTCCCACATGGGTGAGGCAGTAAGCAGCTAATAGTCAAAGAGCTTTTAATTAATGAAATAGAAGAGAAAAGAACAATCCATTGATATAAGGCATACAATGATGAATCCTATATCAACTTTAGCAGAGAACAAGGATGAAATACTTTGAATGAGATTAAGCAGAGCATATTTTCTATGAATTCCACTTAACTATTACACTGCACCAAGTATGAAGAAATACTACAGACATGGAATAATGATGAAAGAAGCAAAATTAACATGGGAAAAGGAAAGACAGACTATCAGACCAATTACACAAGAATCCCTAAAAAACGCAGGCTCGGCTCTGCAAACTTTATTAAATAGCTCAAAATGTCTTATAGACCGATTCTCAAAATTCCCAATGTTCTTCAAATAATATTTTCAACCCCTTTTCATTCAATTACAAAGATTTTATAGGCTCTTGGCCTAGAATCAGTCCCGAGGAAATGAACCGAAATACGTTGCCACCTTGACAGTCCCAAATTTTGAATATTACATACGTGTCAAAGTCCAAAACAGATTGACTAAGATGGGAAACAAAAATACTATGAGAAGCACGCCACCTAACTCCGAAGTCTTCAATCGGCCTTGCGAATCAAAGAACTCTTCTACCTTTGGAGAGTTGTCAGCCGGTGATCCTTCAGTAGGATGGAGAGATGTCAATTCCTTGGTAGGGAGTAAGAGATCATGGATGATCTCCATGTCTTGTTGGTCATCTCCCTTCTCTTCAGCAACTCCCTTTTCTCTCGGATGTCAAACCTTTTCGAGCACCTGTCGCTTTTCCACCTTCTCATCGTCACTACCGGAGATGGATGCCTCGTGGTCGAACATTGTAGGAGATGAAGGAGCATGTTCTTGCTCCACCTCAGACCATGATTTTTCTGGCATGAAAACCACCTCAGCTTCCTGCTCCTCCTCCATGATCCAATCCTAACTGAAAGATGCCCCAAGCAGCCAGGTGTGCTATCCTTTCTATGTACCAATCTTGTATGGCAGACGAAGAACCACATCCATAACTGCAGCGATGATGACAGCAGCTACGTGCGGCCATAGCCACCATGATAACCTGATTGGACCCCTTAACCATGTCACAATGATGCCCTAGGTCTGAGCTGACCTAAAGCACGCTCGACAAAGCTTTCCAAATAGATGACGCAGCAGATGATGATGCAGAGGTGGCCTCCATCACATCGATAATCATTTGAGATGGCAGATAGATGCCTCTAGCCTGTCTATCCCTTTGGCCCCCCTTACATAACAATACTTAACTTCACGTTTCCCTCACATGTCGAAAGACGTGAGTCACCTCCTCTTCAGAACCACTTGGGTCACCTGTCAGCCTGCACGAGCGACCTTCCTTCGGCCCTTTCTTCTCCGTTGCCGACCAAGATTGTAACCTGCCCCGTCTACTAGTTCCAGTGGGGTTTCCAGTCCTGCCATTCTGTCCCGCTCCCCCAGTTTTGGAAGCGGACCCCTTTTTGATCCATTGACACTCTGGCAGCATTTGCGGGGAAAATGTGTCTCTGAGTAGTGACGATGGCTCTTCTGAAAAACCCCCTGGTTTCGAGATGAACCTATCTTTGACAGACATGACAAAGGGCACAAACATTACTGAAAAACCCTACGGGTACAGAACGCTGACTCACTGAACCAGACATCCTCAAACCCTAAGCCCCAAGCTCATTTAACCTTAACCTCCCTGGAAACTGATCTCCGACCTACCTCCCTGCCGTGAATTGACTAAGTTTTGTCCCTCGACCCTTCCTGTCCTACTTAGACAACTTGAGAGGCCGTGGGAATGGCCTCGTCTGTCACTTTCTACATCTTTCCCACGCATGGGGCTTCTGCCCTCCGACAGGTTTCAGAAAAATAAAAATGTCAACTTTTACGGGCATCCTTATATATATATATATATATATATATATAACCGTGTAACAATAACCTCTGATTTCCTTAGTCGTCTATCTCTCAACCTCAACCATTGATCTCTCACGTGCTCACTTTCCATCGTCGGATCTGTCTTCGCTATACCTACTGATTTGACAACTCTTTTATTTTCCATCGTCATATCTTCTTGCTAGTTCTCATCTGGGCCATTCATCTCATCTGTATGCCTCTACTAGGTAGTATCGCATGCATCCAAAATGATTTCCTTATATTGTTGTTCCTCCGTGCGACAGGCTCTGAAGTTGACACCTGTCTGGTGGGAAAAATCCATCTCATCCGCCTCACCGTTATCCAGCGTGCTACTTCTTGATGCAACTATCTATGAGAACCATCCATATCACTCCCGGCGTGCATCCACGGTGGATATTTATGCTCTGCTTAATTCCCAGGTCATCCGTATGCTGTCGGGCTTCTCCTATTATCCTCTGTGTATTTCCAACTTCCACCAACCATTGATGTAGCTTTCCTCGTCATCCGAATTGTAGATTTGCCAGAGACCTAGGCCTTTACCATGGTAAATGAACCTAAGCCCTTATATATCAAAAGGGTAACCTCTATCGTAGATCCTTGCACCCGTTCCCACCATCGCGTGCACCTAATAATGGCATTGCTCATTGCTCTTTCCTCCATGTGACGTCTTCTTAAGCCAACACCTGTCAGGCGAGACCAAACCTATCGCATCTAGATATTCCCTTTCTTCCTCGGAACTTGGCCATGCGACGCCCCATTGAAAGCCGCAAATCTTGCTCCCGCTCTTGATCAACAGTGCCGACTTGTGTGACACTTAGTCTTTCATGTTTCGCCCATGGACTATAGGTTTTAAGGTATTCTCCACTTGCCTTTGTCATTCTATTTTCCTATTAATACCTAGCCTTTGACATTAGCCCACCTTTATTGCATTGGACCTTTCTAGACCATTCCTTTTCATGTCTTAGCACTTGGCCCTCAAGGATGGAGAGTACTTCAAGCTTTCATCAGGTAGTTGTCTGACCATCCACCTTTCATATACAGTTTTTTTAATGCTGCAAAAGAGAAAAAAATATATATGTGTTAACACATGGATAGGATACAAGCACAGTTGGCCAATTTGACACTTCAAGTGCAAGATATGAAGAAGGGGAAAGAATCCTGCGAAGATATATGGTGCAGTAGATGCAAGACTGAAGGATACCATAAGGATAATTGCCCATAATTTTGAGAATATTTGTAGTCAGGTGCACCAAATCCCCTCAGTCAGTGAGGGATGCCTTCGTGTTGCGTCTGTTAGACCAGAGGACATCGACCAGAAGAGTGCGTGTACCTACAGAAGAGTGCAAGGCTTATGACCTACTCCAATAACGGACTGTCGATACATATTTCATGAAGGGGGAAGAGCAACCGACGGTACAACAACAACTGCAGTATACCCAACAACAACCTCATTATAACTAGCCACCACAGTATGATCAAGGGCAGTATGGAAAATCGTAGTATGGCCAACCACAATATCCACAACCGCAATATCAAATGCCACAGTATGGGAAACCGCCATATAAAAAACTGCAGTATGGTTAACCGTAGTACTCGCCATATGGGCCACTACGAGGAGGTTTTAGAGGAGGATTTCGTAGAGGTCGAGGTTCCAGTGCAGGACGAGGAGGAGTAGATGGACGAGGACGAGGACCAATTATATGTTACACTTGTGGAAAATAGGGGATTATCAAAGGGATTTCTCATATCCAACATCACAGTACACTTATTGTAGCGCTATGGACCATGGTGTCGAAGATTGTCCGCAGCTCATCGAAAAATGGAAAATTAAGAACTTGCCCCACCTCCACATAATCAAAATCAGAATACGCCACCGGCGATGCATAATATATCGGCAGAGGTCATAAGTCACACTGCGACTGTTGGAGTAGTGACCTAAGGATGAGCTGTGACAGGAGTCGACAGGTCATAGGCTACCGTCCGACCAACGACATGGAAGCATGTCACATTTGATGCGGAAGTCGAGAGGGATGTTTTTTTGAAATCAAAGGAGGCAATGAGACAGAGGAGGCAGTCACCTCTTCACTAGGAAGAAGTTACCTATGATATGCCATCGACGTTCGACACGATGAATTCGAAGAGGAAGGCTAACACCTTAAGACCCTTCTTGGAAATTTTCCTGGAGTTGGAAAAAGATCAGGACGTGTTGGCGGAAATATCCAGCTTGTTGCATCAATGGGAGGGTGCACGCCAGGAGCGCATAGTCAATCGCATACATAAGAGGAAGACAAGAAGAGAGATGCAGATGTCTGCACAAATCAGAGCATTTGATGTCGACTCAATCATCTTAGACCCGGGGTCAGATGTAAAAATTCTGACCAAGTAGACCTGGGAAACAGTGGGAAAACCACAGTTGACCTAGTCATCGGTACAACTACGATTAGTGAATCAAAGTAAGGTTACTCCAATTAGTCAAGTGTGCTAGGTTCCAGTTGAAATTGAGGGACTCAAAACATACGTAGAATTTGATGTAATAGAGATTGTTGACAACACAAGCTCCTATCCAGTGCTGCTAGGGATAGACTGGGCGATGGAGAACCAGGACATCATCAACTTGAAGAAACGGACTATGTCATTTGAAAATCACGAGATGAGGGTAGTCACATCTCTTGATCCTGCAGAAGGGTAGCGGAATGTCGAACCGAAAAGGGATCAATTCACTGAGGGATGGGACAATTTATACAACATATCCAAAGACTACGTTAATCCTACAGCATATGGCAAGTTAGGATGGTGCAGTGTCAGTTCGGCGTCGTCATATTCAGATGAGGCGCTTGAAAATTGGCAGAATTGGCTACATGAAGTATCGTTCAGGAGGTGTGCACGGATCACACAGTCGCTGTGATGGGTAGCCATAGAAGAATGCGCACTGCCAACATATGAGGGGTTTCCCAACTTGACTATGTTTCTCACAGAATTTTAGGAAAAAGTGGCAGAACCACAACGTCTACTGGCCTTGGAGGAAGCCTTGAAGGCTACACCAGCACGATGGTGGGCGACGCACAAATCGAGTATAACAAACTGGCCACTATGTCGACACCAAATGGAGGTTAGGTTTGGCGACACTGCAGGATATAGCGGAAGGAAGTATGATGGCAAAGGAGATCCAAAGGATCATTTGAATGAATGTCAAAACCAATGGGGCTCATGGGAGAAATAGAAATGGGTCCACGCATTCGTTCACAAACTGGATGAAGTACCGCGAAGTTGGTATGTCGTAGCAGAACTGTGACATGGAACAATCTCATGGGAACAACTAACAATTGGATTTAGCCAAATGTTCAGTTTCTCCAATGAGAACCCCTTCATCCACAACGCATTACAAGCGATTCATGAGAAGGTATTTGAAGCAATCCTGATAGAGCAACCACTGGAACTTCGGTGGAATGTGACACAGGAAATGCTGAGGGAATGCTACAATATAATAGGAGAACTAGATGATGAGGATGACCCGAGGGCTACGTATATACCGGAGTCAGGATGAAGTTGCAGTGTCGAGGCACCAGAAATGCCTTTTGACAAGTTTCAGCAACCATTGAAAATTAAGAAAGTGAACATTGGATCAGAGGAGAACCCAAAGTTCGCGAGTATTGGAGATTATTGGGATGACTCGACCATTGCCAAGATGACCGATATGTTGCATGAGTTTAAGGATTTGTTCCCAACGAAATTCTTGGAGATGAAAGGAATTTCTGGGGACTTAGGAGAAATGAAAATCCCCCTGAAACCCGATGCGAATCCAGTCAAGCAGCGGCCCTACAGGTTGAATCCAAGGTATAAGGAGCAAGTGGAAGCTGAACTCGAAAGGATGCTGGATGCAGGAATTATAGAACCAATGGAGGAATCAGAGTGGATCAGCCCGATGGTGGTCCAGGACAAGAAAACTAGCGAAGTCTGAATCTCTGTTGATTTAAGAAAGTTGAATGATGCATGCTTACATGATCCATTACCAACACCATTTACAGATGAGGTGCTACCACCAGATCAAAATTGCTAAGGAGGATCGGAACAAAACTAGGTTCATCACAGAATGGGGATGTTTTCAGTATACAGTGATGCCATTCGGCCTGAAGAATGCACCATCAATCTTCTCCATACTGGTGGCTGCTGCATTCAAGGACTACATCCATAAATTTTTGGCAGTATATATGGGCGATTGGATAGTGTACGGGTTGGTTAAGGATCATGTCGCGAATATGAGGTTGATGCTGGAAAGATGTCGACAACACTAGATCTTGCTGAACCTGAAGAAGTGCATTTTCTGCGCTCCATTTAGGATTTTGCTGGGACACATTGTATGCAGGGAAGGGATGCTGGTTGACCCTGCAAAGATTGCGATTATTGTTGACCTACCGCCACCAACAACAGTAAAGCAATTAAGAGCAACGTTGGGACACACAGGCTACTACAGGAAGTTTATCATAGGTTATGCAGCAATTACGTCACCAATGGAGAAGCTTTTGAAGAAGGATGCCATGTTCGAATGGAATGAAGAATGCCAGAAGAGTCTTGATATATTGAAAGCAAATATAGTTGCAGCACCTATATTAGTATTTCCAGATTGGACAAAGGAATTCCACGTTCATATTGATGCATCATCAGTCATACTAGGAGTTATATTAGCCCAGCCAGGAGAAGGAGCGATTGACCACCCGATTGCATTCACAAGTAGAAAGCTATCTACTGTGGAGAAGAATTATACGACAATGGAAAGAGAAGGTTTGGAGATGGTCTACACTCTACAAAAGTTTTGACATTATTTACTAGGAGTTCATTTAAAAATGTTCACTGACCATTCAACACTCAAATACCTAGTGACTAAGCCTGTGTTGGGGGGGAATATTTGTCGATGGCTCTTACTTTTTCAAAAATTTGACTTCGAGATAATTGTAAATCCAAGGCAACTAAATGCAATACCAAATTATCTATCGAGGATAGAATTAGGAGAAGAACCAAGGAATATTGACGAAGGGATTCCCGATGCTTAGTTATTCAGATTCAGCATGGTCGATGACCATTATGAGCACATTATTCAATTTTTGGTGACAGGGACGACACCGGAGGAATTTAATACCAACCAAAAGAAACAGTTGGTTGTCAGGGCTACAAACTTCCAACTAATTGCTGGGAAACTATATAAGATGGGACCAGATGAAATACTTCGACGGTATGTCCTTCCTCATGAGCAGGAAAGGATTTTAACAGAAGCTCACGATGGGTTCACAGGGGGACACTATGGAGGACATGCCACTGCTATGAAGATCATTCACGCTAGATTATGGTGGCCAACGATGCATGGAGATGTTGCAGATTATGCAAAAAGATGCGACATATGTCAAAGAATAGGGAAATTGTCACGACGGGACGAAATGCCTTTGGTGCCTCAAGTGACGCTGCAGGATTTCAACAAGTGGGAATTTGACTTTGTGGGACCCATCACACCCCTAGGAAAAAGAATAGGGTCATGATACATAATCACCGCGACATATTATTTGACGCGATGGATGGAAGCTGTCCCAGTGAAGGACTGCATAGATGTGACTGTAGCAAGGTTTCTTTTTGACAACGTGGTCACCAGGTTTGGGTGCCCAAAGATACTGATGAGTGACCAAGGCACTCACTTTTTGAATAAGAAAATCGCAACAATGACGGAGGAGTTTCAAATTCAACATAGGAAGAGTACCCCCTATCATCCTCAAGCTGACAGAACAATTGAGGCGTTCAACAAAATATTGGAGCATGCACTCACAAAAGTGTGTAACACAGACCGAGATGATTGGGATTTGAATATTCCAGTGATACTTTGGGCGTATCACACAACTTTGTAAACGATTGACCGTCCAGACCTCATTCAAGCTCGTTTACGGACAGGAAGCAGTCATGCCGATGGAGTATATTGTGCCAAGTTAGCACATTGCAACAACCACATAGATGAGCGATGATGGAGCACTTGAAGAACGATTGGCACAATTGATACAACTCGATGAGGATCGGTTTATTGCAGGATTCCATCAGAAGGTAGAAAAGGATCGACAGAAGGCTTGGCATGACCGACACGTCAAACCAAAGCATTTTTAACAAGGAGATATGGTTCTATTATATGACAGTAAGTTTTCCAAGCATCCAGGTAAGTTGCATATGCATTAGTTGGGTCCCTACATAATAGATTTTGTCACTGATGAAGGTGCAGTGCAGTTAAAATTTTTAGATGGCATGTTGTTTCCAAATCTAGTAAATGGGAATCGGTTGAAACCCTATCGCCATGACCAGGCGCATAGTGGCTGAGAATTGAGTGCAAAAAAAAAAAATTTGAATGTTACCGCAGATTACAACAGATACGACAAAGTTCAGCATCTATTGACCAGGGAGCATCTGTCAACAAGGGAATCGCAGAGTGACAAGATTAAGCGAAAGCATGTCAAATCTGGTCATAAGTGCAGCAGTTTAGCCACGATGGTCGACGAAAAAAATGAAAAAATGACAATTAATATCCGACGCATGCGATGGATTTGGCGAATCACCACTAGATTTGGTAATCATGATCCAAAATCGGTTGGATATGGCTAACCAACGCTATAAATGTAGGGTAAAGGGACAGTTTCATGCACTGTGCGCTAAGCAAGATCCTGTAGAGTCGCATGGAAGTTTACATTTCAAACACCAGCACCGAATGGCCGTAGCCTACACCAGTTCTGCCAGTTCTGTAGGAGCAACCAAAAGTCATGTTTGGAGTACCTCGAAAGAAGTGGGACACCAATCGACCAGCATACACTGACCGAGCACCAAAGAAAGGGACCAGGAATTTAGCACGCCTAGCGGATGAAGGAGCAGGCACTTCGGGTGCTACCCAAACGAAACCAACATTGCGAAGAAGGAACAAGGTACCATGATACCAAAGATCCGTGACCGCGAGGCTGCGATGAATAACAAGATGGTAGAGTATAAGCAGCAACTACGCACCAGTGAGATGGAGGCACAAGGTATCCAAGAATAGAAAGCCACAACACTAGCCGAGAAAGAGAAGTCTATAGAGGATCTAGGCCGCCTAGAAAGGGCGTTCGCGAAGGCATGTGAAACTGCGGAGCTAGATCAAGATGTACTACCAGAAGCGAAAGCTATTATGTTAGGAGTGGCTCTCATCGAGCTAAGGAAAGAAAATGCAGAGCTCCAGGTGAGAGTGATACCCAGCACACCGCCAAAACAGATTTAGAGTCGACAGATTGCGATCGAGGAAGACGAGACAGATATCCTGGAGATGGAAAAGGAAGCCCAGACAGCTATCGAGGGTGTCACATAGTTTTGGGGAAGTGTAGTCCAGGACGACCAACTAACTGAGCTGAAGGTGCAACTCAACGAAGCAGAAGCCCAGCTGGAATATGTGAAGGGATCGATTAAAGCGATGCCCCCACTAATACAGATGACGAAGGCTGCAGAACTCAAAGGTATGCAGCAGCGTGTAACCAAGGAACGTGAAAGACAACAAAGAAGGGCCACACATTTGGACGAGCTCCAAACAAAAGCGGAAGTCCTTGCAGTACGGGTAATGGAAGCAATGAAATAGGTCAAGCAGCAATTGGCGGAAGTGCAACAAAAATATTGCGAACACCCAACACACCAGCAGGTGGAAGAATGTACACAGCTTAGAGCATCAACAAAGGAAGTGGTCGCCCAGATAAAAAATGCATACGATGATTTCAAGGAGCAGGTGAATACACCAGAGGTGGCTCGAGGGTGAGCCACAAGTTTGTGTTGGGGTCCTGTTGGCACGGGGTTAGACCGCATAAAGTGTGGGAGCCGACAACAGTGAAGAATGACAATCCGTGGAAGAAAGGACCATTCACGGAGAACAAGGATCCAACAGAAGTGCAAGATTGGTTTAGTTAGTTAGAATGGGTCATGTGGACCATTTTGTAACCACCTTAGTTTGCTATAAATATGAGTATAATTGTAATCCCAAGGGCATCATAGTTACATCCTAGAGTGAGATCATAAGTGATTGATAGATGTGCAGATGAATTTTGTAATGTTTTGCTCTGTTTTTAGCAATTTTGTATGAATCCACGATAAGGTGATTTGAACTATTTCTGCGAAGGTTATATCATAGGTTTTGATGAATGCATGAAGATGTTAGGTTATGTCTATCTTTTTGTCTCTGTTCATGATTAAATGATGAATATAAATGCTAGTTGCGAAATGTTTAAAGCTTTATGGTTTGATAAATGTTGTTGATGCGAATGTTAGTTTAACCATGATAATGCGGATGTTGATTATGCACTGAATATGCGAAGGATGAATGAATGAGTGAAATGCAAAGACACAATCTCTGGTTTCCATAATTGTAGAGTGAGATTTGATGCATGTCCTCCCACCACTGTGGAAATCTGGTTCCTGCAGCCCCCTTAATCATCTCGGGTGAGACTTCACTCGCTCTGTAAGTGTTGCTGGAAAGGGTAAAACCTTTCTGGGCCGATGTTTAAGGGAGTTTGGTTGATGTTTGTTGACAACAGTGCAAAGTGAACCCCTGTCGACAGTCGTTGTGTCAACAACCTTCAAGGGGCTCACAGAAGTACCATTTTTGCATCCATGAATATGTGTATCATCAACAAATAACAAAGGATGTTGCTTCCAATAAGAATTTGCTCCAATCATATGTCTCTTCACCCAAGTATTGGATGAAGTTCCTCCAACATCAATTGAGTTAAGCAAGGAGCAAGGAAAATCATGAGTCTTCAAGTGACTCAAGTGAACATCATAGGTGCATCCAAGTATATGTGCATCATCAAGAAATGACAAAGGATGTTGCTGCAAATAATAATTTTCTCCAATCATATATCTCTTCACCCAAGTATTGGATGAAGTTCCTCCAACATCAATTGAGCTAAGCAAGGAGTAAGGAAAATCATGAGTCTTCAAGTGACTCAAGTGAACATCATAGGTGCATCCATGTAGATATGCATCATCACAAGGTAACAAAGGATGCTACTGCAAATGTAAATAAAAAGAAAGTTCTCTAATCATTTCATCATCTAAAGGAGATATAGGAGTTTCATACTCCTCATGTGGCACCATCAAAAAGAAACTTTTCACCCATACTTCATTAGGATGAATGTTGCAAAATATGGAAGTGTAGGATGTAGGAGAATGAACCAACTCACCCAAATGATCATAATATGCAAAAGTCTCATCACGTGAAGGCTCCATAAGGGTAGGATCATGCAAATCCCTCAAACGTGCAAAACTTTCCTCATAGGTTGGTTCTAAGGTAGTGGAATCATACACTTCTTCAAAAATTGTGTAACCATTTCTAAGAGGCAACTCAAGTTCCTCTTCCACCACAACAAGTGCTTGGTTCTCATCAAGCTCATGTTCAAACACATCAAGAACCTGCAATATTCCATGTTTATCATGATCCGTCATGTCATGAGAATCCTCCAAACAATCTACCATTTGACAATCTGAAACATAGGAGGTAGAACAAGTATCTTGCAACCTATCAAGAAGTTGCTCATTTTGCATTTTGAGGTTATGAACATCCTCATTATTCTTCAAGTATGCTCCATGTAACCATTCACTAAGCTCAACCAAATTTTTTCTATCAAAAAGTAAGGACATGAAATTACCTTCGATGTTGCACATTGCTCTTTGAATCTTCTCCATGTCTTCAAGGAAGGATGGATTCTTCAATGAAGAAACTCTCCAACACGAATTTGACACCAATGCTTGAGTGTCATGGAGTATGGTAAGGGTTTCTTGGATCTTCTTTTCATTCATATTTGATGACCCTTCCAGAAAAAGAGGCTCTTGTAGAGGGACCTCCTCTTATTTGTAATTTCTACTTGGACCAACTTCATTAAGCTCAAGTGGTGATGGGGAAGTTGATATTGGTTCTTCTTCAACTGCTACAAGGCCTTCATTTTCATGCTTAATGGAACTTTGGCTTGCAACAACACTTTCAAAAGTGATCTCTATGTCACCAACATAGAGGTGTGGGCACCCATCAGTAGGTACTCCTTCATAGATCAAGCATCCATCAGTAGATGCTCTTTGATTCATGTCCAAACTAGAGTGTGTATCAGAATGTAACTCTTATTCATGCTCATGTGATGTTTCTTTATATTTTTCAGAGTCACTTGGGAGTGACTTTCGATCCTCTTCATGTAATGCTTCTTCTACTTCACCACCTTCAGAACTAGGTGGCTCATGGGTCTCCTCATTTCGCTCCTCCTTTTCACTCAAACATATATGAGTTGCTCTCCAAGGTATTCTGCAAGAAGGGCATAGAACCTTATTCACTAACTTCACATCTTCATTTTTGGGCCTATTTTCAAACACCTAATCAACAAAGTCTTCAAAAGGAATGGCCTTTTGTGTATCTCCCTTATACAGATCAAGATATGCTTGATATTGTTGGGACAAGGTTTTACATGTTGCTTTCAATGTTTGTAATTCAGTCATAGAATTATACTTTGGTAGTGTGACACACTCATCTTCATCAGAATCAAGGTCATAAGAATAACCCTCATTCCTTATGAAATTGTAAGAAGTGTTGCGTGATGGCACCTCTTCCTCATACGGTCACATTCTTCTTCATATTGCTCATAAGCATTGTAATCATAGGATTATAATAATAGTAAGACATGGCTGAAAATTATTCTTCAATGGATGATATTAATGCACAGGTGCAAGGAAAATGCTCTGATACCACTATAATATTCCCAAATTGAAAATTTACCCAATTTGGCCAATTTTCGAACCTTGGACTAGTGAAACCCCAAACTATCCCAAATGATCCCAAATGGTTTTGAATTATGTCCAGAGTGGATTGACGTGTATTAGGAAACAATAATTCAGATATTATGTGCTTGAAAAATTTCTAAATACCTCATCAACTTGCATTTACAACTAGAGAATGAAAGGAAAAAATACTAGGAAAATCGATGTTAAAACCCCCAACGGTAGATGGCTCCAAATGACTCCTAAGGATTTCAAACTAGGTCTGAATGTGTTTGAATGGTATTATGAGATAAAAATTAATCTTATGGGTGCTTGTAAACTCTTAAAATACTTCTACAACATTCATTTAAATGAAAGAGAAATTGGGGAATTTTACTAGTAATTTCGAGGTTCAAACCCACAAGGGTAGAGGTCACTAATGGCTTCCCAAATGCAATACGACCCTCACAAATTTCAGTGAAGAGACATGTATTGGTTATATGAATTCAATGGGCACCCAATGCATCATTAATCAATTCCTAAAGGCTGCTTCAACTCCCATAAATCAAAGATTTGTAGACATGTCTTCACATAGGGGGAAATGATAGAAAAACACTATAACTTGCTATGAAATTTGAGAGAAATGTTACAAGGACTTGTATAATGTATATGAAACTTCTTCAGTACATTAATGTCTCTACATACAACAATAAAATCACATATATTGACTGAAACAATTCGATACCAAACAACTTCAAGCTCTTACAACAAGATATAGGGGAAAATGGCACCATTCATACATAGTTTCACATTTTTACATAGTTTCACATTTTTACATAGTTTCACTTGGAGTTTAGATAATAGGTTCATTTGAGAATCAAATAAAAAGTTTAGATATCATATTACAAACAAATAGGGCCCCTTTGAATTCCCCAAAGAGATCAACATCTCACCATGTGCGCCCTTCCTCCAAGAGCAAGAATATGAAGAGAAAAGTGAGAGAGATGTGGGAACATGTTGAAGAAGAAATGGTCACGAGCATCCTTCAAAATGTAACAAATGAATTCATGCAGATACAATGAAAGGTCTGAATTGCCTCTCCAATTTCCAATTAGGATGGGAATCTTGAACCCTCGAAATTGGTACTAAGGCAAGAAGAATAAACATTCAACTTGCATGGACAAGCTATGCTCTCCAATTTGCAAAATGAGAAATGCTAAAAAGCTAGTATCCTTCTTTCTAATTGTCTTTTATTAAACTCCCAAGGCCTCCTTATCTCTAATTCCATCCAAGAGACTCATCCAACCTTCAATTAGGGATATATTCCCATGAATGCCACTTGTCCAACTTTTCCTAGCTCTCCTCTTCCA